>CAOKZL010000591.1:0-600000 GCA_948472985.1 Iguana delicatissima
CTACCAGCCATGTCTCAACAGATAGTGGGGACAGAGTTCCCACAAATGCCATTGCCATACCATTTCACGCACACACACGCACCTGTGATTTCTAGATCTTTGTAATTGTGTTCCCCTCTTCCTCAGCCTTGCTTTGGTGAGCATACAGTTTAGAAGGCATTCCAGTGATTAGTCATGATGTTACCCTGGATATAAACCAATCCTGGCTGTAATTGGTACATAAGATTGGTATGTAAAGCACACAAACACCTTTGTGAGAACAGCAGCCAACAATGGATCTGTAAAGAGGTCATTAAATCCAGATGCTACAACAGTTATCAGCAGGCTGTGATACAGTCTGCAGGAAATAGGGTACTTGTCATTCCACTGGAAAGGTCCTCTGCTTCAAGGACTTAGCTATAAGTAAACATCATAGAAAGATTTCAGCCATGGGAAAGGGCTTGTGCTATGTAAAAGATTTCCATACTTAATGTTCCATTTTAGCTCAATTTCCCACTGATTAGTGTTAGTAGCACTAAAGGTTCCAATGCAGATGCAAACCTGTAATTTAGCTTTGGAAATGTTGTAATAGTGTTGTTCTCAGGCTATTCAATGGGCAGATGAGGCTGGATCTGGTGTATAACTGAAAAGTGGTTGCTGCAGCAGTAACTCTTGTACGTTAAGCTGTATATTATCTCTCAATTCTTTCAGTGTGTCAAATTATAATTTGTGTCCAAGTGATTTTTTTTTTAAAAAAGGCAGTTTAATTTTGATTATTATTAATAAACACTTAAAAGCTGGTAATCAACTCAAAACTATTTCAAATGGTGACACTCCTAGAGAAAAGGTCTATCAGTTGTTTAAGCCAGTTTCAGATAATTATATAAGTTAATCAATTACCACTTGCAGGTGATCATTTGAGGCTATTAACAGTTTCTTCTGACTAACACAGACTGACTATTTATTGTTTGGCAGGACATCCTCAATGAATTGGCAGATATAGATGGTACACATAAATTGTTTATGGCAAGGCTGTCGGTGGTGATTAATGTTCTCCGGGGACAATTAAAAGGACATTAAAATTCTTTTTAAATGTGCTATTTGTGAATGAACTGGTAAATCACAGTAGTCAATGGAAGCTTTTAGGCCAGAGTCCCTGACTAGAAATGCATTTCACCTGCCGATTTCTAAGACTCACAAGTTTTTCTTCACACACTGTGTGTTACCACCCTTAAGGTGGAATAGAAGATGAGAGATGATTGGATGGAAAATTTCCACCCAATCATTCAGTGACAGAGAAAGTGACAAAATGATTGGGAAGCACTCACATAATTGCCCCAACTGTCTGGTTGCAGGGTCCACAAAGACATTGTGGTTATTCTTTTTTTTTTTTAATTTTTAAAAACACAAAAAGTCAATACATACCATTCATTCACAACTCATTACATTCTACATGCATCAAGTTCCTCCTAAGTGGTCTTAGTATAAAAACAATCTACACATTTCATATCTGTTTTTCCATTTTTAAAGTACTGCCTGTATCCCACACACACTGAAAAATTTCCTATCTTATACACAAATTCCATTTTGATGTTACATATATTTATAGATAATCTAGATTTATAACATTATAGTTGTTTTTCTTCCATAATATTTGTATCTCATATTTATCTTCATTTCTTTAATTTTTAAACCAGTTCACCTCATTCATTCTTCAAAGAAGATATTAGTATGTCCAAGTCTTTCTCAAATTTATTTTCAGTCTTCTCTTTAATTAGGTATATCTAATTGGTTTATCTATCACCATCATATCAATCAATTTTATCATCCAATCACTTATTGCTGGGAACGTATTTTGTTTCCATTTCTGAACTAATACCATTTCTACAGCTGCAGTCATATAAAGTGTTATTTTCAGTGTCTTTTCTAAATTATTTTCAACTATTTCTTGAACTTACCTTTCTGATACCACCTTCACTCTAATTTTTTTTCCAGTTTCTACATGAATTTCCAAAATGTCTTAACTTTTACACATGACCATCAAAGATGGTAAAATGTACCTCTCTCTAATCCACACTTCCAATGGTTAGAGCCATTTTTTAAAAAGCATTTTAAATAATTTATCTGGTGATAAATACCATTTAAATTGCATTTTATATAAATTTTCTTTTATATCCTGCAATAGTGTATACTTCATCCTTTTAGTCCATGATTTTTCCCATTGTATTGTTTCAATAATTGAAATTATTCAATTTCAAGAACATCCATTAGATCTTATTGTTTCTAATTCAGAAAGTTTTTCTTCAATTCTATTTAATCTTATTTCTATTTTTAATTTCTCTTTGTCTGTATAAAAGCCAATGACAAATTATTCCATCATTTTGAATTTTTTCTTTTGTTCTTATGTTATAAATGTTTACTTCGAATGTTAACAGATCTTCACATTTAATCCATTTATCTTTCACCAACTTTTTTCTTTTGTAGAAAGCCTCATCAAGTGAAGTGCATAAAGGTGTTTTTGGGCAACATATATCTTTATATTTCTTCCATATCTTCAAAAGTGATTTTCTTATATAATGATTATTAAAGTCTCTTTTGACCACCTCTTTGCCTAACCACAAGTATACATGTCATCCAAATCTTTCTTCATTATTTTCAAGTGGTAATAAAAATAAATAAATAAATAAATAAAAAGTGGAGATACCAGACATCCTTATCTTGTTCCTCTTTGTAGATTTATATTTGTTGTTTTTTTTCAAATGTGTGCTGATTAGTGTATATTCTTTTAATTCATTGCATATAATTGTCTCTTGTCTTCATCTTCTCCAGTAATTCTTCCATGCAAGTCCAGTTAACACTATCAAATGCTTTTTCAATATCTAGGAAAATTGAAGCCGTTTTCTCATTGGAATTTCATTCATAGTATTAAATTATATCTAAAACTATTATTATATTTTCTTTTAAATGTCCCTGAGATAGAAATCCACTTTGATCTTCAAAGGTTCCATCCTTTATTACTTCTTTAAGTATTTGCAAGAAGCAAGTATTTTATAATGATATTTAACAATGAGATTGATCTATAATTTTTCATGTTTTTGGGCCATGGTGTTCTTCATGATCAGAACAATTTTAGCTTCTCTCCAAGTTTTGGGGAATTTACCTTCCAGTACTGCATTGACAGTCTTTTGAAATGGCCTAATTAATTTATCTCCCAATATTTAATAATACAAGGCAGTCAATCCATCTGGACCTAGTAACTTGTCTTTTTTACATGTTTGAAACACTTCTGTAATTTCAGAAATTGTTACAGGATGATTTACTTGTTCTCTTTGTTCCTCAGAGAGCTCTTAATTTTTTTAAAGTAATCTTTAATATTCTGTTGATCATTTTTTGTTCTTTATATAATTCTGTATAATATTTCTCAACTTTTTTTCATTTTTGTGGAATCCATATAAACTTTATTTCCATCTTTAATCTTCTTTATCACCGATTTTTCCTTTCTTTTTAAATTTATATTCAAGGCACTTTCCAGTTTTAGTAGCTGATTCAAAATAATTTTGTGTGCCATGCAACATCTTTTTCTTAACTTCTTCCATTAAATCTAAATCTAGCTGTTTTTGAAGAATTTTTATTTCTTCTTCTATTTTCTTCAGTGAGTTACATTTTAATTCCTCTTCCTTAATTCTAATTTGGTCATCATTATTATTTTTTCCCCTTCATCTGCTATTTATTTTTGCATTTTGTTCAATAAAAAAGCCATGTATAACAGCTTTACTTGCCTCCCAAACCACATCTATACTAGCTTCATCTCTCATATTCACAATAAAATACTGTTTTAATGTATGTTTAATTATCAAATTTTCCTCTTGGAGGAAATGCCAATAAAATTTTATTTATCATTCTTCATTTCCAACAAGATTGGACTGTGGTCTGATAAATGTCTTGGTAATGTTACAAAAAAATTGGAGATTAAAAACATACCTATTCTGGATAATGAAGCATCACTGTGATTATTCTAACCATTCTTCTGAATTGGTATTTGCCAGGAAGCAGTAAGCAGTTGGATGAAGGCTAATAAACTTACACTTTAGTTAAAACAGGACATACAAAGATTAGGTTTACAAATCTGGATTTGGCTTTACATGAAGATGCTCAGTAAATGCTTATAACCAGGAGTGCCTTTACCCAGTTGAGACTGATATGCCAATATAATTCATCTCTGAACTAACCTTGGTGACAAATGTCTAATGCTCCTTTATTATTGCAATGAGCTCTATATATGGTTACTTCTGAATAATCTTCGGAGAGTGCATTTGATTCAAGAATGCAGCACCAAGGACGCTTGTGCTTCTGCAGTGTACTTGTACACTTGCTTATACTTCTGCACTGCACTGATCACTAGTTTTTCTCCTGCACCGTTCAAAGTGTTAGCGACAAATATTCATATCTGAAATGGTTTAGTTTTAAGATACAATAAATATTGCCTCCTCTCATATGAGCCTAGCCGTGTCCTACAACTTTGGCTAGGATGGAGGTACAATTGATGGGGGCAAGTGAAAGAGCCATCTCTGTTGCCAGACTGAAACTGAGTAATATTCCATTCTAGGAGGCAAGGTGATGGTGGTGGTGGTGATGATTTGGTTTCATGATTTGTCTATTGTAGATAGGTTTGATCTAATTAATCTATCTGTGTTCATTACTGTGTTTTTATTTTGGAATTTTACTGTATTTTGTTATATTTTACTGGATTTTGCCTACTTTGATCTGCATTCACATATCAGAATAGCAAGGTATATTTATACATTTTGCATACATAACCTGTTGTGATCTCACTGCAGAAAGCTGCTGTCATGTATGAGCAGCGTGTCAGGTAGGATGAGAGAACCTTCCTTCCAAGTAAATATGCTGATGATAACAGCTCAAGAATCTGAGGCTTCACAACATTTTTAAACCTTTCCTTTCATTATCTTCTACTTCTTTTGGCAACTGTTAGGCAAAATAAATAGCAGAAGGCACAAAAACTAGACAGAACAAGTCCCATTTAAATTTCACATTTATGCTCCCCAAAGTAACACCAGTTTGTAAATGAACATTACCAGGTTTATGGTCCTTGAAATACAAACCACAGCTCCATAGAGGCTCTGCTCTGCAGATGGAACTCCTGTGTGCTTTTGGCTCCTGTTTTAATTCAGTAATTTGGGCTGCTGTATATCTGTGGTGAAGATACATATTTCACATGGCACTATTCTGGGGTTTCCAGTTTACACAGACACACACACACATATATTTATAAAGACAAAAATAATGGATAGTAATACTGGTGTCCAGTTTAAAAACCTTTATAAACAATGTCTCAGTCATATCATAACAACCAATAGCTTGATTACACAGAAGTCAGTTTTCAGTAGTGCTTACTCCCTAGGTAAGGATGCATATGGCTGCAGTTTTAAACTTCCACCTGTTAATGTATGCATATCAAAGGGGCATCAAATCTGCTAAAAGGCACTGAATGAATGGGATCTGTACTTTTAGAAGTGCTTTTAAATTGTTTTTTGTTTTTGTTTTTTTGAGTTTAATATTGTAATTTGTTTATCTGTGTTTTAACATTTTTTGGATGAATGAATGAATAAAAACTGATTATACATCAAAATTATATGAATGCTTCTCTAAAGGCCACTGTGTTCAGTCAAATGTATATGAACTCACTGAAATTCTTTTGTCTAGAAACCTGAACGTTTTACTTTTAGTCCAATTCACACTTAGCTGTAAACTGAAGTGTTTTGTGGTATATTTTGCTAGGAACAATAATAGAAGACTATTGATTTCATGGAAAATACAATGCTGAATGAGATCGGCCTTTTGATCTGTTGCAGAGCTGTTCTTACATTCTAAAGTATCATTTGATCTGGGTTGTAACCCAGTTCCACATCTTTTCCACTGCTGTTTGCTAATGCTTTGCAGTGTCTCCATCATTTCATGCACTCTTTTCCTAGGTAAATCTGCTTCTCCTCTGCTTCTGTCTCAGTTCTCTCAAGCTGTTTATCCCCTTCTTCCTTTTTCCTCTTTGCTCAGTCATTGGTGGTTGATGGGCACCTCAAATTTATATGTTCCTATTTTAATGAAAACATATTAAAGCATACAAGAGTGTTAAATGGAAAGATTCCTGATTCCATAGTTAGTTGCTTCAGTTGGAGCTGTCCACTATTTGTAAAGGTCATTGGGATTGCTACTATAGGTGCTCCTGCACTAGGGTTTTTTTTATACTACACAATTATAGTGTCTTTATACTACTTTAACAGTCCCAGCTCCATCCTATGAAGTTATACAACTTTTAATTTTGTGAGGCACAGTGGTCCTCTATGGATGTTTCCACACTAGACTGTTATAGTGTTATTATTCCACTTTCAACATCCTATGTAATCCTGGGGTTTGTAGTTTAGGGAGGGGCCTCAAAGGCCCCTAAACTGCAAACCCCAGGATTACATAGGATGTTGAAAGTGGAATAATAACACTATAACAATCAAGTGTGGAAATGGTTCATATATGTGGGGGTTTCAGGAACCCCCACAAGTAGTGGAATTCATGATTGTGTGAATAGCAGAATTCACATCCCATTATATTCAATGGCAGCAACACGCACATGGATGCTTCAGAGCATGGATGGGCACATCACTGCTGTTTTAGATATAGGGACACGATCTTTCATGTGAACTGGATTTCATGTATGTGGAGGTTAAAGGTGAGTAGGACCCACTGTATTTAGTATTCTCAGCCAGAGGACTATATAGTCCCCCACTAAACTGTGAATTCCAGGATTCAGCCCAGACAGTTCAAGTAATATCAAAGAGCTGTACTTCTATTGTGTGAAAAAAAGAAAAGAAAAGCATGTTTATGCTGGGATAGCCATGATTTGTTAACTCCCTTTTGGCAAGACATAGCTATAGTGTCATATCATTATTATCTCATGTTTTCCCTTTGTATCTTCCCCTCTCTCCCTCCCTCCCTCTCTGCCCCCCCATATATATATATATATATGTATATATGTATATATGTATATATGTATATATATAAATAATTTGTGGGAAAGAATGGAATACAAATCCAATCTCTCTGCCCATGCAGATAAGAAAATGTCAGATTAAGGAGCTGGAGATACCCTGCCTTTCTTCATAGGTTGCCATTGTGAAACCACTTCAGTCTCTCTCTTCTCTGATTCGTATAAAACAGCTGAGTTTGAAAAACAGTACTAAGAGAGTACTAAGTACTTTATGCTGTTTTCTAACCACTCCAGCTAAATATAACAGGAAGCCCCTGATTTTTTTAAACAACAACACCACCTAAATGGCTGCTTTGAAAGGCATCTGCTGGATGAAGAGAATAATACACTTCAAAGTAGCAGATCATAGTGAAGCAAAGCAAAGAGGTATGTAGCAAGTTACTCCTTTGGCATAAAACATTCAAAAGCTCAGCACTACTCTGTTTACTTCCACCATGAATGTTAATGCATCATCAAAAAAAAAAAAAAAGAGGAGGAAGTCAGAATGGGTACTTCTTTCCATGTGACATGTCTGTGTTCCATCTGAGAATGTCAACAAAGTATACTGAGATGTAAACACACCAAAAGAAGTGTGCCAGTTGCAGTTTGAAATTCTGAATGGTTGTTTTGCTTGCCCATTAGAAAAAGCAGTGATTCGGGAACATTATGAGCTGTTCGTCTAGTATGAAAAGCATGGGTATTTTTCCAGCTCTCTACTCCTCCAGTTCATCAGACCACCCTTTCCCTAGCAAAAAACAAGAGGGTGAATTGCTTCTCTTGGAAACCTTCATGAACACCAATTTACCTTTTCAGCAGGTTGCATGGTCCTTTGGCACTGTTTAACATTTTTTTTTAAAAAAAGCAAGAGTTTTTTAAGCTTTGCTTCATTTTTATTTTCCTTTTTTTATTTTTATTTGCACTTCGGAAAAGAAAATGTCCAAAATCCATGAAGCCTGGACGTAGTTGCCGGCACCTGATCTAGAGGTGTTATGGGTAGGGAACCTCCAATTCACAGAGTGGATCTAGTCTAAATCAGTTCCACCTCCAGCCCTCCACCTGTTTTGCTATGCCCTGCTCCCTTCCACAAAGCTTTATTCTGTGCCCAGTGGAGCTTCTTCAGCTCAGTGCTACAGGAAGGGCTGCCTGTAGCACTGCCTTTCTCTACCGCCATCAGAGTAGAATGTGTCAGAGGGGGAGAAGATGATGCCATTCTGCCCCTGTGGGTTGTCCTGGAAGGGAGTCTGACATGCAGAATCAAAACCATCAGCTCCTCATCCCCATCAATGAGCAGATGGAAGCAGTACAGTCTTTCTTTACTTTTGTTTCTACTAGTCAGTTGCTTTCCTAGTGAGGGCCATATAGTAGGTGAGGGCAACAGAGGGAGAGGGAAGGGAGAGGGAGAGTGGATTAAGAGTTCTGGGGAGGAGAAAAACAAAGATGAGGAAAGGTGACATTGCTTTATCGCCAGATACATGCGAGAACTAAGCAGAATTGCTTGAAGGGCTGCCTGTCTGCCAACCAGGCAGTCCAAACGATCAATATGTCTTAAGCACTGTGAGGTAATAGATCAACAGTTCTTCCCCCCAATGTACCACAAACTGGCACCATGTGTCCCCATTGTCTACAAAATGTTTCTTTCATTCCTAGAAATTTGTCAAGGAGCAGCATCCAATGATTCCTGGTTCAGCAGTGGTTCAGGGACCACTGCTTTATGTAACATTCCTTTAAATAACATGTGCAACACCATTGCTAACTTTAAACAGCACCCTGCACCTTACATATTTAGAACTAATATTGTTAACGTCTGTGCAGGAACAATTTTACTTGCTGATTTTTGCAACTCTAGTTTCTGTAAAACAGAGAGGGAGGTTGTATTTTTTAAAATAAAATTCAGAATTTTCATTTCTAGGGTGAACATGTTGTAGGATGAGTTTTCTAACAATGAGAACCTTAGAGCAAAAAATGTACATTAAGTGAGATGCCCAGACTGCACACAACAAATGAGTAATAGCCACATATTTATTGCTCCAATTGCATCTACCAAGATTTCAAAATAAGAGAAACCAGTCTTGCAATGAAAAGGTACATTTTTTTCTGTTGCATTGAGTGCTTCTTTAAGTTTTGAAGTACTGATTTACATAGACTGTCTTTTGGAGAATAAAAATAAAATAAATGGAGTCAACAATATATCATGTCTGAAGACAGACAGGCATCCTTACTTTGCTTTATTCAAGACTTCTAATTGTAAACACAGTTACTTGAAATAAGTTTCAAATGAACACAGCTAGCCCTACTTCCAAGTAAGCATGTGTGGAATTGGGACTCCAAGGCTGAAACACAGGGGACCTTGTTTGCTTCCAAGAAAATATGCATGAGTTCCTGCGCTTCCAACATGACCATACTTGACATTTGAAAATGGCTACAGTCTGTATAGCTACAGATAAAATCAAAAGCAAATCTTATTTTCAGTTCTAAATTAATTTTATTGCTTTTTTCATCTTAACTTGTCAAAACTTGTCTCAGTGAGCTGACAAATATAGCAGTGTGAAGCAATTACATTTAAAAATTGCATGTGGTGTCTGTGTAAGAGTGCATAAATGGAAAGATTCCGGTGACATTCAGACACTTCAAACTAACTAGATGATAAATATTTCTCCTTTTCATACGGTCTCAATATTTATAGTAATTCAGCTGGGAACATTCATGCTGACTATGGCTGCAATGTTATGCGTACTTACTTGGCAGTAAATTAGTCCCATTAAAATCAGTTGGATTAATTTAAAAGGATATGTGATTAGGTCTGGGACATGAGAGTCAAAACTGTATTTATGTCATATCAAAACTGATATGAGAACATGGAAGTAGAGGCTTTTTTTGATACACAAACTGTTGTTCTTATTTGTCATCAAGTCAGCTTTGACTTATGCCAAATGTATCAATGAGAGTCCTCTAAGACCTTCCTTCATCAGCATCCTTGTTCAGGTTTTACAAACTCCAGGCTGTGGCTTCCTTGATTCAATCCATCCATCTGTAATGTGGTCTTCTCCTTTTCCCATTCCCTTCCACTTTGCCCAGCATCATCCTCTATCCGAATAAGCCAGGTTGTTTTAAATGATTGCTAAACCCATTTTAGTGACTCTCTCTTCTAGTGAACAAATAATATTATACATCTTATTTTGCTAAACAATATTTCCATATAAAAAATCAAATTAGTTTATCTGAATGCTCTTCCTCAGGTCCATAGCTATAGCGAAGGAGGTCTGGCTCATACCTTTCAAATGTTTTGATTTAGCAGAAAGTCACAATTAATTCTTCATCATGTCACTTTTTTTGCTGCTTTTGATATGTTCCACTTTTCTCTTTCTTCTTCCCAATTCCTCTCTTTCTCTTTACCTTACTTTGATTGCCGCAGACTGAATTCAAAGTGCAAAAGCAGTTTACACTCAATTAAGTCGCAAAGGGGAGGGGAGGAGACAGAATCTTGCTTTTCCCAGTAAACTTTGGGAAAAGCAAACTGCAGAGCCTCCCCTATCTTGTGTGCTCTTTCTCATTAATAAGTTTTGCCACCTTCATCACACTGATGCTGCTGTACATGTGCTGGTATTGAGCTGTAAAATGTTGGAGGGTATCTTGCCAAATTTGGAAGTACAGATGACCCACCTTATCCACAGATTCTGTATCCATGGATTCAACCATACACAGCTTAATTTTTTTTTTAAATCAAACCTTTGAGTTGTTCCCCATTTTATAAAAATGACACAGTTTTACTACACTATTGTATATAATGGGACTTGACCATCCACGGATTTTGGTGTTCATGGGAGATCTTGGAACCAAACCCCACTGGATACCGAGGGCCCACTGTATATTATTTCTTCCATCTTGCTTTGGAGTCATGCATCTTACAAGCTAGGATCAGAGATACTGGTTTGAGTGTTGGGCTACAAACCTGGGGACCAGAGTTCGATTACCCATTCAGCCATGGAAACACACTGAGTAACCTTGGGCACATTATAGACTCTCAGCCTTAGAAAACCTTGCGATAGGTTCACCTTTTACTTGAAGGTACACAACAACAACAATAACAACAACAACAAGAAGTAACTTTTAAGTGACTATTAAAAAATGTTTGAGAGCCAGCACGGTGTAGTGATTTGAATGTTAGACTATGACTCAGGAGAATAGGGTTCAATTCCCTGCTCGGCTATGGAAACTCACTGGGCGACCTTGGGTGCATCACACACTTTCAACCCCAGAGAACCCATGATAGGTTCACCTCAGGGTTGCCATACGTTGGAAATGACTTGAAGGTACACAACAGCATAAAATGGGCAGTCCTCTATTTGAAAAGTAGTCAGTATCAAAAAGGTACCCAAAGGGCCATCTATTCCAAGTCCAATTTAAAAATATAGTCAGCCTTCTACATTTGCAGGTCTGACTTTCACAGATTTCATTATTTGTGAGTTTCTTCAATCCCTACCCCTCCCATTCTTTTCATTTCTGGGGGAACCATCCATCTTGGTGGTTCTGATCAGGCTACAAAGCCCATTAAAAACCCACCTCTGGTCCTCCTCCTCCTCCTCCGCCAGCCACTGCCTGGCCACCTAAGGATAGCTCACAGCCCAATTTCTCAGTACCACAAACCATGCTGACCCATCCCCCTTCTCTCTCTTTTCCTGACTTGGTTTGGACTCTGGGTGCCCATTCTCTCCACTATGCCGTGCCTCCCTTCCAATAGGCACACACACACATTTGCCATTTTGCCACTTTTGCAAGGATCCTGTTCCCCTAACCCTAGTGATTGTGGAGGACCAACTGTAAAGATCCATAAGAAAGGACAAAGGGGGCCTTTAATTGGACCCTTAACAATTTGTACGTGACAGCTGATTGAACAGTCACACTTAAACTGATTATACTCTTTCCTAATACTGCAAGATGTGAAATGTGCTCCAATTCAATTTAAGTTATGGTAATTATTTACAATTATACATCTATACATATAAATTAGCATTTGCGGTTTTAAATCAAGTCTGTTTCCTGTTTTGTTCTCCTTTTGGATGATGCACTTCTTTGTTTATAGTGATATACAAGTGGTCACCTTCCTCACGTGCAGCTTTCATCAAAAAAATAAAAAGCAAGTCTCTCGCAATTTTTTAATCAATATATAAGCAGCACTGACTAGTGCTCACTGGGGCTGGTATGGCAAAAGGCCAGTAATCCCCAGAGGATTTAGTAAATTGCGTAAGACTGTAATGAAAAAATCTATAAAAACAAATCTGTAGAAACAGCCTATTAAGATCTGAAAATGCTCAGTGGACATGAGATTTTATGTTGTCTGATTGTTGCAGATGGAGAAAAATGGAAAAAGTCGAGATTTGGACAACATGCAGCAGCACTAAAGAAGTAGCGGTAACAATGCCTATTGCATTGAAGAGGTGTATTAGCAGATCAATTCCAAAATGATCTTTTCAATACAGGTGCAGGAAATACCTTCATGTTTGAAACTTGGGAAGAGAAAAGGAGGAGGAGAGAGAGAGAGAGAGAGAGAAAGAAAGAAAGAAAGAAAGAAAGAAAGAAAGAAAGAAGAACTAAATAGGGGCTAGAACCATGACAATAAACAAAAAATAAACAAAACATCTTAGCCTCTGCACAGTGCAAACCAACTTCTCCCAACCAGTTGTAGCCGAATGTTTAACAAAATCATTTACAAAAAAGAGAGCTGCTGTTTCATTTAAGCCTATCTCTTCAGGAATCAGTCCTGCATTCTACAAGGTGCACATGGGAGCCTGTCTCTCCTCAGATTTTCTCACAGAAAGCACATCCCAGGGCCATTGCAGGATCTACCAAAAACTAGTTCTCACCAAGGGAGGAGGAGAAGGTTAGAAAACCACAGTTTTCCCTCACACAATTACCCACTTAGATAAAAGGCATGAGTTAAGACTTTAAATTGCCAGAAGGTGGCAGAATTGAGAGGCAGAAGTGCAGCATTTGTAAACACTGCCAGATTCCAAGACAGCTGGGGAGAAGGCATATAAAAGGTTAAAGTAGTCTGGGATTAGCAGCAAAAGTTCAAGCAGATAAAGCTTGGGCAACAGGTGCTGTCAAAGTCAGTTTTAAAGGTACTTAGGGAGTTCTGTTCAAAAAGGAACTGGGTTCCCTGGGTTCACAGTTAAGGTAGAGACACTTTTCCAAGCAGCTATTCCATTCTGGAACTAGAGGCTTTTAATCAGTTAATGCTCTTCTACAACTAGAAAAAGACTTCCTTGTGAACAATGCCAATGCATCCTTTGCATATCCTTAGCTGGATCTGGGCATTCCTCCAGAACATGAGGACTCTGGTTTCCCCATTCAGGTGCCATCACTCCCAAGGTGTCTGTAGTCATTCCACCTCTGCCTCTGAAGTGGAGCTCCCTAATTCCGAGTTGGGGTGGAGAAGACCCATAGTAATTTCCCACAAGGGTCCAAGCTCCTCCTTTGCACCAACCATTCCTGAATGTTGGCAGTTACGACATTGAACAGAAAATGTGAGTTGACTGAACTGTGGGGCTGCTTTCTCTGCTTCTAGATGGAGAATTTATCTCAGCCTGTAGGATGAGGAATCTGAAAGGTGGGGGTGGGGGAGTACCCAGAATCAGACCAATTTGTAATTATTAATTACAGTACCAATCATCTTGCCGAAACAGGCCTTTTGGAGGAAATATATCCTTCTGTGTAGATGCAGAATGCTTTTCATTCGTTCAGGAGTGAACTATGGTCCTGTTCTTATCTCAGATGATGAAGGGGTACAAAGTACCAACAATCATAAATTCCCTGCTTCCCACTAAATCAAAGAAAGTGTATGTACATTGGTGTTGGAGTCTAAATAAACCTTATCCAAATTTTGATCTCAGACAGAAGAAAACCAGTATGTTCAGAGTGACTTTTCCTCACATATTTGTTTAATATTAATTTATAAATTAGACATGATGTGCTCTGGCATCACTTGTAATTAAAACAGCTGGTGAATGAGTATCACTCCTACCCTCTATTCGCACATATTTTTGAATCTTACTGCATTGACTACCTGAGGTTTATTGTCTCCAATATCATTTGAGAAAATACAAACACACAAATTAGATCAGCAAAGAACAAGTAACTCCTGCTGGCATAGCTAGTAATATGTTATGTCATAGGTTTTAAAATATAGAGCTCCACCAACTGCTGCAGAAAAAGATTTATACTTTCTATGTCTTAAATTTTTAATTAACTGTGGTATCCTAACAGTACCTCTTTATGAATGTCATTGGTTTCTTTCTTTTGATTTAAGAAATCATGAGAAAATTGTGAGTTCCAGTTTCCAAACATCTGTTATAGCATTTTGCAGAGAGACCCAAAGTCTAGTTCTAGCACTGTTCTGCCATCTCCTGTCTCTTAAAATGAACACACAAGCTCTTCTCATATGTCACTTTTGAGAAGGTATCAGAATGAGGCATTTCAACATGATCATTATCATCATTCTTACAGCTATTAAAGGTCTGTCAATTGTCTACTATGTTACCGGTGGCACTGCTATTATAATTACCACTACTGGCGAAATTGTACTTTCATGTTTGTGAAGTACAACAATTACTTAATCAGCTAATACTATAATGGGTAGAGTTCACCTCTTAGGTTTGAACAGATTCAGTGGGTGACCTCTAAGTGGTCATCTTAGAATCTACAGTACAGACAAACTCTTAAGCACCCGACATTTAACATCTCTAGTCTAAATGAGAAAAAGCACAGCACTATGGCTGAAATGCTATCTGGAAGACTAAAGGATTCAACAGAAGCCCTGCACATCAGATATATCACTACCATAGAGGTACACTAATGGAAATACACCTCAAATACAAAGGTGGAATACATATCAGTGGTGGAGCTGGTCTGCTAATTAAGATTCATTGTCAGATTGGCTAAAACAGGGTGGAATCTTGACTGACATGAGCGAGACAGTGAAGGAGCACATTTATGGCACATCTCTTCTATCAATAACCTATTGGCGTTATAACTATTCCAGCTCTACAGCTGCTGCAAAGAATTCCAATCCAATTTACTTTGGGGAAGAGGAGTGGCAGCTTAAAGATGCTGATTTTTTAAAATATACATATAACATATTTCCTTGTAAGAAGCATAAAACATTTAAATCTCTGGCTACAGGGTTGTCTGAGAACTTGAAATAGGCATTGTTGGCCATGTCACTGAGGCTGATGGACTGGAAACACTATGACACTCTTTTGCACATTACATTGTGCACTTGGTGATGTAATATTATGTCCTCATCCTCTTGAGTCTTGAATTTATTGGGCTTCGTCACTGACACAGTCCCTGGCTAATGCAGACTGCTGGAGTTTCTGGGGTACTGAAGAGAATGCCTGCTATTTTTATGACATTTCTGTATTTTTTTTCCCATTGTTTTTCTTTCCTTTCCTTACCACACACATGTATACGGTGTAATGGAAGCATATTCTTCCAGCCACCAAGTTATTTTAATAGGAATGTTGTGCACATTAGGTAAGTTTAAACATATCAGATCTGTAGGTAGATTTTTATCATTTCTCAGGGACAGACACATCCCCAGTTTCAATCTATGAACTCCTACCACCATCATTGTTTCCTCTTAAATTCAAGTTTAGATCAGTGACTACACTAAGCTAAAGCATAACTCTGGTTTAAACTGTGCCAGTGCCCATGCACAAAATAATTTTTTAAAAGCCATGGATAAGCCTCTGAATTTCTTAACTGATTATGGTTGGATATCACCTTCAGAAAATTACTTCCCATGTAAGTTAGGCTTATCCTGGGTACTTATAACCCTTAGATAGCTTTTGATTACATAAAAACTTAGTGGATGTCTCAGTGACTTTGTGATAATGGGGCTTCCCATTATCTAGGCTTATCAAAGGGAGATACTTCCCTCTTCAGGTAAACCAAGGGTTAATGAGATGTTAGGATTACATCAAGGGTCACAGGGTGAGAGTTGACCAACCAAAAAGAAAGGGTCAGCATCACAGCTCACAAGGTGAGAATTGACCAACCAAAAAGGAAAGAGGCGGGCATCTTGGAGAGGCTTCCAGATCCTTCCAAGGAGGAAAATAAAAACTTCTGAGAGGCCATGAGGCCAGAGAGGGACACACACACAGAGAGAGAAGAACCAAGAGAGAGAGATGAGATCTATGCCAGTCGTAGGCAGGCAGGCATGCCTAGCCTCCTGGCCTCTTTCTTCTAAGAACATCTGTGAGTACTAGAATAAAGTAGTTAGCCGCGTTAGGGCTGTTTATTATTTTGGAGACTGGCTGATCTTAAGAATGTATCTGTGCTGTTATATCTGTTTTGTAAATTCTTGTAACTAAGTGTACCTGGGAGAGGGGGTCTCCCAAGTGTGATATTGTTTGCATGCCTTGATTAAAACACTTTTATAAACCTCCGTTTCTCTCCATTTCCACGCCAGGGTTGGCACACGCTACATAGGACCTCTCACTCAGGGCAAGGGGGAGGTGGAAGTTCCTTACGCTTAGAGATTAGGCAGAGTCCCTCCTGTTCTGTCTAAGTAATTCATAATTCAGGGGGGTGGTGGCAGCATACTTGAGAGAGTTGGGGAGATTGCCAGGCGTTCCATGCGTGGAAGTCAGTTTTGGAAGGCTGGCAAGAACCCTAGTAAACCATTGGGAGGAAATTTCCAGTCTTGCAAGGCTAGAAGTCTCTTAAGAGACTGGAAATAAACCTACAGTGTCACAGACTTGTAAACAGGAAATTGAGTCACTTATTAGCATACTGGAAATGCTCTGGGTTGCATTCTCATCTTATGCTTATTATATGGTTATGTATATCTGTTTGTTCATTATTGAAGAGTAAATTGAAAACATTAATCTGATTTTGAGCAGAGCAATAGATGTCAAGTTAAAATGTCTTATGCATGGCTGCTGCTTTACAGTAAAATTAAAAAAAATCTGTTTTCCTGCTTTGCTGCAATAGCAAAGCAAAGACCATGTTTTTAGGGCATGGAAAAAATAATGTCTTCATTCCACGTATGACTTGTAGAGTAGTGAATTTTGCAATATAATTAGATAGCATTGTTGGGGAAAGAAGCAAATTAAAACTGTATTTTGGAATCTACATTCAGGCAATAACTTTACTGGGATGACATAAAAGTGTGCAAGCTTTTGGTCCTCTGGAACTCTTCATCAGACATGTTGTGAGAGAAAGTAGATGGAACAAGAAACGAAGATGTCCAAAAATAAAGGCAGGTGTTGCAACCAGGCATTCTGAAGCTAAACTCAGTCTCAAGATGGAGATTGACAGCTCAGTGAATCACTGACAGGTTTACAAAGATGTGGGAATCATTAAATCCTCCAGATATTGTTGGCCTGCAACTTCCAGCAGCCACAGCTCAGGGTAAAGAATGTTGAAAATTGCAATCCAAGAACATGGGGAAGAGCACATAATTCCCACCACTGGATAAGTAGGCATCACATTACACCTGCTTTCCCCCGCTTTTTTTTTCTTTGTTTGGTATCACGTGGCCCAGTAATGGGCAGTTAGGCCTACCAGATGCTCTGGCCCTCCCACTTGTATGAGCCATAGCCAATACTAAGGGATTATGGAAACTGCAATCTAAAAACTGTAACTCAGTCCTAAGACCAACAGTTGCACATCACTGACCTGGTTTGAAGAACTTGAACACTTTTGTGGCACTTTGATTGATCCTGCACAATTTTGGGATTTTGTTTTCCTCATGGACAAGTACTTCTACCTTTGTTTTCTTATCATATCATAGCCTTGCATCTGGATTATGTGGTAGGACATTTTAACAGTCATTCTCTATCATCTGTTTGAGCACTTCAGTTATTTGGTAATGACAGGAATAGTCTCTCTTTTCTTCTCTGATGAAATAAGAATTTCTAGTTCTTTGAAAAACATTTTTAGTGCTTTTTCTTTAGTTCTTGCTTTATTTGGATTTTATATAGAATATGGTTGAAATGTACTCCACACGAAACTATGGCCATTTCCACACTACGCTGTTATAGTGCTATTATTCCACTTTCAACATCCTATGGAATCTTGGGGTTTGCATTTTAGAAAGGGGCATTTAGAATTCTCTGCCAGAGAGCTCTTTGACCTCAGTAAACTACAAATATCAGAATTCCACAGGATGTTGAAAGTGGAATAATAACACTATAAGTGTAGTGCAGAAAGGCCCTACATCTTCATAGCAAGTATACTTTATTGATATGCCACCTTCGTCCTTATTTGGAATGTAAGACAGTTTAAAGTGTAGGATAAAATAAGATACAACTAAACAATATCTCAAATAAAAACTTTAAAATCACTGAATAGACAATCTTAATGAACATTTTAAAACATGGTTAATAATAATAAAATTCCAGCAACCCAATTAAACTCATCTGCATAACTAAAGAGGTCATAAAGGAACAGAGACAGGGAAACCAAGCCTTCTCTAGGAGGCAATTTCATAGCCTGAGAGCACCCCTGAGAAGACTCTTTCCTATGTCCTTGCCAAGTATGCTTCTGATGATGGCGGAACTGAGAGAAAGAAAGGGTTTCTCAAGCTCAGACAGGCTGATATTGGAATATATGGTCCTTCAAATACAGTGTGCTCACCATATATGCTGGGATTTCATTCCAGAAACCCTTATGTAAAATAAAAATGAAAAGTGTTGCATCTCATTGTACTCGAGGCATGCAATGTGCATGTGCCTGTGGCAGTGTGGGTTTGCTCCCATCACATCCATTGACTATAATGGGATGCAACATTTCATGCACTTGCATTTGTACATGTGGAGGTTGCTCCCCAGAGGACGCACTGTAGTATGGACTCAAGTTGTATCAGGCTTTATAGGTTACAACCAACAGCATTTTTGGAACTGCTGCAATTTCTGAACAGTGTCTAAAAGCAACTTCACTTAGAGGTCATTGTAGTAATCCAAACAGGATGTAAGTGGGACTGGTGTTATCATAGCCAGATCTGACATCACCAGGAACAGGTGCTAATTTTTACTGTGCAATTGCACCCCTGGTCATTGCTGAAATGTGGGCCTCCAGGGTCAGGGCTGAATTCAGAAGTACGCTTAAGCTATGAACTGAGTTTTCACAGGAAGTGTAACCCTGTTCAGCACAACCTGAATACCCTTTCCCCAATCTATCTTTTGGCGGACTGGGAGGACCTGTGTCTCTCATGGATTAAGTTTCAATGTGTTTACCCTCATCCAGTCCATTATTAACAACATACACTCATTTAGCAGCAAAAGAGATTCCTTGGAATTGGATAGAAAGGAGAGGGTTCAGTGACATCAGCATACTGGTGAGGATAAAACTGAGAACTCCAGCCAATCTCTCTCAGAGGTTTCCATGTATATGTTTAACAGCATTGGGGTGTGTGTGTGTGTGTGTGAGAAAAAAAAAAACCTCAGGTCCCCTGAGGGACCTGTAGGCCAATGGCCAGGGTTTCAAAAAGGCTTCGCCCCAGCACTACCTTTTGAGTATGCACCTCCAGGAAGGCCTGGAGGCAGCGTAGAACAGAAAGTCAGCCCAGAGGGATACCACGATTGACTGAGCTGAAAATCACTGAGAGTCCAGCAGAACCAACCAGGACACACTCTCAATTTCTGATTTGAAGTAAAAGAAGGGGAAAGATTTATAGCACTGAAGAGAAACCAGAGTATACCTGATTCAAAGTATAGAGCATTCACTCTGAAGCCAGAGTGCATTGGAGCTAGATAATCAAATTCATCCAATGATTCTTTCTGTAGCAGCCACATCACCTCAGGCAGCCAGGATGTATCCCTTTTTCAAAAGAGGAGAGGTGATATTCTGGCCAATTTGCCAGGTGACTACCTGAGAGTCCTGGTCCCAGAGGAAATGGTAGAGCAGCTGCCAGTCCTTGGGGACAGAGGTAAGAAGACAGATCAGTAGATGCTACCATATACCTATATACATATTTAATGTTGTGAAAGGAAAGTGAGTACACCCAAGGTTATGGGTTTTTTCTTCATGTCAACCAATGTTCTGATTATAAGAACATTTTTAAAAATTATCTCTTTATACCTTCACTAAAATTGTAAAAAACATTTTTGAAAAGTGAGAGGCAAGACAGACACTGTTTTTAAAGCAATCATTACACTCAGATTTCATTTTCTCCTTGAGGATTTCCACCAGCCAGCTGGCAGATTGTCGCCTTCCCTTATCCTGTGTCACCTTGTCACACATAAATGCTATGGCAGCTACACCTTCCCCCCGTGCCTGCACCTTTTGCTTACTGAGTACACCAATCCAACAGAATGAAAAAGTTGATTGACATACTGAGTGACATATAGTTTTCAGTCAGTAGACCTCTTCCCTGCCTCCCCAGAAGAAGTCAGAGCTGTTTGCAGAAGGTAATGCAAAAAATAAAATAAAATAAAATAAAATAATCAAATTTTAGGCATTCTCATTCTTTTTAGTTTAGCTCTTAATACATGGAAAACTGAGAAAGATTTCAAACATTTAAAAGTGAAATACGTCTGTAAGCAGATCAATAGATCAGATGGCTTCTGTATGCAACTAGACACTGGATTTGAGATGGGCAGATCTCTGAAAGGGAAATTGAGTTAGAATTATCTTCTGCGGAATCTGAGGGATGTTTTATACTGGCAGTTTCTGACTAGAAACCCAAGTCAGTTTAATCCTTACCTCTGATCTGCTTATTAGCAATGAGATTACTCTGAAGCTCTGCCATAAGGCACTTTCTCTTAAATATATTCTGCCAACCAGCCACAGGGGCATGACAAAAGTGTTGTTGTATACTGATTTGTCAGTCCAACCGTCAAACTGCAGTAAGCCTGTGCATCTCAAGATATATGAGGCTTCCCCCACCCACCATGTTTTATGGATTGGTACTGTCTTTGGGCCAATTGGCTATAACTGTTTTTTTCATGGAAACTTGCCAGGAACCGGTATAGGTTCATGGACCACCGCTTTGTGTAGCACTGCTGTAAGGGATTTTAATAGGATCTTTGGTCAGACCTCACCTGGAATACTATGTCCAGTTCTGGGCACAACCACTCAAGCAGGATATTGACAAGCTGGAATGTGTCTACAAGAGTGCAACCAAAATGGTGAGGAGTCTGGAAACCATGCCTTCTGAGTAACTTAGGGAACTAGGTATGTTCAGCTTGATTAAAAGAAGGTTAAGAGGTGACATGATAGCCATGTTTAAATATTTAAAGGATGTTATATTGAAGATGGGGGAAGCTTGTTTTCTGCTGCTCCAGAGATTAAGACACAGAGCAATGGATTCAAACTACAGGAAAATATTTCACCTAAACATCAGGAAGAACTTCCTGATGGTAAGAGCAGTTCGACAGTGGAATATGTTGCCTGGGAGTATGGTGGAGTCACCTTCTTCGGAGGTTTTTAAACAGAGGCTAGGTGGCCATTTGCTGGGGGTGCTTTGAGTATGTATTCCTGTAATGCCAGGGGCTTGGACTTGATGGCTATTGTGGTCTCTTCCAACTCTATAATTCTACTTGACTACATGGCAGAGAAATTGCAAATCATTCTCATCCACTGCAGTACTCAGGCAGCAATATGGGGACAATTAGGGCCGAGCGAGGTCCTCCTGTCACACGAAGTGGAGAAAAAGAGCCTCCTTGCCTGCCGGCTTGCAATGCTTGCTGCTCACCTCTTGGACTGCACACACCCACCTCAACTCCCTCTCTCTTGGTGCTCCCTCACCATCTCACATCTGCCTGCATCCTTGTCCTATTTCCCCCCCACTTCCTGTTTAATTTCACACCCTCTTTGTGAAGCAGCACCAGCCTTATGAAGTTGTTTTAAGCAGGTAGGCAGGCAGACGGCAGCAGCGGTACCATTAATTTCTTCCTTCAGGCCAGTGGGGATGGAGGCCTGAGATTTAAGGTCTGTTCGAGGGCCTGCCTCTGTGTCAGTAAAAGCAACATGCTGGGCGAGGACATGGAAGGTCCCTCTCTGGTGCGACACTGATTATGGAAAACCCTACCCTTGGAGGCCCCACTGGCACCAATATTGCTGCTGTTCAGGCTCAAAGTAAAAATATAATTCATGAAAGCTTTCGGAAACCAATTTTACAAAAATTGTCCTGCACACCTTTTCATTTTAAGCTATTTTTAGTATGTTTTAATGTTTACCTCATTTAATGTTTTTAATCTTTAAAAACCTATTTTAATTTGCATACTATCTTAAATTTCTTATATTGGTTTTACTGTATGCTGCCGTGAGAATTTTGGATGAATAGGAGGATATACCAACAGCATTTAAAAAATAAATTGAGACGATGCCATGCGCGCAGGGCGACTGCAGCAACTGCGGGGAAGGGAGCTCTCTCCCGACCGCCTAAGGTTGCCAGGGCCATTTCCGCACTGGGCTGTTACAGTGCGATTATTCCACTTTCAACATGCTATGGAATCCTGGGGTTTGCAGTTTAGGGAGGGGCCTTTAACTGCAAACCCCAGGATTCCGTAGGATGTTGAAAGCGGAATAATAGCACTGTGTGGAAATGGCCCAGGTGAAGGAAGAGACAGGGCTTCTCTCGATTTAATGGAGCCGCAGGAGAGAATTCCAGTAGGCGTTACGCGGCGAGCAGAATCTACCGAAACGCCCTCTTCCCCGCAAGCATTCGAGGGGCAGGGCAGGCCGGTCTCTTCTCCCACCTCAGCGGGTGGGGGAGCCTGACTGGCGCCTCCGCTGCCCCGCCGCTGCGCCCCGCGGCACCAGGACGCAACAGCCGCAGGGCGGAGGCGGGGAGGCCAGGGATGGGGAAAAGGGAAGGAACAAAATGGGGAGCGCGGAGACACGGAGCGGGTCAAAGTGAGGCGAAGGAGAAGGAACGGGGCGGCGCGAAGGCCGTCGGCGGAAAAGAAGGGAGGCGAAGCCACAGTAGGCGCGTCGCGGCCGAAGAAGCCGCTCCGGTTGAGCCTCCCGCGCGCATGGGCAGCTCTCACCACTCTGGGGACGACTTAAAAAGGCGGCTTCTTCAAACCGACTCCTGAAACCGCACATGCGCACCACCAGCCGAACGGACGCGGGCCCCGCCGTCTGTGGGGGCAGCAGCGAGGGCCAACGCGGGCCACCTGGAGAACTCTATGGCTCTGAGCGAGAGCGGAAGTGGAGAGGACGCTCTGTACGGGTTGGCGTCAGTGGCTCCCCCGACTTCCGGTAGCGTGTGAGAGGCGAATTGGAAGCAGCAGCAGCAGCAGCAGCGGGAGGGGGAGGGGGAAGGGTTTCTCTCTCCTGGCCAGAGGCGGGGCCGAGGCCTCCTCTGCGCCGCCCGCCACCTGGGCCTCCCCTCTCGGGTGCAGGCCTGACGGCCCCCTCCCACCCCACCGCGCTCCCCCCCGGCGAAAACCTTCCCAGCCGCCGCCGCCGCCGCCGCCGCCGCCGCCCTCCGCGCGTGCGAAAAGAACTTTGTGAAGGAGGAGACGAGCCATGGCCGACAGCAGAGCCTCGACCCTCGCCGAGTCAGGCTGGTGAGTAGGAAGCTGCAGAGGAGGGGCCGCCCGCGGCTCTTTGGCCGGTTCTTCCCGGAGGTTCTCCCCCTCGGGGCTCTTTTGTTGGCTGTTCGCGCCGCCGTCTGCGATGGCTGCCTTCGCTCAGTCCCCTTGGTCACCGGAGACGAGGGAGACGAGGGAGAGAAGGAGGGCTGCGGGCAGTCCCGGCTTCTCGTGTGGCACCGCGGTGGTCGCGGACTTCGCGGCCGAAAATAACGCCCTCCCTGGCATTTGGGCTCATGCCTGCCTGCAAACTTAAATCGGCTTGTTCTTGTAAAGTTGTGGGGCTGAAGGGCCGGCAGCGGGTAGCGTCAGACGCTCTCGTTAAATGTATGAAGTAGCCTTCGAAGTTGCGATCTGTGGTTACACCCAAGTAAGGCCATTTCCGCACTAGACAGCTATAGTGTTGTTATTCCACTTTCAACGTCCTATGGAGTCCTGGGGTTTCCAGTTTAGGAATGGCACTGTTAGCAACAGCAGGAGCAGTGATAGACAACGTGGCATTGTATTAACGTTGTACGGACGACGCTTCCCTCTCAAGGAATTCACAGCTTGCATTTTGACAGGGTGAGGCAACGCTGCTGGAAGAGGAAGGGTGCGGGTAATGTCTTGAAATGATTTTTCTTCAGTTCAAGCAACCAGGTGATTGCTGACTATACTCTGGTGTTCTCCGCGTGCAGAGTTTTTCATGATTCTTACTTGTAGCACTTGTGAATTTTGCAAGTTTCTAGTTCACAGTGCTGCCCTCTGCTCAGTACAGAGTTCACTTTCTCCAGAGTCTCTAGAGTGGGAGTGGGAGGTTTTGAAGGGAGAGAAAGGGGAAGCGGGGATTGTTTTGTGCCGAAAACAAGGCGCACTGGCAATCTAGCAGTGGGCTCTGTGGGCTCAGGTGCCCTGTATAATGCTTCAGAATGTACAGTCTTCCATAGACCATCCCAGTGCTCTTTAAAGCAAGGTTGGTTGAGGGCTTCATTTCATGTTAGGTGGTGGGTCACGACCTGCACATTCATTGGAGACAGATGTTGAAATCCAGTTGCTAGACCTACCTAGAGTAAACCCATTGAATCACTGAATCTTACATGATGGTTTGCTTACCAAGTTTCAAGTGATCAAATGGCTATGCTCTAGTTGGAAGTAATAATTACAGTTAGGCTAGGGCTAGAGCAAGCCCCTCCCAACTGAAGATTTTTAAATTTTAATGTTATTGTAAATATTACATTTATACTACATGGTATTAGTATATTCCATTTAATATTTTATTGTAGTTTAAACATAAAGCTATGAATTTTGGACAATTGTAATAGTCATAATTATGAAAGGTAAGGACACTTTTTTTTGTATTGCCTTTTGCTTTTTTTGCATTAACATTTTCCTAAATTATTTAACTTTCTGAAGATTCTTCCATCTTCCCTCCATACATCCTTGCTTTGTTAGCAGGAGCCTAGTCAACAGCTCTGGAGTGGAGGCCTCTGATAGTGTCCTCCTGCTCTTTTGAGACCTTAGAGAAGTGTCTGCTACAAGGAAAGTGATGCAATATTGTAGAGAAGCGCAAAGGAAAGAAGACCAATAGTTTTGTATAGGCTTCCTGTTAGAGACCCAAGTTTTATGGTTTTAGGGACGATTGGAAAAGAGTCCAGTTGCAGCCATGATGTTGCCACTTCAGGTTTCTGGTAGTAGCTGCAGGAGAAAATAATGAAGTTGGTGGTGTGTATGGAAGAAGTCAAGAAAGACTATATGTGGCCCTTTAACTGTGTGCTACACTCTTTCTCTGCAGTAGTTCTCTATAAAGAGAAAAGCAGTTAATGTCTGTATGTGGTAGCTGAGGATAAGGAAGAAGAGCCTTGTTTAAAGCTACGTAATGTATTTGTAATGTAGGCAGGATTTGAATTAGTTCTTTTTTTCCTGGTTTACAGCTGATTTCTCAGCTGCTATACTATTCTTGCTCTCAACTATGGATTTCTGGTGCTAGGGTACACACACTGTTTCCTCAAGCAGTACCTGAAGATAACCTTTTAGCCTGTTAAAAAATCATTTTTGAAACACTTGTCTTCTTTGGAAATACTTGTCTGGACTTGTGGGTGAACTGGCTAGTGAAGAAGCTACAAAATGTGCTGACTTTCCTTTGTCAGCATGCTGAGCTTCTGTATTAATGACATAACTGCAGCACAAAGTGAAGGAAACATAGAATCTTCTATTTCTTATTTTCTTCTGCTGTGCTTCTTATTAATCTGCTTTTAACTCACAAGAAGAGACTCTAAGGAGTAAAAAAAGAATTTGTATATAATAAAAAGATTATTGTACAGGTCAAAATTGTTGAGAAAGCTACTTGTTATTCAGAGGAAGATCAAGGTGTATTGTGTGAAGGTTTTTGTAAAATGTTATGGCATCCCTTATGGCTTAGACGTTCACATATTCAAGCTTCATACACCTTCTTACAAACTTATTGAAAGTTAATAAATTGTTTATTATTTTGTGTTGAAAACTTAGGCCCAGCCAGTAGGTTAGGTGATTTGGTTAGTTTACAGTGGTGTTAAACGCATCAGTTTACTGATACGAAACAGGGTTACCCGTTAAGTGTTTGGAGTTAAAATGGTTACAAGCAACCCTGATTACTCTTCTCCCACCAGGAGATCAGATAACAGTACTCCAAAAAAGAAATGAATGGTCACAGTGGAGTGAGCAATTGAGTAGTTCAGTTTTTTAACAAAACTTACGTTTCTATTAAATTGATAGTCTAAGTAAGTTGTAAAGTGTTTTTTTAAAGTGTGTTGTGACTGGGGACATAGTAATAAACTGAACAAAAAAGATAATGTCAGTTTCCAAGATCCACAGATTGGTTGAAGGGGAATGAAGCACTAAGTAGCGCTGGAGTGGGAAGTTGATGTGTTCACCATGCTTCAGCCTGCCTGTTGGAACTGCGTTATTTCCAGAGACAAAAGAAACTCTTTTTGAGTGCTGTTTAGACCTAGAGTAAAGATTCAACCTCCTAAAAAATCCACTATGTGTTTTTCTCTCCCCTTCTGGCAGCTGTATTTAGCTCTGTAATAGAATCTCAGTCCCTGGGCATTTTTGATCACCAAGATGAAAAACTTTCTTACCACCGGACTGTTGATGAGTAGGTTTATTGAAGGCCTACGATTACTAATTTTACATGATGTCTAAGTTTCTCAAACATTTTTCGGGAACCAGATTGTAAGTCATACAAGATGGCATACAAGAAGTGCACATGTCACTTCTTGCAGTGCCTTGGTAACTACTCTCATAGTTATGAAAAGTAATGTCCTGATTTGAGTATACTGCCAAATATATACTAGTAGCCTTACAAATATGGTGGGCCCACGGTATGAGTGAACTCAGGATTTGTGAATTTAACCCTATGCAAAATGAAAAAAAAAATAAAAAAAATTAAATTACTTGACAGGTCTACTGCAGAAGAAGTCCTGGGGCAGCAAGAGAGGCAGCAGCAAGGCCGGTGCCAGGCAAGGCCTAGGCACTATGCAAAATGGGGCATCAGGAAGAGAGCTTGTCATTCTCTCATCTCAAGAATCACAGGATGGGAAAGAGCTTTGGCAGGAACCTGGAAGTAGGGACAGTATTGCCACCCTTAACAAACCCAGAACAGCCAGCAGCTCCTGGCTGAAGCTCCTCGCTGTCCTGCAGTTGTTGGTAGCTGGAGCAGTTCCAATTCTGGTCTCTTATTTGCGAATGAGCAACCAGGATCAGCACCGATGCCCTCAGCAATTGGAGTGGTGGCAGCAATCAACAACTGCAGGGCAGTGAGGAGCTTCAGCCAGGAGCTGCTAGTGGCCCTGAGATTGTTGAGGGTGTTAGTGCTAATAGGGTTGCTTTTTTGCAAATGAGTGACCAGGATCGAGGCCACTGCAAACAATCACAGGGCGATGAGTAGCTTCAGCCAGGAGCTGCATATTCCCCTGGGACATGGCAGCAATTATTGGCATGCCTCATCTGCTGCTGCAGCTTGTTGCTGCCTTCGCTGCTGCCCTGTACCATTTCTTTATAGAGCAGTGGTTCTCAACCTGTGGGTCCCCAGATGTTCATGGACTTCAGCTCCCAGAGGCCCCAGTCACTATGGTCAATGCTCAGGGCTTCTGGGAGCTGAAGTCCACAAACATCTGGGGACCCACAGGTTGAGAACCACTGTTATAGAGACTCCAGCATGCATGAATTTTAGTATTTGTGAGGGGTCCTGGAACCAGTCCCTCATGAATATGGTGGCCCCGTTGTGCTGAAATATTCTCTGACAACAGAAGTGATATAAGAGCCTCACAAAGCATGGTTTTGGATTGCCTTATCATTCTAATTGTTAAAGCTATTTCTTAGCCAACTCAGTTTCTGTAATTTAATGTGTGGAATGTCCCAATAGGGTTTCTATTTAATTATCGCCATAGATTTACACTTTATAATAGCTACCCATAATGTGTTAGAGTTCTTTATTATTATTTGTAGTGGCCCAATATATGAAAAAGAATTCCCTGTGACAACTGAATTGTACATAATTTAATAGAGAACATGTGCGTTGACACTGTTTCCAAATGGCTTTAAGATAGCATGGTGTGTGTTAGGCTATTTGGGAGAAAATGTTACAACCCTAAAAATAATAAACAAATCTGAGATGAAACGTATCAGCTATAGTATAGGAGATCTGTCTTTGACAGGTGTAAAAGGCTGAGAATTCAAAAATACTGAAGAAAAAAAATAAAAAAGTGGCCTCAAATTTAATCTCCATATAGGTAATAAAAGTAACCCAACTTCACTCAGCAATTGGCCAGCATATAAAAAAAACCCCACTGGTTTGAATAACCTGTGGACAAAATTGCTATGTGTCCTTCAAACCATGATCACTCTGTGATGACACAGTAAATCACGTAGAGGCCAAGTAGTTGTCCTTTTCAGTGTGGTAGAAAGCCTGTTGTTACTGTTTTTGATGAACAGAAGTTAAAAGGTGAAACTTTTAGTGTTTAACTCACTATTAGCTGAAATTTTGTGATCAACTTATTTAGGTGGATTGTCTTCATATAGGATAGAAGAGATGGTATCTGGACAACATACCTAGAGGCATACGCTGCCTTGCTACCTGTTTCACTTTTTGCTATTGTACAAAATTTGGTAAATGGTGCTTCATGTAGCTAAATTATATGAAATGACTTGTGAATACTGTACCAGACATTTCAGTACTAGAAATTCTGTGGTGAAATCAATGAGGTAACACATCAAAATGTGCTGATACACTTTTCTGCTATGATACTTTGACAGTAACTGGAGCGGGCACCCTTTTTGTTGGTTTCACCACAGTACTTCAAAGGCTACAGTGTGGTCCAAGCAAATAGATATCAAGAGGTCTGCATGGGAACCTGTTGATGTGACCCGGTGTTCAAATACCATGGTTATTGAGTCAGTTTATTACCATGGAACAGCAAAAACATTTCCCCACATCAGATAGCTTGAGAAGCACTTAATGAAGTAGTAGTGTAATATCTTCTTGCTAAGGTTTTCCTCTGCATTACTGTGATGATGTTCACTACACTTGCTAGATCTCTAAGATCAAAGAGAAGCAAGGGAGAGTAAGAGCATTTTCCATTAACAGTTTTTTCAACACAGGTACTGGATTCAGTTTTTCTGCAGTGAGCAGGCAGATTATGGGATATGCCAAGTGTAGTAGCAGGAGGTGGGTACATGTTTGCCTTTGATAGGTAAAATTTTTCTCCAACTGGTTCAAAAATCTGTTTCCTTTTCCTTGTAGGTACCCTCCACCTTTGCGGGTTTCACTTTCACAGATCTGATTATTCATGAGTTTCTCCAGCCCCTCCCCCTACAGGTGCTGCTTTTCCTGGGGAACCTTCTCTCTTGGCCTCTCCAATCAGGTTGTGCAGTCCTTTAAAAGGTCACCTCTGGTCCTTCCTTTCCTCCACCGGTAGTTGCCGGGCTGTCTCAGTGCCCCTCCACACTTACAGAAGGAGATGGGGGTGGAAGAGGAAATATAGGGTTACCCTGCCAACCTGCCTCCTTTCCCTCTCCTTTCTCTGACTTAGGGTTTGGACGCTTTGGTGTCTGTTCTCCCTGCCATACCTCATTCCCCTTCCCATAGACAGACAGACATTTTGGTATTTGCAATTTTTCTACTTTTGTAGGGGTCCTGTGCCCTGACCCTAGCAAATGCGAAGGGCTGGTTGTAATTAATATGTAGGGAAGGCAGGTAAGGTGGCAAAAGATCTCTGCTTGCTAGTAACTTTTGTGGACTTACTTGCAAGGTTGCAGTGGCTCTAGCAACAGTAAGCGAATGATTAATATAAGTATGAACTAGTACAGTAGCAATTGCTTTTCAAAATGTTCTAATTAAGGTGTTTATTTTCCACATTGTAATATAATTTCAAACGTGTTTGATTCATGCGTACATCATAGTAGCAAACATTTTTTTTAAACATACTGATGTTAAATTCAACCTTGGTAATTTTGTCCTCCATCTGTTATTTGTGACTGATTGTTTGTTCCTAAATTGTTAAGTCAACAATGATTTTTAAAAAAAACCCTGGTGAAAATACAAATTCATTTTCATAATGACTTTCAAATATCTATTTATGTAAAATAAGTATTTCCTAGTTAAATGTATACATGCCATTTAGATAGCATGAGAACTAACAACAGCAACATACCTCTCAAATTTTTAAAGGTATTGCTCTTAAGTTAAGACTGAGTCTTTTTTCAGTGGAGCTCACAGATGAGACTCAAGGCAATTCTATACCTTGTCCATGGAAGGGGAGCCCATTTTAGTCTTAACAGATTTTACTGAAAGGGTGGTTATGCATCCTCTGCCTTGTTTATATGAAATGTCTTCCACCTCTTCTTTATCCTCTCAGCACTACTGTTATTGTGACTTTCTTTGTGTCTTTTGACCTTAAATCTAGAAGACAAGAGCAACCCTTCCAAGTATAGCTACATTCATATTCTGTCTCAGTACCAAGGAATGAGGAAAGAAAGCCAGAAGTATGTTTACTGATAGCTCTCAATATCCTCTCTGAGTAGCGAAGTGATGTAAGATAGTTAGACTGTCAAAGCAGTCTAAATTATTTTTAATTATCCAGCCTGTCTGCGTAGTTCATAAATTCAGTAGATTGACGTATGAGATTATTTGTTGTTTCTAGTGGCACGAGCATTATCCAGAATATTTGATGAGTAAATATAATACCTGTAGCCTTAGAGCTTGTTTCAGAAAACAGAAGTTTACATTCCAGTTATGCAATTGTTTGTTGGTCTTCCAACAGCAACCTTGACATTCCAAACTGCCAGATAGAATGAAGAGGCTGTGAAGAATCCAAGTTTCGGTGCTCTCTAGTATTACATCATACTTTAAATCATAATGTATCAAAGCACAATATTCTGTCATAAAAATGTCCCTAAACATTGTTTGAGAAGACGGTGTTGGGCTTCAGAGAATGATAGATGCATAGCTGAGTACAGTCTTTCTTGTGACATTGTTGAGATTTTATAGTAAAATTTGAGTCAGCTAAAATCAACCTCTCTCTTCTCTGTTGCTCTGAATTTACCTGTGATGTTTTTCAGGACTTTTTTTGGAGGGGGGATAGAGTTTTGGGAAGTGATGTGTAGGCTAATTTAAGAAATGTGATAAAGGTGTGTTTTCCCGGTGGGGAGGGTCAGAGCATCCTATGCTGGGTTGGCTCCATATTCACCCAACAGGCAGGAACAGAAGTTCTTCCGAGGGAGCTCTCTCAGGGGAGCAACCCTCTCCATGTGGTCCAGTCTTATTCCTGCCTTGGATCCCAGAGCAGCTCAGCAGCTTAGCTCTGTTTGGATTGCTACTTTTTCTTACCTTCTCCTGCTCTAATTCCTTACCTGACATAGAAAAAGGACTTCACTATCTCTCCCCTTTCCTTCATTTTCAACCTATCTAGCACAGAGCTTTCCAAACTTTTCATGTTGGTGACGCACTTTTTTTTAGACATGCATCATTTTGTGACACAGTAATTCAGTTTTACTACCAAACTAGAGGTTAAACTAACCCCTTATAAGAAATACAGATACATGCATAAATTGTAATAACAAAATGTATGGGGACACAACATATTTCATGAAAACCTTTCATATATTTTTGAAAATCTATGATTTATAAATAATAACACACATTTCCAAGATTGTAGGCGACACACCTACACATTTCAGGCAACAAAACTAATGTGTCGTGGCACACCATTTGGAAAGCCCTGATCTAACAGCTGTTCAAGCCTTCCGGCCTTCGCTTCTCCTTCTCTGTTGTTCATCCCACCCTTGTCCTTTTACTTTCACTTTTACCTGCTCCATGCCAGCAGGAACCTCATGGGCAGGGAACTGCAGAGGAAGCCACTATCAGGGCTGGAAACAGTAGCGTGGCATCAGCTGAAAGATAAGACTGAGTTGCCACAACTAGTGCCAGTGGGAGGTAGGACCAGCAATGGTTTAGAGGAATTAGATTAACCTTTGCTTCCCAACCTGCAATCACGGAGGAGACTGAAGTGAGCAGCTCTCCATTTGGGCAAAGTTGAGTAAATAGAACAATGATGAGTAACACCTGTTTTTGTCTGCATATAAGTCGGTTGGCATGGCTTGCTGTTTGCTTGTAGCAAATTACTACTCAAGCCCACAGCCTTGTGTTCTCGCTCTCTTCTTTATCCTATCAGCACTACTGATTCCGCGGTGGCCGGGCCCTCCCCCACGTCAGCAGCAGCCTCCGCAGTGTCCAGGCCCTCCACCGAGCCCGTGTCCCTGACACAAAGGTCCAATAAATGACTGTATTGAATAATAATAGTTTGCAGTCATGCACATGCACAAACACACATCCCAGGGCTAATAGAAATAAAGAGCGGAAATAAGATAGAGAGAGAATACTGTACCTTCTCCTGAAGTCTTTTGGTCGGGGAAACAGAGATAGAGCACCAGCTCAGGGAAGAGACACTGAGGAGGGAGGGGGAAGCAATCGGTAACCCTGAAAGACATCATACTCAATGCATTGCCTTTCCTCTCCTGCCTCTCCCTAACTAGCCCAAAAACAGGGACTATTTGTAGGAAAAATTTTCTTTGAAGGCAAATCCTTTCCCGGGGAACAGAAACAGAATAAGAAAAAAAAAACACCTCCACACCTGGCATTTCTTGGAAGATATGGTGTCATCTAAATAACAGGATCTTCCTCCGCTTTGAGGCTGCAGTGTGAGTTTCTGGAGATGGATCTGATAAGGTTTTATTGCTTCCAGCGCCCAATTTTCTGGAAACACTTTTACTCCCTTCAGGAGGACCCCTTAAAGGTTAAAGGGCCTTTTGGCCCACTGTGGATTATCACAACATGAGGTCTCCTGTTGCTACGTGACTGGGGATTTTACTGGCCTGATCTGGTTCTTTTTGATCGTACAACCGTTTATTGCCTACGTGCACATTCGAGTGACCTCTCTGGTGGGTTAGATTAATTTTATATCAAAGTTGTTGACCCCGGGACAGGGTTTTGCAAGGGGACAACAATTTCAGCCAAGGCTTCCTTCAAGAGATGTATCTCCAGAAGGTGCTGGACCCATAAGAACCTCCATCTTGGTCCAGTGCCGGCCAATTCTCCCATCTTTGGGAGCTTTGGTTCATTCTAGTGTAAGATGCCATGACCCTCCCTGCTGGAAAAACGGCCATTTGTCTTATCTGTGACATGGGTCATTTCAGTGGCAGAGGGGAAAAGCATGCTCCACACCTGGCAAATGAGCAAAAGAGAAGTTCTCTTTTTACTGTGATTTTTAACTACCTGTTATTTCCATGTTAAGTTTGCTAAGTTACAAGTTGTTGTTGTTGTTTTTTTCCCCACAAGAGGGACACTTGGTAGAGTTAGTTTCTTCCACTATAGGCTTCAGCTCCACTGTTACCCAAGTGTCTCAGTTCCTTCTTACATTATCTGTTTTTCTCCTGTTTTTTTAAAAAAAGAACATAAATATTTACACCTTTATTTGATGTAGAAAGTAGATGAAGTTTTACCAAATCTTGTCTCAGACCTATCTTCCTTCACCTACTCCTTTATTTGAGAGAGCAATAGCCATCCATGTATACTGCAGTGTTCTCACCTGGATTTCTTTGGAGCTTTCAAGCTGTAGGATAACTGGCTACGTGGAGAGGGTTGCTCCCCCTAGAGTTTCACTCAAAAGTATTTCCATTCCTGCCTGTTGGAGGAAGGTGGAGCTAACCCAATGTACAACGTTCTTCCCTACTCCCACTGAAACGAACCATCTCAAAAAGTTCTTTTCAAGTTTTAGAAGCCTATGTTTTTGTTATGAGTTCATAGTTACAAAAATTTTTTGCTATGTTATTTCTTATTTGCTTAGATTTAAAATATCATTTGTAGCAGATGCCTTAAGCATTATCTGGGACATTGGTTTTGTCAAATAGAACAAATTCAAAGAGGCACAGATTCAAAGGCATAACTTGAACAGCACCAGTAAAATAACCTTGTTGGAACCCGTTGGATGAAAATCCTTTTTTGATCTTGCTGTAATGTCTCTAATAATCTCTTTTTGGGCATACTGTTTGACACATCACTTAACTCCATATAGTTCCAGTTTATGATGATTGCCTTGATATATGATTCTGAAATGGACAATGATGTGTTGGATGGTCCTCCAGTTCCACAGGACTTCTTACTGAATTTCCATGTCACTAACCATGATACCCGATGAACCTCATTTTACTGTAGCTCCACTAGGAGCAAGATTTTAAAAGAGATGCTGTGGGAATGTGTGAGAAATAAATTGGGCCTCCTGGAATCCTAGGGTTCTGTGAGAGGCTCCTAGGGTTCCTTGAGTAGTTGTGATTGAAAATAAAATGTGCAATTTTTGATCTGTTGATAGAATAATATTTATGAGCCCTGAAAATTATTTCAGTGGTTCATCCAGAGTAAAAAGGTTGCAAAAGGCTGATTTAACCTAATCAACCAAAATGTGGCTACGGATTTCTAGTATTATCTGAACAGCTAATAAAACATTTCACAGTGTGTAAGTTTTTACATTTCTAATGTTTCCATTCTATACAACATACTTTCAGGAGCTTTCACATTAACATGAATAGATGGTAGTCCTTGCTTGTTATTAGAAATAGTACACAAACCTAGGTCAGAAACTGTTCTTCTTTACATATTCAGTACCCTGATTAAAACTAGATTTAATTTTATAATTCAGTAATGGACATGGTTCTGAATGTGTGTAATCCTTTTTCTGATAATCCTCTCTACTAGTAACACCTAATGGAAATATTTCATTTTTTATATGATATTTAGTACAAATTGCGACTATTCTGCAACTTTATTGAGATTTAATATCCCTCAAGTACAGTCCTCCTCCACATTCGTGGGTTTGACTTTTGCACATTTGCAAGGCACATTCTTGCCTCTCCCCTGTTTTCCTCCTCCTATCCCTTCCATTCCTCATGGCAGCTTTGTGAGACTTGTGTTTAAAATGGATGTTTTTTCTTTTGAGTGAGCAAAGTCCCTTCCTGTTGCTAAAGATGTGGCCTCTCTGCCATGTGGTTGCAAATTCTGCTGTGTATTGGCTGCTGATTGGTCAGATGTTCTTACTCAAGATGGTTGCTGGAAGTAACTAGAACTCCAGAACTCCCCTCTTCTCTTTCTTAAGGAAGAGTAGAGGTAAGCCTTTTAGGTTGCCCCCCCACTATCCCAAATGCTGGGGCCAGCGGCAAGTGAATGGGAGAGGGTAAACTCTAGAGGAGAATGGGAGGGAAATCGGGGGGGGGATTTGTGTTTTTCTCCTCCTTTGTGAGGGTTCTGTGCCCCAACCCACACAAATGTGGAGTGGCTACTGTATTATGGAGATATAGTTGATATTTTGGTTTTCTAAATTTGAAAACAGGTTTGTAGTAACTATATTACAAATGTATTAAAATATATCAGAAACTTGGACAAATAGCTACAAAAAATTACAATTTTCTTGCAGCATTTTATATTGAACCTGTAGAATATTGTGTTCAGACACAATTTAATTTTTATGCTTGGATTAGTATTGATCAAGCAAATTGTGCATTTCATGAATTATGAATTATGACAAACTATATGTCAAAATCGTAGCAATGTGAAAACTGAATGAAGAATGATTGAATAGATTTCAAGTTCAGTCATTACCATGATGGCTTTGTTTAAATTGGTTTATTGGTAGCCATTTGCCTTTGATCAACTGTCTTGTTTCTGAAATGAAGCTGTGGCAGATGAAAAGATTCTTATTTGTTTAATAACCATTCTGTTTTAAAACACATATATCTTTGCTAGGTATGATGTTAACGGATTTTAGTTTTGTTGCGTTTAACACAGCCGTGTAAGTCCACAATTAGTCCACTGTTGTTGTTTTTTTACTTCCTGCCTACCTGACAGTACATAACTGTGTCAAATCATGATTCTTCTCACAGTGGTGTCATGAAAGAAATGCAGTTGGCCTTCCACATTTTCTAGGGTTAGGGGCACAGGATCTCCGCAAAAGTGGAAAAACTACAAATATTAAAATGTGTGTGTGTGTGCCTGCAGAAAGGGGGCTAAGGCATGGTGGGCAGAGTAGGCACTCAGGCTCCTAATCAGTGCAGGGAAGGGAGAGGAAAAAGGGAGTGGGTGGGTAAGCATCTCTCATCTTCTTCCTTGTGTGCATGTCATACATGGGGAAAGGTGCTGAGAAATCAAATTATGAGCCATCCTTAGCTGGCTAAGCAACAGCTGCTGGTGGAGGAGGACCAGGACCAGATGTGGGTTTTTAAAGGGCTGCACAGCCCCATTGGAAACACTGAGAAGGAAGATTCCCCTGGAAAGAAGTACTTGAGGTGTGGGGGGCAGGGGTTGGAGAATCTGACTAATAAATCCTTGAAGCTCACAAATATGGATAGGATAGGCCTTTTCAAGACAGAATCAGGCATTCAACTGCCAGGTTTGAAATTAGTACCTATGTAGACTGAAGCATAGGCTTTCAGTGAACTTACTTCCTGTAGAAATTCTAGTAAAGTACATTCAAAGCAGTATGGTGTAGCAGTTTGAGTTTTGGACTAAAACTCTATAGACCAGAGTTTGATTCTCCACTCAGTCATGGTAACCCGCTGGATGACCTTGGGTATGTCACACACTCTGAGCCCCAGAAAACCTCATAATAGGTTTGCCTTTGGGTTGCCATAAATTGCAAATGATTTGAAGGCATTCAACAACAACAATAACAACAACATTTCTTTTGAGCCAGACATTATACTCCTGTCACCTTAAAGTGACCATAAGTCAGAAGTGGAACATAAAAACAACAACACTCAAACTAATTCAGAGTGCACCTCTTGGACAGGACTCAAATTTACGATCTTTAAAAAATCATTACTGAATTTTTAGTTTGCATGAATAACCTTGTAAGCTACACTTGTTAATGTATTGTTGAATACTATCATGGTGTGTGAGTTTAAAGTTAGTGGTAATATGTAGTGTTTTGTTACTTTCTACATCTGGTTAAGGGTCACAGAAATCATATGATAAACATCACTGTCTGTTGGCAAGATTACAAAGACATCTAAAACATCAGTGTCAAAATAGTCAGTGAGATATCAAGGTGGCGGAGAAAGAAAAGTGTGAAACTGAAACTGTACCGTGTTGCTTTAAAGTCTTGGAATGATCTTCTGAAGTGAGGAAAAAGCACATTGATTAGAACTGCCAGTGTTTCTTGAAAATGTTGTAAAGAAAACAAGGTCCATTTTATTCAAAATGAGCAGAACTTGTTTACTGACTTCACTGCTTCTTCCCCTTGGCCTTTCTGTATTTTTTAGCTGCTTCGTCTTTCTTCTTCTGTTTCTTTGGTCTCTGAAGCCTCTGAATAACTTAAAAAGATGTTTTTGAGAAACTAATCAAGATGATTACAGCTCATTCCCAGCATTTTTTCCTAGACTTCTTCCAGCACTGTCATGATGCACAGTAGGATTGCAGAACTTTAGCAGTCCAGATATTTTGTCCTTTATTACCCAGAAGCCTCAGTTAGCATGACCAGTGATAATGTGTTGAGGAAATTGCAGCCCAAAACATCTGGAGGGATTAAGGTTTCCCACCCCTGCTGTGGAATGTCAGGATGTGAAAGAAAGTCAGGATGTTGAAGACAGGAACTGACCCGAAGCCGGTTTTCCTCGCAGTCCTTAGAGCATCTCTTACCACATTCACCAAAAGTGCATGACTGCCTCTAGCCGCTAAAGGTGAAAATGAATTGTTGCACTTGGAGGCAATGTTATGAAGAGGGCAAAACATGTTTGGCCCTGTCACCAGGCATTTTTGTACCTTGTGTGCTTTTTTCTGTTCATAATTTCTGTTTGTCACAGTGGCCAACAATTTGCTAGTTACCAGGTGGTGAGCAAAATGAGCTGGTGGAAGGATTTGTAAATTTACAATGCATTGTCTCACTTCTCCTCAACAGTACTTCCCTACTATTATTTTTAGAGCTTTCAGGAAAGCAGTGTAAACATTTTTGCCTGAACACTGGAGGACAGAAATTGAGCGCCTCTGTGATGAGGGGCAGCTTGCTTAGCAAGTTCAGTAGGTGTCTGCTTTTTAACTGAATCCCTCTAATGGTTGTTAAAGGAAGCATGTAATCTCAGCTAAGGCATGGTAGAGCAATTTATGGTTTGTTTTGAATAATATGTATTTCTCAGAAACATTCTAAATAGACTGTTAGCATTTTAAAAACCGAACCTTAATGTTCCAAAGTGTCCCTGAGGATTTGAGTGTTATAAAAAGCCCAGTTAATGTTGAGGCAACAGCTGTTGAACCAAACAGAAGACAGTATTCTAACTGGTGGAAGCAGAACAAATGAAGTAGTAATGAGACTGTAGTACAGAGTAGGTAAAGAGCTAATAAAAGAATACCTAGCTACTCTAAATGTATTCAAGTCTTCAGGGGCTGGATGAACTGCATCCAAGAGTATTAATGGAACTTGTAGATGTAATCTCAGAGCCACTATCAATAATCTGTGAGAATTCTTGGAGAGCAGGAGTGGTCCCAGCAGAGTGGAGGAGGGCAAATGTTATTCCGATCTTCAAAGGGTAAAAAGGAGGACCCAGGTAACAGCTGACTAGTCAGCTTGCAGATAATACCAGGAAAGGTTCTAAAGCAGATTGCTAAAGAGTTGGCCTGTGCACACTTAGAAAAGAATGATATGATTACTAAAAGCCAACATGGGTTTCTGAAAACCAAATCATGACAAACTAATCTCATCCTTCTTTTTAATATATTTTTATTAACATGTATTTACTATATAAAACAACATATAGGGGATTACAAAGACAAACAGTAAGTAAACAAACAGAGAAACTCTTAACATCTAACCTAATACTAAATTAATCTGAACTACAACTAAAGTAAAAATGGTCAAAAATACATATAGATGATTTCTAAATCACCAGCTCTTGGTTCTAAGATAATCTACAAGATACGCTTTTTCTAGTGGGCCTGTCATTATCACACTACAGCCTAGTATTTAGTAAGTCCAAATTTAACCTTCAAAACCAGTAATTGACTTTTCCCCAACACACTCTTAGATACACAGTCAGTTTACCCAAATCATTAACCAAAGATTTTTCCTTAATTAGTTAATTTATCCATTTCTGTCAAATCCAGAATTCAACAGCCAGTCTTCATGTGAAGGAGTAGCCACACTTTTACGTTTCTGTACATACAGCACTTTAAGCCACTGTGATCATGTACTGAAAGATTCTTCCCAACTTCTTATCAGTTTGTTCATCAGTTGGACCCAATTTAAAAAAAATCAGGTTTGAATGGAATCTTTATGTTTATGATGTCTTTACAGTGTCTTCCAGCAGTCTATGTACAATCGCCCAGAACAACTTGGCTTTCTTACAGGTCCAGTATATGTAGTAAAAAGTTCCTTCTTTTTGATCACATTTCCAAGAAACATTTACACAACACTATTGATAGGTGGATTCATAATTAGCTGACTGATTGAACTCAGAGAGTGCTCACCATTGGTGGTTCTTCATCCTAAAGAGAAGTGTAGTGGGGTGCTTTAGGGTCCTGGACTAAAAAGCACTGGCTTTTTAGCATCTTTATCTTAGATAATAGCATAAATGGCATAGATGATAGCATAGAAGAACTGCATATCAAATATGCATATGACACCAAATTAGGAGGGGTAGTGAATACGCCAGAGGATAGGATCAGTATTCAACATGACAGTGAAAGATTGGAGAGCTGGACCAGAACTAACAGAATGAAATGCAACAGGGATGAATGCAAGGTACTACATCTAGACAAGATGAATACAAATATAAGATGGGTGACATCTGACTGAAGTCAGTTTGTGAAAAAGAATCAGTATGTGATAAAGGTTTTCCTACTCACTGCCGCTGCGATCGGCCCGAGGCCAGAGGCAGGAAGTGGGAAAGCAGTGAGTAGCGCAATCATATTATACCTGCTGTTTTCTTTCTGGCAGCTGCTGCGATCAGCCTGGGGCTGGAAGCAGGAGGTATGACAACCGCGAGGAGCGCAATCCTCACTGTTTTCTTGCCAGCTGCAACCACGATCAACCCAGGGCCAAAAACAGGAGGTGGGGAAACAGTGAGGAGTGTGATCCCATGATCCCTGCTGTTTTCTCGCTGGCTTCTGCCACGATCAGCCCAGGGCTGGAAGCAGGAGATGGGAAAACAGTGAGGAGCATGATCCCGTGATCCTCGCGGTTTTTTCTTTGTGGTCTCTGTGCCTCACACAGTGGGAATCTTCATGCATGCACAGTAGCATTTCGGAAAGTTCCAGAGCTGAGCAGCTTGGCGGGAACCCCTCCCCCATAGGTACTGAGCATGCTCAGTCCCGCCAAGCTAATGGTCTCTTCTCAGTTTCTTTTCGTCCGCCAATCTGTTAGCAGCTTGGAAGGCTTCCTGGCTGAGCAGTTTTTCCATTTCTCAGTTTTCTTCATTATTTCAACTTGTTTTTAGTTCTTTTACAATAAAAACTGTAAGAGCTCTTCCCCCTTCTTATGTCATCTTTGTTTAAGCTTTGCGTGTCTTGCGGCCACAAGGTTTCCCTTTCAGACTCCCACCCCAAGTGCTTGTTCTGCCTCGGGGAGGCCGTAACGTTCAGGCCTGTTCCATCTGTAAGGATTTTACCTCCCAGACGCTGAAGAATAGAGCCTCTTGCTTAAAATCCTACTGTTGGGAGCAAGCTCTCCATCTCAAGGAGCAGGCGGCTTCAAATACCACCCTTTTCACCACCCCAGTGGCACCGTGTCCTTTATAAGGCCCTTCACTATCGAAGCCCTCCACAACGGCTTCCTTGTCGGCCGCGAAATCACTGGTAACGACTGGGTCCTCGGTACCGATACCAATGACCTCACCAGCCTTACATCCTGTATCCTCTTTACGAGGATTCCAAAGCTTTCCAAGATGCCTACCATCCCATCCTCCACCAGAGACATTCCCTCTACCTCTCAGCAGGCTCTTATTCAGCAGCCTCGCAAGGTGTCTACCTTGGCATTGTGTAAGCGAGCTTCATCGCACCACTTTTCCATCTCTTCTATTAAGAAGGAGGAGCATCGCTCCGCTTCTCCTGCTGCACATCCGTTGGCTACTCGACCATCCTCTTCGGGCCCTTTACCTATGCCTCCTCCGATGCAGCCTGCTTCGTCTACCATGGAGGAGGATGACACTCCAGTCCTTTCGCCGGTGCGGGATTCTGCCCAGCTCCTGGTACTGTCTGTCCCGGTTGCTGTTGACCGAACATCCAACTTGGACTGTCGGCCTTCCCCACCAGCCTCTCCGTCTCTTATGTTGGGCCACCCTGGAGATGGATGCTGCCAGACTCCACTTCCTCCGGCTCTTTCTTCTGGCTGTCCCGAGACGGACTGTCCACTTGTTTTGGACGCTCCTCAGGCTACTTCCTGAGACTGGTCTCGAGTTAGTGTGGCCTGCTCTCCGGGACACAGTGACTGGGGTAGATCCCTGCATCATCTCGACTAAGGCTCATGAGCCTTCACTGGCAAGAGTTGATTCACCTTTTTCGTCGGCCTCCTATATTGCTCAATATGGCCATTAGCACCTTTGGAGGGAGCAACCTGGCTCTTACCACTCGTACTCATCTGCCTATTGTGACCGGTATCATCCCAACATCCAACGTTGGTCTGTATATCGGCCTCGATGTTCGTGCCCCCCATTGTGATCTCCACAGTCTTGCTACCGACGCTCCCCTCAGTGCTGACACTTGAGATCCCGTTCTCAGTCCCGATCGGCCTACTACCGGTGTTCACCATCTCTATCTCGCCACCAGTCCTGTGACCGATCGCCTCAATGCTGAGCTGTCTCGCCACCTCCTCGGGTGACAGCAACGGTGTCCCGGCCTCTACCAGTTACCCTGTGTTAACTCTGCCAACGACTCTGTCGGTCCCATTATTGACGCAGTCCATCGTTGCACTGATCCCAGTCGTTCTACCCATTTTGTTGACACCAACCTCTGTACCAATACAGATTCCAACTTCAGTAACGACGCCTGCTATTCTACCGGTCTCTGCACCCGCTCCACCAGCTGTCCTTCCTGCACTGGAAGCCGCTCAACCTCGTCGTTCTCGATCTCCTTCATCATTGTCTCATTCTTCTGGTACTTATGATTCTGATGGTGACTCCTCAGACTTCACACTTCAATCTCATATCTCTCCATCTCTAGCCTTTGCGGATCCGACTCCTGATTCAAGTTCTGAAGATGTTAAGCAGTTTTCTGATATCTTGGTCAGAGTAGTCAATGCCTTAGGCTTTGACATTTCTAGTCCTGCTCCCAAGGTACAGGACCTGCTATTCCACTATGTCGACACTCGGTCTCCATTGACAGCTCCGATTCTCCGATTTCTCCCCATCCTGCAGGAGGTATTGAAACATCCTTGGGCCCAACCAGCTTCACTCCAGCTGATTCATCACTACCTGGAGCACCTTTACCACACTCAAAGAAAGGATGTCGATTTCTTGTTCAATCATCCCGCTCGTAATTCAATTGTTGTTGAGTCTTCTCAAACAAAAGGGGACAAAAGGACCCACACAACTCCCCCTGATCGAGAGGGTCGTCATTTAGATGTTTTCGGTCGTGGGTTCTACTCCGCCTCTTCGTTGATCGCCAGGATCTGTAACACTCAAGCTTGCCCGGCGGCCTATCAATGTAACATTTGGGATAGGTTTTTCCCACTGCTTTCCTATCTGCTGGATGACCACAGAACTACGGCTGTTCACTTTTATAGTGAGTCAATGGCTCTCTCTAATCAACATATCTTGTCCTCCCGACATGCTGTGGAGGGTGCAGTGCGGGTGATGGTGGGTGTGATTGTCCTTTGCCGGTTTGTGTAGCTTTGGTCCTCTGGCTTGACTGAGGATAGCAGAAAAAGGATTGAGGACCTGCCCTTTGACGGCGAAGGACTCTTCCATGCTGCTACAGATGATGCTATGGACCATCTTATGAAAGCTCGACTGACAGCAAAAAAAGATGGGCCTTCACCCAACAACTCAATCCAGAAGACCCTCTTCATCCCGTTCTTCGTGGAGGTGCCCCTCCTACTCCTATAGGTCGTGCTCTCCTCGTTGCACATCTCACCAGTCCTCACTGCCGGCTTCATCCCACTGCTCCTTCAGGCGTCGCGAGCCATCAGCCAAGAAATCTTCAACCACCAAGTCACGTTTTTGACTCCTTTTGCAGGTCGCATGAATCGCGTTATGGTGTACCCCTATGTGGACGATTGGTTACTGGTGGTGCCCTGCAAACCAAAGTTATACGAGGACATTCACCTTGCCCTCTTCCTTCTTTCTGATCTCGGCCTCAGGGTGAATCCCAAGAAGTCCCATTTGGAGCCTTCACGCACCCTGGATTTCATCGGGGCCACTCTGGACTCTGCTTGCACCAGGGCCTTCCTGCCGATGAAGCACGCTTGGACTCTGCGCCAAGCTGCAGCTGCCGTCCTAGTCCGTCTGTTTCTGCCCGCAGGATCCAACAGTTCCTCGGCTACGTGGCGGCCACGACAGCGGTACCTCCTTATCTCGCCTTTGGGCTTGCCTCCTGCAACATTGGTTTCTCCGGCACTTCAGCCCTTTCCTCGACGATCAGCGTCGGATTCTGTGGGTTCCTCATCCAGTCTGGGACTCCCTTCGCTGGTGGCTGTCCCCACGCCATCTCTTGTTGGGAATGCCGTTTGCTGAGCCCTGTTCGAAACTTACCATTACAACCGACACGTTCCTCCTCAGTTGGGGAGCCCACTGCAGCGATCTTGCAGTCCGGGACCATTGGGCCGGCCTGGAGACGAGCCTCCATATCAACGTGTTGGAGCTCTTGGCAATCCTCAAAGCTCTTTGGGCTTTTTGGAACCTCACTGTTGGACGGACTGTTCTGATTCTGTCAGACAACATGACAACTGTGTGCTACGTGAACTCACTCCTCCGTCTTGCTTCATCTGGCTCTACACGTACGGGATTGGTGCACCCCACTGCAAATACATCCTGTTGCAGTTCACTTAGCTGGCTGGGCAACATGACAGCGGACAGACTGAGCAGGAATGCAGCGTCCCACCACTAGTGGTCCCTCTCCAACGCCATTTTCCAGCGGATAGTGTCCCGCTGGGGCACCCCAACCATCGATCTCTTTGCGACCAACCAGAGCTAGAAATGTTCCCGTTATTGCTCGAGAGCCGGCCTGGGCTCCGGCTCCCTTAAGATGTGTTCCAGTTTCCTTGGAACAGGGAGTTTCTTTACATCTTCATACCGTTTCCTCTCTTGGGCTGAGTGGTGGCCAAGACCGCAGTGGACAGGGCAGACACCATCCTTGCCACTCCTCACCATTGCCCAGGGCTGTAGTTATGCGACTTCAGTGCATGCCAGACCTCCTCTCTCACTCGGACGGTCACATGCTTCACCCAGACCTCCCTCTCCTCTGCCTACATGCATGGAAGATAATGTTCTAGATTCTCCCGCCATCCAGGCTGACCTCATGGCCACGCGGAAGGACTCTACTTGTAGGTCCTATGACTGCAAGTGGCAGAAGTTCGTGACCTTTGCAAACACCCTAAATGAGGTGTCTTCTCCAGCTTCCCTGTCAGTGGTGCTTCACTTCCTCTTGACTCTCCGGGAGCAAAGTTTAGCCTTTTCCTCTCTTAAGGTTTATGTGTCTGCAATTGTAGCTTATCAGCCACGTGGTTCTCTTTCCTCGGCGCTTTTCAGGAACACTACAGTCAAGCAGTTCCTCAAAGGCCTACGGGATCTCTGCCCTCCTGTCTCCCTGCCGCTACCTCCATGGTCGCTATTGCTTGTCCTTTCTCAGCTTATGCACCCTTTTGAACTGATGGCTACATCTGATGACCGTCTCCTTACCATGAAGACGGCGTTCTTAGTTGCTGTCACTTCAGCCAGATGGCCAGGAGAACTGACCACCCTACGTTCCGATGAACCGTTCCTAGTGTTTCATTGGGACAAGGTAGTCCTGCGTCCGGACCTGTCTTTTCTTCCCAAAGTCGTCTCTGATTTTCATCTGAACCAGGATTTGATTCTTCCTACCTTCTATCCTTATCCTGCTTCGCCTCTTGAGTGCTTCCTTCACTCGCTCAACGTACATCGTGCCCTAGCCTTTTACCTGCAGTAGACTTCGACCTTCCACCAGACTCCCCACCTTTTTATCTGCTATGGTGGGCACCAGAGAGGTCACAAGGTTTCCACTCAAGATTTTTTCAGATGGGTTGTCCAGGCAATTCACGTTGCCTATGAACTTGCCGGGCAATCACCACCGGCTTCGCTTTGTGCCCATTCCACTAGGACAATGGCTTCTTCAGCAGCCTTTCTCAGTGGAGTTGACCTACAGGAGCTTTGTCATGTGGCTACGTGGTTGCGGTGTTCGACCTTTGTCCACCAATACCGCCTCGACTGCAGGGCCCAGCGTCATGTTCATTTTGGTTGTGTGGTGCTGTCTTCTATCATCTAGGACCTGTCCTGCCATCCAGTCGTAACCTACTCAGTCTCCCATTGTGTGAGGCACAGAGACCATGAAGAAGAGGAACAAGTTGCTTATCTGTTGTGATAATGGGGCTTCCCATTATCTAGGCTTAGCAAAGGGAGATACTTCCCTTTTCTGGTAAACCAAGGGTTAATGAGGTCTTGGGATTAGATTACATTCTAGGTGGGTCAACATCACAGGTCACAGGGTGAGAACTGACCAACCACAAAGAAGGAGGTGGGCATCTTGGAGATGCTTTGAGATTCTTCCAAGGACAGTTTTTTAAAACTTGGGAGAGGCCATGTGGCCAAAGAGAGAGAGAGGGAGAGAACAAAGAGAGGAGAGCTGGGCCAGTCGAGCTGGCAGGCATGCCATGTCTCCTGCCCCCCCCATCTCCTTTAGACCATCTAAGCCTATAACCTAATTGTGGGTAACTAGAAATAAGTAGTTAGTCGCGTTAGAGCTGTTTATTATTTTGGAAGTTGGCTGATCTTAAGAATGTATCTGTGCTGTTGCATCTGTTTTTGTAACTTCTTACAAGAGGTAGTACAAGAATACCTGGCCACACTGGATGAATTCAAGTCTCCAGGGCCAGATGAATTGCATCCTAGGATTTTAAAAGAACTAGCAGAGGTCATTGCGGAACCTCTTGCTATAATCTTTGAAAACTCTTGGCGGACCGGAGAAGTTCCGGCAGACTGGAGGAGGGCAAATGTTGTCCCCATCTTCAAGAAGGGAAAAAAGAGGACCCAAATAATTATCGCCCAGTCAGCCTGACATCAGTACCTGGAAAGATCCTGGAGCGGATCATCAAACAGTCAGTTTCTAATTACTTAGAAAACAATACCGTAATTACGAAAAGTCAACATGGATTTCTCAAAAATCGGTCATGCCAGACTACTAATCTTATCTCTTTTTATGATAGAGTTACTTGCTTGATAGATAAAGGGAATGCTGTGGACATAGTATATCTTGATTTCAGTAAGGCCTTTGACAAAGTTCCCCATGACATTCTTGCAAAGAAGCTAGTAAGATGTGGACTGGACAGGGCTACTGTCAGGTGGATTTGTAACTGGTTGACTGACCGTACCCAAAGGGTGGTCTCCAATGGCAGATTCTCATCCTGGAGAGAAGTGACTAGCGGGGTGCCACAGGGTTCTGTCCTGGGCCCGGTGCTGTTCAATATCTTCATTAATGACTTGGATGAAGGAATAGAGGGCACGCTGATCAAATTTGCAGATGACACCAAATTGGGAGGGGTTGCTAATACGCCTGATGACAGGATCAAAATTCAAAAGGACCTGGACAGATTGGAGAGCTGGGCCAAGGCTAACAAAATGAATTTCAACAGAGAGAAATGTAAGGTCCTGCACTTAGGCAGAAAAAATGGTATGCAGAAATATAGGATGGGGGACGTGTGGCTGGCTAACAGTACGTGTGGAAGGGATTTAGGAGTCTTCATAGACCACAAGCTGAGCATGAGTCAGCAGTGTGATGCGGCAGCCAAGAAGGCCAACGCAATTCTTGGTCGCATCAATAGGAGTATGGTGTCTAGATCGAGGGAGGTATTGGTACCACTTTATTCTGCATTGGTTAGACCTCATCTTGAATACTGTATCCAGTTCTGGGCACCCCAATTCAAGAAGGATATGGATAAGCTAGAGCAGGTCCAGAGGAGGGCAGCCAAAATGGTGAGGGGCCTGGAAGCCATGCCCTATGAGGACAGACTTAGAGAGCTGGGTATGTTTAGTCTGCAGAAGAGAAGGTTGAGAGGGGACATGATAGCCATGTTTAAATATTTGAAGGGGTGTCATGTCGAGGAGGGAGTGGGCTTGTTTTCTCCAGCTCTTGAGACCAGGACAAGGAGCAATGGATGCAAGCTGCAGGAGGGGAGATTCCGCCTGAACCTCAGGAGGAATTTCCTGACAGTCAGGGCTGTCCAACAGTGGAATGTGCTGCCACAGAGTGTGGTGGAGTCTCCTTCTTTGGAGGTTTTTAAGCGGAGGCTGGATGGCCACTTGTCGGGAGTGCTTTGAGGGTGTTCCTGCATGGCAGGGGGTTGGACTAGATGGCCCTTGTGGTCTCTTCCAACTCTACATTTCTATGATTCTATGATTCTATGATTCTTGTAACTAAGCGTACCTGGAAGGGGGGAGCCTCTCAAGTGTGATATTGTCTTGTTTATTTGCATGCCTTGATTAAATACTTTCTGTAAAACCTCCGTTTCTCTCCATTCTCTTGCCAATCTTTGACACACGCTACATAGGACCTCTCTCACTCAGAAGGGGGGAGGTGGAAAGATCCTTAAGCTTAGAGACTGGACAGTGTCCCCCTGTACTGTCCAACTAACTCATAATTCAGGGGGTGATGGCAGCATACCGACAGTCTGGGGAAATTACCAGCCTTTTCAAGGGTGGGAGTCAGTCTTGGGGGCTGGCAAGAACCCCAGTAGAATGCTGGAGGAATTTCCAATCTTTGAGGGGACTGGAAATAAACCCTCCAGTATCACACCTGTAACTGTGGTTCTTCGAGTGGTCGTCTGTGCCCTCACACACACCTGCCCAGCCTCCCCCTTTCAGGTCCCTGCTTCGGTGGACTTCGAAAATGAGGAGAGACTGTTAGCTTGGCAGGACTGAGCATGCTAAGTACCATATGGGGCGGGGGTTCCCGCCAAGTTGCTCAGCTCTGGAACTTTCTGAAATGCTACTGTGCATGCGCGAAGATTTCCATTGTGTGAGGGCACAGATGACCACTCGAAGAACTGCAGTTACAGGTAAGCAACCTGTTCTTTCTCAGCAGCTGCTGCTGTGATTGGGCCTGGAAGTGGCGGCTGGAGGTAGGAAAATGGCCTGCTACCAGCCCCAGGTCTGATTGTGGCAGCCGAGGTATTTTCCCACCTCCAGCCACTGACCCCAGGTCTGTTCGCAGCGGCAACTGGCAGGAAAACAGCAGGGAGCATGGAATCGGGCTCCACGCCACCTCCTGACACCCACCCCTGGCTGATCCCGGCCAACCGCAGATAACTGAATCCACAGTTCATGAGTATAAAAGCAGTTTGAATTGTGCCCAGAAACAATCGAGCAGCCAATACAGCTGTCGCAATAAGTGAGTTATATGTTCCCTCTAGCCAGGCCCTTATGATATAAAGTCAGCCATCATTTATGATAGAAAATGGAGATGGAAACTGTGAAGTTTTCCGGATTGTTGAACTGAAGCTCCCAAAATTCTTCACTGTTTACTATGCTTAGAGTGGCTATTCAATAACATCTGGAGGAACACATAATTATCATCATGAGATAAAGTATCATGTGTCTTAATTGTACTGTATAAATAATACAAACATGCTTGTCCTTCCAACCCCCTATGAACACCTAGGAAAGGCAGATACTGTCAGAGTAATCAAAGTGTTTCAAAATTTGAGGGTTGTCCAGAGGAAGATGGGTTGGTATCTTTGCATTTGTCACTTTGTGAAACCATCACAGAGAGCACAGAGAGATTTCCAGTCCGGAGTGATTGAACTGGATGCTGTTGGAGGAGAGTTTCGAATGGGTTTCAAAGTAGATGTGTTGGGGTGGGGGCTCGGTTCTGTATACTCCCTGCAATAGACTTACCTGCTCAAGTTGGGCCAGAGATATTTAGCTACCTCTGGATTAAGTAGCCCGTCCCATGCAACATCTATTAATTACCATACAGGTTGGATCTTCTAGAGAAAGTATTTTTTTTTAAAATTATTTATTATCAAGTATTGTGAACAATGAATTCAGATTGTCACGCTTGAGAATAATATATAAAATATATGATAAAAAGAGAGAAATTTAATAATAAGAAATTTATATACAGTTACTGTTATTACAAATGGAGGTAAGCTTTCCCTTATCTTAAAGTATGTTTTAATGTATGGCATAGCCAAGATTCTTAGATTTGATGAAATACTTTGTGCTACATCATTCCCTAATAGGGAAGAGAGAAATAATAGGGAAGAGAGAAATTTTATGGTTACCTGGGCACCACTCCTTCTGTATATTGCCAAAATTATTTTTGAAGTTTTGAGTTTTAGATAATTCAGTTAATCAGTTTAATTAGATATCATTTATTCTTGACATACAGCTTAACTACCATAGTTGCTGATTCAGATCATGAATTCTGTGGAGGAGGGAGCTGGTGATTGTCCTGCTGTTTGTAGTGAAGCAAAAATATTTTTAAAAAGTCTCAGGTCACAAGCTCTGTGGAATCTTTTCCATTCAGTATAAAAAGATTTGGAAATAAAAGTGGCAGTGGCAATAGAAATGTGTCAAAATAAGTTAAAGGGGTAAGATAGGGTTCCTAATGAGCTTCTGGTAAGCACAGCTTCCAAAAGTAGAGTAAGTTAAATTGTTGAGTCCCATCAATAGGACAGGTAGTGCTCATGCATTATTCACATAGCTGTTTACTTTGCATCATATTGACTGGGAGAGGGCTGGGGAAGCAAGTTAAAGTTGCCTGCTACTCTTCCTCTTCTTTTAATTAAACCACACCAAAATTCAGATGAGGAAGGAGATTGTAGTTTGCTTGTATGTCTTTGTGGGACTCATAGTATTAAAGGAAAGCAGTGTGGAGCAAAAGGACATTGAATTTCATATCTTTTCTACAGACAGATATCCAACTTAATATCAGTTTCTTTCAAGCTGCTTTCCTATTTCCTGTCCATCTGCTCTCCAGCTAAAGCTTAGGATTGGATCTGTGTTTGATGGCTGTGCTGAAATTTACAATCTTGCAACTTCTTGGAGATCTAGTTAGAGGATGACTCATTGGTCTGTTTTATCATACTCCTGTATGAGAGCCAGAATGGTATAATGTGGTGGTTTGAATGTTGGACCAGGACTCCAAGAGATCACGGTTTGAATCACCACTCAGACATGGAAACCCACTTTCTCTCATCCTTGAAGGATGACGGTAGAAAACCTCCTCTGACTAAATCTTGAAAACAAAACAAAACAGCCTATAGTAGAGTCTCCATAGGGGCTGTGCTGCATCCTTTAATCTCCACTAGCAGTAGTGTAGCCTTCAAAGGTAACAGTTTTTCTGGTACTCTTTTATATTGCTTGTGCTTCTAAAATGATTTTCATTCTAAATAGGTAAATACAGTTCTTAACTAGTCGTTAGCCATTATGCTGTGATATTTGATGATGCATTGCTGTTCACATGTGACATTGCTTCTTATTACTAACATTAATTTAGAAGTTTGTCCCAAAGCCTTTGAAGAATTGTTGTAGAACTTCAAGCAGTCACTTAAAGTGGTGAACCTGAGTTTTGAAACTTTGGTGCAGGTGACCGTGTTTATTACTTACTGCAGTATTTCACTTGTCCAGTGATGTGATTTCATCAGGCTTATTTTGGATTATATTAAATTTAGTGAAGTTTATGAACTTGGATCACAAGAGTTTCCCCCTTTAGGCTTTGGGACAGTTTTCTCATTCTGTTTAATGACTGATGTATTTAACAGCGTATGTGAGAAGAGGCATCTGTTGTTACTTTATACTGTATTATTTGCTTACTTCTAGGATTTTCTCCTTCTGAGTCAGAAAGATTTAATTTAAAATTTGGTTTCTGATGTTATTATCAAAAACTAATTGAAGTCTGCCATGTATAACTTTAAGGGGGAAGAAGAAAGGAGCCCATCAGCTTAGCCGGAAGTATGCAAAACCTATGATCATGCAACACAGTTTTTTACATTAAGTGCTATTCCTGAAATAATTGCCTCTTCCACTTGTAATAGTTTGGAATATTTTTTAAAAACATGAAATCTGCCATTTATATTAAACCTCATCCCCAATCAGGAAATGAGTGTTCATTTTTAAAATAATACATATGTTTTTCTCCACTGTGTTTTTCAGTTTTTTGAATTAAAAGAGACAAAAGTAGTTTCCACAGCAGCATTGTTTGATGGGTTACTAGCTGAAAACAAACTGTATGAAAGAAAGGAAACAGATTGTATGATGGAAGTCCATATAGAGATGAAACTGATGTTAAAATCTCCATGTGCCAAGCTGACCAAACATGGAACAGAAATTCTGCAGCTGTAGTAGTGGAGCAGGGTGCCTTCAGTATGTTGGTGAGTGTGAATGGTCATGTCCTAATCCTGTTAGGTATAATGAATGGTGTCCTGATCGCTCAGACTGGAAAGAGCTACATAATGTTAGTATATGTGCAGAGTGGTGTAGTGGTTTGACTGTTGAACTACTGCGCTCAAGACCGAGGTTCTAATCCCGTCAGCAGTTGAAACCCACTGGGTGACCTTGGGCAAATAACAGCCTCAGAAGAAGGCGAAGGAAAATCCCTCTGGATAAATCTTGCCAAGGAGACCCCATAGTAGGATCTCCATAAGTTGTAAACAACATGAAGGCACACAACAGCAACAAACAATGTCTAGAAAAGTTAGTATATAGTGCCCGATTTGACTGCTTTTTAGATCACGAATAAGATAGTGGATTGTTTATACTATCTTCGGTTTTCTTATGAGTTCAAGATTCTGTGATACAGCATGCTTGAAGGAAGTCCCATTCAACTTAGTGCCCTGTTGTTGTGCATAGCTGGTAAGATTTCTGAACTAGCAGAAAACCAACCTACTCAGTAAAATCTTCTCTAATTTAAGAAAATCAGACTCTAGTCAACATGTAACTATGTAATTGGAAATCACAAACACACATTGAATAAAACTAGTGATATAACTAAGTCCAATTTTGAAGGTAGTATTTGGAAATTGTCCCTAGCTTTAAAATTATTTTTGGAGAATCAGGGTCTGATATGCAGCACTGGTTCCACCTAGTGGTGATTCCATAGTTATACATAATGACTTTCCCAGTTTTTATTTCATACAATAATTCTATAAATTCTATAAATAAATTCTGTTTGGCTTGAACGTAATATGTGAGCACAACATATAGCAGTTTTCTAGCTGTATTCTATGCCGCATGGTAACGATATTCTAGCTTGAATTACCAGTTTCTCTTGCAAACCACTTAAAAATGATTTTGAGTGATATTGTGGAATGATGTGCAGAAGTACTTTTTGAATGTAAATATGGTTGATGATAAATAGTGGTAAGCTAATCTAAGTTTATTTTGTTGAAATATTAGACCTAGAGCCATAGTTTGACCAATTAGTATTAAGAAAAAAAGGCTTAACAGAATTAGTGTCCTTTATCTTTAATCAGTTGCTTTTTTAAAAAAGTTTACTGGCTTGGTGAAAAATAGCAAGCTGATACAAGAACAATTTACATTACTAAATGTGGGGCATTGCCCCTTGATTGTTTACACTAGTGCAATTTTATTTTTATTTTTATTGTTTATAGCTTTACTCAGGTTTTCTCCCCAAAATTTAGATAAATGTGTGAACAGGTAAATCTGTGATACAAGATATATTTTAAACATTTCTCATTTGTTTTCTGACATTCCTCAAAAAAAAAAAAACGCAACCCTTTTTTGCTTGGACTTTGCTTTCAGGTTCAAAAACTAATGCAGGTTACATTTGTGCACATTAGATTAAAGCAAGGCTCAAAAAACAAAACAAAACATCCTTTCATGATTGTTGAATCTATTTGAGTTGAGACATGCGATGTAGTCGCATGATTTTGAGTAAAATCATTCTGAATAGTGATTTTGATTTGATTGAGGCCTAGAGTTTAACCATACCTAATACACTTGATAAACTGTAACTAAATGTATACATAGCTTGAGGAGTGTTGCTTTGCTCTGTCTTCATTGGTGTGTGTGTGTGTTTTCATTCATTCATTTGTTCACCTTATTTCGAAGCGCTCAGGGTGATATACCAAGTAAGAAAATAAAACACTGTATCACACTATTGAATAGCAGACAAAGTGTTGCAATGCAACACTTTCAGAGCTGCCTTCATCTTCATAGGGTTTTCTTAGCAAGATGTGTTTGGGGATGTGTTTGGGTTACCTTTGCCTGTCTCGGAGACTGAGGGAGAGTGACTTGCCCAGGTCGTCAAGGGGGTTTCTGCAGAGTCCTAGTCCAGTGCTCAAACCACTGCACATTGGTTCTCATCACCATTCTACTACATGATAAAATATTTTGCTCAGATACAGTTAGAAGTTTGTTTTGCCTCCTTTTGGATGGGTTGTGTGTGTGTGTGTGTGTGTTTGCACGCATGCACGTGTGCATTTCAGTTCCTCACTTCCAGATCAGTAGCAACCTGTAATTTGCTGTTATGCCCAAATCAGGCAAATTGTGGTTTATACAGACTGTAGAAACTACGTTTGGCAGTAGTTTGTAGAAACTAGTTTTCCTGGTTTGGATTTAATGGCATGTTCTGCCTTACATCTAACCTGGAAATGTGGAAAAGAATGGAGTACATTTCAGTAATGTACTGCAGTAAGGAAGCAGCGTTCCTGCTGTGCATCTGTTTTCACACTATTTGACTTCTAAAGTGTGAATAATTTTAAAACTCCTTTGGTCTTGAGGTTAGAAGAAGTGCAGATGAAAAGGGCTGAAACTTTAGTAACACTATGTTCCTATGACATATGGCCTTAGAAAGTATTCCATGTGTCCTTCCTCTATAGTCATGGAGTTGAGCTTCACAAATTTGGTTTTTCAAATTGTGCCTTCCCCCACAACTGTTTTTTCTCCTCCCATTCCTTTGCCCGGACACGCTGCCTTCCTTCTCCGCATCCAGGGAAGAAGCAAGGGGAATGGGAGAGGGAACAGTGCACATGGGGAAGGGACTCGCACATGCCTTTCTCTCACCTTTTGCTGGGGGCACAGAGAAAGAAGGCATGTGTACCAGGGCAAAATGCAAGGGATGTGCCTCCCCCCCGATTCCCTTATCTTTTGCCAGGATGCGGAGAATGAAGTCAGGTGTGCTTGGTCAAAGGCAAGGGAAGGGGAGGAGAGCATGGAAGGGAATGGGAGGGGGAGTGTGAAGGGGAATTATTCATTTTTTTTTTCACTTTCACAAGGATTCTGTGCCCCAAACCCTTGCGAAAATGGAGTGGCCGTTGTAATTCCAGTGTCTTGGCTGTTTGCCTGTCATGTCAGAGTACATGATTCCATTTCAAATGAAATCCAAAGGCTGACTAGGTCTTAAAGCTGACCAATCAATTCTGTGAACAGATTCTCTGTAACTGGATATTTTCCTTCTTTGAAGGTTAATTGCTAAGACAATTGGTACATTAAAAAGTGATTTTCCAGAATAGAAAAAAAGATGCCCCTGAATTTACAGGCACATCATATTGTGTAAAAAACAAGTTGCATAAATTGTTTGCCTTACATAAATGAAGGCGTGAAAGTACTGCGAGTCTCTAATTTGTATTTGTGAGGAGGAGACTTCAAATTGGCAGAAGGCTGTATTTTAGTATTTGGGAGGCAATACACTATCAAATTGGCATTCACAATTAAATGAGAAAGAAAATCTGAAGTAATTATATATAGTAAAGGATGAGTTGAGTCCTACATAACTTTGTTGTGAACATTTTTGAAACGATGGCATTAATTTCATTGGCTTTTCTAAGAAAAAAACATATATTTTTTTTGCCAGATCGGTTACTTTCATGCAAGCTTATCAGTATTAATGATAACAATGATGCTGATGGGGTTCTTTTGTATGTATGTGTTTTCTTCTTATCTTATAGTTATGTGACAATGTTTTTGTTTTCAGTAAATGAAAATGTGTGATGGTTTGAAAAGTGTAAGCTGATTAGGATACTGAGTGGTCCACAGAGACTTCGTTCATCTCTAGCTGCAGCACATTGAATTCAGCTCAGGAGAGATGTCTAACTTTAAGGTGTGATTTTCGAAAAGTATGAGAGATTGTGAGGAGTGAAAAATGATGTTGCAAATGCAGAATTGCATGCATAGCCATTTGGGTCTTGGTCACTGTAAATCTGATTGAATATTTTCTAATTTAGCTATATTTTTGTCTCTCCAAAACAACAAATGCAATTTTATGGGGTTTTGCATAGGTTTTGATGTATCTACACCAAACCCAAAGATAATTTTACAACATACAGTCATCCAACTTCTCAGGTTTGACCTTTGCAAAATTGATTATTCATGAGGTGTGTGTGCCTTGCTGCCCATTCTCCTCCTCCTGTTCCCTTGCATTTTGCTGGACATGGAGTAGAAAGGCAAGTGCATGGACAAAAGCAAGGAAATGGTGGTGGCAGGGAAGGCGCACATTGGTCTTCCTTCTGCCCTCTGGAGCTCCACTTCCCGTGCCCTTGCCTCTGGCCCCAATGCTGAGAACTCACACAGAGCAATAGGCAAAGGAATGGGGATGGGGAGAATCACGCAAGCTTTCCTTCCCTACTCCGGCGTATCCCCTCCCATTCCCTTGAGTCTGGCCCTGACACTGAGAACTCATCCTGAGGCATTAGGCAAGGAAAGGGAGGGGAATGCTCACATGAGCCTTCCTTCTCCCCTCTGGAGCTCTCTATCCCATTCCCTTGCCTCTGGACCCAGCATGCAAAAAGCAAGAGAATGGGAGGGGGGAGCCCCAGAAGGCAATAGGAGGGGGATCACGAAGAGGGACTTATTTGTGATTTTTTCACTTTTTTAGGGGTTCTGCACCTCAAACCCTTGTAAAAGTGGAAGTGCCACTGTATGTTAACTGTGGTTATCAGCTTACATTAGTAGAATGTGATCTTCAGTATATGGTATAATCCAGTAACTATAGAGCCTGTCCCTATTGACAGTGAGGGAATTAGGATTAGTTTTGAAAATTTTGTCTGCATTATTTTAAAGACATAAGAATTGTATCCTATGCCATACCAGTGTCAATATTTTTCAGCAGTGACCAGTCAGATATTTCTTAATAAGACAAGAGTTCTCCTTCCTTGTTTCCTTACCATCTGTACTTGGAGATAAATTTGGAGAAGTACTGTTCAAAGAGTTAAATATCTCAGAATTGGCACTGTCTTAGGGGAACCATAACTTGATATATAACCTAAGTACATTTTCCCCCTTTTATTATTGCTTTCTTTGTAATGATAGAATATGGTATAGACTTTTACATTACTTAATGTTTTTACAGTAAGATTTTTATATGTCTAATTAAATCTACATATTTTTTTTAATAGGTACCTATCAGATGAAGGGATTGAAGCTTGCACAAATTCATCTGACAAAGTCAACATAAATGATATTATCCTGATTGCACTTAATGTAGGTAGCATTTGTTACCTTTCCAACCATTGTTATAAATTGTAACTTCCATTTATTGTGGCCATTCATTTATTAGTTGGATGATAACAATACAAGAAGATAGCACTGAACTTAAATGTACTAGAAAAAATTAAATCAGCCTAGAAAATAAAAACACTTTAAGTTCCTATTGATTAAAAAGCCTGAATGTTGCATTTTCTGTATTTTTTTTAACGCTTTAATATTATTGTCTTTCTGTATGTTGGATAAATCCAGTCTGAAAAATTAGTAATCATGGTGCAGTTATTATTTTGTTGGTTATTGTGGGGTTCAGGTGGGAAAAAAGTATTTTCTTATAGTGTTATTGAAGTGTAAGTAGCAGATATAAACTTTATTGTTTAAAGTCATGGAACAAGGTGGAAGTAGCAGCCTTACAATGTCCTAGTTTTGCAGAAGAATTTTCCTCAGTTGTGCTAGTCCCTAGTATATTTTCTTCAAATAATTCTTAGGACAACATACCTATCAGGTTCATGGCTGGCATTTCACTGGAGATGTGCTGATGTTCCAACTGTATACAAGTTTCTTCTATACATTTTTAAATTTTTTGTTGCTGATGCTTTATTTCAAAGCAGTCTTTCCTCAGTAGCAGAATTTTAAAACCTACCAGACCTCTTATGCTGCACTGTCTTCATAGGATAAGCAAGTGATCAGAAAAGCATGTATTACTATTAAATGGCATGCTGTCTGAGTGTTTCTAGAGAAACAACATAAAAAGGACTTTCATTTTGATTAGAAATAGTTTAATATATTGCATACAACAGAAGTCTGTTTAAAAGACGTGTGCATGTGAAAATTGTAGATTTGGTGGCCTTTGCTTTGTCCTTTGTTACCTGTATGCTTCACTGTGGAATAGGATGTTATCTAATTATTTCTTATTATAAACTATATATTTTTCCCTTGTGGTTTTGTCTGGGGAAACAATACTCAGATTTGTTTTTTTTATTTTAAATTTAGACAGACTTAAGAGCCATTGGAAAGAAGTTCCTCCCCAGTGACATCAATGGTGGAAAGGTGGAAAAGGTAACAAAACTTGCCACTGCTATACTTGTAGTTGTCACTTGGACTATTCAGCTATTCTCGCTGAGTAGGTTGTTCTTTCTTTGTGACTCTTTTCCCTGCTGTGTCGACCACAGCCAGGTTGTGTCCCTCCTCTCCGCAGAATCTACTGGCAGTTATTTGATGCTTTTTGTTGTAGTTGTTATGTCTCACTTTATGGCAGTGATACAGTATGGGCCAAGGCTTGTATGGGTAAGGTTTTAAAGTGACTGCTGCTATTGAACCATCTAAGCTAGTTTTAAGCTTGCTGTTTATTTTGACATGAGACTCCAGGTAGAGACCTATCAGTCAACTAAATATGAGATACAGTACTTGCCTATCCTTGGTCATTAAATATTGTGAGCTGCTTTTTGAAACAGGGAAGCAAAATAGCACTTCACCGTTGCTGTTTAATGGCTTTTTGTTTCTTGTCACATAATAAACTATGACTCAACTACTGATAAAGTTTGTCCCCAATTCGTAAATACATTGTACAGATATATTTCTTATGTGGTGAACTAGCTCATACTTTCTGTTTGATGATTTATCCTATAGTTAAGAGTTTATGAAATCGTACCAAATCAGATGTTTCATATAATGGCTCCACCATGTACTTGAAGACATTACACTATTACACATTACACATTACACTATTTAACTATAATAATTAAAATTTGGATGAATGTAGTTGCCTCATAAGCCTATTTCTTATAGTGTATATAATATGTTGTCCTCTACAGGGCAAAAGCAGGGAAACAGCGTAAATACAGTTCTTCATGGAGCTGAGCAGCATGAATTACAAGCCTCAGCCACAAGATGGCTATATTTCATTAAATTTGAAGTGAAATATTGTATATATGTTAAATATCAGTAGACATTATTGTGAACAGAGTTAAAACATTTCAAATTTGTAAATCATATTTGTTGAAGATAAAAAGGAAATCTGATTTTCAATTACTTGTCTGAACCATTTACACACATTTAGAATTAATTTGAACTATCTGTAATTAGTACTTTATGTGGAGTAATTGGTTAAGATGAACAATCTTGGTCTTTCCTGCAAGACACATATGTTTGGGTAGTAATGTTTTGGAGATGAGGCGATAAAGTTATCATTTTCCTCTACTTAATTCCAAGATCTTGCAATTATATAGAATCTGACTTCAGAAATTATGCTTTGTTTTGTATTTTAATATGGTGAACTCTAAAGTAGGGATTTCAGGATATGACGTAAACTAATTGAAGCAAACAGTCTCTGGATAAATCTATGGAAGGGAGGAGGATATTATGGTTACACAAGGAGGCTTTGGAATTCAGACACATTGTTAATTTACAGGTAGATTTTCCATTTTCGATTGTCTCTGGATACAAGTTGAAGATGACTGTTTCTAAAGTGAGACCTCACCTGTGATCAGAGCAATTCTTTTGGGAAAGCCCAAGAGTTTGTTTTTATGAAATGCTCGTCTCCTTTATAATACATAGTTCAAATAGCTTTGGAAAGCTGTCAGTTTCAAAGACTATTTCCTTGTGTCATGGTAAGAAGTACTCTTGTTTGAGACAGCTCAGATTCCTCTTCCATACACCAAACTATTTGTGCAGTTCTTTGGATCCTGTTTGAGTTCACAAAAAGAGATTCAGACACGTTTACAAGAACTGGACAATATCTGCATCTGGACAGTACTGGGCATGTTAGTTCCAGAGATGGATAATACTTTACCTATAGCTGACAGTAAAAAATGTTTTCCCTAATACAGCAGTACAGTCTGGACTTTTTTGGGGGAAAGAGTCATTTCAAAAGTGGAACAAGATGTCTTCTTTTCAGTCAGATGTATCTAGTTCTTCCTTGTGTATGTGACCCCTAGATTACTACCTTGTGTATGTGACCCCTAGATTACTACCTTGGTGTTTTTTAATTCTCAGATTGTTGGCGGCATTCCTTTGTGCATCATATAAATGCTTAATGGAAATGACAGACCAATTCTGGTTATAAAGATATAATAGTTGTTGGGGTATTTAGATGGAAACATATTAAAAACCCCTTGCTATCAGGTGAAATGTCTGGATTTGATTTTGAGGTGCTTGTGACCAATTTGTGGGTTAGCTTCTAAGGCCTAAATATAATTGTTAGTCCCAACTAAAGTGAATCCATTGAATCAATGGTAGCCTAGTAAGTCGATATTTGTGTAAATTCCAGTGATTCTACTTTACTCAGAATACTTCATTTTTTAAAAAAAAATGCAAACTTCTGTCAGTTTGGAAAAGGTGTAAGCATGTTACAGTGTTAACCCAGAATGGGAGTGACTCGGGTCCACCTGCAATGACAGCACCTCCACATGACAGTGGGGAATTATTTAGCTCAATTAGAAGGCCTGAAAGAAGGGGATAACCTAATGAGATCTTCCATCAGTGTTTATGGTGTCTCTGCAGGAATGAACCAGTCAGAGATTCTAAAAGTAAACTAAAATGTGTTTTATTAAAGTGAATTCAATCATGCACGTACAAGGTCTGAGCATTCACACACTCGCACAAGGCTAACTGAAGAAAAAGGGAGGAAAGGTTGATAGTGAAGTTTCAGAGATTTGGATGATAATTACCAATCCAGAGAGCAGCATAGAAAGCAGCAATGTGGCTTGGACTTGCTCCTAAGGACAGTATACATTCAGGAATCCGAGTGACACCATGGCATTCAGCAAGCAAGATGCTGCACCTGACTGCTCAAAACTGGGAGATTTTGTACCCAATTTCTACTTGGAGGACATGGATGTGAGTGGCTCTCTGGCTGAATAAACAATGGAGGTTGCAGAGCAGACCATGAGATTCAGATGGTGTTAAAAATCTTAGTGTTAAGTGACCAAGAGTTAGTGGCTATTGTGATGGCTCTGTAGTGGTGGACAGGAATGTGGGCAATGAGGAAAATGCACAGATCAGCGGAAAGAAGAGTTAAAACAATCAGTGGTTTAGTGGGAACTTCCCCACTGTGATTTTCTGACAGAGTCATTACAGCTTAGTTTAAGCGTATTATCTCTGGAGTTACCTGGTGACTTCTTGGCAATGACCTGGCTATACCTAAAGGGGATCTCTGACCTCCTTTGCAGTATATGTGTTCAATTGTTGTTTTCCCTCTGCCCAGCTTGGCCTTGCAGTCACATCAGGGTCCATTTTATATCCATGCCAATTAATATGTGTTGCCAATTAAATCATATTTTTCCAACTAGACCATGTGGGATCTGGTGGGTGTGTGGGCCGATAACAAAACCAGTTTTTCTCAGGATTTATTTTGTTTATGGTGGGAAAGAGTTATATACTTATTAACCATGCCAGTGCTTTTGTTTAAAAAACAACAGCAAACATAGATGTCTTAACAGGGAGACAAGCAAAGGTAGGATAATGGTTACTTGACAGAGCCTACTCGTGGTGGTAGCACAAAATAAAACAGAGCAAATAATATTGATACTTTTGTCCTTGATCTTCACAGCTAGAAGGTCCGTGTGTTCTGCAGATCCAAAAAGTTCGCAATATAGCTGCACCAAAGGACAATGAGGAATCTCAGGCTGCTCCCAGAATGCTGCGCTTACAGATGACTGATGGGCACACAAGCTGCACTGCAATAGAATATAATTACATGTCAAAAATAAGGTGAACAATGCTTTTTTTTGCTTTACAGTGACTTAACAGCAGTTTTCAAGTTAGATATCTCAGACAGAATGAAATATATAAAAGCATTTCTGTGTACATAAGAAATTCTGAAAGTCAAATTTTGTTTCTGAAATTAGGAATTACAAAATTAGGGAGACATTTACCTGTATTTTTACTTTTTACTATCTTTACATTTTTTAAAAAAATTCTGATATATTTCTCCAAGGATGAGAGCCCAGATTTTCCATATTATGTAACAATCCTCAGTCTCCCTGTATAGATGACACTGAAGTACATTATAAAGTATAACCTTTTATTGAAGTTGAATTCAACTTCCTTATTATGAAACATGTTAAATGTACCTATAATTGTTCAGATTCCTCTGGCAACTTTGTAACAGTATTTAATGGAGCACTTTGTACACTTACAAATGTTACACTGCATGACATTTCTGTTGGGCAAGACATCCCAAGCAAAAAGAGTAGTATCCTATTCAAGCGTGTGAAGGTTTAAACCAAAAAATTTAAAAAAAAGTTTAAAAAGGTTTTAAAAAGATCAAGTAATATCCAGATGCTAGTATTCCAAGTCCACCAACCTGCTTAAGAGGGCTGTATGGAAAGGAAACTCATATTGCAACAATTTTCTTTGCAGAGCACCAATCTAAAGGTGCCCTCTTAGTACATTGGTGCCACATTCCTGAGGCTTCTCAGTTGGCAGTATCTATAAGTGTTAGTTGGAAAAAAACATCTTTGGTTTAAGTGTGTGAGTGAAGCCAGAAGGCACTGGCTCTGGTTCTCTGTTTGCTTCTGGAAGTGTATCACTGTGTTTTTATTGTTCTGCTACATTATATAGGGGATTAACAGTTACAGGTGTCTTTTTGGTGTTACATTTCTGGTGGATTGAGATGGGTGGTAGGTTCTTGATTTTTCCTGCCATTCTTGGCTAATGTTGGAAACCATGTGGGAGAAGTGTTCATCATAGCTTCTTCAAATGCCAGGATCCTCTGTGGTCTAGCAGCTCATAGAGGAACATCAAAATGAGTTTCATAGCTATGAATTCTAAGCTGGTAGGAAAAAAATGGTGTGTGATGGACATTGTCACAGTGGAAGCAGGTGGTGGTGAAAGCAGTGATCAAGCACTGTCCTTCTTGCTTCTCATCAACTTAAGAGATATCAAGGCAGACCAAAGTTAGGAATTGTGTCATCTGTTTTTTCAGAGAGCAGTTGCAGAACCACTGTGGCTTCCTTATATCTGCTCTCTCCTTTCTTACTGCACTTGGATTGATCCTTTTCTTTTCATTCCCCTTTCAACATGTCTGTCAAAAGGTACTCAATAAAATAGCGGTGATACAAAGTGCTTCACAAGGATAGGTCTTACGTTTTTGGCTTGGAAAAGTGCACATTGTCAGTCCTCAGTTCTGTGATCTTATTTTTAATTAATAGCTTCAGAGTCTTATGGTTCTTTGAATTAGCTAGTTTATTAAGATGCAAATTCTTGGGGCTGCATTCATTTCATCAGTTGCAAGAACTGTCATCCTGAGCTACATAGTTTGAACTGTGACATGGGGGAGAAGTTAAATATATAAAGGAAGCACAAATTGTGACAAATATGTATTAATGTTTCACAATTGTTTTGTTATTGGCCAGTGCTAACAATATAATAATCAGTGTCTGTATTCTCTGTATTTCATTTCTTTCTGACTTCACTATTTATTTCATTGTATTACTCCTCAGCTGTGTGAATCAGTGTACTTCATGTAACTGATAAGTGAACTGCAATCCACAGAAGCTTATACTGTAATAAATTTTAATGTTGAAGCTTTTAAGAGACTGTTAGTTGTTTTTGCTGCAACATGGCTGTTTCTCTGGAAATTGTTTGGTCAATGTGTCTCTGTTAAATATGATCTTTTTCTTTCTGGCTCTGAAAAACTAATATCTTTTTCGCAGAAATTACAGCTTAGTTGTAAGATTTAAGTTACTTTATTTATATCCCAATTTTCAGAAACACTTTTTAAAAACAACTTCCAGAATGAACCCAAAATAAGAACAACAACAAAAAAAGCAGAACTTAAAAAGAGATTAAATGTAAGGACACAGAAGCGTAGAAGCAGAAAAGGGAAAAAAAACCCCATAATTTAAATCAGGCGATATGTCTTCAAAATTTTTCAATGCCTGTGTGAAGACAAGAAGAGAAGGAGCTTCTTTGGTCTCATTGTAAGGGAGAAATCCAGAACTGCACAGCTACTATAAGCTATCTTGCCCTCTAAGTCTGGCCTGAGGCTGTCTTTTACATCATCACCTAGGGTATTTTTGCCTCTAAAAGTTGATGCCAACATTTCACATTGAGCACGGAAACAAAATGAGCATTGAACATGGAAACAAAATAAGCAATCAACATAATTGATGTAATGTGATGTGATTATTCTTTTCTTCCTTACAAAAATCCTGGGTGGCTGGTATTTTGTACCAACTGCAGTGTCTGTAAAGGCAGCTCTGCAAAGGGAGCACTGCTGCTTTTTTTTTTCTTGGTGAAAGTTACCAGAAATGTACTCTTCCATGACTTTAGTGTTTGTAGAGATTTAGAGCTAACTCAGAAGTAGAACTGTTGGCAAAGACACAGATGAGCACTATCTGGGCTACCACAGGTCCTAGACAAGGAGCATTGAAAACCAAGTTCTTGACATTATTATTACTGGGTTCTTGTTTTTGACTAGCACACAGCAGTGCAGGTCTCTGCAGCTAAAAGTTATCTGAGTATAGAGAAAGTAGGTTGAAAGTTTACTACCTCTGTTTAAAAACTTCCAAAGAGGGAGACTCCACCACCATCTGAGGCAGCATATTTCACTACTGGACAGCTTTGACTGTCAGGAAGTTCTTCCTGAGGTTCAGGTGGAATTCCTTTCCTGCAGCATGAATCCATTGCTCCTTGTCCTAGTCTGTGGAGCAGTGAAAAACAAGCCTGCTCCCTGCTCAACATGGTGTACCTTCAAATATTTAAACATGGCTATCATGTCCCCTCTTAACCTTCTCTTCTGCAGACTAAACATCCACAGCTACTTAAGCCACTCCTTTTAGGGCACGGCTTCCAGACCCTTTACCATTTTGGTTACCCTCTTCTGGACTTTCTTGAGCTTGTCGATATCCTTCTTGAATTGAGATGCCCAGAACTAGACATAGTATTCCAGATGAGGTCTGACCAAAGCAGAATAGAGTGGTACAATTACCTCCCTTGATCTGTTTGGAATGCTTTGATGTGTGTTCCTACATGGCAGAGGGATTGGACTGGATGGCCCTGTGGTCTCTTCCAACTCTATGATTCTATGATCCTGATACTGTGCAGAGACTGCACATATTTGTTAGGGTTCTACCTCTTTCCACTATTGTATGGCTAATGTTTGAAGCCCTGAGTCTCATGGGAAAGTCTTATGCTTTAGTTCTATCAAGACCATGGATGTTCATATTTCACTGAAGTTCCAAATGTTTCATTTTTGTAAGATTATGTGTAAAATGTTATCCTAATCTCATATTTATGTTGTGAAATTTCTCTGTTGGTTGTTGTGGGTTTTCCCGGCTCTGAGACCACATTCTATTAGTATTTTCTCCTGACGTTTCGCCTGTATCTGTAGCTGGCATCTTCAGAGGATCTGGTGGTGTGGAAGTGAGAGAGAGTATATATACTTGTGTAGTCCCCAGGTGGGAGGGAGCAGTTTGTATGTGTTACAGTTGGCCTCTGTGATGGCCTGTTGTTAAATGGGATATCCCCCAGGGTGTATTGTTAGTCAGGGGATATGCATACCAGTGTGTTAATTAAATTAGCTCAAGACTCAAAAATATGCCAGTAAACACCACCCAAACTCTGGAGGTCCCTCTACAGGGAACAATACAATGAGTTGCTAATGTACTTAACACACTGTTATGCATATCCTCTGACTAACAATACACCCTGGGGGTATCCCATTTAACAATAGGCCATCACACAGGCCAACTGTAACATATGCAAACTGCTCCCTCCCACCCAGGGACTATACAAGTATATATATTCTGTTTCACTTCCACACCACCAGATCCTGTGAAGATGCCAGCCACAGATGCAGATGAAACATCAGGAGGAAATACTAATAGAACATGGCCTCAAAGCCCGGAAAACCCACAACAACCTATGGATTCTGGCTGTGAAAGCCTTCGACTTTACATCACACTCAATTAATCCTGAGTTTGAACATGAGTTTTGAAGTGATTGAGAGTTGATTTTCCTAATTTATTCTGTCAGTTTGATGGATGAGTATAACAGCTGAAAACTGACAGCATAATGATCAATGTTTTGTAGACGCTGCAGCCTTGAAACTGCAGTTTGTGTTTACCTTTTTTGACACTGAACAATGGATACACTTGATAAAAGGTGTAGAGTAAAACATTTTTTCAGGGAGAGCTGTCAAAAGCAATTTGGAGATAGGCTCTTAAACTTCTTGCCTAAAGTGATAGTGGTGGGCTGTGCATCTTCTCTTGTATTTAGATGCACCTTAAAATATAGATACAGGTTCTGCATAATTGCAATGAGTTCTTTCTGCTGATATTATAACAAATTACTTTGCAGATATTTTATATTTTAACATAGAAGAGTGCCGAGGAAATGCACTGATTAGCAAATGTTTGAGAAGTAACAGATACTCCATATACATGATTTAATATTTAATGTATATAAAATGATTTAGAATAACATAACTGCAATAATGCTATATTATGTTATCAAATTAACTTGCCCATACATCTGTGAATACTTTTCCTGTGTTTAGCCTGAATACGCCACCTGGAACAAAAATTAAATTGTTGGGAATTGTGGAAGTAAAAAATGGCTTCCTTCTTCTGGATGAGAGCAACACAGTGATTCTTGGAGGTGAAGTGGAACATCTTATAGAAAAGTGGGAATTGCAAAGGGTGAGGTAACATGATGCTTTTCCTATCTTAAACTGAATGTTAATTTTGAAATTTAAATCATGATGTATTGTGATAAGGAACAACAAAAAGGTCTATCAGTTATTAAAAAGTCTGAAAGGTGATCACAAATACAATGAACCCAGTGCTAAACATAGGTCCCGACAACACATGAATGAAAGTAATACATTCAAAAATAGAATACCTAGGAAAAGCAATACGGAATAACAAACAAGTTGTTTACAAGCCCTTGTATAATAGAAGAATAACCAGAAATATGTAAGTACAAAAGTGTGATAATATAGAAATAAAATGGATAAATATCCCCATATCATCTGTCATAAAATATGCATATGCAACAGATTGATATTTTAGTCAATTGAATAGACAGTTCAATAGTACAAGAGTACTTTCTGTGAGCAAGATATGCAGCAGACAATCATACTGGGTTTGTCTTATCATTTCAGGACTTCAGTATGATGATAAATAACGGTCATTGAGACAAAGGAGTCAAACAGCATAGTTTCCAGCCTGATATAGTAGCTAACTTCATCAGGGACAATCCTTCAGTAAAATGATAAATACCGTGTGTTGAGAAAAGTAGTTGAATAGTATAGGCTTACTGCCCAAAAAATCCATACCTGCGAATAACGTGATAATACTTTCTGTGAGAAATAAACTGTGGTGGAAACAGACATGCTTATCCATCTGATATAGAAGCCAATTTAATCCAAGGCAGAGAACGACGTATGATCTGCAGTCTGTGTGCCACCAGGCCTGTTTTTATGGTTTCAGACATGGCCACTTGCTGCCCTGAAAATCTCCAGGAGCAGCACTTCTTCTCTAAAGCAAGACAGGCATTTTTAAAAGGTAATAATTGGTATTTTGAAGCATTTTTCGGTAAACCAAAACTGAACTTCCGGGCACTTTTTCTTCTTCTTTTTTTTTGTCAAGAAAAGGTTTTGTAAAAAAAATTCAGAGGAAGTAAGGCCTACCACAAATGCCTGGAAGGGCCAAATTGTCTCCTAGATCTACCATAGTTGTTCACTTCTGTCATAGATGGAATATGAAACCTCAGACTTTGTGAAGCCCCTTTATTCTGGATAATTTGGAAAAAAATGAGTTACAGAATATTTTCTTTTAGAATGATGTGTAAAATGTTTAATACAAAGTTAAAATATTATGCCTCCCATATTATTTCTAAAAACTATGTACAGTGTCTCAAATTACTGAAATTCTTGGTGTTGGTTTCTTTTGGCACTGTGGAGGACTTAGAAGAGACAAAATAATTTTCTTTGTTTTAATGATGTACTCCTGTTTAGGCTTTTTTTTAGTGGCCTGCTTCTTATATACTGACAAAATCAAAAGTTTTGGTTCAGGTGTTCCTCGTAGTAACAAAGCAATAAAAATTAAGAAGTAAATGGACTTTTTTTTCTGAATAAACTCTAAAGGTGCTAATATACATTTTCCATTTTTTTCCCCAAACAATAATAATTAAACACACTCACTCGCCCAATGACTTGAGAATTTCTGAACTTTTATATTGCTTGTAGACAGTAATAATCTAGATGTGTGATTTGGTTCAGTGCAGCTATGAAAAAATTGATAAACCCCACAATCAAGAGAACTGTGGAGTATGAGTGATTCTGTAACTATACTTTGAGAGCACAGTGTCTGTGCTATGAAATAGAGAAGTTGAAGGTTAAAATCCTGCTTCTGATAAAAATCAACAGATTTCAGGCTAGCTACTCTCCTTTAGGCTCAGCATGTTCCAAATCAGAAATGTGGGAATGATACTTAGTAACATGAGATAATATATGTTGAATGGTATTAATGTTCTAAATTGCTGTATTGATTATAATTGTCATCATGATCTAGAGGGGAGTACATAAAAGCTATTTGTCTTTGAAATGCTGTTCAGTAATATATGTAAGCAAAACTCATTTCTAGGTCAAAACTCATTTCCAGGCTATTGTTCATCAGTGACGATAATCCAGTTTAATGGAGAATTCTGGCTTACATTTTGCAACACTCATGCTACTAGCTTGTCTTTCTCAAACAACTGTCAGAAAAAAATTAGCACACCTAGTCTTAAAATCTGTGTGTGTTGGAGGAGAGACAAACCAGGAATCCCAGTTTGGACTTAGTGAGAAGCTTTTGCTACCTAATCAATTTTTGGTCAATATAACTATTTCCATGTAAAGAGAAGTCAAGTGGCCCTGCTTATAAGAAATCAGCCAGAATCCTCTGTAGTTCTGGCTTATAAAATGACACCACTGTATTCTTTTGAGATGGGACAAGTATTAGTAAATTCTTGTCTAACATTAGCTTGTGTTTTTTGGCCAATGCCATCAAATGGCTATATCCACATGTGTACAGAGTTACTAACTTGTTACACATAAAATGATTTTCTTGTACGTATACTAAATTTGGTTGAATCCATATCACTTTTTATTGTAAAATGACTTTGTTGCTTTCTTTATAGAGATATGAGCTTTTAGGTTTCCTGTTAACCACCACTCTGAAAACATATAGTTAATTTGCTTTGCTTAGGAAGGCTTCATTCTCTCTTCAGTTGTTTCAAAGTTCATATGTAACATGGCCATCACATCTGTGAGGGAGGGAAAACATTTTTTGAGAAGTATGAATAGAACATCTGCGGCCCAAATAAGCCTCATAAATAAATTGGTAGGTTCAGGAAATAGTAGTGTGTTTGGGGGGGGGGTACTTTCTTATACCTCTTACTGCAGTATTGAATAGATGCCAACTCCTTGCTATTCAATTTTTTTCTTGTCAGTTAATGAAAACATGGCTTCATTTTACAGAGCTTATCAAAACACAACAGAAGTAACATAGGAACAGAAGGTGGACCTCCTCCCTTTGTGCCTTTTGGGCAGGTATGACAAACTTTTAATAGACTTCAATTTCTGTAATATTACTTTTAAACTAATACTAGTTTGAATTATATTATTTTCAAAGCAATACTACTTTCAGATAATAATAATTATTGCTGTTTTGTTTTAATCTACCTGTTATCTAAGGATATCATGGCAATATAAAAGATACACAAACAAAACCAAAAATACCACAATATGATGCAGTACAGTACAATAAAAATGGGCTGTGTATAATCTATAATTTTCTCATTGAACATGACACACTTTGGAATTCCACTGTAGTATCTGTTTGTGGCTCTACAAAATACAAATATCACAGAGTTCTACTCCAGTACCAGAGAGCCACATGCACAGGATGCCAATACTTTCCCCTTCCCTTGGCTGAAGGACCTACTTTCCTCTTTCCTCTGTTTGCAGTCTTCATGGATGAAGTCGGTACAGGTTATCATTTACTCCTGCAGGTGGCTAAGCTGTTCCTATTTTGCTGTTCTCAAAGTACAGATCCCTCCCCAACTTAATTTTGGGTGGCTTCTTAAAGCTGCCATACACCTTCCAGCGAAGGAGTTTTTCCTCATCCGATAGCATGGCTGGGTGCTGAAAGCATTAATTAGACATCTCCATGAGCCCTTCAGAGTAATCTGCTCTTCCACTCCATCCTTTTTTCTTATTTTGTTAACTCAGAGTTAGCGATCCTTTGACCCCACTTGCCCTCTTGCATCCTCAGCAATAATCATGTTGCTGTTCACTTGGATATTTTTTTATCCGAAATGTTAATTCATGCATAGGGCATATTGCTCAGCTCCTTCTGCAAAATTTCAGAAAGAAAGAATGGCATTGCCTTCTTAGAAGATCACTGAGGATCTGCTTTTACTTAAAACAAGTGTTCAGGTAAATCTCTTCATCCCCTACAGGGCTATGGGCAGAATTTAGACAACTTAAAAATTCTCCCCCTCCAGGTGGTAGAATGTGTACATTGCAGAGTACATTGCTTGCAAGTAACTTTGTACTGTCTTTGCACAGAACACGGTGGCCTCTCTGTCATGTCTGTGGCATCCAGTGATGAATCTTCTTGGAAGGCAGCTTGGTTCTTCTTCCTTACAATTCTACAAGTCAGTCTGTCTTGGCATACGTTGAAGCAGATTTTGAGCCAATAATTCTCTAGTGCCTTGTACAATCCTGACTTAGTCATCTTGTTCCCTCCATTGTTCCTTACCCTGTATGTGGCACCAGATAGAGCAGAGAATGTAGTTAACTGGGAATTCTTCTACCTTTTCAGCAGATATCATTCAGGATTTTTCCTGTTTGGTTAGCTGTACTCATTCTTTCTTCTTTTCTAGGTTGGGCACCAGGTTGTTCTTGTGTTCATTGCTACCACAGCCATTTCTCATCATAGAGTGAAAATAAGACATCCCTTCTAGCCTGGCTCCTTTTTTATTCAAAGAGTCTTGTCTCACTGTTTAGAGAACATCAAGGGTCTCAGTCATTGTTTTGCAAACAAGTAAATGGCAAGTAACAAGTTTACAAGTTCTGTTACAAAGATAAGGCAAAGGAAAGCAAACCACATAAATCACACTTTCCATCTGCCTCAAATTTAAAAAGCAGCCTGGCTCATGGGAAGACTTTTATTTCTTCACTGGGAATAATTCTTTGACAGTCAGAGCAGCAGAAAAGAACTGAAAAGAGAGCCATGTCTGAATTCAAAAGTATCTAGGTACTCAGGTTTGAAGTCATATGTCAGTTGCTTATCATTACCTTCATTGCACTGGACCTTGAGCAATTATTAATTGTCATGAGCATGATCAGGAAAAAACAGTTTGTTATAGCTCCATTCCTCAATGCAGAGAATTTTAATCAGAAGGGAAAAGATGTGTGAACTGACTGGGTGCCTGTACTTCTAAAGTTTCCCATGCTGTGAACTGCCTGTGCACATAACAGCAAGCATACAAATGCAACTTTTAAAAATATGTTTGTGTAGGTTTATTCTTATAGTAAATATATTAACTATATTTGTTGCAAAAGTGTGACCCAGTTACTGTCACAGAACTTACCTGTGTTATGTTCTTTATAGCATTGGTTGTTTGGGATGCATTTGCATGTAGATTAAGCATGCTGTATACTGTGCTTTGTTTATATAATGTGTGGAATTTATGGTATGTATATTAAAAATGTTTTTACATTACCAGAGATGTGCATCACAGCTACAAGTGGACAGCAGGGAGCTTGATCGGAGAAAAACTCTGCAAATGACAAGTGTGGCTAAGCCTGCTGGAGACAATGATGAATTTGAAAAACAACGAACTGCTGCTATTGCAGAAGTAGCAAAAAGCAAGGAGGTTAGAATGAATGTTTGCACTGGTATTTCGTTTTTGGTGGTTGTTGTTTTTTTTTTCTTTTGGGAGAGAGGCATAACAGAAGGTTACATTTATTTCTCCATTTTCTTCAGTTGGTACTACATGAGGAAGAAGACATATTAAGGTAGCTGTTGTCATCCAGAAAGGCAAATTACACAGGAGAGAGAAAGGGAGTTTCTAAAGCAGTTCAGGAGTTTGATGTGGAGAATTACAAAAAAAAAAAAAAAATCCAGTAAACCTGGAAATGTATACAACTATATTCTGTGTTTACACATGGGCTTTAGTAATTTACATTAATTCTTGAAAAATTCTTGAAAAAATGTGTTTTACTGTAATTTTGTATCAATACCTCTTTTTCTAAAATAGCTCTTTTCCTAAGGGGAAATGGGGAAGGAGATTGGATTGTTCAGGTAGGACACACACACACACACACACACACACACACCCCCCCAACTAAATAAAACATCAGAAAGATTATTTTTTACGTATACGTTGACTTATAGACAATGTATTGGTTAACTCAAGGCTGTGTTATTTCAAGAGTGTTTGTAACCTGGCTTCTTGCATAGAATATATCTGAATAAAGACTTGTTGGATTGTATGAAGGTGACTAGCTTTGATAATCAAAAATTTATTATACAGAGATACAGATATTGAAAGCTATATTGATTCTGAGTTTAACCTGTATAATGTATGGTAATGTTATTTCTTTATTGCTGTTTCTATATAAGTTATTTCTTAATTAATTCTAAACTTTTACTTTCTCAGCTAGCAAAGCAGAAGCCATCCAGGAAAGAGTTAATTGCAGTTACCACTCAAACTAGGCAAAGGATTACATGTTGTTTTAGAAAAGTGTTTTACTATTGGATCTCTAGCTGTTCCTCAGCTTTATTTTCTCTTGCCTCACCCAGGAAAGGTTGTAAGCTAGCTCTTCCATTTTCCTAACTTAACTTTTTCCTTTCTCTCTTTTTTCATTGTGTCTTTTGCTTTTCTTTTAAAAAGCCTTATCTTTGCATTTCCCATCCACTGTGTTTCATCCCTGCATTCCCCCCTCTCTTGTTGTGTCTTTCTTTTTTTCTGGCTGCTGCTGTTTTTTCTGTGTGTGAGGTAGAATATTGATCAGGTAAAAACAAAGGTTAAAAGCATGTCCAGCCTTCAAAGTCCTGTTAGGCTGGTATGTGATGCATGAGCGCTCCTAACCAACTTCATTGGGAGCTGAAAGAATGTGAATTCATTTGTAGCCACTACTGCCTTGTCTGCCAGCTCTGGAACTGCTCCCACAGCTGTGGAACTGAAATTAATTGGGGAACAGATTTCTCTAGAGGAGGCTGAACTGACACATGCACAGTTACACAGTGGGTTTCCATGATCAAGTGAAGACCCTGGTCCAACACTAAAACCATGATAGAATTCAACCTGAAACCTGAACACCCCTTTCTCAGGTCACCAGTCACCCAGGACTCTGTCAAAGACATTTGCAGTGCATCAGGCCATTGTTCACCTCCTGGGGGTAGGAGCAATTGAACTTGTTCCTTCAAATGAAAGATTCCAAGGGATATACTCTGCCCTTTTCATAGGGATCAGAAAAGGGGATAGAGTCTGTCCAATTCTAGACTTCAGATTTGTAACAAGCATTGAAGTAAAGGCATTTCTGGATGGAGAGCCTATAAACAATTCAATAACACTTCTTTCTGTGATATTTCTTCCTCTCAATAGAACTTTCAGAAGCTTATTTCCACATTCTTGTTGACATCATCCTGAGTGTCCTTTGTTTATTTGTTTGTTTGTTACCTTAATGCCCAGTACCAAAAGCCCTGCATTTTGGGTTTGCCTCAGCTCCTCAGGTATTCACCAAGGTGACGGTCACCCCGTGAACCATCTGAGACTGCAAGGCATCCACATCTTCCCTTATTTAGATAATATCCTTTTAAAATCACACATACTTTCAGGGGCCCAACAAGGTCTATCAACCACCATGGTATTCTTCCAGGAGTAGGGATTTGTAATAAAGAAACAAAAGAGCCATCTCTTACCCACAAAGACTGATCCACCTAGAAACCCTAATAGATACAGGGACAGGTCACATTGCCCCCTCTCTAGAGAAGATAGAAAAGATCAGGAGAGAGGCTGTCCTCTTTCTCTTCTGCAGATTTCATGACACTGAGTCATTCATTCAGCCTAATGATCTCCTGCATTCATCTATCCACCTGGGTGAGATTTCATTTTCATCCCCTGTAGTGGCTCCTCTGATCCTTTCAGGCGTCAGTGCATCAGAATTCATCTTGCCAGCGAAGTTCCAAGGTCCCTTCTTTGGTGGACAAGCATTCATAACCTGTCTCTAAGAGTCCACCCCACAGGATTTTCTGAGGGAAGTTGCACGAGCCTTCACCCCTCTTCCCTTGCTTATTGCCTGGGTGTGAGTTCTCAGTACTGGGGTCAGAGGCAAGGGAATGGGGGAGCTCTGGAGGGAAGAAGGAAGTCTCGTGTGAGCCTCCCCCTTCATTCCCTTGCCAGTTTCCTTGGCGTGAATTCTCAGTGCCAGGACCAGGAGCAAGGAAATGGGAGGGAGGAGTTCCAGAGGGGAGAAGGAAGGCATAAGCCTCCGCCATGTTTCTCTGCCTGTTGCCTCAAGGTGAGTTCTTGATGCTGGAGCCAGAGGCAGAGGATTGGGAGGGCAGAGTTCTAGAGGGGACAATGAAGGCTCACGTGAGCCCCTCATTCCCTTGCCTTTTGTGTTGGTGCAAGTTCTCAGCACAGGAGCCAGAGGCCAGGGGACGGGAGGAAAGGCTCTGCAGGGGAGAAGGAAGGTGCACACGTGCTCCTCCCATTTCCTTGCCTTTTGTCCAGGCAAGGCCTTTTCTGTGCCTGGCAAAACACAAGGGAAATGGGAGGAGGAGAATGGGAGTGGAGGCATGCACACACTTCACAAATAACCAGATTCGTGAAGGTGAAACCTGCAAATGTAGAGGGAGGGTTGTAACCTTTTCCTGGATGGCTTTTTCTCTTTGGCTAAAATGGACCTTCACAGGACGTTCCCAATATGCCATTTTACTAAATTATATGTCACTGGCACTGGAAGGTACAAAACTGAATGTTTCCAGTTACATTAAAAATTGATGTATTCGGTCTGAGCTTTTCATTTATATGAATAGAACTAAACAGGAGTAACACTAAAAGACCATTTCTTTTCTCTAAAGACCAAGACATTTGGAGGAGGTGGTAGCAGTACTCGAAGCAATCTCAGTGCTAATGCAGGAGGGAATCGTAGCAGAGAAGTATTCCAGAGAGAGAAGATGAAACCTGAGGGAAAAATGAAGGTGTCTATCGAGAACTGGTAAGGCTTGGGATCTTAGCCTTTTAAACATTATTTTCTGAGAAGATTAAAAGATCTTCAGTATGTCATTCTTAAGCTTGTGCAGAGGAACAAAGATACTCTAGTTCAATTTTGCTGTGGCCATTGCTTTTGTAGATGAGCTTAAGAAAAATTATTCTCTGCCTTCTCTGCAGTGTTAATTTAATACTAGCCTATGTGACATGAATGCTGGAAACATCATTGAGAAAATGTATGTAAAACATTTTGATTGTAGAGTGTGTTAAGTAAATGTTACTTATGATTCCTTAATGATGATTTCAAATGGAAATTTTAAAACAAAGCAAGCCCTGTAGAGTTTAAGTAAACTGATAGCAAGTTGCAATGAATGATAAAATTGATATTTACAGTCATGACTGAAAGTCAGCCAGATATACTAATATTATTGTTTACAAAATAGTGTTATAGTTTTTCTGTCATGTACGGCATGGAGGCCAGCTGTTGAAAGCCTACTAACCTAGAACACGAACAGCTTGCAAGAGCACAATACCTAGGATCCATGACATTTAAAACTCCTGTAAGTTACCAGATTTCTTTTCATAGCTGTGATAAAGTCAGTAGTAGGAAATGAGAGTTGGAAGGTCAGAAATTAAGAAACAGGAAAGTACAAAGGTAATGGTGAGACAAAGTGGTCCCTAGGCAACAGGGTTTTGATGGTACAGGGTTAGCCAAGCAGGATATGTTTAGAATGATTTTAGAGGAAGTAGTTGTCCAAATGAATATATTTACCTGATTACTAGTAACTGGAAATCAAAAGGTATCTCTTCCTTATTGGTGATTGATATCGCAGACTCACAGCAGCCATAGGCTCTGTGGTCTATAGGCCTTGGACCATGAATTCAAAATTGGTGTGACACATGCCCAGGTCTGATTCTCCCTCAGTGGGAGGCAGGGAGTGCTTTGATTTAAAGCCAAAAGTTATATCTCAAATACAAAAGCAAGGACATTTTTATGGTAGGGCAATCCTGCTCCCATGCTTACTTAAAATGTGGGCATGTTGATGGGCTATGCTATTTATGCTTTAAACTGATTTTTCCCCTCTTTAGGGAATTTCCATATTTCTCAAAGCTTTGGAAGACATAGGGGGAAAAATATTATTATGCCTGGAACCACAACAGTAAACAATGGAGTTGATCAGGAGGTGCATAATTCACTGTAGAAAACAGACCGATTTATCCTAATCATTTTCAGCAACATCTGTAAAGAAACCACATCCTCTCACATAAGAGAGGGAATTGCTATTGACATATATACATACTGCGTACATATAAGATATGGCTCATAAATGAGTCCCCTCAGAGTGTTGGTATGCTGCTTAGAGTTTCCCCCTAAAGAGGGAAAAATCCAGAAAATCCAGAATCAGAAATGTTCTAAAGAGCTGGGAGATGGGGTAGAGAATCCCAGAAGGGGTAGGAAATTCCCATTTTTATCCCTAAATTGCCAGTCTGCATTGTCCATCTGGATTAAAGGTACAAGGAAAGACATCAGACTTTCAGGAAGTGGCATGATTGAGTGGTAGAACTGCAGGATTAATGAATAATTTTATTTTATAGTTGGACACCTATTCCTGTGCTTACTGGAGAGTTGTATGTGCATATAAATTTCTAACAAGAGTCAACATTTTAAAAGCTCTGACCACCAACAAATACACACACATGCACACGCGCACACACATCCATCCATCCAAAAGTGGTTCTGACTCAAGCAGTGATAAGAAAACTGAATGATTGGCTAAACAACTCCAGAACCAAACTCAGTAGAGTTCCAAAAATAGGCTTTAGAATGAACAATCTGAATTTTGATTTGCCATTGGACCCTGGCTAGTCAAAGGAAATAACAAACATAGGTTCTCCTAGGTCAGTGGTTCTCAACCTGTGGGTCCCCAGATGTTCATGGACTTCAGCTCCCAGAAGCCCCAGCCACTATGGTCAATGCTCAGGGCTTCTGGGAGCTGAAGTCCACGAACATCTGGGGACCCACAGGTTGAGAACCACTGTCCTAGGTCATGGAGTAGAGACATGTGGGAAAAGATTGTACTTGGTCTGAGACCTTGGGAGAAAAAAACAACTACTTCAGCACAACTTAGTATCTAGACTGCTTTAAACTTGCACACCAAATTAATAAACTACTTGACTTAAAGTCAACAGATCATAAACAAAGCTTAACCACTGCAGGCCCACAAAACATTTGTATCTTTAAGACTGTTGTTGTGTATCAAGCATTAGAGGATTGTTGTCTTAACTGTTGAGCTGATATTATTAATTGGGCATATGACAAACTGAAAGCTAGCCAAAATATCTCCACAAGCGATGAAGCTGTATGTCGGAATATAAGGCAATGGATCTGAAGGGGGAGAAGGGCAAACAAGCCAGTGAGGTCTTCAGTGTGAGGAGGCAGAGGGAGAACTCTTGCCATAGAGCAGTGGTTCTCAACCTGTGGGTCCCCAGATGTTCTAGACTTCAGCTCCCAGAAGCCCTGAGCATTGACCATAGTGGCTGGGGCTTCTGGGAGCTGAAGTCCACAAACATCTGGGGACCCACAGGTTGAGAACCACTGCCATAGAGGAAGAAACAGGTTGTGAGATACATGAACCCTGGGAAATTGTTGAAGTTTTGCAGCAGAATTTCTCTCTGCTAGGCTGCATGAGTTCTTGGTGCCAAATCTCAATGACAGTCAGAGACTTTAAACCAGTGGTTCTCAACCTGTGGGTCCCCAGATGTTCATGGACTTCAGCTCCCAGAAGCCCCAGCCACTATGGTCAATGCTCAGGGCTTCTGGGAGCTGAAGTCCACGAACATCTGGGGACCCACAGGTTGAGAACCACTGCTTTAAACAAAAATATCGGCAATTTAGGATAGAACAAAGGGTTCAGTAGTTTTATTCTAGAGAAATGAAAAAAGACTTTTTGGAGGATTTGGGGTACCTAGTGATTTATCTTGTATGAGGATGCTTTAGGATTAGATCATGTTTCCTGCTGTGGCTGTGAATTTGCAGGTTTAAAGGTAGTGTCCTGGACTATCTATCTGAAGTGATAATTTGATATTGGGAAGGTATTAGTATATATTAATATATATTCAGAGTTACGAAGGTTTGCATAGCTGGCTATGTCTTTTTAGTTAAGTTACAGTAGTAGACACACAGATCAATAAACTACATATGATAAAAAAAGAGATGCAGCTCTTCTTTGACATGAGATGCTTGTCATGCAATCGTTCTATAGGAAAAAAAGCAATATTGGACAATATAGTAGATAGGCTTGTACAAACAAAAAAATTGAAAAGCCCATCACAGTTTTTGACTTCTTAGCTTTACCTGTATGAAAATATTTATCATGCTTCATTAAGTTACTCTTGTATTAATATTACTTCAGCAAACAAGTTTGTCTTAACATTTGTATTTGAATTGATTTATCTTTTAAACGCTAATGTTCACTTTAAAAATAGATATTTTTCTGAAGTAGATTGTATTCTGTGATTGACTTTTGTTCCTGTCTCTCTTACAGGTTGATGAAAAGGCTCTGAAACATATAACAGAAATGGGTTTCAGCAAGGAAGCAGCAAGGCAGGCATTAATGGATAATAGCAACAGCCTTGAAGCTTCGTTAAATTTTCTTCTGAACAGCAATAAGCAAATGACTGTTCAAGGGCCACCCATTAGAGGTACAGAATCTTACAGAATCATTTGCATCAGGACAAATTACTCTGAACTACAGCTAAAAAATACTAGTGATTTTCTCTGAAAATGGTTCACAGAATCTTTCGTGATTTGCAGTGCTGTGGGTGTTCTGGAATGTGTCCCAGTCCTAATTTTATGTTTTGGGGTGGAGGGAGCTTAAAAGGTAGAGAAGGAAGGGTGAGAAAGAACTAAAGCAAAAATGTGTTGGAAGCCCATTGCAGGCAGTCTGTTTTGACATATGTGTGTCCATTCACTTCTGGTTAGGTAGAACAAGACAGACAGAAATGGATGACCTAAAGAGAGAAAGGAGAGCCTTTGGAAGGAGGGTGGGGGAGGAGAATGAGAATGTATATCCCAGTAGATCAGCCCCAGAGGAATGTGGGCCTCAGTAGGTAAAAAGGCCACCCATGGTTTAAAGTGGCAATGGGCAAAGGGTAGGGAATCACATTAGTCTCCCAGGCAACCGTGAGAGCCACACCCAAGGTTTTTTTTTTTTTTTTGGAGTGGGTGATTGGAACTTGTGCCAGCTGATATCCATCACCTCTGCATGATCCCTTCCCTCCCTCCACTTCTTTTGCATGTGTCTGGTAGCTTGTTGCACATGCTTGTCTCTAGGAGGGGCTAGCAGAGGGAATAGAAGATAATATTGCCACTGCTAAACCAGTCACCCTCTTTGCAGAAGCACTAGTTATTCCAAGCTGCTAGTGTGTTTTTAAGGAGGACTGACACTTCAGCAGAACTGTCTGGGGAGCAAAAAAACAAGCAGCTGCCAGAGCATGCATGCGGAGGGGAACACAGTCAATATAATTGTATGGTTGTGGCTTTTCAGTCCACCACACTGCTTTTGATCTAGGCACCTGGCTCCAGAGTATTTGATATTTTTTTATATATCAGTTACATACACACTCACACATGATTTAAAACAGAAGTTGTCCTAAATTCATCTTTTAAAATTTTATATTTGTCTTTTGTCTAATACATCAGTACCTCAGATATGTTTTATTAACACAGCACTGGCTTGTTGGAAGAGAGGCACAAAAAGAGAGAAGTTATTTTGCTATGTAGTATTAGTGTCAGTCACCAACTTCTCCGCTGCGTTCTGGCCTATTTAATGTTAGCTTTGGCTTGCTTTATGATGATCTGGCTTTTTGTGACTTCTTTTCTTCTTTATTGGTTGTTGCTTGGATTCTTATGTGAACATTTACTGTTAACTCCTACTTCATTTTCATAGTGGTAAAGAATTGAGCTCAGATAAGTGACCTCCTGTTGGAGGCCACAGTCATTCTTTTCTCTTTTTTTAATCTTATAAAAGAACATAGGCTGGATATTCTGGTAAACTAAGAATTCTATTATTGTAAGATCCTGAATATACATGAGAGAAAAAGAAATTCACTTACCATTTTGTATGGACATAAGGTAAAGAGTTCATTTTAAGGGTCGTAGAGTCAAGACTGTACCTGCAGTTGTTACTGAAATAAAGTAGTGCTTCCTCCCAGGAGAGTAACTTCATATTGATTTCAGTTATAGTGTACTGAATGATGCCATAAGGGACTTCCCACATGACAAGATATCTGGAAATATTTTAGGCACTTATTGTGCCTTAATCACTATCTACAAGATAAGAGAAATAAGGGAGTGTGACATGACATACATATGTGTAGAATTATTTTGTATGTAGTTTTAGTTTGTTCGCCTGTATCTAAATAAGCCATATGCTTCCTTTCCAGGAAAAGGAAAAGGCAGAGGCCGAATACGGCCTGAAGATGAAGAGGAACTGGGAAATGCCAGGCCCTCTGCTCCAAGCACATTGTTTGATTTCCTGGAGTCTAAAATGGGTACTCTTGCAGTAGAAGGTATGTTTAAAGTTTTTGTTGTTACTTTTACAAGAGAGCCCTACCTGTGCATCTTCCACTGTTGACTTGCGTGGATGGGATCTGAAGGATTGATTGGTCCTCTTTTAAAACTGCTTTCCTGCTATTTATTATTGGGCTTCATAATAATTTATTTCTCAAGCATTTAGTATATCATCATAGAAACATAAGATGCAATGTTGCAACAAATTTTAGAAGATAAAGTAGTCTTGATTTTGTGTATTTTGAATAGAAATTTGATCAACCATTAGAACTGGAACAAATAAAAATATTGATAGGCTGAAAGTAAATAAAAATACTGCAAGATAATCGTGATGTCTTATTTGACCTAACTCATATTTAGGATAACTGGTTGCATATTTCTTCGAAGAATTTAGTTTTGGACTTTCTGAAGAATTTAAGATAAAATTTGTTGTGGAGGATGCTCCTGCCCCCAAAAAATCAAGATGAAGGAGGCAGCTAATGCCTGTGTTTCCTGCATTAGCATCTTTATCCCCAGTGCATCTCTGAGGAACGTAATGCCCAACGGAAGCAGAAGGATAAAAACTGGGAAGCAACCAATGAAATTCAACAGAAAAAAGAGGTGTATAAATGATAGGGTTCCTGTACTTGTATGGTTGTGGTTGTATAGAAGAGTGAGTTTCAGCAGATGAAGTTTGCATGAAAAATTTGTTTTAGAATTTCTTCTTCTACATAACTGTTAAAGTATTGAAGCCCCAACACTTATTTCACCTGCCAATCATATGTCTCAGCATTCCAGAAAGTTAGTCTTTTGTTATCTAAAAAGTCCAGACATTTCTGTGTACCGATTCTGAAAGGCCTTAGAGGACACCACTTGGAAATAAAAACTGCGGAAATTTCTGAGCCAGGAACTGATTCTGAGCCAGAGTGTTTACTATTCCAGTAAAAGTTTGGAGTTCCTTCTTTGGAAGTATTGTCATTAGGTGACCCCCTGAAGGAGGCTTTGAGAGTACCCATGGCTCAAAACAAATAGAAATGGGAAAACTGAAACCTGAGAATATTTGTGGCTAGCAGAACAAAATGCATTGCAGGGCAGATTGATGCCTTTTGTGTGTTTCATCTTCTTTGAGAAGATGCATTTATTGAGTAGCAATGTAACATTTCAAATAAATGAAGATAATTTGATGGAAACAACACTGTGGTCAGTTTTCAGCATTCAGCATTCTACTCACAGCAGTCGATAGCAAATCCATTGTAAGGTCAGTGTAGGGCACTTTTGGTTTTTCTTGGCTTTGCAGAACAATATAACTAAATCAGCATGGCCTTAATAAGGATAAATTATGGGTAGTTACAATATAAATGAGTCCTTCGAATGTTGATCTTAGCCGCAATTTGAAAATTTGTTTTAGTATTTTAATTTTGAAAGTAAGCCTCCCAACATTTTTTTTAAAATACAGTCTCAAGATTGAGTCAGTGGGCCACTAGTTGCTTAGCCCTGCCACTTTGGTGGTCACTGTGAGGTTAGCTTATTTGCACCACTTCTTTTCTGGTTTTGTGAAATGGAAGAATTACTCTAAAATTAATCATAACACCGATCTGAATTCATGAAAAATGTAATTTTAAGCATGCTGTCCAAGAGCAGTCTTAACTTACTTATTTTTAGTACTCCTTTTAACCACATAGGAATGAAAATATATAACTGTTCATGCTTCTTTGCTTGTTGCAGAGGAGGCCATAACTTTGTTTTTAGAATGAATGTTATATATAAAGATTTCTATTCTGAAAGATATATTGAATTCTAAACATAGTAATACCATTCATCAGTTATTAAAAATCCTCAAAGGGTATTCATGTGTGTTAAATGGAGTATTTGAAATGGGTGTGTATACTACTAAAGAGATTGTACATGCTTCAACAGAAAATTTGGTTAGTAGGACAGTTTGTTTGGAATAGATCAGCTTAATATGTGTGGGATTACTCACTTCAGCTCACTTTTGCAATGTGGACTTTCAGTTCTGGATTCAGATTTTCTCCTGGATGCACGAACAGTAACTGTGGGCACAGTTAGCTTGACATTCTGGAGGTATCCATTCATTTTCAAAGATTTGCTGCTGTAAAAATGTTGTAAGAAAGCTTGAAACAGGTTTTACATGAAGAAGCACAATAAAAATATTTTAACAAACAAATCTTGGTACCCATAATGGTAGAAAAATTGCAAAGCATTTGCTTTTTTTCACTGCTAGATTCTTCATTTTTTGTCTCTTTTTAAAAATACATTTTTATTTCAGTGTTCTTGCCTGGAAGAAATAATAGGAAAAAAAAATCATCTCAGTTTTTCGTGGCCCTGCATATTCCTATATGTCTTCCACATTTCAAGCGAAGCCTAACAAAAGCTTTAGAGTCTGTAACAGGAAAAAAAAAATCTGGGTTGTCCATAAAGCCTCTCATATAAAAATGTCACAATATTCTAGTTTTGCTTGTTGTCATTAAGAAATAAAATGCAGATGTGATGGTTACGTATCAAAGTTAAATAGGGCAATTCATGCCCATTTCATAGCAAAAAAAGGAGAGAAATTTGAGTTACATAGTGGCCAGCTTTGTGCTCTGGTGCAAACCAAAAATTTTGGTCTATAATTAGAAAGAAGCTTTTGGAAAGGGTGGCTCGGTGGAAACCACATCTAATCTATTACTTGGTGTCAGGCTGTGACCTGCTTCTGTGTCATGTTACAGCTGGTCTGATCCTGGCAAGCTGGATAGTGGAGCAATAGAAAACCCAAAACAAAGAGGTCTGGTAACTCCCAATATGTGGAAAGAGGCAAAGTCTCAGGGTATTGAAAGAGACAATTTTATTCTTGCAAAAAGCCAAATGCTGTAGAAGGCCAGAAGCAAAAGATATAGTCCTGGGCTGTAGCAGGTATTGCTGGATTAGCACTTCCTAAGCTGGACAGCCAGCTGGAAGTCCTAACTGCTAAGTCCAAGGAAATGATGAGATAAGAGGTTGGGGAATAATGCCAAGATCAAATAACATATAGGAAAGTTTACTGGAGGCAGAATAAAGATTTGTGAGGCTACCCTCCTCTTTGTAAGAGAAGAAGAGAAACATAGCCTTGTTGATACAATGAGCCCTCTACTTTCAGAGGCATTGGAGTGAAGGACTCCTGCAAAAAATGCAGAAAACATAAATAAATATGAAAATCATGAATGTTGCTTTTTTAAAAAAAACAAAACAAAACCTGAGAACACATTATGTAAGAATACCCAGGTCCTCTAGCAGGATTCTATGGTCAACTTCTGGTGAAAGTGGGCTATAGAGTCAAGCTGGAGGACCTAGCAATGCCTAGAGGCATGTTCTCTCTTCGGACTCTAGGTCCTCAGCATGGTTGTAAGGGCTGCTTCAGTGGACGATCATGCTGGATGACCTAGAGATTCCTAGAGAGGATGTATTTTTTTCTGTGACGGGGCAAATAGAGTAAACATTTCATTTAATAAAAAAATAACATGAATAATCAAATCTGCAAGTGCTGAACCCACAAAAGTGGAGGGTCCACTATAGCTTTAAACACTGCTACAGTGGTTTTTCTGCCAAGGATGTTGGCCAGGTATGCCAGTCAAGGACTGCTGAGAAGCTGCAGAACCTTAAGTGTTAGGCATGCCAACAGCAGTTGGAGGAATTATTACACTGCCACATATTTACACCCTGTCTTATAGGTAACAGGGAGCATGTTAATCATAAAATAGGGGATTGGTTATTGGTATTAACTTCAAAGACTGTCAAAAGGTGAAAGACACCCAACATTTTAAGTCTTTAAAGGTGTCCATTTCTGTGGCAGCAAAATCCTATGTAAAGAATCAGAATGCATTCTATGTAGAGAATGCAGAAAATTGTGAGTGAGTCTGTTGGGGGATGATAGGAGTTTCAGCCCCACAGAAATGCAGCGGAAAAGCCAGAGCACAGCTAGCCAAACATTAGCAACCTTGTTCCCCAGTAAGGATACTCACACACGGAGGAGTTTTCTTCCAAAACAGGAGGCATTTTATCTTACAGCAAAGTTCCGTTATATACAAAACATAGGACAGACAGACAAGAGCTTGCGCCAGGCACCGGGTTTGGTCAACAGACAATACAGACAGGGGATTGCTTTCTTATATACATATCTACAACCAACCAGGTAAGGGTTTGCACACCTCCCTCTACCATCTGCGCACGACCCCAGTCTCTTATGCAATCTTGCAATTACCCACAGCTGGGGCTTGATGCAACATCTTTGCAGTGGGCTGATCATTTTCCCAGGGTTCCCTGCTTGGAATCCCTGACAATCCCCTCCAAAATGGTCAGGCCACTGTGTAGGACATTTTCATATTCCATACATGTCATACAATACATGTTCCATAATACATACAGTATATACATTCAAGGGTACAATTCATTTTCCACCTTACACTCTGGTGGCAGGGCCCAGTTTACCTTCCAACTTCTCATGGCTTGCTACTGGAAGTGCCTTTGTGACAATATCGCAAATACAAAATCCCATCCTGGATAATTTGCCTCACATTTTGATATCACACCCCAGTGTCGTCCTACACTCAGATTTTCTGCCTCAGTCACACGGGACAGCAAAATACCCTCTCCCGGGCCCCTTTTAGGGATAAGCATAACTTTACTTCCTGACTCAACAAGTTGAGTATTTCCAGTACTTCTTGACCCACTTTCACTGGAACTACTGCTGGAACTACTGCTGATCTCAGGGCGAGGCTCTCTCTTGACCATAAATGCAGGTTTAAGGCTAGGTGGCGGTGTTATGCTGTTTGGTGTGACGTCAAGTGAGACTTTTGGCTTCTCCTCCTCAGTACTTTCCTCAGTACTTTCCTCTTCATCATCAGACATCAACGCCCCTCCATCTTCAGAGCTTTCAGTTGTGTCCGGGACACTGTCCTTTTCCTCATCAGACATTACTGCCCCTCCATTCTCAGGAACACCTTTGTCACTTTTACCCAGGGGAACCAAAACCTCTCGGTTACAGTGCAGACTTTGCACACTTTTACCCAGGGGACTCAACACCTCTTGATTACAGTGCAGCCTATCCCATCCTGAATAGGTTTCAAACTTTGCACTCCTGGAATACACAAGTCTGTTAGCATAGTGTAGAAATCTATATTTATTACCTATATTTGTTATCCCACAAAGCGTAGCCGTCTAGACTTCTCCTCTCCAGCCTTTCTGAAGCTTGGGGGAACATACACACTTGCAAACTGACCCCAAACACGTAGATGCTTCAAGTTTGGCGCTCTACTGTACAATAGGTAGTATGGAGTCTGCTTCACACTGGAACTCCACATCCTATTTAAGTGGTAGTTTGCTGTTACAATTGCTTCTCTTCAAAGTCCTGCTGGAGCTTGGGCATCCTCCATCATACAGTCCTTCATTTGTTTTAACAGCCCAATTCTTCTTCTGCCAAACCATCCTCCCCGGCAGATGCGGGGTTGGTGGTTTTATGCCTTATGCCTTTCTTATGCAACCAGGCTTGCAGGCTGTTGGACAGGAATACTCCCCCTCTGTCTGACACCAGACTAGCCACCTTGTAAGGAAATTCCCTCTCACCAGCCATTCACCCACTCTTGGAACTTATCTGCTGCTTGGCTCTTCTCTTTCAGCAGGTAGACATAGGAGAACCTGGTGTGCCTGTCTACAATCACCAGGACAAACCTATTTTGCCCAGCTGTTGGTGTAAATGGCCCTGCCAAATCTGCGTGAACAACCTCAAATGGCCTTTGGGTGACACACTTGCTCTTTTTGGCAATGGGGAACGCCTTCACCTTTACCTTTTTACACACAGAGCACTCAAGAAACTTAGGGCAATTTCTGACCTCTAACCGAGGGCATACCTTTGCCAACTCTTGCAGACCTTTGTAGTTGACATGTCCCATTATTCTGTGAAGATAATGAATGCATTTTTCATGTAGGGGTTTGTTACACAAAACGTTGGTGACCTTTCCCTTGGGCAACATGTGATACAGTCCCTGCTTTTTCACCCCTTTTGCATGAAATACACCATTTGCAGTAATTATACATTTCTCCCCCTCAAACACTACCTTGTAACCATCACTGGCCAGTTGGGAGGCACTCAAAATACAGTTCTGCAGATTTGTCACACACAACACATTATTGAAAAATATGGCACATACGCAGTACCCATCTTCTGCACCTTGCTTGGTGCCCCATCTGCAAGGGAAATTGCTGTTATGTTTGCACTTGTAACATCATTTAACAGCTTTATATTGTTCACCATGTGGTGAGTTGCACCACTGTCTAGCAACCACACACCACTTTCAGACTGTTCTTTTGCCACAAACGCATGGCCTTCAGCCTGTGATGACACGTCCCTCCACTTCTGGGCTGTCTTTTTCCTTCTGCTAGGTGTTGGCATCCTGCAGTCTCTCTGGAGATGGCCCACTCTCTTGCATCTGTAGCAGCGTCTGGCACAGCTACACAATCCTTCCTCCATGTCAGATGCCTCCTCTCGAGTTGCCTCTCCCTCCTGGCTGCCTGTCTTCCTCTCCATCTGCAATCTGGAGTCGAACTGCTTCCTTTGAACTTTCTCCAAAATTCTCCCAGCTACCAAGTCTGCAGTCAGCTCTTCCTCACGCTCACCCTGCAGGCTGTACATCAAATAGTCCCAGTCCTTAGTGAGGCTTCCCAGCAGAATAATGCTTTTCTGCATTTCTGGGATATTTACCCCTCTGTTAGCTATCTCTTTTAACAACTGTTTCATCAGCGTGAGGTGTTCCTTCACACAACTTCCGGGACTTAGCTTTGTGTTGTACAGTCTTTTTGTCCATATCATCTTGGACAAACATGAGGAAGATTGATGCACACGCTTCAGAGCCTCCCACAGCTGATATGCTGTGTCTGCTACGGCAGCGTGAATCAACTGAGAAGGACTTAAAGCAAGCAAAATAACTGTTTTGGCCTTTTCGTCAGCAACCCTGAATGCTGCTATTTGAGCAGCAGTCGCTCCTTCTGGGGCCTGACCCTCATTTTCCAAAACGTGCCACAAATTTTCCTTCGTCAAAGTGGCTCTAACATAAATTTGCCAGCTTTGATAATTAGCTGTCAGTAAGCTTATCAAAACTCAGATAACCTCCTTCAACCATTCTGCTGCCTTTGTAAAAACAAAACACAGGAACTCAGCTGGCCAACGTCCTCCAAAGTGACCTTGATGAGCTCCGGACTGAAGATTAACTGTCTCACTGCCCAAAACAGATTCCTCAAGCACCGGAATCAGAACAGTCAAAAACACAGTCCAGCATCCAGGGGAAAAACAACTACAGGTGCGCTGTGGATGCTGTGACTTCTGGGGCTGGGCCCATAACCACTGTTGGGGGATGATAGGAGTTTCAGCCCCACAGAAATGCAGCGGAAAAGCCAGAGCACAGCTAGCCAAACAGCAGCAACCTTGTTCCCCAATAAGGATACTCACACACGGAGGAGTTTTCTTCCGAAACAGGAGGCAGTTTATCTTGCAGCAAAGTTCCGTTGTGTACAAAACATAGGACAGACGGACAAGAGCTTGCGCCAGGCACCGGGTTTGGTCAACAGACAATACAGACAGGGGATTGCTTTCTTATATACATATCTACAACCAACCAGGTAAGGGTTAGCACACCACTCTCTACCATCTGCACACAACTCCAGTCTCTTATGCAACCTTGCAATTACCCACAGCTGGGGCATGATGCAACATCATTGCAGTGGGCCGATCATTTTCCCAGGGTTCTCTGCCTGGAATCCCTGACAGAGTCTGTGTCACAAGATATGATTGTTATCCTTGTACTGAAATGCATTTTTACTATGTTATGCTTGTAACTTTGTACTCACCATTTGCACTTACATTTATATTGCAAAATATTTTTACAAGTAAAGAAATGGTATAACTCGGGTTATGAAGTTGTCTCTAATACTTATAAAGCTGTGTCTGTACTCTGATAGATCTGCCAGGAGTCATCTGGGGAAGTCTGGACATGGCAAGTTAACTGTCCAGCCAGAAGCTGGCAAGGCATGGAGAGCACTTCCTCAGGATAACCCTGTATTAAAGCAGAATTTGCTGCAGGACCATGGGCTGGAGACAGAGAGATAGATGGTGAGAAGACAGGATAGTGATCTGGTTCTCACTGTGCAGACAAAAATCAACAGAAAAGAGAAAGGAATATGGTCAGACAAGAGATTATATTACTCAGCTTTTTTCTTGCCAAAAGTTCTAAAAGCAGTGTGTTTCAGATCTAAAACAATAAAACCTTAAAAATTCTAGATCTAGGTAATTGTTTCTTCAAGTTGTATGGTCTTGATTGGGCTGGAGAGCTGCGGTACTGGCCCTGGCCGGTGTATGAATGGCATGGAAACCTGATGATTTCCTCTGAGGATGGATGAGAATTACATTGGCTATGTCCAGTAATATTTTGAGGCCACAAAGGGCAGCAACTGTCACAGAAACATTTATCCTCCCTGCTGGTGTACTTTCCCATTCTGCCCTTGTCAGTTAAACGCATTTATGATTTTCAAGTGAGCTTCACTCTCCTGTCCTAGGCTTTCAGTAAATACTGTTTATGTTTCTGACCAAGCTCAGAATACTAGCAGATAATTATGCAGACTGCTTGTATAAAAACAATTGGTACATGATTGCTCTTGTCACCTTGACTGCAGAAACTACAGGGGTGCCAACTCATTCTTCTTCACATGGACAAAACCTTAGGCAATACAACTAGAATGAAGGGGTCAGATAGGCTGATTCCAGGGAGAATTGAATAGAGCAGTACTTTCCAGTTGTTTGTACAAGTCAAGAGAGAGATCTTGTGGTGGAAATTTAATCTGGAAAATTAAATCCACTTTAGTTTAGTAGCTTAACACTACTAGAAGCTGATCAACAGTCTGTTTTGCAACTTCAAGCAAACAGACAAGAACCTCTCTCCACTTCTCCTTGTGTTGTTGTTTCTCCCATAAACCATTAGCTGAAACTCTCAGAAGGCAAGCCCTTTTTTTTGCTGGACAATTGTAACAAAACCTGATTTGACATTTTGGAGCAAGACATGCTGTTCTGTCATGCAGCTAGACGTCTCCTCAGCTATTATGGTAAAAGTTGGGGAAAATGGCCTGGAAAGTGCTTCATTCTTTGACTTAATTGCAAGACAGGGAAGCTTTTGTCTTCTGCTAGGTAGTTTTAAGATGACAAGCATTTCCCTTTTAAGCTGTCAGTCAATCATTTCATCCACTTAGGCTCCTATAAATCTGTGACCTTGAAACAATGATGCTAAACTAACCTTTTTCTCTTTAAAGGAAGCCACAGAAATTCACTGGGTTGGAAACATTGGCCCACGATGGTTAATAAAATCAATGTTTATTTAATGGATGGCAGCTTTCAGAGTTGAAAATTACTGTCAAGTACAAATAGTCTGATGTGACAGAATAGCAGAGTTGCACCAGCCACTGACCTGCCTCCCTTAAGGTGTACTCAAAATAGTTCAAACAAAGATTTTGTCAGCTTTCACTCTGAATTAGTAAAGTATGTTAGGGTGATCAACCAAATTAAATAGGAGTTCAAAGACATAGAGCATTTCATATCATGTTCATTAGAGTTGCAGGTAAAAATATAAAGAGTTGAGAGAGTAGATCAGGGAAGTTCAAGCTGTGCAGCTCTGTAGGGTTGAAGTTGTCCAAACAGACACACTTCATCTTAGAATCTGGCTACTAACTTTTCTATGTGCATTATGTCCTTGCCTGCTGATTGAAGAACAGACATGGCACTATTTGGACACCAAGAACCTTGGTGTATTGTTGTATGAAGCAGAGGTGAAAAGTGGCATACAGTTATTTTTTCTTTTTGTTAGAAAACATTTTTTAATCTAGTGTTAAATCTTGAATTTTTAATATTTGTTGTTAGTGCCTTGGAAGACTTTGTCTGGTGGTAAGATAAAAATCTTTTATGTAAATAAAATAAATACGTTGTCAGATCATTAATATAAAGTTAAGCTCCCATATGTTTTGTCTGCACTAGACAGACAACTTAGTTTGTATCCAAAGATCTCAAATGTTTAAACCGTGCTTATGAAACATTTTATTCAAATTATTTGTGCCACTAATAGGTGTTGGGTTTTTTCTTTTTCCCCTTTTTTTTTTAGAACCAAAGCTACAGATACCATTGCAGCAGCAGGGACAACACAGATTACTAAATACTGAGCAAAATGGCATAAAAATGTATAACCATCAAAGACATGTTCCTCGAAATGAAAATAGGCAGCCAAGGAATGAGAAGCCACCACGTTTTCAGAAAGACAGTCAAAATTTCAGGCATGTTGCAGAGGGAAGTGGGTTGCTGAGAGCCAGAGCTTCTGAAAGGCAAAACTCTTTGGGCCCTGACCAATGGACTGAAGAGAGAAGCAAGTGTGATAGACTTTATGCTCGAAAAGATCTTGCGTATCCAACACCTGCTCACCCTAGTGACTTTCATTTCAAAGGAGGGACAACCCTGTACAAAACAGACAGGGAAAAGTTGTATCGCTTATGGAGAATTCTGTTGCTCAAGATCTAGCTGACAATAATAACCAGAAGCAAGGAAATAGGGAAATCCAGATACATCATCCAGAGAATTTATATGACAGGAAAACTCCAATGCTAGCAAATGAAACTTTCACCAGCTTAAAAAATGAGCAGCACTTTGGTATGAACATAGATTACCAAAACCCTCCTAGAACTGATCGTTTTAGCTCTGTACCAAATGGTGATTTGGAACATTTTCAGAAAGGAAGGAGAGTTGGACCTATTAAAATACCTGCACCCAATGCAGCTGCACCTTTTGATGTTAAAATGTGCTATGATACTTTGCCCAAAAAAAGATCTGGGCCTATCAAACCAGAGAAAATCTTGGAACCATCTAATTCAGGAGAGTATGGGAAAAACTGGCAACCTGGAGATGAATGTTTTGCTCTTTACTGGGAAGACAACAAGGTACGTCCCTCATACCAGAAGCAACTCTTCACTTTATTAAGAGGATAAACTGTCCCTATACTATCATAAAATATGACAGTAGGTTTGGGAAAAGGGGATATAGCTAATGCTTGTGACCTGGATTTGCACAGTTTTTCTATCTACTGTGAAAAATAAATAATTATCTGATGATGAGATGTGTGAAAGTAAGAAATTTCTTATGTATTAAAGGGTACTTTTCTTTAAAAAAATTGAATGAATTTTTAATAATCCTTTTAAAAAGCAATGGATTTTGCTTTGGTGATGGGTGGAAATCAGAGAGTGGACTCTTACAAATGATATTACTCTGAACATTTAGCTATCAGAAGTGATTTTAAAAGGTGGAGGTGCAGCCATGTCTCCTAACTCTGTACGAAGTTATCCCCCACTCCACAGTTTCACCTGCATTTCTCATTTAAATGACTGAGAGTGACCAGCCCTCAACACTGGCTCTGCGGCACAGCCTTCCAGAGCAAGGCAAGAAACTACTGATTTCCCTATGCTTCTGTTACAGATTTCTTCAGTTTTATAATTTCCATTGAAATTGCTGCCCTTCAGATTAGCTTCTGCCCCCATGGTCTTTACAAAAGTTATCATCTCAGTTTCAGCCTCTCTGGCTCATTGAGGTGTCCCTGTCTTTACTATACAACATTGACTATAGTGAGGTTTGATATTCAGCTCACCATTCAGTATCGTCAAGATGATAGATTCCTGATCAACCACAATAAATGTACTGCTTTAACCTGCAAGAGAATAATTTATTTGGGAGTTTTCATAAACAACTGGGAGGAACAGAGTTTTGGTTTCTGGAGTGAATGCAGAAAGTAGTCATAGGAGCAGTGTTGTTCCGCCTCAGGAAAGCTGCAGATTAGATGCCCTTGTCTCTCCTGTCTCATGTCTGCAAGTAAGTTCCTCACTCTCCTAGGGCATCTGCTTCCCTTTGAATCAAGAGTAGGTGTTCATTAGCATGTAAGGGTCACTTTGATGCCAGGTGTTGCTTGGTAGATAAACCTTTGCAATCTTTGCAGGATGGTTCCTCTCATGTAGTTTTTTCCAGAATTCTGGTGACGGGTGGGTAGAGGGCTAGCAGACAGGGAGCACAAAGCACCTGGCTCATGTTGAAAGCCCAGCACAACATAAAGAGTGTAGAACTATTTGCCTGGCCTTTATTGATTTCACAATGGTGATTGTTGCAGAAACTCGGCAACAAAAGCACACAGGTAGGACACAGTGCTGTCTTTCCTATTAATTTTATGAGAAGTCTGTTCTTGTGCTATCTTAAGAAAAGAGTTATATCCAGTCTTATCTGCAGAACATGTCTAAGGAGACTAGAACAGTGGGTGAATTTTGTCAGCAAGGGGACCCTGGATCTGGAAAAATGGAGCCCAGATCCACTGGTATGCCAGATTTTTTCAAGTAAATCTGTTTGCTTACTGAGAAAATGCAGGACTCAACAGGCTATTCATGAGATTTTTCTTTTGATCAGCCAAGAGTCAGAATGCTCTGTAATTGCCATGGCTTCCAGTGCTCCACTGTGCTCTTCACTCAATTTCTTGGGAGGAAAATTAGTCAGTAAAGGGCTTTGTGGTAGTTCGCTGGCCACAAGCCATGGTTCTCCATGGTCTCTGTAGCTCACATACAATAAGCTTGTTTTGCATCTCCATGAAGCTGGTCAGAAGCTCTAGAACTAGTATAACATTTTGTGTGTGTGGGGGGGTACTGTGCCCTCCATGTTCCTGTGCAGAGCCAGCTCTTGCTGATTCACCACAGTCCCTTTCATGGCCACCATGAAAGCAGAACAAATCTACAGAATTGTGCTTTGGTGTTAGCTTTTTCTCTTTTTCTTTGTTGTGTTTTTGTTGTTGTTGGCTGTTGTTATGATTCCTTCTTTCTCTTTCTTATTGTTGCTGTCTATTCACTGTTTCCTCTCTTTTCTTCCTTCTCTGTTACCTTGTTGAATGTGAATTGTCACCTGGCAGTGAATGGCCTCCAGATAGTGCTGTAAAAAGTGTGCAGACCATGAAGATAAAATCCCAGTCTTTGTTGGGCAATTGTGTTTGGGAGAGTTACACATTATAATGAAGTGTATGCACACTGCCAGTGATGTATGAGGGAGGCGCTTTAGAATTCAGCAGCACACCTAAAGACATTTGCCTCTTGGGCTTCAGCAGTGACTGGACAGTCATGCCCCACATAATCTAGCACTGTGGATATCTGCTTAGTACCAACAGCCTCCATGAGAGGTTTTGATTTCTATTCAGAAGTACTTCTCACCCTGCCTTGATCAGTCTCCACTAATGATAAGAGGTCTTGTGTTGACTAAGAAAACAATTTAAAAACAGAAGAAGAAAGAGAAGAGGAAAAAGGAGGAAATGGTTGATTCACAACTGTAACTGTGTTGGTCCTAAAACAAGTAAGACTGGGGAGGTGATAGAAGTCTCATGGATGCTCAGTATCCATTGCCTCCACCAGTTGCATGATCTTCTATCCGTATTTTAGAAAGACTCAAACATAGTCATCTTTCAGAACAGGCGTATGATCTTCTCTTTGATGCTCAAGAATGCCTCCTATCTCAGATGAAGATTTACAGTTTGTAGCATCCTACTTGGAATGTGAAATCATGTGCTCCACAGGCCAGAGAAAAAGTATGGTCACCCTGTTATCTTGGCACTATTCACAGTTCTAGTCATGGTTACATGGTCCAGATTGAAACCTTGCTTCAGGATACCTTGGTGAGCTCATGTTTCAACTGAAAGGGCTAGAAAGCTCTATACCCCTTTCTTACAGAGAGTATGCATCTTACTGTGGACTTGCATGCTATCATTCCCAGCATCCACTATGGCAGTCCTCTCAGGAGGAGGTAGAATCATCCTATCCATTGCCACCCTTTGATCCATTGCTTACTCAAGACATTGTAGCTGGAAAGCACCCAAATGTCCTGAGTCTTCCTGTTGTACTCTCCAGTAGAGCTGCAGTTTTATCATTAGTTTGGTGCAGCCATGGCAGTTTGTGCAATACCCATAGTGCTCACATCCAGACTGGCAGCTGAATCTCCCCTCCCCTCCCCCCCTCCTCTTCTCTTCTCTTTCTTCTCTTCTCTTCTCTTCTCTTCTCTTCTCTTCTCTTCTCTTCTCTTCTCCCTAGCAAGAACAGTCTCAAAATCAACAGTTCTCTTTGTTTTGTGAGATCTTGGGACCTCTCTTCCAGCTGCTTTCTTCTTAGCACAGTAAGTCACACTCTACACCAGCTAGTATGGATGACAGGAACCTAAATTCCATAGGGAGACACTGGTTTCTCACCTGCTCTTTCTGTTCTGCATCATAATTAGCAGGCAGTTCCTGTGAGGAAGGAGTTCCCCTTGATTGTACTCCCTAAAAATCTTTGTAAGATAGCCTTAGTATTTCAGAGAGGAGCTTATCACTTGGCCTCACAACAAATTAAGATGGCAATTGACAGATTGTGAGAACACCCAGAAGTTACAACACTCCAGTTGATGCCATGCTTTATTGAGCCTTCTCACCTGAAGTAGAAGCGATGATGGACACTGCTTACTGTCTTCTGACCAAGAGATTATATTGCTTGAAATAGAATGCCTTAAAGGAGTTTTTTCCACAACATTTGGTTAGTTTTTTAGATGTCATTAAAATATGTCCTTCTGTTCCTTCTCCCATTTAGGGAACAGAGACTTTCTTATTTGTCTGCTAGAGTTTATTTGGTGGGTTGTTTCTACAAACTTACCTGTGTTGGATGCTTACTCCTGATTTTTGTGCTCTGAGATTAAGTCTTTCCTGGGGTTTACAGCAAATTGGCATCTGCCCTATCTTTTAGTCCCATAGTGGACTTCTGGTGTGATGGCTTTAGCCCATGGCACTATGTGAGCTCAGATTATTGTTTTGTGATGATGGCCTTCCTGGTAGCAATCATGTCAGCTAGATAATTGATCAGCTGTAGGTTTTTCCCAGATACACCGTTCTTGTCTAAGATTTTGACACATTCCCATATGTCTCAAGATGTAATCTTGCCTACCTTCTTCCTTAATCCAGAAGGTTCACCTTTGGATATGAAGCTACACTCGCTATTGCATATGATTGATCTATTTATGTTGAAAATATGAAATCCTTTAGAGTCTCATCAATTTTATTCCTGTATAATACTGGATGCAAAAAAAAGAAACCTGTTTCTCACTAACTCAGGACATTGCAGCCATCACATTGGTATATGAGATTGTCAATAGGCCACTGCCAGTACAAGTACAGTCATTCTACCAGAGTGATTTCCATTTCACCAGCGTTTCTTCAAGATATAACTCAGCCTAACTTCTGGTGAGCAGCAACATAGTTGCAATCGTTCTCATTCATCAGCCCCCAGTTTTTCTACTTTGGTGAACCACGTACTATGGGGAATTGTGGAAACCTGCTATATGCACAAACCTGGGGAGGCTCCCATCAAAATGCAATAGCTAGCTCAGAGCAGTGGTTCTCAACCTGTGGGTCCCCAGATGTTTGTGGACTTCAGCTCCCAGAAGCCCCAGCCACTATGGTCAATGCTTAGGGCTTCTGGGAGCTGAAGTCCACGAACATCTGGGGACCCACAGGTTGAGAACCACTGCTCTAGAGGATTCTGACCAGTTCTGTGCAGGAACAGTACAAACCTTTATGTGTGAGTCCTTAGATGGAGGCAGGTGCAAAATTCATGGCTTACAGTCCAAGTTCTACACTGAACTCAGTTTGGCTGCACCCAGCTGCCTGGCTCACAGAGAATTGAATGCAAGATGGTCTGAAGGAGCAATGAACACCCTGATTGTCACATGATATTCCTTTGTTTTAAAGTCTGGGACCACTTGGAGGGCTTTTCTGTATTGTTGCCGGATCGAATCAGAAGAAAGCAGATTATTGAAGAGATTGTGAGCTTTTTGCATTTAGGACTTGACATGATATTGAAGCCCAACACTTTCAGGAGACAAAACTTAGCTTTCTCCTCAGTTTTGTCATAACTCCCAAGGTTCCTCTTTCTCACCTATGCATTGAAATATTTCTCAGAAAGGCTTCTTTTACGTGGCCTTTAGCACAATATCATTTATTCCCCTGGAGTGTCCACAAACTGTGCATAGTGTTAAAACAATCACTCTTTGAGATCTGTGTCTCTCTGTTTTTTTTTTCTCTTTCAGTATTCTTTCCCCTTATGGCCATAATGTCAGTTTGTAGAGTGTCAAAGCTGGTAGCTTTGTCTATCAACTCTGTTGTGTGCAAATGTCATGTAAACTCAGTTTGTGGCTAGATGCTTCCCTCCTTTCTAAAATGAACCCCATCTATCTCTTTCTGCTCCAACTTTGCCCATTTCTTAGAGAGAGAGTAGCAGACATTTGAGATCACAAGGGCTCTTAAAATGTGCCTTAAAATGTGCCTGCATTTTCACTGCTTACAAAGTCCTTGATTTGTCCAAGCCAGCTAAAGTCATGGCTCATTCTGTTTCTTCAGCTGTGGCATCAACTGCTTTTTCTGCTAATGCTGGATGAGATATACTAAGCAGTTTTGTGGATAAACCCTCTACATTTATTGAACATTGTGTGTTTGTCAGGTTTGGTACTTCAAGATCAGCCATTGAAGGAGTGCAATAGGAGGTAGTTCCCTCTTAGATAAATTCAGCCACCACCTCTTTGAACTGAATCTTGACTTTTATTCTAAATATCCCATGTATTGATGGATTCATTGCTGCATATAAAGAATGGTGCATTGGGTGCTCATCATGAAGGATCATACTTGTCTGCCTCTTGCAGTGGCAAGGAACGGCATCCCCCCCCCTTACACTTTGATTTTTGTTCTCCTCATTCATCTGTTCTCCTCTTTTTCTCTGTGTCTTTTCTTTCTTTTGTGTGCTGAGGTACCTCAGTCCAATTTTTTTCTGTGCTTGTCTATGTAAAGAATTGGAGGAGCATCTAGGGATCAATGTAGTTAAAGATTATTTTTCAGCACATGTGATTCCTCGCCCTTCTTGAGTGGCAGATGAAATTAATCCTTGCTTGGATAGTCTCCTTTGCTGCACACAAGAGCAGATTTTCATTGTAAATGCCAGTGCACCATTCTCCTTTTGTCATTGCCAGGAGGGTGATGATACCCCCTGGCTCATTATTCCAGAGAATGTGGAGGGATTTTTGATGGACATGGGAAATGCAGAAGTAAGGGAGGGAGGAGTAAGTGTCATGAGGGGAATTTAGAAACTTATTTTTATTTTTATTTTTTTGAGTTTGAGACTCAAAGCAGCTTACAAGAAGTTAAAAAACCCACATCATTAAAAATTCACAAGATGCAGAAGTTAAAACAGTCAAAAAATTTAAAACTAGATGAAAATATAGAATCATAAGGCTGGAAGATACCACAGAGGGTCATTAAGTCCAAACCACTGCCGTGCAGAAATACACAATCAAGGCATTCTCAGTAGATGGTCTTCCAGCCTCTGTTTAGAAACCTCCAAAGAAGAAAACTCCATCACACGCTCAGGCAGGAACGTATTCCACTGTTGAATTCTTCTTAGTGTCAGAAAGTCTTCCTCCTGTTTGATAGAATCTCTTTTCCTGAAATTTGAAGCCATTTCTCAGTGTTCTAGTCTCCAGACAGCAGAAAACAAGCTTGCTCCATCTTCCGTATGACATTCCTTCAGATATTTAAACATAACTATCATGTCACTTCTTAACATTCTCTTCTCAAGGCTAAACATACATAAGCCACTCCTCATAGTGCATGGTTTTCAGACCTTCTACCATTTTAGTTACCCTCCTCTGTACATATTCCAGCTCATCAATATCCTTCCTGAACCGTGTTGGCCAGAATTGGACACAGTATTCCAGATAGGGTTTGACCAAAGCAGAATTGTTGCTGGTTGCCCTCAAGTTGTTTCTGACTTATGGTAATGCTGACTCATGTTCAGCTTATGGCAACACTGACTCATGTTCAGGTCACAGTCTGCTAAGACTTCTGGATCCCTTTGACATGAACTGTGGTCAAGCTAGATGTCACTCATCCTATATCTCTGCATTTCACTTTTTTCTGCCTAAGTGCAGTACCCTACTGATGCCTTCCTGGAACATATGACCATACATTCCAAAAGGAGAGATGTAGTAGTATTGGGAGATTTCTACTATCTTGCTATTTCAAGTAGGGTACATTTTACTGTGCTGAAATTTATTTTGTTAGTTTTGGTCCATCTGTCTATCCATTAAGGTAATTTTGAATTCTGATCCTGTCCTCTGGAGTATTAATTACCCCTCCTAATTTGGGATCTTCTGCAGATTTGCTAAGCATGCTCTCTATTCCTTCATCAAGCGATTGATAAAGATGTTAAATAGCACTGGGCCCAGGACAAAGCCATCTGGCACCCCACTAGTCACTTCATTCAAGCCTGAAGAGGAGCTGTTGGTAAGCATCCTTTGGGTTTGGTTGGTCAACCAATTACAAATCCATCTAACAATAGCAATGTCTAGCACATGTTTTGCTAGCTTGTTTCCAAGAATATCATGGGAGACCTTGCCAGAGCCCTTATTGAAGTCAAGATATCCACAGCATTTCCTTCATCTACCAAGCTAGTAAGCCTATTAGAGAGAGAGAAGATTAGTCTGGCATGTCCTGTTTTTGAGAAACCTATGTTGACTTTTGATGATCACAGCATTCCTTTCTAAGTGCTTTCAGGCTATTTGTTTAATGATCTGTTCTGGAATCTGTTCTGGAATCTTTCCTGATATTGATGCCAGGCTGACTGGTGGTCATTGGATCTTCTTTTCTTTTCCCCCTTTTTGAGAATGGGGACAATATTTGCTCTCTTCCAGTCTGCTGGGAGTTCTATTCTCTAAGAATTCTTAAAGATTATTGCCAGTGGTTCTGAGATGCCCATTCTTTTAATGTCCTTAGATATAGTTCATCTAGTCATGGAAACTTGAATTCATTTAGAGTACCTTGGTGTTCATGTACTACCTCTTTAACCTATACTGTGCTGCATTTCCCCTACCACATCATCTGCTCCAGCTCAAGCACTGTTTTCCTTCTGGGAAAAGAGCAAGGCAAAGAAGGTGCTGAGTAGTTCTGCCTTTGCTCTGTCCCCTTCAATATCTAAGTTTTAAGAAACTTCTATCCCTCATGAATAGTTTACCGAAAGCAGCTTTCTTCAGTGTGTGTCTGACTACACTTGGGTTCTCCCTCCTCTGCATAATAAACTCCAGGAGAAAATGGTCAATTTCATTTAAGGCTCCTGCCGCTGCCATCTCATTAACCAAGTCATCATTGCTGGTTAGCATCAGATCTAAAATAGCTGAACTTCTTGTTGCTTCTCCCAATTTCTGAACACTTGAATTATCTGCAAGGCAAGTAAGGAATTTGTTGGACCTGATACTCATGACAGAGTTTGATTTCCAGGAAATATCAAGATAGTAGAAATCTCCCAATACTACTACATCTCTCTTTTTGGAATGTATGGTCAGATGTTCCAGGAAGGCATCAGCCAAGATCTTAGTCAGATTTTGGGTCTGTAGTAGACCCCCACAATCATATCAGTGTTGTTTCTCTCCCCCTAATTTTTACCCAGATGCTCTCAATCTGGCTTCCAGGATTATGTCATGGATCTCTTCACAGATATAAACATCTCTGACATTAGATACACCCCATCACAACAATTAGCAGAATCCAGCACATTGTTAGATTGAGACAGGCCTTATGCAGTCACTCATCAAATGCCTTTTGAAACAGAAAAGTCTTTGCTCATCTGTGAGAAGACAGTAAGGAAGGTGCCAGTCTAACTTCTCTAGGAAGAGAGTTCCATATTGTGGAGTCAGCCACTGAAAAGACCCTCAGCTATTGTTCCCATTTGATACAAGTGTGAAATCTGCTGGTGGGAGAGAGAGAAGGGCCCCACCAGCAGACCTCAAAGCATGAGCTGGTTCATAAGGGAGAATACAGTCCTTCAGATGTGCCTGTATTATTGTATTACATGATGGGTCTATTTGGCTTTTTACCCCTTGCCACTTTTAATTATAAATTGCTTCTTACAGTTTGTGCATAGATTGTTAACTTCAGATTGAAGTATGTAGACTTAAGTTTTAAAATTTTGTGTTTTTCCCTCCCCCAGTTTTATCGGGCGGAAATTGAAGCTCTTCATTCCTCTGGGACAACTGCAGTTGTTAAGTTCTGTGATTATGGAAACTATGAAGAGGTGTTACTAAGCAACATCAGGCCCATTCAAGCTGACACCTGGGTACGTGATAATAAATTGTATACAAAGAGATAAAGTACATAGTTCTTACGAACAATGAAGCCATAAACAGATGACTGGTGCAGAGGGGTTTTCAAGTAAAAGCCTGAAGAAGAGAATTCTAGAACTGATTAAGACCTCCTTCCTTACATATCCATACATAACAATGCCTTAAAGAAGCATGTGGTCTTATACTCATGTAATAAAATATGTAAATTGTTGGGGCAATATATTCTTGAATCACTAGCAAACTAATATTTATATGAAAAAAAATGATAACAGTTTTTAAATTTACTTTGTCACATTAAGAGTTCTGATAAATGGCTTCTGTATGGTTTTCTTTTTGTTCAGGAAATGATAAATTCATAAGACTTAAATTCCAAAGGATTTTTAATCTCTCTGTATGTATAACTAAAATGGGAACTGTTTCTATCATGGTTTTAAATGTGCTCCTTCCTTTGACAAATGTTATATTACATAAATGTATTAAATAGGTACGATGTCATAAAGACTTAAAATACTTCATAAAATATAACATTCCAAAAAGTCTTATACACAGAGTTCATTGAGAAGTGCAAAACACTATCTAGCTAAAAGAAGGCATAAAATGTGTTTTGTTATGTGTATGCACGAATCTTCTCTTAAACTTAATGGGTTCTGTCCAAGTGAAGAACAGGAAACCTTGCACCACTCACCCCAGAACATAAAAGCATTGTAGAAGAGAAAGGGGGAATGCCTTTATATAAGTAACTTGGCATAATTGCATCATTGGTTATTACTCATTGCCATTAATTCAGTTTTAGGGAGGCTATGTAATTGCCTGTCTTGTCTACGATGGCATTTCATTACTACCATTGTTAATAGTAGACAGAAAAATGAAGCTAAACAGGCTTTTACATTTTTTAAAAATTTTGAAATGCTGCCTTGTGCTCCTTTTGCATGAATTTTTGACACTCAAGTAGACATTTTAAAAATCAGTTTAGTGTATTCATTCCTTTAATGACTTATTACAGCAGTAAGTAGCAGTTACAAGAGCTCTTGCTACATGTCTTCATGCTACTGATTACTCTCCAAGTTTTATTCTCAGTTCTTCCAACATACTCTGACAGCAGAGGATATTGATATACAGGGTTCATTCAATTTTCTCTTAGTTTGTTTTCTATAATTTGAAAGGAGATATAGACATTGGACGCCTGGAGACACATCTTCCTCTTTGTTCTTTTCATGTTGGCCTCCAGACTCTCCAGCTGGATGTGGAATTTGTTGGGTGTTGCCGCAGTTTCTGCTGCAGTGCCCCTAGCAGTATCTCTCCCTACTTATATCCCAGAAGTATAATGGCCTGATAGGACAGCTCTAAGTGACACTGAAGTAGATATTGGGGCCTTGAGTGCTGCAACACATGATCTCTTTAGCATTTAGGGATGGGGAGTCTTCATGGCTTATAGCATGGCTTGTAGCCTATAGTGCAACTTTCAGGGCTTCCTGGTAGGGCAATATAGGTTCTAGGAAACACTGAGGCGGGGACTAAAGCCTCCAAGACTGCTGTGGCAATGGTGCAGTGGCCTAAGGATTTATCTTGCTGCTGACCAAGAGTCTGATTAGCTTTTCAGAAGACCAGAAATATCCAAGAAATAATTATATTATCAAATTTCTAACAGAGGAAGTGAGATGAGTAGGGAATCATCCTCCCATTAGTATTCATGCACTAAAGAGTTGTTTTGTTACACTAGTTTGGAAGATTGTGGGCTTGGTCAGCTTTTTATATGACTGTATCTGTAAAAGACATCATGTGCCTTGTAATTGTTCAGTTGCAGTGGCTACAAACATATCAGCTCCATCAACCATGTTTCATCCTGATACTGTGAACACACATAGTCTGTAGGATCATGAGGAGATGTTGTAGATGGGACAAGACTACCAACAGTCTTAGCAAGCCACTAATGAAAATACAGGGACAAAAATAGGAAAAGGTAGAAATTCAGTAGATTCCTTCAAATCGATCATAAGCGGACTGTTGAGAGACAGGCAGGTAGTCTGTGGTTTCAAAAGTTACCAGTTCAGCCACAGGGGCTAGCAGATTTCTAGTGTGTTTTCTTAAAGAAAGAATGCTACTGTTGCCCGTGTTCTTTCCTTAAATTATATTTAATGTAGATGCACATAGTGTGTATATTTAAAGCGAAGATAAATGGCATCCTGAAATAAACATTTAGAATTTGCTGGGCTTGACTAGTAAGAGTGTGTGAATGATACTTGGATTGTGTTAGGTATGCAGTATGTTCGTTCCATGCTGTAACCAGTCATTTTAAGCATTTTCTGTAACTGAATTTTGGTATTGCATCTGGAGATGTATTTTGAAATGACATTTTTCTTTTTTGCTTGCCCACTTTACAATTTAGCAATTTTATTTTGTCAGTAGCATCCCTCAAGATAGTTTTCTAGTTCTGCGGATTAAATCCTGGTATGGTCCTAACTCAGATTCTTCATCATATTACTTCTGTTATGTTAGACAATATAAGATCAATTTACTAATACCAAAGCACCTCGTAAGGAATACAGGAAGGTAGTATCACTATAGTAAATAGTCTTCAATTATATAGAAAGTAAATAAAAGGGCTACATGAATTCTTTATTTTTCATCAAGCAATAATTTTTTTTCATGAACACTTATGTAAACATGTAGATATTTCAGTACAAAATGTAGACGACAAAGAAGCTTGCACTTTCCGTTGTTCGACGATTGTCTGAAAGTTCCATTTGGCAGTAGATGTGTACCCTTATATATGTAATACACTGTTGTGCTAAATGTAGCAGTGGTCACAGAATAAAGGTATATGTTTGCAACAAATCAGCCCCAAAGTAAATGCCATCACAAGAATAAATTATTTTTTTTCTTTTGCAACATTTAATATAAGACTGAAAAGCATGTATTGTTCAGAGCCTTCAGACTAAGTTAAGTCTGTGTTGTAGAAATGTAAAATAAATACGAAAACTTAAATCTAAAGTGTTACGTTTTTCTCAGTTTTCAGGATTATTGTTGCAAATGACTGTACAATTTTCAGTATCTAATTTCATTGTCAATATATTTTCTTCATTTCTTTTTTCATACACTTGTGTGCTTCACAGTTCTCTCTGGTAGAATTTAACTGTATTTTTAGAGGTAGTACTTTTCCCATCTGGTTACAATTTAGCTGCTCATGATTATTGTTTAAATTGTGGTAGCCTTACTAGTCCTACTGTGAAGTATTGAAGTTCTTCCAAGAGAAGGTCTTTCAGCAGTGGGCGCCATCTTAACAAATGTGTGCTTCTTTCATCAATCAGGGGTTTTAAACTCTCCACTTTCACAGACCATTTCAGACACCAGCATGTCTGCCAAGGAATTCTTATGCATTGTGGAGGATTTTGGAGCTTTTTCTAGGAGGCACACAAACCATGTCATACATTGGTCAGATTTCTTGGGTCTCATCACTGCCCTCCAGAAGCTACATGTATCTGAGAACAAACGCACCAAACACTTTGAAGTTAGATATACTTACTTCACACTTCAGTTCTAAATCATTTCAGAAACCTCTCTGCAGATCTGACTTCTGTTTTCTAAATCTCATACTTGGATTTAATATTCTAGAAACCATCAATAAAGAGTAGCAGTTAATTAGCACTAGTGCCCCAGATTAAACACTCTCTTGTCTGTATGAACAAAGTTACCTGTAGTATTTATTAGGTAAAATATGTGCTGGCACATAACTTGATTATGTGAGAGTAGGCTTCTTATTCCAGAGTAATTTAATTTGAATAACTCAGTAAAGTGGTAAAGAGAATCTTGCTCCTCACCTAGTGGAATTTAAATGTGGTAAAATAATAATCTGTAAGGCTCAAATTGGGTAACACCTCATCGCCAAATAAGTAAACACTTTTGTTGGGATTACACATGTTCATGTGTGATCCCTAACTCACCAGCCAACATGCATGATGTCTGATGGCAGAGGCAGGAATGATTTCACAAATGTCAGAGTCAGGATTTCTCTTTCTCACACATTTATATCCAGCCATCTCTGTCTTCTAATACATTTTAGAAAATTTTGTCTTCTCTCTTCCAGTTTAAGAAATATGATTCATAATTCATAAAAGGAGTTCAGATAATAAGGTTCTGCAGTGTGGAGGAGAGGTTAAGAAATAAAAATAGTCATTGTCTCAAATGAAGAGCAGGAGTTCTTGATCAAGGCAGCTATGTGTATTTTAAATGAGCTCTTGTGAAATTAGATTTTGGGTCAGATAGGCAGAAAAAGTGAATGTGCTCTGTTGCTTCTTTTCTTCAGGCCTTTTACCCCATTATTGTGTCATCAAAGGATTGTATGATATGAGCACATCTTGTGCAGAGTGTGTGTTATGCCAGGTATAATGCTCCTTGTATCTTTTAAGGATTCATTAACGGTGAAGAATTATACAACTGAATGACAGTAGTTCCTTACACAGAGTCTTAAGGGAGATAAGTCTGGATATCTGTTGATCCATTGCGGTTCTGTAGATTTTGAACATCTGTCCATGTTATCTTCCCATATATTGTTCAAGTGCATCTCCCATCAGTGATAAAGAGTTAGGGTAATTATAGTCCAGCAGAATGTATTTCCTGTTTGAAGACTTGAGACTTTGATACACTTTGACACACCTAAAATTTTTGAGTGTCAGCCTGAAAAATGCATAGTGTGGAAACAGCAAGCTTTTATGCTTGGAATTCACATATTGAGGAGGTGCACATGCCAGAAAGTTAATTGAATGTGGCTCATTGTGAATTTGCACCTGGTGGCACACTCTGTATGTATTTACTGTAACATATGAATCGTCTGAATGCAAACAAAGCATTGTAGATAAACCAGTTCAGTGGTAATAGCACAAATTACTTATTTGTACTCAGTACAAGGGAAATTGTGTAACTGCATTGACCATCAGACAAATTCCGAAGTCCGTATTGTGGTAATACTACCTTTTTTTGGACAACCACAGATTTCTTCATCAGTCAAAGCAAACATGGAGGAAAATGCTGGATGATAGTAGATTGAGATGGGTAACTTAGAGTGTCTGGGGTCTGCATCTGCTCCTCCAGTGTCTTGGAAGGCTGCATCCGTTCTCCTGGTCCTCTATTTTGTTTCTGACTCTTAAAGGACCCCTGAACTATTTAGGGGGCATGAGAGGCAATTTCACTACATTTCAGTCCTCCTTGAGCTGTCTTAGGTCCAGGGGAAACTTCTAAAATTCACATTTGCTTTTGATAAAAGGAACCCATGATCGTAGAACAGTTCAGGAGTGAACAATCCTAGAGCGAACGAGGGATGTTTGCATAATTTGAAAAAAGTAAGTATAGCAGTCTCTCACTTATTCAACACATTAGGGACCAGAGCACGGTTAAAAAGCAGGACTTGCAAATGCTGTCTGAACAAAGAAGAGGGTGCAGATAAACAATGACGATTAAAGCAGACTCATAGTGGTATAATTGTGTAGTGTGGCAGAGCCCCCAGGGTCTGGATACCAGTGCAGGAACGAAAGGCTGCTGCCAGATTGCCTCCAACTGTGCTAACCATTGCTGCAGTCTGAGCCTGAGCAACTGCGTCAGGCAGCACAGTGGGGTCATGGAATTTGCAGATGCGCCCTGAAACTCTCTGACACCTCTCATCTCTGCTCTGCAGCTAGTGGGGTTTTTCTTTGCCATGAGCACTCGCCAGGCCCCTGACAACCTCTACAGCCAGTAAGAGTTGGAGAGGGAGGGAGCCAGCCAGCCAGCAAGGTGCTAGCGTGTGCATCCAGACTGGCCGGAGCTCTACCACACCCCACTGGCACTAGTGGTTCAGAGAAGCCCAGTGTGTTTCCAGGAATGTTGTGGGCACATGGAGTTTCTCTCTGCCTGGACAGCTTGCAAACCCTGCTGCCTCTGCTATCTTCTCCTCTGCTTGTATTGGGAGCGTGTGGTTGCTTTTCCATGGTTTGTTATTTTGACTCTTTTCAATTAGATACTGAGTAATAACACTGCATTTTTAAGTCTGTCTTTTGCAACCAAGTTGCATGAACAAAACTGAATGAAACCTATATCAAACCATTTTATTAAAGACAGGAAACACTACCATTTTCTCAGAATTAGTCTTTTGGCAGATCAGTAACATCTGATTTGGACTTTCATTTTTAATTTAATTTTAAACTTCAGAAAATAGAATGTTTTCACAGGCTGAAAAATGGTATCTGATTCCACATACTTAGCTTGATTATGGATTTGGTATGCGTAATGACAAACATAAATCAACTTTCTTCATGTGTGTAGAAGGAGGAGAAATAGGAAGTGGTCATTCTGAAGTTATTGAATTATTTTAATGTACAAGAGAGTACAGCTAGTCAACAACTTTAGTATGAGGCCACTCCTGCTGAAAATCCACCTGGCCTCCTGGAACACTTCACTGTTCTGGAGGAAAACCAACAAGCAGCTCAGAAAAATGCTGCTGCTTCAAATTTTACTAAATTTGGACGTAATAGAAATACAATGAAAATGTGAATTATGTTGTGTATAGTTTTGTTTAAATAAGATCTTTAGATTCATTATAGCTTTTATAGTTATGGTCTTGGTTACAGTAGCCTCCTGGGTTTATTTACTATACTATATGCTCCTTTCAAAAGAGAACTGAGATACAGGATGCCCCTGTCTTTCGATGTCCAGTTATCTGGTGAATTGCCCTTTTGATGCTTCCAAGTTAAGGATAAGTTCCATTAATTTAATGGAGGTTCCACTCTTTCATCAGTTCTTCTTGCCAGTGGAGCCTCAATTTGGACCACTCAGGCACATTCACTGCTTGCATAGCAAGCTGAGCGGGGAGAAAAGGCACCAAGTCAATCAAAAGACTTTGCAAGCAGTATGTGCACAGTAGTCTCAGGTGAGCTTCTGTAAGTCATTCATGCTCCCCACATACAGTACAGTACAGTACAGTACAGTACAGTACGTGGGTTCTGCTTTTCAACAAATTCCATTTTCTGACAGTGCTGTAGTCTTATCTGTCAGATAAGTGGGGGAAACCTGTAACATGCAAAATGTGTAGCCACTATTCTACACATTTGTTTCATAAACAACGACCATAACTTTATAGTGGTGGTCTTGCTTTCAAGTGCTTCTCAGCTCTACTTACTCCAATATGTTCCCTGTTTACATAAACTGAGATTTTACTTTGAAAAATGCAGTAGTCACTAATCTATCCACTTGTTTCATAAGCTATAAGCCTAGTCCCATAGTGTTTCATCATTTTTAGCCAATGAATTAAGTCACAGGAGTGACTAACACCATACTATATGAAGAAGAAACTTCCTAGTTCAAAGCCTTTGTTTTGTTCTTCCCAGGTAGAGGTTATTGCTGACCAATTAAAAGCAAAAACAGAAATCTCAGAGTTTAAATGTAGCTTGCAGTAGTCACTAGTTTGTCCTGCCCCTTCTGCTTGTAATAGCATAAAAATGGCTATTCATTATCTTTCTGAGTCACTTTTAAAATATATTTTCCCCTGGAATTGCAAATGCTTAAAAAACAATGTCAGTTCAAGCAGTTAATGTCCATCTGTTCTTATGCCCATATTACACTAGGCAATTCTGTGACTGAGGGACAGTGCAGAGTAGTTCAGTGTTGTTATGCCCAGTTTGTTGTAGAGAGACAGAGTGCCCTGTGACAACCATATGCTGTAATCCAGAATTGTTAAATCAATTTTATGTTATGTTGGCTTGTTGTAGAGAAATGCATGGGTGGGACTATAATATTAATTGTAACAGCAGCAGAATCTATTGAGAGATGGAAGGCTATTATATGATGTGAAAGGAATCAGGGAAAGAATGAGGATATCAGCTGAAAGTAGAAGGGCCTATACCAGACACTAGGAAACAACAGAGTAAGCAAAATATACACTTGTTGGAAATCAGATTTACTTATGTTGCTACACCTGGTTCCCAGGCTTCCATCTGTAGCAGAAATGGTAGACCTCTGTACTGACACCAGCAGGATTTCCTTCATACATAAAATGAACATTTGTACATTTGTATAGTTTGAAATCCAGGTAAAACAAAAATCATTTATGATAGCTAATGTGACTGATAATAATGTGAAAAGAAAAAAGAAACAGCCTCTAGATCAGTGGTTCTCAACCTGTGGGTCCCCAGATGTTTGTGAACTTCAGCGCCCAGAAGCCCTGAGCATTGACCATAGTGGCTGGGGCTTCTGGGAGCTGAAGTCCACGAACATCTGGGGACCCACAGGTTGAGAACCACTGCTCTAGATCCTCCAAGCTTGATTGAGCATAGCCATTTCTTCTTCCCTTTACAAAGATACTCTTGCAAAAGCCATAGACATTCTCTACAAAGGGCTCATTGTTGTTTCCACAATAAAGGAAATCCTTCTAGGAAAGTATTACCCTGAGAAGTCGTGTGAAGTTGTCAGTGTTACATTAAAGGAAGAGATGCCAGAATATAGCCCGTACATTCCTAAATACTGTTTGTTTGTTTGGTCCCACATCCATTCTTAAGTTTTGGGGTTTTTAAAAATTTCTCTGTGTTCACTATATTTCTTGCATTCTACATAAGTGCTGTCCAGTTCTAAGTTCTGATGATCTTCTGCTACTCTGTATAGGTTTTTGAATGATTGGTTGTAACACTAAGGAACAAAAATTGTATTTACACACAAATGCATAGATGTGTTGTAGCAACATATTACACATCCAAATTATGCTCACATAATTATGCTCACATAATGTATGGCCTAAAGACATCCTCTCCTCTTTGATCTTGGAAACTAAGCAGGGTCAGCCCAGGTTAGTAATTGGATGGGAAACTGTCAATAAATATGAAGTGCTGTAGGCTGTATTTCAGAGGAGTAAACTAGTAAAACCATTTCTGAATATTCCTTGCCTAAGAAAACCCTATGAAATTCATGAGGTTGCCACAAGTCGAGAGGCAACTTCAAGGCACACATGCACACACCATTTTATAGCTCCTTCCCTCTGATAAATCCCTGGATTTTTTTCACCAATGGAAGCAGCAAAAGCTTCTGAGTTTTCCCTACTTACAGTATACACAATTATAATTGCTATCAATGTATATTGTCCAAAACAGTTAGAAAATGGTTTTGAGGGAGTAAAAGCCAGCTTTAAACTTCCTCGCCTTAAAAATTATTTCATTAGATGCTTTTTTCAGTGTTTTCCCCTATTTTTCCAGTTGCATACATTTAATATTCCTCTCTCCTTCTCTTTCTGCCCACCACAGCCACTTGTTTTTCTTATCCTTCACATTTCTTGGGGAGCCAAGCAGTAGTTATCAGAGAGAGTAAACTGAGTGTATGATGTGATAGATAGTCAGGAGAACTAATAGATGGTTGCAAAGACTGGAATTGAAACTACTGGGGAACACTAAGGTGCAAATTATATTGCTTTTTCTCCACTGAGCCCAAGCAATTGGATTCTACCTGTTTTATTCTTCCCAGTAAGCCCCTTCCGTACACACCGTACAATGCACGCTATTAAATGTGTCAAGATTCCATGCCTCCTGCTGTTTATATTTCTGAATCAATTTTTTAAAATATGAATATATAGACTTCTGCGCATAAATAAAGGACTATTAACAAAATCTGTCATTATTTTCACGGCTGTTTCTTCTTCTTCCCCTATTCCTAAGCCAATGGTTAGACATTATTATTTTGTTTGCCACCTAATACATCAATAATCTATCTTCCAAAATTGTTACAAAAGGGGCTTATTTGTTTCAGGTGAAAGGTAATCCATTCTGAAAATTATTTAATTTTAGTGTCTCTTTTAAGCAAAGGCTTCCAATTTTTTCAAATAATATTTGATTTTTCATGATTTAGGCATGTGCTGTGAACAGCTTAAACCAAAAATTAGTCTATTAAGCAAAATGAGATGGTTGAGTCAATTCAATTCTTTCAAACATATGTTAAAGTCCTCTCTAGCAGTAATCTGGTACTTTAGTAGCTTCTAGCTTTTCAAATTATACTTTTTCTTTTATCCTGGCTTTTTTTATCATTCTTGAAGACACTTGAAAGGAAGTTTATAGTGATTTGAAATGGAATTTTCCTAAACTTGATCAAATCATTTTGAACAAGTGTCTTGCTGACTTAACGTGTTGCAGCCCTATAGACTTGGTATGCATTTGGTGGGTCATAGAAATGTATGGGAAAACATACTGCCTTTGTGCATAAGAAAGAAAGAAAGAAAGAAGTCAGGATTACTTGGTATTACCTAAAAGGGTGGGATACATGTAAGATAAAAATACATTTCTGGGTATTTTGACAAAAACACATTTCTTCTGCTAGCAAAGAAGTCTTTTCAAAGGGTACTGCTTAATAATTGACCCTAATCAACAATCATTGAAATTCTAACCAATCGCTTTTTCAAAAGTAAAAATGGAATGTCCTACTTACCCTCTTCTGAAAATTAGATTTTTAATGATTTATATTCCCATTCTAACTGCAGGAATGATTTAATTATCAAAAGCTTCAGATATGTTTATTTAAACTGAACTGTTAGAAGAGCCAGCCCAAAAGTGGTGTTCACTGAACTATTTGGACCATAGCTCTCATAATCTGACAGTGGGGATAGCTGACTCTGAGAGTATGTGAGTTTCCATCTAAAACATTTGTAAAGCACCAAGTTGAGAAAGGTTGCATTAGAATGATAAACATTAACAGAAGAAACAGTTCCCTACTGGAAGCAGTCATATTATCTTAATATTATCATATCAGTGCACTATATAACCTCAATTAGGAATGTTATTTGGGAATGCATTTGACACAGACTTTGCAAGGTTTTCCAGTTTGTCCTCATTGTGACTCTCTAAACCAAACTACTTGTTCAGAAGGTGCTCTGGAGGTTCCATTGATGGAAAAAAAACTACCATTTCTACATAACCTATTCTGGCTTTAATCCCGCTTCTGAAAAAATAATGTCCTTTCTGTCCGACAAAAAGTCTTTTCAGTATATGCACTTAAAGCAACACTCCTTCTAGATTATCCTTCTTTATTCTCTTCTACTGAATACTTGTTTTGAGCTGTAACTCCTTGTAGCGTGTGGTATACCTTTTAGAGCTGTTTAGATACAGTTCAGTGTTGGTACCTGTGACAACCAAAAGAATAGCCAACTTTTCTGCTTGTCTTTGGATGCCCAACCCATCCAACAGAACAACCTAAAGGAAACAGGGTTGCAGCAGATCAGCATACTTTCAGGGAATGTTTACTGAAAGTCTGAGTTTCCTAGTTTCCCAGACCCTGGGCAGCTTAAAAAACAATCAGATATATTATCACTGAAAAGGAGCCTGGTTCTCAGGTGCGAAAACAGTTCTGTTTTACTACAGACTGCATATATAAATTTTGGGGGGCTGGAGGTTCTCTCTTCCAGCAACTCTTAGTGGCAATATGCCTTTGGTCAGTGGTGTTTTCAGGGAATATTTTAGACACTAAAGGAAATAACATTCTTGATAACAATCTCCAGTAATTTAGGATTTTTAGTATTAGCTTACTGCTGATGTGTTTAATTGAAGGAGGTAGATGTGTGTCTCTCTCTTTACATGTAGGTTATTAGCTTCCTTTCTCCCAACATTCTTGGCCATGATGAGAAGTTTTCTAATCCTGTATATTCTGGTCATTAGGGTCATTATTCATCAATCAAGCTATCAGTTTTAATATTCAGCCATCTTCCGTTGGAGTCAAGATAGTTCTGTTTGTGAAGTTCACTGGTCACAGCACATTTCTTCCCCATCACTACATATTGCCTTTGAGTTCATTCAGGAGCTGCACTTAGCTGGGTTTGGGAACAAACTGTAGCATTTCAGTTCCATGCAACATACCATCACTAGTCATTTACCATCATTCACATGGGTATTTGACTTTCTACTACATGACATTTTCTGTTTAGCAGCTATGTTGTCTGTGAAAAATGAGATCAAAACCCTTATCCAAGGGTCTGGCAGAACTATGATTCTGAGATTTTGGAATGTTCGTTAGAATTCATCACACTCCTCAAGAAGGAGTAAGTCTTCAACCAAATCTGGACCTTGTGGTTATGAATTCCTTCACAAGACTGATGAAATTCAGAATGAAATATTTTCCATCAACCTGCTGCTCCTTCATATCACAAATATATTTTTATCTCTAGACTAGAAGGAAGCATACGTTATGTTGCCACTTAGCCTAGGAACAGCCGCTCCTTTCGCTTTACTCTGAAAGACATGGTTGCCAATCACAGGCTGCCTGTTTGAACTGAACATGACACCAACATACTCACAAAGTTCATGACCTGTCACTGTACACTTCAATTGGTTTTGAATTTAAGTCTTTCCGTACTTAGGTGATAGGCTACTCAACACATCCCATACCATCAGCAGGCCAACTGTGTCACATTTTTGCTTCATTCTCAGGGCCTGACACTGTGGGATTCTCTTAATTTAGTAAAGTATCATTTGTCACCAGTGGGTACCTTCAGTTAATTGGTACTCTTCTAGGCTCTGTACATATTTTCCCTGTTCCAGATTTTAAATCCTTATTAGAAACACTGACATGGCTGGTGAGCAGAAAAAATGGCTTCACTTTTTGTTCATATAACGATGTACTCTCTCCCCCGCCCACCCCCACCCCCCTGTCTAGTTGAAAATAATCTTCCTGACCAAGGGTTTCATTCTGCTTTCAGAAATTTTATGTTCCCTGAATATATACCTACAGTGGGCATTGTAACCTGGTGCTTATTCCACATTACCAGTAACTTGTTCCACATTAGCATTTATAAGTCTCCTCACAAATGCAAGGCGATTTGGGATTAAACTTACAGTTAAAGCTGTGTTGTCAGATGGAGTCAGAGCTTTATATGCCCTCATCAGTGTTTTACAGTCATCAGAGATCTCACATTTGGGATTGCACTATGCAGTGTGGCCACCATATTTTGTAAAAATTAAGCAAAAATTAAGCAGTTGGTACTTTAACTGACATTTGGGGAGAGGTTCAAGGTTCACAAGAGTCACTTTCTTTTCCCTTGAAGTTATTTGGTGGCTCCATTCTCCAGTTGACAACGGCTGTATTTCCCCCACCTTCCCCAGCCCCCTCCCCCCAAAAAAACATTGAATATCTGCTGTCCTGTTTGAATATGTCTATCTTTGTGGAACCTGTCTGTGAGTTCTATTCTGTTTGTGTCAAAACTCTGTACAGGCCAACCCTCTGGTTGTGAGCTGTTTTTTTCCGCACTTTTGCTTTCCTGATGACCATAATTTCCATAAGGCAGGCTAGTGAGCTCTGGGCTCTCAGCCCTTTACAGAGTTAAGGATGCATTCAAGTCATATGTGTTTTGTTTTTAACTCCTGCCTAAACTGGTATTTATTTCCTCATCAGTGTTAGGACAGTTATTGCATACCTTGCATGTCAAGACTCTATGTGACTGGATTTGATATCCAAGTGTTAAAAATTAAAATTTCTAAAACTGTGAATTCGTCATATGTAAGGGAATTTTCCCTTCCTGTATATACAGTGATGGAATGGGAACAGGGCAGGGAAGTGAAGCTAAAACACTATTCAACCCTTCTTGCATAATTTCACACACACTTTGAATGCTTTTGCAGACAATGTGTGCTAAAATCAAGGAAACTATGTACTCAAGATTGCATTTAATTGAATGCAGCATAGTTCAGAACAGTTCTAGCATGGTTTGTCTTTGAATTCATTGCCAAGATTTATTTAAGCTGATGAACACATTAGTGTTCTCTTTAACAAGTGATTTATCTCAGGCTTTACAAACACATCCTACTTTTTGAAATTTTAACTTTTAGGATTATTCCTTTCAAATATATACACACACATTTTATATAATAAACAATATTTTCACTGTTCCCTGATACAGACCTCAACATTTAGGAAATGTGGGTTTTGGCTCATTAGGTACCTGCTTTCAGTTTCTGTCTTAAGTAAATTTACTGCAAAATTAAAGGAAGAACAACTGGTTTTTCAAAGAGTACCATTATATCATATATAACTTTCTTGCAGCATGACTGCAGTCCTTTCTATAGTTACTTGAAGTAATCTCTATAAAACTGAGTTGTGCTTGCTTCTTCAGTCTGGAAGATCAACTTATAAAACATGTTAGGTCAGACTCAGACTTCATAATATTTAAAATAGACTTCTGAAATCAGTGGGACTTAATATAACACTCATGAATTTTACTGAGTCTGCTCTTAATATGACTAAGAGCACAATTCTATTAGGGCATTAGGCTAAGGTATCTCTGGGTTTCTGCAGCAGTTGTACCTTTTACATGTTTGTGTAAGGAGGTAGCCATACCTCCCTATGTAAGCACTCTGCCTTCACCCTGCAGCACAACAACAGCTTAAGTTTAGAGGTGATTGACACGCTGTCACAGCTTCACTCCCCAGTATTTGGAACAGAATGGACAATTGAACATTCTGGATGATTTGCCTTAAACAGGCTCTCAACCTCCATCTGGATCTCACCTGAACTTTTAACAGTTTCTTCTTCATCCAGCTCAAATGGAAGCTTCAGTTTAACATGCCATTTAAATTGCTAGTCTGAGGTAGGAATTAGGAATCCTGCCCATTGGGAAAAAATACATGTAGTTCTCTCTGTGAGTGCACAGGCTTGAAAACAGAAAGTTAGGATAAAAGTCTGCCTTCTAGCCTTATGTAGAGTTCAGGTTTTCTCCTTATTCTAACCGATTGCCATAGCAAGGATTATCAGATCAAGATAACTGAACAGAGAATGGCTTAGTTTCCTCTGTCTTCATGCCTTTTGAAATATGTGCTAATTTGTCACAAGTAATAGTAAAATTTGAAGCCTTTTAATCCCCTCATTCATTTATCAGCGGAGGGAATAATTATAACTACATTGTTGAGAGGCTTTGTTAAAGCTTGCATCTGGCATGCTCTAGTTTTCTATGTTGATAGGAGTGAAACAACCCTGATCTTTTAATCTGTTACAAGGTTCTCAAGAAGAGTGTTCTGTCATTAATTCATTGCTTTTTGCATTGCCTGTCATGAGCCATCAAGCTCTGCTATGATCTGTTGGTTCTAGCTTATCATCAGATAACTGCACGCATTTTCTAAAAGAGCTGTTGCATCCACCATAGCCTTTTTACATGAGATATCTGTACCTGTACTGTACTGGGCTGCTATTTGATCATAGGCATTGCAGCCATCTGGTTTCATCTTAACCATGTACTAGATGTTTTGGTTTAGGCACATACTTCTTTCAGCTTAGTGACATGGTTGCTTAGCACTATCTCATCCAACTTCAGGTAAGTCAGTGTGATGTTCTCTTTGTGTGGCTCCATAGGAACCACAAAAAATGATAACAGATTGTGTACTTGTTACTGTGGTTCTTTGAGTGGATATCTGTGCAGTCACAAAACCTACGCTCCTTCCAAGCCCTGCTGCAGGTGTCATTTTGATCTGTTCTTGCTCTGTTAGTTCTCTAGTGGTCCATTAGGAAACAGGCAGGATGCTAGTAGACATTAAGCATATGTATTTAGGGTTTGGGGAGGGATTCCTTTTAGAACTTCTCTACCTATCTCTAGAAACTTTTGAAATGTTGTTCTGTTCACAACAATAACCCATGTATGTGACCGTACTTCATCACTACTTAAAGTACTGCAACTCTGGGTAAGCCCTTCTGAACTCTTCTTTCTCTAACATTTCCTTAAATTATGAAGTGCTACTTCACATTCTTTATTCTGCCAGTCATCATTTGTCATGTCATTGTGGCTTTTGCTGAACTACTGTTTTGCTCAGCTACCTACATAGAGGCAGTAGACAAAGGGACAGAGCCAAAAGAAGGGTCTTAATGCTCAAACTAAGTAGAATAAGAGACCACAAAAAATCATCATGCAGAAATGCCTGAAGATATGAAGCAAGCAGGCAGTCCCAAGAGTGACCAAAACCTTTAGAGGGAAATCATTTAATTAAGTTTTCACTGAAAATGCACATTGTCACAGTGGAGACAACTGGCCGAGTCTACCGTTCCTTAAGCCTTTTTCAACTTGTAACTACAAGCAACTCATAGTATTCAACCTATAGCCTTTAGCAAAATTAACAGAAATTGATCCAAAGAATTATATTACTCTGCAGGCTTAGGTTCACTCCATTGGTGCTGCTGAAATCTACTAGATGCAGAAAATGCCTAGAAGTCACAGAGATCTGTAGCCCTCTCTTCCTGTGGGTTAGAACAAGTTGAAATGTATACTCTCTACTGAGGAAATGTACAGAAGAAAGGGCATTTGTTTTTGTCATTTCCAATAGCTGATCATTTGCTTCCCTGTCTCAGGTTTATAGGAATTATAGCACAAAATATCTGGGAGGTATCAGTTACTCTAGAGAGCCAGCATGATGTAGTGGTTTGAGTGCTGGACTATGACTCTGGAAAACAGAGTTCCGTTCCCTGCACGGACATGGAAACCCACTAGGTGACCTTGCATGCGTCACACTCAGCCCCAGAAAACCCTATGATTGGTTTGCCTTAGGGTCACCATAAGTCAGAAGTGACTTGAAAGCACACAACAACAACAACAACAACAACAACAACAACAACAACAACAACAACAACAACAACCAGTTATGCTACCAGTTAATCTGTGCTGGAGCCAGACTGATTTAGCACAAGCTTTTTGCCATGGTTAAATCAGTTCTAAGACCACTCTAATGCTCATCTTGAACTGGGAGATAGTAATCTCTGAGCTGAGAAATTCTGTGGGTTCATAGAGGTCAAAGTTAGATTCCTCTAACTGGTGTCCCACTCTTAGAGGGCTCTGCACCCAGTGGAATTTGAACTCCCCTTACATAATCCATTTATGAGAAATATATTGTCTTCAGATCCCTTGTATCTTCAATCCTGTCCAAAGCCACAAAAACTGTGTCAGCTTTGCTATTTCTATTGGGTTAATCATAATTTGAAGAAGCAACAGAGTGATCAGTGTGACGTAACATTCTGACTGGAATAGACATGTTGTATCTAATTATTACTATAGTACAGTTTGCATGAACTTCAGCATGTTAATGTGCCTTACTAGACAAAGCAGCAATGGGAATAAGCTTGAAGGCACATCAGCAACAGTTAACTCAGGTGGATGTCTTTGCGGATGACTATAACAATCCCATTTCTATTCCTTTATCTTGGTATTATACTGGCCTTGTCAGAAGTGGTCCTGTAGGACATGCTGCCTTGAGATGTTGTGATATAGGCAGGATAGAAATATTTTAATATATAAATAATAAATAAATAAAATATAATCTAGACACATCTCCATGATACTGTAGAGGTCAGCAGTAATATCCACAGCCATAGCCAGTGCAGTGTAGTGAGCAGTGTGTTGAGCTTGGTCTTTTTTTGAATCCTAACTCTCATTTATTTTGCAGAAGAGTTGTGAGAATAATACAGTTAGGTACTGAGGAATGAGCCAACATGGTGTAGTTGTTTTGAGTGTTGGACAAAGACTCCAGGAAGCCAGTATTAAAGTCCACTTTCAGCTGTGGAGATCCACTGGCTGACCTGGGACAACTCACACACTTTCAGCCTAATAGGAAGGCAACAGTAGACCTCCTTTGAAGAAGCCTTGCTGAGGAAACTTTATGATAGGTTCACCATAAGTCAGAGTGACTTGAAGGCATGTAACTGCAAAAAGAGAAAAAAAACATGGGTGTTGACTAGAGTATCATGCATTGTTTCTTTTCACCCCACCTCTACTTCATTTATCCCACGTTGGGCTTTAGGCTGCTGGGATAGAATTTAAAAACTGATTTCATTTTTATCCTATTTTCTATGATAAACAAGTTGCAATAGTTTGATTGACCAAAAAGGATAAAATTTAAAATATATATATATAGATGCAATCTGTTTTGTTAGAGTGCTCAATTCCAAGTGTGGATGTTTGTGTCCCTTAAGTCCCAGTACAGGAGATGGGTAGGTCTTAATTCACAGTTGGTTGGAATATGTGTTTCCAAGTTGGGGTAGCTGGTTGGGAGCTTCTGTGAAGTTCTGTTGCCTCTCTTACAACTGGAATGACAGGTTTTAGCTGCAGACATTACATATGTGAAAGTGCAAAGTTTGAAAGTGTTATGTACCTCCAAGTTGCCTGTCAATTTGTGGTGACCGCTTGAATTGTGTAGGGTTTTCATAAGCGAGGAATATTCAGATTTAGTTTTGCCAATTCCTTCTTGTACAAAAATATTTCTTATGATCATAATATTAAAAATATTTCTTGTGATGTAGGGAAAGAGTCCTGCTGGCACTACCTTCCCTCTTTTAGTGTATGCCTAGAGATTTTTGTTCAACATAATCATAGAAGGGATGGTCTTTCAACTGAATTGGAAACCCAATTAAATTTGAACAAATATGTCCTACCTTTTTAGGTCACTGTGGTAACAAAGCATCAAAGGGGGATTAAAACACAAACCCTGGTTGTTTGACCTGCATATTTTCATCTCTTTCTTTCTTTCCCTCTCTGGTTTTCTTTCATTGCTTTTAATCTTTCTAACAGGTTGCTCTGTAATTTAAAATAAATTGAAGGAAGCAGATGGGAGACCTAAACATTTCAAGTTTGAATTTAAATTCAAATTAATAGGTTGATAGTTACTGGAACTGTGTACAACATCTGCAGAAAGAGCTTGCTGGCTTTTTAATACATATCAGGTTTAAAGGTGAGCAGTCTTCCACTTGAGATGTTTTCTCTTATACCAACTGAGTTTTGGCTTTGAGATAAAAATAGGAACAGGTGTTGAGTTAAAAATATCTATCCTTGTTGTTCCAGTCTTTGCTCCTATTTATCTCTACTAGGTCTTTCTTTAAGTGATGTGAAGAAAGGGGCTCACTAATGTCACAGTGAAACATGTGAGTTTGTACAAAAAGCACTAGAAGTTACTTTGCAACCTTATTTTAGCACGACTGCAGTGAGTTTAAAGTCTACCTTTTTTTTTTATGCATGTCTTACACGAGTCTGTAATTGCCGTGTGAAGACAAATGATACCTATTCTGCAGTGTGTTTCATACTGAACAGTCATGTGTGGCACAGATGGAGTAAAAGATTCAAATGTTCTTTCAGACCATGGCTTTGATACAGATTTTTGGGTGCAAAACCAGAATGACAGAAGCAAACTTCTTGACTACTTTCTTCCACACCAGCCATACCAGACCCCTGAAAATATTATAGATAGTTGGGGGATCTTCTACTTTGGTCCCACCAAACTGCATGGAATGCTGTTATTCTATCCATGCCAGTTGAATATGAATCCAGCCTCGTGTATTTTCTCTATCTGTGATATTTCAGCCCAATACCACTTTCTCTGTAATAGATTTAGTTTAACCAAAATATGTACTGATTTGTTGATTTTACTTCACTAGGTGTTACAATTTAGAAAATATAAGCCCAACTCAGGCAATTATATGAGGGGCAACAGTCTTCATATTGTAACATTATATGATTTGGGTATGCCACAGAACCCACCAAATTTATAGATTCTCCTTTCTTGCCCATTGTAGACAAAGAATCACACAAATTGTGTATTCATGAAGAGTACGAACATGCTATATGATATAATCTGTGTATTGATTGGGCTGCTGCTGGTTCTTATTCAAGTAACACATAGCAAGGATCACTGTCTAAACTTGGTGTTTTAAGCAGTACATTCATATTATCAGGATTTGGCACTTTAATCTCCTGCATTAGAGTTGTACTGGAGTTATTTGTCATCAAGTCAGCTTGAACCTATGTCAACCCTATGAATGACAAGCCACCATGCGCCTTGATCATCAATAGCCCTGCTCAGCTCTTGCCAACTCAGTGCCCTGGCTCCTCAGTTGGATCAATCCATTTCTATTGTGTTTTCTCTTTTCCTACTGCCTTCCATTTACCAGATTGAACATCTGTGTAAGGCAAGCTAAATATGTATAAGAGCAGGAAGATTTTAAATGATGCATATTGAAATATAATTCTGGATTTACAGAAAGGAATTGATGACTAGGTCACCATGAAGTTCTTTCTCTGAGCCCAAGATATTATACAAGACCTTGTTTAACCAGTACTTAACAGTAGCAGCACTGCTTTCGGATCCTTCCCATCAGTTCAAGCTTGGCCACATATAAATCAGACAAATAACTCCTGTATTGGCATGGGAAGTCCAAGCCACTAAAGTCTAGGACGGCATTTCTATACGACATGTTCAATAACACTCACAACTACAGTAATGTTCTACCATTTTGTCAGGCTGTTGTTCTGGTGGCAGGCCCCCACGTGACACTAAAAACACAGAGTTAATATTTGCATATATCTTAGATCCTGGAAATTTCCGTCATCTTTGTATTTGTCCCAGGATGTTGTATGAAGAGGTATTAGCCCTTTATAGAATTTGCTGCACTTTGCTTTGTCCAACTAAATAACATGTATTTATTCATGTATTTAAAACATATTCCACCTTTCATCCACAGGCAAAAAGCAGCTAACAATACATGCTAACACAATAGTTAAACAGTAAGTAGTCAGCAGCAGTCATTAAAAAGATCAGAGAGAGTTTTTTTTTAAAATAACCATGAAGAATAATTTAACCGAAATCATATGTGTGTATGTGTGTGTATTCACCTAATATAAATACCAGCCAGTTCCAAAGGAAAGAGTAAAGACCCCAAAGACTTCCAAAAAAAAAAAAAAAGAAAGAGAAAAGTAAAGAAAAGAAGAGATAAAATCAACCTGTGGAAAGCCATGAGAGAAGAGGTTGAGACAGTCTTTGTCAATAGGGAGTTCCAAAGTGACCGTACTTAAAACAGCAATTTCTCTGTCTCCACCTACACATATATTTGAGATGCAGGAACACAGGCAGACCTCAGATGCTGTCAGTAGGTGGGCAGATTCATATGAGGGAAAGGAGTTTTTCAGATGACCTGGCTCCAAATTAGAGCATGCTTAAAAGTCATCACCTTCACTAAGAAGTAGACCCAGAAACAAATTCAAAGCCAATGTAGCTGTTTCAATTTTTTTAAAACAAACATGTTCCTTGCTTGATGCCTGCCTGCCATACTCTGGGACAATTCGAGTTTTCTAGTTCTTCTTCGTGGTCTCTGTGCCTCATACATTAGGAGCTTTCACACCTGCATGGTAGTGTTCGGAAGATTCTAGAGCTCAGTAGCTTGGCGGGAACCCCTCCTCCATGCCGGTACTGCGCATGCTCAGCCCTCTGAGCAACGGTCACTCCTCCGTTCTTTCTTGTCCGCCATTGCGAACAAAGGTTTTTGGTAGCTTGTGCTTTTTCAGCTTTACTCTTGGCTTTTGACCCAGTTTCTTCGTTTTTGGATTATGGTTTTGGATTACAATTTGGCTTGGTGTTTTCGGCTTCTGGTTCCGACCCGGTTTTGGCTTGACTTACGGGTTTTTTTAGGTTTTTCAGATGGTTTTCTACTCGAACCCCCCCCCCATTCTATTTGCTGGACATTTTTCTATGTCGGCGTTTTTTAAGAGCTGTGTCTTCTGTGGAAGGAAGGTGGCCACTCGGACAAGCATTGTGACTGCCTATTCTGTTTGGGTGAGGGCCATAACATTCAGGCCTGCCCCGTCTACAAGCAGTTCACCCATCAGACCTTCTGCACCCACTCAGCTAGACTGAAGTCTCATTTTGGGAGGAGTCCCTGTGTGCACAACAGACCGAGGCCCATGGTGTCAGGGCCCAAAGAAATCCCCCGTCCAGCGACCACATCATTGGCGGCGGCGGCGGCTGCCGCACCTTCCACCTCATCGGTACTGGGCTCGGTACCGCCCATGAAGGCCCAAGAATCCCGAAGATTCGGCTCCTCCGGGGGAGGGGCCCTGCGGGCTCACAGGCCTCCACCTTCTCCAAGCCACTTACACCGGCTCAAAAGGGCGTCCTCCAACCCAGGACGCTGGAAAGGAGAAGGAGAAAAAGAAGAGGAGGAAGGAAAAAGACGATCCCCTCAGAAGGAGACTCGTCTCCCGACACCTCCGCCCACCCAGCTCACTGGGGAACCGAAGAGCTTGGAGGACAAGAGGTCCTCGAGCAGGAGGTCCTTGAGGTGTCTGACAAGGAGCAGACCACGGGGTCCTGGCCTCGGAACCACCCGAGTTAACGGCTTGGACCCCCCGGATCACCATCCATTGGCCGACCGCCAAGATGAGGCTGTGGCCCAACATCGGCCTTTGCCTCCCATAGGCCAGCCTCAGACAGAGTGAGTCCTGCTCTCCTGACCAGAGGGCCAGGCCTCCATCCCCGCGTCATCGGGAGATGAGCCTGGAGAGAGCCTACTCTAGGGACACCGTCTACACCTCCGCCTCCACCTTGGGGGTAGGCCAAGCACCTCTGGGGAGACCTCTGGGGGGCCCCGGGGTCATACTACTCATACTCCCCGTTGTATAGGGACTGTACTGGTCACCACACCAGTCTCACTCGCCCTCCAGGGAAGCCCATTGCTCCCACTATGAAAGGCTGCCCATCCATCGCCTCGTCAATCTGACTTGCCGCGTCATCGGAGGTCCTGGGAGCCCACACCCCGCTACGGGGCAGGTCACCTCCTCCGTGGACAACGGCGACCGCGATGCGTCCTATACCACAGACCACTGTGGCGCAAGCGACGTGACTGGTGACGTCGACGATGCAGGCTGCCCACCGCCCTCAGCCCTTGGTGGTGCCCCTCCAGGTCACGCCGATCCCGACCACGGCGTCGACCTCGGTACCGGCGCAGCCTGCTGCTCTGACGGTGCCCTGGCTCTTCCTCCCCGAAGCCATCCCAGGAGGAGCAGCAGAAAACCCCGACCCATCCTCGGAGTCGTAGAGTCGGACTCTGAGTCCGCAGAGTTGACTCTGTCATTCATGATCGCCGCCGCTGGCGTTTGGAGCTGGGTAAAGCACCGGAGGATGTGCGACAGTTCTCGGCGATCCTCCCCCAAACGGCCACGGCCCTCCGCCTAAAGTTTCAGAACCAGCTCCAGTGGCGCAGGATCCGGTCTTTCAATTTGGAGACACGCCCACCATCTACTGCGCTGCCCCCTTTTTCTACCAATGTTGCTCGACACTATGAAGCAACCGTGGGTGAAGCCGGCTTCAGCGCAACCTATACCTCACAGGCTTGAGCACCTGTATAAGAAGCAGAGGGGGGAAGTGGAATTCCTTTTTGGTCATCCTGTCGTGAACTCAATTGTGGTAAAGTCGGCCCAGACAAAGGGTGGAAATCGAGCTCATACGACCCCGCTGGATCGTGAAAGCTGGAAGCTCGACACCTTCGGAAGACGCTTTACTTGGGCCTTTTCCCCTGGTGGCCAGGACCCTGAACACGATGGCTTGCCTCGCGGCATTCCATTATAACATCCTGGACCGGCTCGCCTCGCTCCTCGCTGACCTGCCAAAGGAGTCCCATGCCACTGCCACACAGCTCTTCGGCAAGGCCATTGGGGTGCCAACCAACAGATCACCCCCGAGGTACGCCGTGGGGCTCCTCGAGGGTGATGGTGGCGCGGTGGCCCTCTGACGACATGCCTGGTTGCTTTCATCGGGGCTCCGGGAAACAGCCACTGAAGAATTGAGGACCCCCCATTTGATGATCAGGGACTCCTCCACACGTTGACAGACGAGGCCATGGACCATCTCGTCAAGGCCCGTTAACGGCAAAGAAGATGGGCATTAACCAGCCAGCCCAATCCCGCCGCAGCCTCGGCTCTAACCATCGTGATGAAGGTCCTCCTCCACATATCAACCGCGGTACCGTGATCAACTGCGTCCCGCCATCCACTTCATCTGCCACACGGAGGCTTCCTTGAAGACGTCCGTCCTCTTCTGAAAGAGTTTTCGTCCGGGACGAAGTCATGGTTTTGATGCGTTGCGCAGGACTCCACTGCGCCAGTTTTCACCCTCCCAGCAAACCCAACTCCACCGAGCCGGGCCCAGACACCTCGCCCAGTGGCGGAAAATCACTACGGACTCCTGGGTACTTACCATCATCCGCCTGGGCTCCCCATAGATTCCAGGATATTCCCCCGCGGGGGGTCTACTCTCCATCCCGGCCAGCTCGGTATTGCTGGAAGAGATCTAGTCCCTTCTACAGAAGGGAGCGGTGAGGCACTTCCATTCTCACCAAGCCCCGGCTTCTTCTCGAGGTACTTTACTGTACTGAAGACGGACGGAACCCTGCACCCTTTCCTAGACCTCAGAGGGGTAATATACATCCACCCCAAAGGTTTAAGAGGTACGCTCCTTCTATCCTGCCTTTTTTTCGGCGAGGGGACTGGTTCGCCTCCATCGATCTCCGGGACGCCTCTTCCACATCTCGATCCGACCGAGCACAGACAGTATCTGCGGTTCGCAGTTGACAGCACTTGCTACCAGTACTGGGTGCTGCCGTTTGGCCTCTTGACCGCACTGCGGGTCTTCAAGTGCATGGCCCCCCTCGTGTCTTCCTCGGACAAAAGGCATTTCCGTCTACGCTTACTTGGGCGATTGGCTCTTGGTGGTGTCCTGCCAACAGAAACTGTCGGGACATACACCGGACTCTGACTCTTCTCACTCGGCTTGGGCTCCGGGGCAACCCGAAGAAGTCCCATTCGAACCCCCGAAGGTTCTCGACTTTATTGGGGGGACCCTGGATCATCGGCAAGGGCATACTTACTGCAGGACAGGGCATGGACGCTTCGTTGGGCAGCGTCCTCCCCCTTCCATGCTCCAACGGTACTGCCCGGAGAATCGAAAAGCTCCTCGGCTACATGGCCTCGACCACCGCTGTGATCTACTTCTCCAGGCTTTGCACACGACCGCTTCAGCACTGGTTTGTCAGGGCCTTCGATCTGCTCTGGGACGACCAGTCTCGCCACTACCATCTTCCTCAACAGGTGTGCCAGTCCCCCCTGTGGTGGCAGTCCTATAGCCACCTTCTGTCGGGTATGCTGTTCCAGGAGCAGAATCACATGGTCACGGTGACAACAGATGCCTCACTCTTCGGCTGGGGAGCCCCTCCGGTGACCTCAGAGTCCGCAGTAGGTGGATTGGACACGAGACTGGCCTCCATATCAACAGTCTCGAGCTACTAGCCATCTCCAAAGCTCTGCGGGCATTTCGTCACCTTGTCGCAGGCCACATGGTGGTGATCCTCACCGACAACACAACGGCAGTCTGCTACGTGAACAGACAAGGAGGGACTCCTCCACCACTCTCCTCAACATCGCCCTCAACCTCTGGGACTGGTACGTTTTGCTCTGGATCCAAGTTCACCTGGCCGAGCAGGAAACACCACAGTGGATGCTTAGAGGGGCACCTCATCCCATCATGAGTGGTCCCTCTCCAGCGAGGCTTTCCAGATGGTTTGAGACCCATGGGGCAAAACCAACGACCTCTTCACCACCAGCCAGAAAGCAAAGTGTCATCGGTTGTCAGGGCCGGCCACGATCACCACTCCATCGGCGACGTGTTCCAGTTTCAGTGGAATGAGGAATTCCTCTGCCCATTCCCTCCATTTCCCTTCCTGGGCTGCGTGATATCGAAAATCCTTTCAGACCAAGCAGACGTCATTCTTCTGACACCGTACTGGCCGAGGCAGCACTGGTTTGGGCCCCCCTTTAAGACCGCCCCGGGGCGGATTCCGCCCGGTACCGGACCTCCTATCTCATTCCAACGGTCTCGTGCTGTCAGACCTGCCACTCTTGGTCTCCATGCCTGGAGGAAAGCCATACAAGACCTCATCATCGGAAACATCTTGACCGCGGCCAGGAAGGAATGGCACGCCCCACTACCACTACAAATGGCGGCTTTGTTCCTTTTCCGAGGAACGTCGAGAGCCGATGTTGCCTGTCAGCCTGCTGACTGTGCTCCACTTCCCCCTGCACTTTTGACAGCGGGCTTGGCCTTCCCGTCACTAAGGGGTACCTCCCGCTATCGTGGCATACCAACTGCCACGATCCCCATCGGCTGCCCCTTCCGGGGGTCCGTCAAAAAGTTTCTGAAGGGCCTGCAGCACCTCTACCCGCCTGTATCGCCGCTACTACTGCCGTGGTCACTATCGTTGGTGCTGTCGCAGCTGCAAAGGGCGCCCTTCGAACCGATGGAACTGCAGATGACAGGCTAGTCACTATGAAAGCTGCCTTCTTGGTGGCTGTCACCTCTGCCAGGTGGGGGGCTACGCCCTTTATGTGACGAACTGTACCTGGTCTTTCACAAGGACAAGGTGGCCCTTCGGCCTGACATCTCTTTCCTGCCGAAAGGGGGTTTCCAATTTTCCCCCTGAGCCAGGACATCTCCCCCCACTTTCTACCCGGACCCAACGACACCTTTGGAGCGGCCCCCCACTCCCTGGATGTTCGGCAGGCCTTGACATTTACAAGGACAGGCTGCCCTCTTTTCGACAGACCCCGCACCTTTTTGTGTGCTATGGCAGGAGTCGAAGAGGCCACAAGGTGTCCACCCAGCACTTCTTCAAGTGGGTGGCCCAGACTATCCACCTGGCATATGAGCTTGCCAAGAAGCCTCCGCCAGACTTTCTCGGGCTCATTCCACCAGAGCCGTGGCGACATCTGCAGCTCTCCTCCGAGGAGTCGACCTGCAGGAACTCTGCCGTGTGGCGACCTGGTCCCAACCATCGACCTTTGTGCGCCACTACAGGCTGGACTGCCGGTCCCATCGAGATGCTCGGTTTGGACGTGCTATGCTGGCTTCTGTTCTGTAGGCCTGACCCCCCATCCTACTGGTAAGCTACACAGTCTCCTACGAAGACGAAGAAGAAGAACAGGTTGCTTCCTGTAACTGTGGGTTTTCAGTGGTCATCTGTGCCCTCATACATATCCACCCATCCTTCCCCTCTTTTTTAGGTCCCATTCTACTCGGCGGACCAAGAACTGAGGAGTGACCCTTCTCGGCGGGCTGAGCTGCGCAGTACCGGCATGGGGGGGGGGTTCCCACCAAGCTACTGAGCTCTAAAATCTTTCCCAAAACTACCATGCAGGCGCAAAAGCTCCTAATGTACGAGGGCGCAGATACCACTCGAAAAACCACATTTCAGGTAAGCAACCTGTTCTTCAATTTCCTCAAAGGCAGGCCTCGTAGAGTACTTGACAACAATCTAAAAATGTAACTGAAACTTGTGTCACCCTGGCAATTTCCAGAAAAGGTGTAGCTAATGTACCAGGCTACCCTGGCCTTAGGCAATCCTTGCTGCAATCAATCCATGAACTACCAAAGTCAAGCCAATTCTAGAATTTAATTTTACTGTTCTACTGTTTCAACACTTCTCCAAGCTATAGAACAGAATTTTTCTTATCATTGGTTAAAGAAACTCTAACTCAAATGCAACAGCAAATTTCTCAAAACTAGTTTCTGGCTAAGTTTCATCAGCCATAGAAATAAACACTTCAATAATGTTGTCTATTTTGGGTGATGCAATGTGCTTTTCAGTTTGTCTTCAGGAGAATACTTTTCATGAAAGGTTGCGGTTATACAGAGCACTCATCATTCGTTAAAGTAACCAGTACCAATGAAAGCTCCACATAACTGAAATGTGAAACAGTGTCCTATATTATCTATATGTGTATGTATGTATCTATGTATGTGTATATATATATATATATATATATAGACAGAGAGAGAGAGAGAGACTACCTATCTTCCAAATTTCAAGACAATGTATGTCATCTTCTTTCATTTATTCCATAGCAACCACATGAGGTACGTTAGATTCAGAAAGTATGTCTAGTTCAGTGGGTTTTGTGGCTCTACGAGATTTAGAACCCAGGTTTCTTCAGTTCTAGTTCATCACTAACTTCTAATAATTATCCCTTGCAACCTCAAAGTAGGGCAAGACAGACATATACTATAGCTGACAATTTTCACACTCCATTTCCATTCTCTTGACTTCTCTAAGATTAGATATAATTGTACAGACAGAAATCCTACAGAAAGAATAATAGTGTTATTCTTCTATCATACCATTTTCCTTACATCTGTGGTGTTGTATTCTGCTTTTCAAAATTTTATTCCATTTCCTTTCGATACTTGAGATGTAACTGTTTGCCCTTTAGATACATAAATTGCTTAGATATTAAGCAACTGTTGACTTTTTAAAAAAGTAAGTTGAACAATTGTCACTTGAATATCATGCTTTTCATTTTTGAGATTTCCATTAGTTACCTTTTCAGAAATTTTCCTTCAAAAGCAGAGGGACTAATTTCTTTCATCTATATAGTTTTTTTGTGTCAGTACCACGTCTTCCTTTTGTTCCAGTAGCTGTCATGATTTTCATGTCTCTTAAGAAAAGCCTAGCTTGTGAGCTGCCAAACTCTACTTATTTAGTTATAGTGTTCATTTTAGATAAGTAATTCTTTGCACAGAAGAGCACATTAGACAGACAGATGGGCAGGCAGATAGGCAGACAGACAGACAGACATTTTTGACACTGCACATGTTTGAATCATCTGTTTTATCCACAGGATGAGGAAGAAATTGGTTACGAACAAACTTTAGAGTTCCGCAGAGGTGGTGATGGTCAACCTCGGCGATCGACACGGCCCACCCAACAGTTTTATCAACCTCCAAGAGCTAGGAACTGATAAAAGGTAAATGTTGCTTGGGAGTGCTTTTTTTTTCTTTTAGTGTTTGCTTGTGGAAATTATTCTAAAATTCTATTTTCTCATTTTCTGCAATAAATTTAGTAATTTAATATCGGGATCAAAAAAAGTTCTTTCTTTTGGAACTTGCTTGATCCCTGTATTTATCTAGAATCCTAAATGGGTGGGGCTACATTTTGACTTTGCATTGATGGGTTTTCCCTGAAGTCTTTTTGTCTTGATTCAGTCAGTCTTTGCATTGTATCCTTTGACTACTTTTGGTATCTCTCTCCTTGCTATAAATGCTACTCCATTTCTTGGATTTCCATTCTCTGAGTAAAACACTGTGTAATTATCTGGCACAAAATGTTCTATTTCTGTCCACAGTAGCTCACACAACCCTGGTATTGCAATGTTTATACATTCCATTTCTTCTTTATTATGTCTGGCTTCCCCTGCTTCATGCTTCTTCACATTTGATGTTCTTATAACATGTGTTGTGCAGCTTCAGTCTTTCCTTTTACCTCTGAGCATGTCAGTAGCTGAGACTTGGCTCGAGTCTAGTTGTGTTGTTCACTACAACATTACTTGTAACTGCCCTCTCTTGCAGAAGTACCACTTTCTTTAAAAAAAAAAGAGCAAGGGGAAAAATCTCAAAGAGACAAACTTTCCTTTTTTAAATAATAATATCTTCATTATAACTTCTATAATAAAAGTTGAAACTGACAGATGAAGTACACAAGAAATGTGACAAATGAAAAGACACTGAATGGAAATACAAATGTTACTCGTACACATAAATACAGTACATACTAGCACACATTCCTATTTAACATAAAATACATTTGATTTCCCCCCACTATTAGAGCTACATATTGGGTGTATCACTTTCTTATACTATTGCCCCTTTTTCACTAGTCATTAATATAACTTAACATTCCTCATATTATTTATTTATCTAGTTAGTCATCATTTTCCTTATAGTTACTTAATTAACTTATTATTTAACAAGAACTAACTGTACAGTCTTTAACCTTGGCAGAACACCCAAACAAGGAGAACTTAAATGGGTCTAAAACGTTATGGTGGAACACTCCAATTATATATCATCTCAAAGAGACAAACCTTCTTAACTATGATGTATTTTTCCTCTTCAGGGCTGTAGAGATAGTGGTGCCATCTCTGCCCACACAGTTTTATCACATACAAAACACAAGAGTGGGGCAATTTTTTAAAATCTTTTTTCTCTTCTTGTGTGAGTTTCAGAAATATATGATATTGTACAATGCTGGAACAGCAAAACAGACTGAAATGGGCCACTGGAATATATTATTTGGGGAATTGTCACTTCTGCTTTAAATGACTTCATTAGCAGCGTTTGTCTATCATTCCTGTGCTTTGTTGCCGTGCCTCTTTCACATCCCATAGCAAAATTTTTGGGCTTCAATGGATGGTTGACAGGTTGTTTTACGTGAGTATGGTTCTTTTGTGGAGGCATAATATTGTGGTCTTGTATTGATCAGTTTCTTACAATATTCAAGTGGATTTTAACCGCATCATTGAAAACTGATACTGTTGGCCCAGTAAGAATCCACCTGACCCAGTCTAAGGGCTGCTCATACAAAGAATTTACCGGAGGGCTACCACATATTTGTGTGCTCCATAGCCATCCGCATAAAGTGTGACAGATATGATGTTAGCATTAGACAGGTGTTTTGTTAGTTCACTTTGATTCCCTCATTTTTTCCCTCAGGATAAAAGAATGAGTTGCCCTTGACATTATTCAGGCATCTCTTTTCTTAAAAAATAATTAAATCATATTTTCCTTCACTTGCTACAAGTAGTTCCTTGAAAATAAAAGTGGTTTTTAAAAAGAGGCACAACTGTTTCCCTTCAAATTGGAAGAACATAGTACAAAGTTAGTGGTTATTGGAGGGTGCATTATAGTTTAGTTAATTCTAATAATTTGGATATAGTTTGGGCTCCTGTGCACATTCTTCTGCAAATAGAATATAACTGTACCCATAAGGAGAATTTAGACTGGTTGCTGAAGGCATCATATTTGTCTGTGAGTGACTTTGGAATAGGACTTAAGTGGCAGCTTCATGAAGGGGTGCTAAACAATCAAGCAGAGTGGAAGAGGTGAGAAGAATAAGGGCAATCTTTTTCCAGAAAAATACTGAGAAATAGATAAGAAGGGGATGGCAGTCTTGAAGTTGTTGAATAGAGGAGTTTGACTGTAGCTCATGTTTAAACAAGAGTTGCTTTTTTATTTCAGATTTCAAATTCTACATTGCTAATTGTGTTAACATACAAATCAGGTAGACCAGACTGGTTTAACCACTGGCTTCATGGGGCCTCTGGAGTTTAGATACTTTAGCATAAATGGCTATGATGATTCCTTCATAAGATAAGGAACAACTGTTACAAACTTAATGGCATCTATGGTGCCTTATTTTTTGTCAGGTCCTTTGTCCTCTCACTGTTTCCTGACAGGTGCAGAAAATCCTATTGTGAGAGTGAGTCTTATAAACAAAAAAGAGTTTTAGGTTATAAAGATAAACTTATTGTTTGATAGGGAATTACAACCAATGTTGAATGTGTCCTGGGAGGAGTGGGAATCATGCAGCAATCTGGATGTGGTTGGATTGCAATTTCCCATCATCCTTATACAAAATAGCCAGTAAGGAGGAACACTAGGTATTGTAGTGTAATAACATATAGAGGGTCACATCATCTCCGTTGCTAGTGAATACATATTAAGTCAGACAAACACGCATGCTGGCTGTTTCTTTATAAATTTGATTTTTAAAAAATCCTAATGTCTGGTTCTCCAAATGTGCTCCATATGATACATACAAATGTTGATTGACAAGATATGTAATCAGCATCTGTTTTCTTTTTGTGGTCAACAGATTGTGTGTGTGATTGAAAACAGATGGAGTGCAAATGACAGAGATCTTCATGTTGTTTTCTTTTCTTCACTTCAGGTGTTTGTTGTGGCAAAACCTCTTGATGTTCTCTTCAGTGCTCAAGATGTCTCACTTTGCCTGAAGGGTGGCACTTGACAACTAAAGCTGATAAAGGCAGGAAAGAGAAAATATATCTCATCAGAGACAATTTTTTTATTTCCGTAATGCGAAAGTTTTTACATAAAAAAATCCCATTGTTGATATTGCCATCAATAAAAGCCACCATGCTCTACTGTGTCCCTGCTTTGTGTTTTTTATATTTGGTTGGTATCTTCCATTTTGCAGAAATTATCATTAGCTGTTATTTCTTATCCTATTTTATCATATTTTAACATCAAGATTTGGAAATGTATAAACTTGAGACTTGTAGAAACTGGGAACCGGAAAGGATGTTGTTTTCAGCACTCGTACACTGAGACTGGAATTTTGATTATTGCCTATATTTATTTAAATCTCCCTCAGTATGATGTTTTCAAGAAGGCAAGAGGACAAGTTCCTACTTTCATGGGCATAAAATGCTATTCTGACGCAGGGAAAACAGAGAAAAGGGGTACTGGGAACAATTCCATTATTGATGCTTGGATTTGGTCACAGGTTCAGTTGTAGCAAACCCTGTGACTTAGGGTGTTGAACTAACAGATTACTGCCAGGTAAGGCTAGGAGCTCATTAGGCTTTTTGTCTGATCACAAGTACATTTTCTCTCTATCACACCTGGATCACTGTATGTTGTGGAGGTACCCAAACATTCAGTCAGCATTTGGCGAGAACTCTAATTATAGTTGTTGAACACTGCTACAAAGCAGTACAGGGCTGGGTGATCTGTGGCTGAATCTAACCTGTTGAATTCCAGTTAGTCTCATTAACTCCAGATGACCAAGACAATAGCAACAGTTGAGGGAGTAGTAATTCATCCATTTCTGGAGGGTTTCAGGTTCCCCCATTCCTGTTTTATTAACCCATTGTTAGAAATATTCTTATCATGTGTTAACAGTACAGGATATTTCATCCATATACCCAGGAAAAGGGAGTGGGAAAAATATCTCAGAACATGCCTTTTGACTACAGAAGGTTCCAGGTTCCCTACCTCATATTCTAGGTAGGACTGAGTAAGAGTGTTGTTGGAAACTCTGGAGAGGTATTGACAATCAAAATAGACCACACTGAGTTAGATGGTAGATGGTAAAAGGCAGGCACCTTTACGCTCCTTTTTAGTTTCAGCTAATTGTGTGAGGATTTGTCTGAACAGCTCCGTAAAAAGTCTGTCACACACATTTGGGTTCCAGTAATGTGTCATTAAAATGGTGTCATAGGCACTTAACACACCTCCCCACAGTAACATTCCAAGTTCCTTTGATGTGGAAATTCCACTCAAGTGACTACATCATTCCTTCAACATCAGCAACACCAGCTTTCTGGGTCAACACATATGGTGCCAGATTGACAGCTCCATCTGTATGCCAAATGTGCATAGTAAAGCACACTGTCTTTCAAGCATGCAATCCTGGAGGTCTGCCAGACTGTAGATATCATCATCCATGCAAGATCTTTTCTATGGCTTTTTGCTTAATCACATAAACTCAGTCTTTGGTGGTTCTGAGTGGGCAGAATTTTGTTTGCTATAATGGCCATTTAATTTGTTCTTCTTTATATGAAGCATTATCCTTCCTGGAGAATGTCATCTGTGATGACTTCAAACAGAATTAGTGGTGTTGTGTACTTTAGTGTTCTCCTACTTTTAGATATTGCCCTGGACCATTGTTATAAATGTGGCTTTGCTGCATTTTCGGTGTTCTACACTCATGTTAAAAGGCTAAATATAGCATTTATTGATTAAAGCACCTTTTCAATGGCACCTTTGGGACACAAATGACACTATTTAATTTTATTCTGTTTATATCTTAGAAAAAAGCCCACACATACATTTTATTTGATTCTGAAGCAGAATGTGATGCCCCTTTGCTCTAGAAGGCAAGTAGGGTTGCTGGGTGAAATAAGGGCAGAGCATATTTCTCTTTAATGATTGTGTTACCCTGTTTATTGGGGATCCCGGGAGGGAGTCCAAAATATGCTCAACTATGGGTGGGGAAAATTAGCTCAGAACACTGCTTTAGCATTATGAGAGGCACGGTAACTTAGCAGGATCTTGTAACCCAGTGTTTACGGGGTCAGGCCAAGTCAAGGAGCAGACCGGTTTGAAAATAATGGATGATCTTTATTAAATACAGGCACACAATGTAAGCAACAAACACACACAGATAACTAAGGAAAATAAAGATGTGAGTAAGATAGTGGGGTTTTCAGAGGGATAGTTGGTTTGGGTGATACTACACCTGTTCCTGAAGCCTGGAAGAAGATGGAGAGCAATGCTGGGATTTGGTGTATCTCAGCACGTGGGGCTGAGGGGAAGCTCGCCAAGCAATGCGGCAGCAAGGCGGTTGGAATTCGGGAGTGATCCAAGGAAGATCTTGGAATCCGGGGTTTTTATAGGGAGAAGTGTGACTGCAGGCTATGCCTTACTTGGGGACAACAATGAGTTTTGGGTGCAAGACAATGCCTCTGAAAGGTCACAATTTAGCATGATCGAGTTAAGTCCGAATTGACAAAGAGGTAGACTGTATGCAAATGCTCAGTGCTTGGCCTTTAAGCTTCTAGCTTGCCAAGTTACCTGCTCGGGGCAGGGAGTCCTTTGTAAACAGCGTGCATACATAATAAGGGTGTTTGCCAGGGAGGTCCCTGAAGCTGCAATCTGGCTATTTCTAGCGTGCCTGTATTGTTTGAGAACATTTCAGCAGTTAAGTGCCGAGCCTAGTTCTGTGCTTGTCTGGGGGCCTCACAAACACGTGGAGAGGGGTGGTATGGTAAGGCCAAATTATGATATCAAAGTGATATCTAGTGCTATTGCCAGGTAGGTCTAAACTGCAGTAACAATTGTATACAGAGAGAATTTCAACAGCCATTGCTTGCATGGCAACCAACCCACCTGCTAAATTTCTTTCCTTTGCAAAACCATTAAAGGGACAGGATCTCTGTTCCCTGTTTCATCTGGTAACCTTGAATGCAGGTTTGTTCTTAACCTGAAGGTACTCTTAGACTGCAATCCAGGACATTATAGGGGTTTAGTGTGACTTCTGATGAATTCCCATCATGCCTGACCATTTGCCATGCTGGCTTGGGCTGAAGAGAGATGGACTTTTGTGATTTCCAGAGGTGCCACCTCTGTTATACACATTTACCTAGGAATAAGCCTCAATAAAGTCAATGAAGCCTACTTCTGAGAAGGCCTCTATAGGATTGTACTACTACCACTGAGAAAAGTCTATTGAACATGTGTTAAAGTTTCATTGGTTATCTTTCTCATTATCTTTGAAGAGAACAACAAAAAAAATCAGTTGCACAAAACTGTTCAGAAGCAGAAAGACAATCCAAGAAGCTGGCAATTGTGTGTCAGTTATAACCTTCCCTGCATAGCAGAAAATGCAGCCTCCTGGCGCACTTCTTTCTCCAAATTAGTGGGTTGATTCACATGTTCAGCAGCTTACAACAAAGCACTCCCTTCATACAACTACTATGACACCAGTGTTTTAGCAACATCTGCACAAAACTGTAAAACTTGTATCTGACAAACCATTCCTTCAAAAATTGTTATTGAAGCAATCAGGGCAAAAGTTTGGACTTGTTCACAGAAGTAGAGACTGGAAGCACTAAGTATGACAATCTAGATCCAACTCATATCATTGTACAGCTATTTTGAACATTAAATACCAGTCTATGCACAATATACCATATTGGTAAGTATGACACTTTACTTTGGTCCCTGTAGAGATCTGTAGTTGATGTTGGGCCATGCTGGGTTGGTGAGGAAAACAATTCCTCAAAAGCTGCCTTAATGGATTTTGGAAGCCATACCAACACAATAGAAATAACATGAACTGAATAATATTTGCTGGATTATGTAAAAGGAATGAAGAAGGATGATAGGAGTAAATGTCAAAAGAATAATTAAAGCCTCAGTCTCACAGTTTACAAAGTTTATGATCTAGAATTAAGGATGGAGCTTTCTATACATGGTCCAATAGGAAAGACTTTAAAATATTACTAACCATCTGACAAATAGAGCCAATTTTGTGTCCCTGCAGTGGGAGCAATATGTAAGAATGGCTCTTCTCTGTTGCGATACCCCAATTATGTAATGCCCATCCCTTAGAGGTGCATCTAGTACTGATGTTGGCTTTCTTTCAGTGGCAAGTTGGCTTACATTAACGTGGCTTTCATGGCAGGAGTTCAACCATGGTTTGTTCAAGAAACCTAGGTTCAAATCATGGTTCATGATCTTGGTTTGTCAACAATTGTAGTTCAAGTGAATGGAATGTATTCAGATGTGAAAAGAACTCTTGTTAAGTTTAATAGGAGATGTGGATGTTCACAATGTCATCCCTGCAGCTGTGCCAGCAGAATGGATGGGAGAGTACTTAATTTCTTGGCTTATACATATGACACTATATCATAGTTTAGCATTATTTCCCAACTGTTTCATTATGATATAGAAACTGAATTAAATTGTGTGTACCTTTGATCAATTCCAGATGGCTCCAAATGTCTTCCAGTAAATGGTGCTAACTTAGTCTAGGGAGATCATCATTAACATTCCTTTTTAATTTCACAGAGTGTTGAGAGTAGACTTCCCTTCTTCATCCTAGTTAGGCCAAAGAAGTTAGATGTTGGAGAAGATCTTACAAACCCATCTAGAAAGGACTGAGATGTTGAGTGACATTAATAGAGAGATCAAGCTTGAATCTAAGTAACCAAGTTATCCTATAGTTACTAGGTAACCTAGTTTGCCACAGTCTGAATTGTGTGGCTCAGAGTCCACTTAGAGCCCTTGGGGGGGGGTACAATGTGCCTCCTGAAACTTCTACTAACTGCTGCTAATGCTTTGATGCACAAACACACCCCAAATTGAGTCAAAACACTTTTTTTTCCAACTGAAAAATGATTTAAATCCTGTGAAGCTGTACAAAGCTGTTGCGGGAGACATCTTGCATCCAATTGCAACATATCCTTGGAAGTTCTTCTTTCTGCGCAATCGTAATAGGTGTAAAAACTGCACTGAACAGGGGGTTGGACTCAATGGCCCATGAGGCCACTTCCAATTCTATGATTCTAAATTAGTTCAAAAAGCTGACATTGAGCCAAATGTAAGTATTGGAACAAAATTATAATCTAATGTTAGACTGTAGGAAAATACATGGGGAGTTCTCTTTTTTCTGTCCAGAGGTGTTGCAAATCTAGGTACTTTCACTACATATCATATCAACAAATGAAGTCATGTGTTAATGATTAACACTCATGGAAAAAAATCAATTTTACTCCAATTTTAGCTGTAGCTCACATTTTCCACACAGAATATTGGTAATCTGTATTAATTCCAAGTACTTCCAGTAAATCAATTTCTTCTTTGTAATCCCTGTGCCTCGCACAACTGGATTTCACACCTGTACAGAGACCCCATCCATAACCTTCTAGAGCTGAGTAGCATGGCAGCAGGCCATACCTCTCTCAACCATCTTAGTGTTCCACAGTTTCCTTCCATCCACTAGCAAAGTGACACTGTTTGGTATACCTTTTGCTGAGTACTAACCTCCTGTTCTGCCATATTTATACCCTTTCCTTTTCAAACCTCTTAAATAGCTTTAAAACTCTATTTTTACCTCTACTGTCTAAAAAAAATCAACACAACTCTCTCTTTACTTCATGTTCAGTCCTCCCTCCTTTCCTCTCCTCTCCAGGTGTCTATAGCCTTTCTCTTCAAATACTGTGTTTCCTACAAGAGGAAAGTCTCACTCTCTGACCAACATTGCAAATGTTTGTATTCCCTTGGAAAGCAGCACGTTGTCCAAAACTGCCTTATTTGAAAGGAGTTCATAGTACAAACCTTGAAGAACTGGGCCTCCCATCTGAACCTCTTCTGCCTGGAAGATGCTCTCCAAGTGGCCTCTTAAGTGCCCCCCCGACTTCTTGCCCACTGTCTTCCTTGCTTTCCAAGACACAAAAGAAGAAGGCCACTTCAAACTTGAGCATGTTGATACTGACAAGCATTCTTCCAGATATCCAGTCATCAGTAGCAACCCTCTCATCATTATCAATGTTGCCCCCAGGAACATCCACCTTATCACTGATCCTGATGATTGATACTACAGTAGATATGGAAGCTAGGCTAAAGGACAAAACTTCCCCATGAGGCCAGGCCACAGAAGAAGTTGAAACACAAGACAACAGCGGCCTTAGCTTTGGCACTGCCACTACTGTCTCTGATGCTTCTACCATCAATGGTGGCCCTGTTGACATCAGCAGCCAAGGCCATGAAGGCTTGGTTGCTGGACCTGGAAGGAGCATCTCATCGGAGACCCTCTACACACCCTTGACAGAAGCCTCAGTTCCAGTCTCAGGAAAGATCTCTGTGTAAGAGCAAGACATCCCCTGTTCCATACAGATGACCTTACTATGAAAGGGACAGTCGGTACTGAGATAATTTCCCATTTACCTCTGCTTTATACATAAACTGTTAAAGGCATGAACACCTCTGACAGAAAAGACTGGAGTGGCTATGTTATCAATAGGAGAGGGAATGGTGGGGGAGTTTCCTGTAGTGGTGCCTGTTCTAGTCTGACAGGGAGGAGGCCTCCTACTCCGTCATAACTGGGACAGGGACACTACAGGGAACTCCCCCATGTACCCTCCTCTTAACTCCATAGTACTGGAAGCCTCTCTGGGAAAGAGCAACACTAAAGCCAGGGCAACCCCTGCTGACAAAGAAGGTAAGAGGCTGGACGTCTTCAGCAGGTAGTCCTATTCATCCTTTGCCCTAACAATGAGGGTCCAAAACATGCAAGCCTGCATGGCTGCTTACCACAGATTCCTCTGGAATGAGATGTTCACCCTCATACCACACTTGCCAAAAAAATATTGCAGGGCAGAGCTTGTGTTCCATCAGGAGGCCCTGGCCTTCTCTTCCCAGCAAATCCAATACACCAAACATGCAATAGACTGTGCAACCAAGGGACTGTCACTAGCAACGGCTACTGATGGCTTTACTCTATAGGTCTCTCCAAGGATACCTATCCTGTTTGGGACATGGTTCACAGTCCTTAAACAGAGTCTATCAGGCAAAAGAGATAGTAGCAGCCACAATTGTTTACATAAGCTTATCAGTCAGGAAATTACCATTCTCATCAAGCAGTCCAGGTCAGCAATAAATGCAGAGTGCCGTTCCAAGGGAATGTCTGGCAGCATGGTCAGCACACAAAGTGAGGTTCAAGGCCCTCCAGAAACATGAGCCAGGAATCAGGAGACAAAAGGGTTGCTTTCTCTAGAAAAGCTGACCTTGTTCAGTAAGTGCTGACATATTTACAGTCTCCTTCAGCTGTTGCTTGATTTGAAACTTAAGTGCTCTGAATGCTGTAGGGCTCTCCTTTGTCATCTACTCTCAGTTGTGATAGGTACTATTGAGTCCCTGTCAGTGTCCTGTGGCTGCTCAGGCGTGTGTCTGTCATGTCTGTCTCAAGAACTGGCATGCCCCCCATCCTTCTATTTCACCATACATGTCAGAGTCTGAGCCATGGTCATGACATCAAGGCATGACACCACCACCTGTTGCATTGAGAAGCTCCTCTTTGATGGAGAGGGAATCTTCAGTGCCACCATGGATGAAGCTATGGACCACATTGCCAAAGCTTGACTCATGGCAAAAAGTTTGCTCCTCAACAGCATCAACAGAAGTCCTTCCACTCCTCCTGGAAAAGGCATGGCTCAGCATACTCCATATCCAAGTTGTTGTCATGGTTTCCCATTCTCAGTGGTAAGTGTGCCTCACCCTTCCTTCAGGATAAATAATGTTGTCCATAGTTAGTTTTACAAAATAACTAACAAGATAACTCTAGTTAATAACACACAGAATGAATGCTTTCAAGTTTCAGTTCTTATGTTCCAATTAAGTTATGTTAGACCCTTTACCTAGATCCACTCAAACACCCAATGCTGAGAAACTCCCTTTAAAATGGCAAGTCAGAGATCAGATCTCGGTTTTAAAAGAAAGATTTTCTTTATTATTTCTTCTTGCTAGCAAGCAGCACCAGTCGGGATCACTCCCAAAGAAACTGGCCTCGCCTCTTAGATTGTTCAAACCTTTATACATTCCAAAAGAGGTGTCATGCAAGCGGTATAAGTTTCGTTTTTCCCATACAATGAACAATGAGCTGTTCTGCTGCGCGCCTTGAAATGTTTCAACTTACTGGCTACATTTCTACTGTGAGGCAAAGCTAGGTTACAATTCAGCGTTTACAGAGTTCTATTGTTTTCATCAAGCACAGAGAAAGACTACATCTGCAAAGTCAATTTTCTGCTTTTTTCCCACTTCTCGTGGTCATCAGACCTGACCCACTTCATATCCTCCCTTTTATGCTGAATTCATTTAGCAATTCAAGCATAACTACTTTGTTTGTGCCATCACAGCATACACTGCAGCCTTTCCCTCTATTACTCTATGCAGTGTAGATTGAAAACACCTTAATATGCATGGTACTAGTATGCAAATTAGACATCCCATTATTAATACAAAGCACAATCCTACAAACAGTGTTTTTAGCCATGCCAGGTTAGGCAGCCACGAAGTTAACCACGCCCACATATCTGATGACTGTGAATAGGATTTTCTAATGGCTGCAACTACAGAATGTAAACGTTTCACATTAGTCTCTACCACTCCAGTCTCATTTACATAATGACAACAGGTTGTGTTTAACCAAACGCACAGACCCCCTTCTCGACTGAGGAGGTAATCTAAAGCTATTTTATGCTGGGCTACAACAGAGGCCAATGAATCTACCTCTTGCTGTATAGCACTGAGCCCCTTTGCTGTGGAATTTGCTAGAATTTCCAACTGAGCTGATAGGCATCGTATTTGCCTTACATTTAGAGCCACCCCTGCCATGGGAAACATTATAGCTCCAAACCTTTCCCCTTCAGTCAGGTACATATCAGCAGGATCATACCCACAGCTCTTATCATAAGCTCTTTTCATTCTTGCCCAGCCAAACTGTCTGCCCCATGCCTCCATTGGCTGATGTACTGGGTGGAAAGTGATACCTGCAATGGCCAAACTCCCAAGGGTACAGGTACCATTCCAGGCCAGGGGTAAAGCTTTCCTGGCCCATGATCCACACATCCAGTACACACCTGGTGGCAATCCATAAATCCATCTTTCTGCATGTCCCCCAACCTCCTCCTGGAGGTTCACCAGTATGGACTGTCCTCTCCCATTGCCATACAATTGAAGGAAATTATCTCCAATCAAATGAGAAGGTCAACTTGGGATATTGCCGTGAGCACTTCTGGTGAGGGGTCTCAGTGAGCTCTAGCATCAGGTTGCAATTAGGATAATCTCCTAGGGGAATTCTTGGGATTGTGTGTCTTTGATTTCCTCCTTTTCTGGATGTCACATAATACCCCTCTGGAGATGTATTATGTCTCCTTATACACAAAGGGGCCAAGGGTACTTTCTCTTCTCTGCTCAATATGAACTGACCAGAATCCCTCAAAGGTGGTTTTTTCAAGTTCTCCTTATTTTCCTGATAGAATGCACCTTCCCAAGTATATGTATACACATCTGATGTTATTCCACTCAGTCAGATTCAAGGTTCCTACTGGCATTAGTGGCCATCCCTGTATTTGTGAACTTGGCCCGTGAGAACATACCCAACAATTACTAACATCCAGAGTTCTCAATATCTGATTGACCAGCTGAGGGAGCCGATTCATCTCCCAGCCTCCTTGGCTCGGCATTGCTCCCATCAGCAATATCAATCCCCATATCCTCATATTGTTTACAGAAACACTGTTTTATGAGACACAGCAGAATTTCAAATTCCATTATGGCTAATCCAGCCCCTAATATTGTGTCCAGTATTATCTCCCACATTCAGGATCTGGCTGTACATAGAGCGGTACGTGTCCTTGGTCGCAACAGCATTAGGGACCAGCACCAATTCTTCTTTCCTCTCCAGGTGGACATCTGACTGTGCGCAAGGTGTGTGGCTCCCAAGTGTGCAGACACAAACAGGGTCTAGTCTCAGTCTTCTTACTGCTTTCTGGTGATTCTCAGCCTCAAAGGTTGCCCTATGATTGGGGCAGCAGTCCAGTCAGTATTTGCCCTTTTTATTCTAGTGTAATGTACCCAAGGCTTCAATCCAGCTACCTTCACAGCAGTGGGGGTTGTTAAAATAACCTGGTAAGGTCCCCTCCACCCCGGACCAAGTGGTTCCCCTTTCCAGTCTTTCACCCATACCTCATCTCCTGGTTGGAAGGGGTGCACCTGTGTCTGTAAAAAAAAAGGAGACGCTGTTCTAACGTATGTTCCTTCATCTTGCTCAGGGCTTTCCTTAATGCTTTAACTTCCTCCTGTAGAGTTGTCCCAATTCTTTTGTGTCACCTCTTAGTCCATTCATCAACTCGCCCATACATCAACTCAAAGGAGGTCAACCCCATAATTTGATGTGGTGTGCATCGCACCCTTAGGAGAGCTATGGGTAGAATCTCGGGCCACTTCAGCCTCGTTTCTTGACATAGTTTGGATAATTGAGCCTTCAGAGTCCAATTCGTCATTTCCACTTTTCCTGAACTTTGGGGTCTGTAAGCACAGTGTAGTTTCCAAGTGATTCCCAGTGTTGTTGTTAACTCTTTTATGACCTTGTGCACAAAGGAGGGTCCATTGTCCGAAGGGGTATGAAGGGGAACCCCATGTCTGGGTACAATGTCTCTTAGCAGAGCCCGTACAACTTCTCTCGTTTTTTCAGTGCGGGTGGGATAAGCCTCTACCCACCCAGGGTAGGTACAGACAAAGACTAGGAGATAACGATAGGACCCAGCTCGGGGTAATTCGGTGAAATCTACCACCAGTGACTCAAAGGGGCTATCCCCTTGATACTGCTGCCCTTCCATCATTCTTGGTCCTTGTCAGGGATTGGTTTTGACACACAACTGACATCTGGAGGAGGCTTGGGCAGCAAATCCGTGCAGCCCATTAAGGAACACTTCCTTCTCTAACTACTGGGCTAAAGCCATCTTCCCTAGATGAGTGGCTTCATGTGCCTTCTGAATCACTGACCATCCCAAATGTTGTGGCAAATAAATTCTCCCATCTGGCAGCCTCCACCATCCATAATTTCCCTTGACTGCTTTTAGGTCTTGCCTTGCTAATTCATCCTCTTCCTTGGAATAGGTTGGACTCATTTCTTTTAAAGATACTTGGAATAGTGGAGCCATATGGAGGTTCTCTGCATGTTCCCTTTGCATACCTTCCTCAGCCGCTGCCTTTGCTGCTTGATCTGCCTTCCAATTTCCCTTGGCAACTGGATCACCTCCCTTTCGGTGTCCCCGGCAGTGAATTACGGCCACTCTCTTTGGGATCCAGACTATGCGGAGCAGCTCTTCTATCTCTTTTCTGTACTTTATATTTTGCCCTGCTGAATTTATCAAACCTTTTTCCTTGTACCAAGCTCCAGGGGCATGCAGGGTGATAAATGCATACTTTGAATCGGTGTAAATGTTCACAGTGAGTCCCTCTGCTAACTCAAGGGCTCGGATGAGGGCTATGAGCTCTGTTTTCTGAGCTGACATTCCAGGTGGCAGTGGTCTGGCTTCCACTACCTTTTCCTCAGTCACCAACACATATCCAGCCATCCTCTGTCCTCCTTCCCTCTCGTTTAGCTTAAGAGAGTGCTCGAGTTAATTTCCCCATCTTTTGTTGTTGTTGCTTGGTTATTTGGGAGCCCCTCCCGGGACCCCCAGCACACAGGGTAACAAACTAACCCCCAAAATATGTTCACTAGTGTGAGAGCAGGCTGAACTGAAATGTGTGAGTGTGTAACCCAGGGCCTACCCAGAGAGACTCGGGCCCAACAATAATTTATTAATAAACTGGATCAGTCTTCTCCAAGCTGGACCATCCAGGTTCTATGGCCTACAACACCCTGACCACTGGCTATGCTTACTTTAGGAGCTGTTAGAAGCTGTAGGTCAAAACATCTAGAGAAATCCGGGTTGGAGAAGACTACATTAGAGGATCTCTCAGCAAAATAGGACTTTTAAAGCTTTCAGTAAGCAGGTCTGACAAAAGCTTGCTTATGCTTCAAAAAAGAATTTTTAAAAAGAGGGATCAACCATTATTTATTTCTTTGTCCCAGCAGCCCTAGGAACCTACTACGCAGTTAGCAGAATAGGAGCCAAGCACTTGTAGCTCTCTAGCTGTTGATCAACTCCTACTACCATCTCACCTCATTGTTGGCCACGTTGACTCACTGAGGCTTATGGGACTTGGAATTCAGCCTCAGAAGGACTACAGGTACTCCAGTTGTGTAGCAGAGTCTAATCTAGTTGTAACTTCCTCACATATTAGTAAAGTCTGATTAATACAGACTTTGTCTTCACCCTCACCTCCACCCATGTGCCTTACATCTAGACTGATTAACAGTTCTGATAGATGTAGAACCTTCATACCATGTTGTTGGTCTAATAAAAGCATAGCTTTCTTATGGATTTTATAACTTGTCAGTGTATCAAAGTGATTGCAATAGTCTCATTGATTTTTTCAATCAATCAGTTTTCTACATCTCCATGTCTTAATAGATTCTCATTCATTTCCATCATGTGGTTTCAGGTAGCAGATTATTTTATTATTTCAGGAGCTTGCATTTCTAATTGTTTTGAAGCATGTCTTTGTGGAAAGCCATTGTACAATTAGGACAAAGCTAACTGATAGAATTAATTCAGAAGAAGCAAATGCATTCTCAGTAAACACTTTTGCTTGTGGAAGTGCATCTTTGATGAGATTTCTCTGAACACAAGCTATAACTGAATGCTCTTAAGGAAGGGCTGAAGCTTAAGTAGAAGATTAAGGAAACAGTTGCTAATGTGTTTACCAATTCCCACTTCAACCACTCTCTTGTAACTGTGCATTGATTTTTTTATTTTTTTATTTTTTATTTTTTTTGAGTAGTGGAATATTTACATAATGTGAAGTGCAGAGATTTAATCAAATGCTATGGTCTTTAATATCCCAATTAGTAAGAAGAATGCCACCTGATTTTTTCTATAGGCTGTGAAGTTCATATTTTCAGAAGGAACTAGGAGGTGTATTTATAGTTTTTCATACTTGAAGTAAATTTTCTGTGAAGAATAAAAAAGGCCATGATCCTGTATACAAGAGACAGCATACTGGTTTTCACTGGGTTGTATTTGAAGAAGCCCTAAGAAAAATGGAAGAATTTCTCTCACATGAGGAAGAAACACAGTTTCTGCCCATTGTGCCAAATTTCACATCAGACCAGCCTTACAGGAGACTCAAGTCTTATCTTCACTACAGAGTTATCACAGTTTGATACCAGTTTAACTGGTATGATTCCATTTTACAGGATGCTGGAATTTGTAGTACTAAATGACTCAGAATTTCTGACACTGTGTCTTCTCGCAACAGCAGATTCATGTGTTCTTGCAGACAATTATGTAGGAAACACTGAGCAGTGAAAATACAGAACAATTACCTGATACTTCGTGCCTCTGAACAATTTGTTCATGATATGAACTTGAAGACATGTAATCCCACTCTTAATACTTATATGATTCTGCTTCTCAGCATGAATACCTGCTCATCGTCAGGAAAGTCTGTTTTCCTTAAGATTACAAATATCCAGAGAGAGCAAGGCTTCTAACAGTGAATCTCTGCTGGAGAGCAATAGTCTGTGGAGTGTACTGGAACTCTCTAGTATATAATTTTCAATACCTTCCCAAACTACAAATTCCAGAGTGCCACAGGATGGAGTATGGGACTTATAGTGGGATCACGCTGTGATTATTGTGTAGCATAGTTTCACTCTCAAGATCTAAGACGCAAACATTAGGAACACTGCATTCCAAGAGTTCTTGGAATTATTAGTTCTTTTGTTGGTTTGTTTAATAAACTATTTATATCTTACCTTATATCACAAGATATCATGGCAGTACATGGACTAAATTAATGTAAAACATTTGAGAGCAATTTCAAGTTTAAAACAATGAAGACTATTTTTAAATTATTCTAAACAGTTTAAAACATATTTTAAAAATTAACAATTGAAGTCAATTGAACAGTTTAAACCTCGTATGGTTTTGGGCAAAATCATTAGACCTCCAAAGACTTTGATTAATAAGCCATGTTTTAATTAAGTTTGCCAGACTGAAAAGTGGAAAGATCTCTTAGACCTTTAATGGTTGAATAGAAGGCTGAATTTCAGCAGGTGGTATTTGTTACCTGGTTGTATTAAGTTAAGATCATTAACAACTGGGCCTTCATGGAGAGGACATTGCATAATTTGACACCACAGCAGAAAAGGCTATTCCCCGCATCCTTGTGCAGGATTTTGGTGGGACAGGGAAAATAGCCTTTCAGACAGACTTTGGTCAGGTGTATATGGAGAGGGGATCTCTGTTGGGTACTGAAGTCTCAAACCATTTAGGACTTTAAATGTCATCACCAGCACCTTGAATTCAGATCTGAAGTGTATTGACAGCCAGAGCAATTCCTTTAAAACCAGGGTTACATGGTTTCTATAAGATCTTTCAGACAGTAGTCTAACTGTGTGTTTTGTGCTAGCTGAAGATTTCAAGTTGCTTTCAAGGACATCCTCAGGAAGAACAGATTGCAACAGTCTAATTGGAAAGTTGATAGTGCATGAACTACCATGTCCAGGCTATCACTGTCCAAGAAAATCTGCAGCTGGTTATCTATTCTGAGTTTCCAGTGACAGAAATGGATCCAAGCAATACACCTGCTCCTATAGGGTAAATCACTTATCCACCTACAGGATCACAAAACACTTATTATAGCTGAGCTTCAGTTTACCGTCCCTCATCCAGCATATTTCAGCATCTAGTCCCTGGTCCAACACAACCATACCTGACTTTCATGACAAGGAAAAACAGCGGTGAACATTGTTTACACAGTGATAGAATTCATCCCCTAATTTCCTCATGCAGGTGCTTCATGTAAATATTAAACAGCCAGGAGGAATAAGATGGGATCCTGTAGCACACTAGAGCTCAATAGCCGTGGGGCAGAGTAGGAATCTCCCAGTGCTAGTCTCTGTCTAGAATTAACCCCACAAATAGGAGCAGAATCAATTTAACACTGTTTCTTATTCCTGTCCCACAAAACCAGTAGAATACTGTGACAAGTGGTATACAAAGTTATTAAGAGGTCCAAAAGGATCAATGGGGCAGTACTCCTTCATCTTTCACCTAAAGAAGGACATCAAGCAGAGCAACTAAGGCTGTTTTGATACCATACCCTGGCTGGGAACCAGACTAAAATGAGTTCAGATAATCTGTTTCCTCCAAGAATGTATGAGGTTGGCCAAGTATCACCCCTTGCTACCAAAGGAGATATTAGTTATAAGAGAGCAGTTCTTATATATCTCACAATGGGAGTGTTACCCTGCTTACTGGGGGGTCCCAGGAGAGACTCCAAAATGTGCTCTACTATAGGTGGGGAAAATTAGCTCAGAGCACTGCTTTAGCGTTACGAGAGGCAAGGTAACTTAGCAGGATCTTATAACCCAGTGTTTACGGGGTCAGGCCAAGTCAAGGAGCAGACCGGTTTGAAGATGAATGAGATTTTATTAAATACAGACAAACAGTGTATGCAACACACTGACACAAGTAGCTAAGGAAAATAAAGGTTGGAGTGGTATAGAGGGATTTTGAGAGGGACTGTTGAATTGGGTGAAACAACACCTCTCCTGAAGCTTGAGTTCATTGGTCTGGAGTCTCAGTATGTGGGACTGAGGGGACAGCTTGCCAAGCAAAGTGGCAGCAAGGCGGGATGGAACTCAGGAGCGATCTGAGGAAGGTCTTGGAATCAGGGGTTTTTATAGGGAGAAGTGTGACTGCAGGCTATGCCTTACTCGGGGACAACAATGAGTTTTGGGTGCGAGACAATGCCTCCGAAAGGTCAAAATTTAGCACGATCAAGTTAAGTCCGAATTGACAAAGAGGTAGACTGTATACAAATGCTCAGTGCTTGGCAGTTAAGCTTCTAGCTTGCCAAGTTACCTGCTTGGGGCAGGGAGTCCTTTGTAAAGAGCATGCATACATAATGAAGGTGTTTGCAGAGAGGTCTCCTAAAGCGGTGATCTGGCTATTTCTGGCCTGCCTGTATTGTCTTGGGATATTGCAGCATTTGATGGCTGAGCCTAGTTCTGTGCTTGTCTGGGGGCCTCACAAACACGTGGAGAAGGGTGGTAAAATAAAGCTGAATTATTGATATCAAAGAGATATCTAGTGCTATTGCCAGGTAGGCCTAAGCTGCAGTAACAGCATCCACAGAGCAGACACTACAAGGAAGGGATCCTGAAACCTTTATTACTGCATAAAGACACCTAATCATTTCTACCAACGTGGGTGCACATTCTTCCACACCTCCCACATGAGGAATATTTATGTGTGTGAGAGAGAGAGAACCCATAAGAAGGAAGCTGTGAAGGAAAAGACACAATAGCATGACCAAAAGAGAAATGTACCAAGATAAAGCTTGGTCCTGTTTGGTAGCACTACAATAACATGAGGGAGTGGAGATGAATTGGGGTGCTTTCTATTGGCTTCTTCAAACTTGTGGAAACACCACTGCAACATTTCCAAGCATCCATTTCCACCCTAAACTATTGGAACTGATCAAGAATCCAGCTTTTTCTATAAGCTTTCTTTCTAGATTTTAAGCTCTAGTTGATCAAAATGCATGCACTATCTCATTTGATCTCTTGACTCTTTGGCTGTACTTTTAAGTATTTTGCTAGGCAAGTGAATATATTTATAATGTGACTTTGGAAACAGCTCTGGAAATTGGTTATCTTTTTTTTAATGTCTTAAAAGTCTGGTACATTATCACATCATCTTTACATTTTCACAGTTCCTTAGTTCTGGAAATGACTTCCAGAGTGTCCCAGTGTCTCAGTGTCTCTGGGACTTTCCTTAGTGAGGAGCTTTCATCTTTTAGGAAGTAGAATGGTCATTTTTTCTGTACTATACACCTCTTGTGTGGTGTGATGAAAACTATGCATTCTCCTCTGAAGACATGCAGAAGAAAAAAATGCTGCTCACAAAAAAAAAGTTATTGAAAAGCAATTTAAAATACTTATAACTCTTCCCCCTCCAAGCACCAATCCATTAAAAGTCCTTTCCCCAATAGCCAATCACTGCTACCTCAGCAGGTCTATCAGTGAATAGCTGTTTCTCAGCAAATGCTCCCAATTGTGCCTCTACTTCTATAGATCTCAGCGAGTTCTGAGCATCAGAAAACAACATTCATGTATGATTCTTTTTCAAACAGCGTGTGCAAGAAACCAAGGGAACTCACCAGAGTAGAGCATGCTGGTGCACCTGAGGGTAACTGGAGAGATAGGAAAACCTTCTCCGCCAGTCAGGAGGGACCAGTAGAGCTAGCAATGCTAGAGAAGGAGAAAGCAACTCACCTGCTTGTAGGCCCCAGCAGGGTAATCTGCCATAGCTGGGAAAGGATGTGACTCCAGCAGGCTTATTTGAAAGAGCTGATCAGGAGTCAAGAGGGTGGGAGAAACAAGCAGAAGGAATCAGCTTGACTCATGCTCAGTAAGTTTTGCTGTGACCAGGAACAGCTTCAGGCAGTCTGATAGCCCAGCCCATGCAAAGCCTTTCCTGTGTCAGGTGAGTCTAAAAGTAGCAGATTTGATTGAAGGGAGCTGGAATTACTGTTATTGAGAGCAGAAATGTTGAAATAGACCACATAATGCAAAGATGGGCAAAGTGCAATCCATAGAACCTCCAGGGTTTTTTTGCGGGGAAGTGGGGGACATTTTTGCCTCTGCCTCAATGTCCATTTTGGCCAACAACTTGGTGTATGAGTAGAGGGTAAGTGGGTTGATGGGTGAGTGGTTGATTACCCAAGCCCTCAGCTCACCATTGTGTGCATCCTTCATGGTCAAAAAAATAGCCCCTTCCAGGACTAGATGAATCCTTGATCTATTGTAGAAAGCCAGTTCTTATAGTCCTTAGTTTTAATCTCAGAGAAAAATCTTACGCAGGCCACAGAGACAGAGGGAACTGTGGATGGTCATGTTAGGGATATGGAAGAGCATAATATTCAGTATGAAGGAATCTGAAGACATCGAAAACTAACCTGTGCTTTTTAAAACATCTTTGGTAATCTATCAGACTTGTTCATTAAAAGGCCAAGGGCAGATTCCATTAATATCACACCATCCAAAGATCCTGTTTTGGCAGAGATGGTGCTGGTTAATCATCCACTGCAGTACTTTCTTAGTGGCTATTAAAATGTTGCAATTGCTGCCTTTTCCTGCCACTTCCCTCCCAAGCTTCAGTCAGTTGCTGCAAATTGTGTTCAGTGTGCAGATGTAGTGTGTATTCAAACTCAGCATCTGAAAGAAAAGTGGATGGCATCTTTCCATTCCCAGTAGGCTTAGGCAAAAGCAGCCTACCCTTGCTTTGGGGGAGAACATCCCGTGATGTGTGACTTCTAAGTGTTTCTTGAAATAAGCAAACAGAACGAATACTTCTTGAAGGGAAAGGAGAGAGTCCTGCTAGTTAAATGGTTTTTTTCCTTTGAATTACAGCATCCCCTGAACTGTGCACCAGATGGATTCTCAATCTCTCTAAGAAACATACAAAATCTTTCCTACCTCTGATTTCCTAAAATAGGCTCAATAATGAAGAGGAACAATCTTGATAGGAATTCTTTTCTTCTTGTGACTTTTTTGAGACTTGCATAAACCTTATATTTTAAGACTTAGATTTATTGATTTTTTTCCTTCACCCCTTTCCTTTTGATTTAATAATCTTCTCTGTATGCCAGGGCTACACCTTTTTGACCACAGGAAAGAAGCTGTAAGTTATAGAGGTGAAACTTTGGGAGATATTTTACTGCCTACTTTGCAAAAAATTTTGCTCTTCCACCCAGCCCCGCACAGAGCAATGTTCCATTTATCTTAGGCCATTTCTGCAACCTAAAGGCCATTAGCACATTATACTGTTATAATGGCGGCATCACCATTTGTGTGATGCTGTTGGGTTAGTGATGCTCTTTTCCATGCTCTTCCCCCTTAAGCAAATAGGTAGTGATATTGCCACTGGTGTTCCTTCTGCATTACAGCATCCTTGGCCACTCCTGTGTCCCGCCTTCACCCTGCTCCACCACCCCTGGTTGGGTGGTGTTTTTTGTTTGTTTGTTTGTGGTGGGAACTGTACTAATGCAGCAATGTTGTAACAGCATGACATGCCACTGTACTATTGCACTGTTGTCCTATACTGTTTAAAAATGTATTTAAAAGATAAAAAGTTTTGACTCAAAGGAGACATTTAAAATAAACAGGGAGAGGTGATGGAAAGTTATCACGCCATGGGAGTCACTGAGGGAGGGACAAAGCTGGGCACACCCAGCCATAACAGGAAGCTCTATCAAGCACCATAATGGGTACCACACTACAATGGCTGATAGAATTGAAACACAATAGGAGGGTCTTAACAGATTTTTTTCTGGAAAGAATATAGAGTTTTGGTGATGCTTGAGGATGGGATAGCAGCTGGATAATGACAATGTCATGTGGAAGCACAGCTCCTGGACTGGTAACAACCTGCTGCTATAATGTTACAGTGATGTTGTGCAGAAATGGCCTTAATGTGCTCATACACCAATCTATTCAGAAGTAAGTGACAGTGAACTCCATGGGACTTACTCCTAGGTGAATGTGTGTGGAATTTTAGCCTGAGACATTGGCCATTGGAATGCACGGCAATTTTATTTTCCAACTATATCTTTCCAATTTCATTCCATTAACTTGTACTTACATTCCATTATTAATTACATTCCATTTATCTCCCGGAGATAGAAGTATTTTACATTATTTTTTTCTACACCATTTTTATTTTGAGAACAGTGCTGTGAAGTAGGTTTGATCGAGAAGCTATGATTGATTTGAAGTGACCACATGAGAGTTAGTTATGTGGAAGTTAGGATTTGACCTAATCTATAAAGTGGAATGTGCAGACAAGGTAGATACAAACACAGAGTTCATACATCAGATATGAGATAGACCTATAATTTTCAGCAGGTCTGCTAAAAGCATTTTTATTTCATAATAAAAATATTACATTTATTGTTAATCATGCTGTGCTCATGTATGTATACACATCTGTTACCCTGATTTCTGGGGTCCCTTGGGGGACATTTCAATGTGCTCCACATGATGGGGAATAGAAACTAGCCAGAACACAAGGAATAGCAATGTGAGAGGCAGGGTAACCTAGTGGGGTCTTTTTACTCAGTTTTTACGGGGTCAGGCCAAGCCAAAAACCAAGCGAAAATATCTAATAAATGATTTTATTGGATAAAAGTCTCACACACCAACACAATCACTCACACACTCACTCAAGATCTATTAAGAAGCAAAAGAGAGGAAACTGGATAGGGGGAATATTGAAGAGGTTATAGCTGGGGTAATACTGCTCCTTTTCCTGAAGTCCTTGGTCTGGGAAAAACAGTGGAAAAGTGGGGCTCAGCACGGAGAGGGCTGAGGTGATTACTCAAAGGACAGAGAAATGGTCAGCTGGGATGACCGGGGGTGATCCAAAGAACAGCTCAAAAACTGGGACTATTTGTAGGGGAAAAAGTACCTAAAGGGCTAATCCTTTCCTGGGGAGAACAATGGGTGTTGCAATGAGAAAGAAGTTCCACAATGGTAACTTCCTTTGCGTGATGAGATTACAAGGTGTTGCCAAAGTCTCAGGATCTTCAGCTGCATTTGGTTGAGGTGTGACTTCATGTAAATGGTCCTTACCTGATAGGATTTTATTGCTATTGGTGCTCAACTTGGCGCAAACACGCGAATCCCCTCAAGTTGGCTTCTTAGGGGCTGAGGACACTTTGTCTACTGTGGGTTTGCACAGCTTGAGGTCTCCTGGGGCTACGTGACTGGGGATTTTACTGGCCTGACCTGGTTTTTGATCGTTTGACTGTTGCTGCCTACGTGCCCATCTGAGTGACCTCTCAGGCACATTGAATCATATTTTAATATCAAAATTGTATACCCCAGGACAGGGTTTACCTGTGAGATAACACATAGAGTGTTATATTTATAGATTTCATCCCCTTCCTCCTTTTTTTTTTAGACTTTCCTAAACTCAGTACATAAAGTCCAAGGTTTCTTTACTTACAATAATAGTTTTGCACATTCTTTTTCATTAAAAAAATGTCCTCTTGTTGCCTAGCAACACCCTTTCAACCACATTCTGATGTGCTCGGCTGCATGTGCAAAATGTTGGAGAGTATGAAATACAACAACCAAACTTATAAAAATATGATGATGTTGCCCAACTAAACCCCTATTTATCCCCAGGAAGAAAGTGCTAGGAAGGGCAAGTCTGGTTTCTGGAAGGAGGTGGTGTACTTTCTTAACCTGGAATCTTGGAAATCTAAATGATTACTGTTCACTAGAAATTTGTACATTTGAGTACTGATCTCTGTGTGTAGCTACACAGTCCCTGCTGACTCTGAATTAGAAGAAGTCACCTTTGTTCATTTTGGGATTAAGTTATCCACAGTATGCTTATTTCTGAAAGTGCTGTTGGTGACTGAATCATTAAAACAAGGAAGTAATATTTCCTCAGCTCTGGCTCACTTCTTACCTGCAAAGGTCACTGTCAGCAAACTTTACCACTGAAGACCTAAACAGCTGGGTCTCACAGTCTCACAGTGGCTAGGTGTTACCAACTGAAGTTTTATGGCCACCAGTGATTTGGATTCTACCAATCATCTAGAAAGCAATGAGGTGACATCAGACAAACATTGTCATCTTTTGTAATTGTGCTTTTGTGATCCTGTCTATGGTGATTTCATTCAGATATTTCATCAGTTTGCTTGGTGTTGTTTCCAGAGCACCTTCACCAACTGGAACCGTGGTTCTTTTCTTTTCACAGATGTACAGCATGTCAATTTATAGGGCTTAATGGTTAGCATCCTGTTAATGAGATAAGGAAGTGTAAGTCCAACATATGCCTGAGTATATATATATATTTTTGGTTGTTGCAGAGATTGGTATTGTCTACCTCCTTCTTCAGTAACCAAAGCCCCTCCAGTAATCATGATTTCACTTTGTGTGTGGGGAGTTTGAGTAAGTTTCTGGAAATGTCTTACAGCCAGAGACAGAATGATTACATCCACAGCCAAGGTCTCTGCAGGACTCAGCAGATCTTGATGGATAATGTCACTATTCTTTGTTCGGCTATGGAGATGCAGTTAGATACTTCTCCAATCCTTCCCACTCTCCACTGGCTACTGAATCACCAGGAGGAATTGCATTGCAGCAAAACAGTCCTGGAAGTGCTGACAGAAGAGCTGCAGCATAGTTCTACCTGCAGAACTTTTATGTTGTACTTGGTGATAGAGGGTCTCAGCCATCATTCTGTAATTTTTCCCTCTCTTTGCCTTCAATTCTCGTATGCCCTGGGGCTGCCACATCTATAATGTGAACTTTATTTTTCTCAACCACAGTTATGTCAAATTATGTTTGAATTGTTTGTCTGTGTTGACCTTAAAGTTCCACAAAATTTTTACTTCACAATTTTCAACAACTTTTTCAGGCTTATGTTCCTACCAGTTTTTGCAGATGGTAAATCTTGTTTTCTGTATAGATTGCAATGGATCATTGCAGCCAGTTTTAACAGCATTTCTTATTTTCAGTCTGTAGTTGTTAACTGGGGCCATCACTCCCAAAACATGACAGTTGGTAGGAGTTGACTTAAACAAGAACAATTTCTTTAGTTATTTATACCAGTGTGATAACTGAAGCCCCTGTCAGAGCTGCTGATGACCAGCAGCAGCTGTTGGTCCCTGTGGCTCTGGCTGGAGATGAGTCCTGCAGCTCAAGAGCTCCCCCTGCTGCCATGGGCCAAGCAGGCTTGGACTTTCTTCTGCCTGCTCCTTTAAGATCCGATTCTGAAGATGGTTTGGAGCCTGTGCCAATCAGCCCACAAACAAGGCGGAGGCTCAAGAGAGCGGAGCAAAGGGAGGCTTCCTTGATTAAGTTCAAGAAGCAGTGACTAGCCACATCTGTGTCTTGGGCTATATAACTGCCTGCCTGGAAGTTTTCCTTTGCTTGTGGCAAACTTCCTTCAAGCCCTCCTCTTGCCTGGTCCTTGCTCCCAGCACCCGGTTCCTGATACTTTGAATTGATCTCTTGACCTTGGTTTTTGGAACTCTGACTATGGCTTTTGCTTGACGCTCTGGTAAACGAGCTCTCTTGTGTAAAGTACTTGCTTGTCTCCTCCTGGCTGGACTTTGCTGGCTCTCACACTCTCTTCTCTGGGCTGGCTCGCTGCTCAGGTCTCTGACCTTGACAACCTGCTTCTTCCCCATAACCAGGACACAAAGTAGCTTATAAATTAAATTCTCAAGTCACTTACTGACATATGGCAATCCATAGGGTTTTCTTATGCATGGAAGAAGCAGTTTTGGGAGTCTCCACCTCTGAAAGATAGCTTGCTTGGTATTCATCCAAACACACACACACACACACACACACACACACGGTTTAAAAGCACACAAATATTAACATCAAATTAAACTATTTACAACACTTAATCATACAGTGAAGGTATCACCCATTTAGACTAATCTGCCAATTTGACCCACCTTTCAAAGACCTTGATAAGCAGATTCCAGATTAGAGTTTTGGAATACATCACATTTTAGAGATCTTTGAAGCTTAGAAATGTGAGATGATTCAGAATACATCTGTGAGACTGCCAGTTCTGACACTCTACAGAGACCATACCTTTGTAATTTTAAAAGAATTCTACCTGTTGCTTCTGTTTCTGGTTATCATCTGCAAAAGTTGTGGGACCCTTTTATAATATTGGTCCTTGTCTGTATATCTCTTAAGCCATTTCTGCACTAGACTGTTATAACACTATTATTCCACTTTCAACATCCTGTGGAATCCTGAGGTTAACAGTTTAAGGAGAAGCCTGATGAATAATAGCATTATAACAGTCTAGTGCAGAAATGGCCTTAGTCATGTGAGATAGAGCAGCTTCTTGATTGTGGTTTCCTGTGTCTGGAATACTCTTGTTATTGCCGGATAACTTTGACTAGTGCAGAACTGGTTGTCTCTTAAGGACAACCCTGGAAAACACCCTTTCATTTGCCCACCTTGTTCTACCATGTCAACTCATTGATTTAAATTTATGATTTCTCCCCATAATCTTGTCTCTGGTTTTTATTGCTCTGTGGTTTGATTTGTTTGTGTTTTTGTTTTGTTTTACAGTATACCTAATTTTAATATTGTGTTTAAATTGTAGTACTATTCACTACTCATGAACTGAAGAGTACCATGTAAATTAGAAAACAAATACTACTATGTAGCCCTTGAGGTTTGTATGTCATCTTGAAAATGCTTGTAAATTTGGTTTGAAGAGATGCAGCATGCAGTGTTTCCAAAGCAGAAGTTTATAGCTGTAGCAGAAGCATGATGAGGAGAAGGATAGTTCACTCTTCAAGTAATGGGCCAAAAAGCAAGCATGCTCAGACCTAGATATTTCAGTTTAAATTACAGCACTAAATTGGAAATGCTAGATCTCTTCCAGGCAGCCAAACTCTCCAAAGCATCTGGCTGCTGTAAATAATGCATAAAGAAAAAGACTATTTAAACTTTCAAACAATGTGCAGAAATATCCTAGAGTGTTCTTTAACAACTAATTTATAGGATTTTTTAGAAAAATCTGAGGGTGGAGACAGTTGGTAATTAAAAACGAAATATTTTGAAGAATTCTGCTTTTGGTAAGAGCCTTCTGCTTTCTGATGGTTGTGTGAAGAAAAAAAAGTTTGTCTAAATGCATGGGGATGGAATGGCAGGAGGAGGATTTAAAGAGATAGCTCAGTCAGTGCTGGTTAGTACTTGGATGGGAAACAGTAAGGAACTGGCAAAACCACCTCTGACTATTCCTTGCCTATGATAACCCCATGAAATTCATGAGGTTGCTGTAAGTCCACAGGCAACCTGAAGGCATGTGTGCACACACATACACAAACTGTGTATATTATTTTTCCGACCTAGCTAAGTACTCAAATGTACTAGCTGCTTAGCTGTCAAAGCATCATGCTGAAGGATAGGCGACAATCTCAGAGAAAGACAAAGATTATATTTCTAAGAGGAAAAAACTCCAAGCACCTTTTGAATTTACTGTCTCCATGCCTTGTGCTTACTTTGCATGTGTTTCCTTGGTGTTGTTGACAGAATCCTTCCTAGGGTTATAACCCCCCTAGACCCACACACACACATTGGCAGTTATTCTTTCAAAATCTGGCCCTTATTACTCTTTGCATGAAGGGAGCTGACCAGGCACACAAATGTAAGTCCAAATTAGTTAGATGTTGTCAACAGCGGATTGGCAGTGGTGGCAGTGCTTCTTCTATTGCAGTGGTTCTCAACCTGTGGGTCCCCAGATGTTTGTGGACTTCAGCTCCCAGAAGCCCCAGCCACTATGGTCAATGCTCAGGGCTTCTGGGAGCTGAAGTCTACAAACATCTGGGGACCCACAGGTTGAGAACCACTGTTCTATTGAAACTTCCCCCGATGTGAACTGGATAATGCACAATGACATTCACACATGAAAAGTTCTGATTTACACAGTTTTTGTCCTGGGGGCAGAAATAAAAGAAGGAATTAGAATTACTTTGGCTCACACATTCCTTGTGGTATTTGAAGGAGAGGTGGGCCATCCACTAAGCAGGACACGTCAGTCATATATGAATAGTGATTTAAGGTATAGAATATATTATACTGTCTTTAGGAGGAGCGTTCAGGTTGTCATCTATTTCCTACTTATTAGTACAAGTATTTAGTAGATAATTCTAGTATCTGGTAAACATTCAGTTGCAAAATGCCCCAGCTGCAGTCTGTAGTGGTACAGTGCAGAAACCTTTAGTACAGACAATGGTGATGTGTTTGTCTATGTTGGAAATTACAGCAGCATTCTCTCATCCCGCCTCTTGGACTATCTAGGCTAGGGTTCTCAATTGTCAATCGGTTTTAACTGTCCCTCTGTCTCTGAGAACACTGTTCTCCCTCAACTGTCATTATTCTACTTTAACAACACACACATACTGATTTAACTGCTGCTTAAATGTTAATTGATCTTAACTGCTCTTAACTTCTAAAATATGCTAAGCATATCTCTAATCTAATCTAATTAACTGGTGCGTTTAATGTATCATTATGAATTTTTAGTAGATGTTTTCTTTCACATTTTGAAATCTGCTGTCTGCTTTGTTTTTCAAGTCAGCCATCATATATTAAGGAATCACACTGAAACTGGGAAATGTTTTCTCTGTTACTCTTCTAATACTGAGGCCATTTCCACATTAGCACATTATAGTGCTATTATTCCACTTTCAACATCCCATGGAATCCTCAAAGGCCCCTCCCTAAACTGCAAACCCCAGGATTCCATAGGATGTTGAAAGTGGAATAACGGCACTATAACAGGAGAGTGTGGAAATGGCCTTAGTTCCCATAAAACTAATCGCCTGGGTAACTCACGCCTCCCAACAGTCTAGAACAAAAATGGGAACTGCATGGCTCTCCAAACATTGAACTTCAATTCCTAGCATTCTTCACCATTCACTATGTTTAATGAGACTGAAGGGACTTGAAGTCCAACATCTGGAGGGCCAAACTGTTCCCACTCTGGGTACTGCTGGCTTTGCTTTCTAATTCTGATTCATGCAGAACTGTAAATACAGAGGCTGGTTGAGATCCTGCATCTAAGTGTATGTAACATAATATTCTGCATATGCAAGTCTGCGCTTCTTTCTCCCTCAGGCAGCTCAGGGATCTGCCACAAATGGATAGTAGCCAAGAGAAAGAAGGGGAGAAGAGACCTGGCAGCACTCATATCAACTGCAGTGATGTAGCTGGTGGAAAAGAAATGAGGTTTCTCTCCTGGATCTCCAGGAAGTCATTGCTGATCTGGGATAGCTACCTTATGTCTCTTTCCTAGTTCTGCAGTTGGTATGGATACTGACTCGGCATCTCTCTGCTTTCCTTTCCCTCATCTAGTAAAGAGATGTGGTAGTGCCCCTGGACCTGGTTTGGGGATTGAATGTAGTGAATAGCTCCTTATATAACATCCAAAACCAAACACAGAGCATATATAACATTGAGTTATGCACATGTATGTCACAACCTGGCTCCAAGCCATTAGCTGTTGCTGACTGATTGTTTCCTTCCTGTTTTTTTTTTAATGCAAAACATAATATCTACATGAAATTAGTTTGAGTATGTTCACTTCCATCATTTTTTTGAGAGGGTCTTGTGTTCTGATTGGCATCTCACAAGAGTTTTTTGTTTGTGTGTTTATATATGAATAAATCCTTCTTTCGTGGGGCAGAAAGAAGTTGAAAGGGTGACAAAGGCTGCTGCTTTTTGAGATATCAAGGGCATAGAAAAGTTCCAATGATACTTTTATTTTCTTTACCAATTAATAGGATAATTAATGATGCCTCTGTCCCCTTGGATCTTGTATTCCTATACCCCACGGCACTTTCCCTTCATGCCATCATCAGTTTGAGCATCATATTAGAAATCAAAAATTTTGCTTTTACTATTATGTTATGTTAGCTCAGTTTTATTTTACTTTCAGCCCACAAAGCCACAGGCAGGAAATGTCACTGTTATGATGATTCAAAATAGGACACATATACATCACCAACTTTAAAAAAAAATAATGAGAAGAGAGAGAGATTGGGGCTGTCATAATCTGTTACAAGCTAATTGTTCCTCCCATGGGGTATCGTCCTTTCTAAATTCAAGACATTCTTTGAACAAAACTATTTTTCTTCAAATGTCGGAAACAGACTTTGGAAATAATGTTTAAGGTAGTCTTACTGGTCAGAATGAATGTCAGACTATGCTGAGTGAATCAACAATGCAATAGGATTAATATACAAATGGGAATGAATTACTTTTTTAGTTAAACTGAGTCGCACACCCACACATAAAAAAAGGTTCTGTTTTATATGCTCCATAATTCTATTGCTTATAAAAGTGGTAGCCACTGAAGAAATAATGTAAAACTTAGCACTCGAGGTCTATATGATTAGGTCTACGAAGAAGCCAAATTTCAAACCTATCTGATTAAAATCACCACAAGAAGAAGAGCTGAAAATCACCACATTTCCCTTTAAACCTTATGGTAGCAAGTGTCAGTAAGATTATGCTGTGCATGAGTAGTTTAATTCTGAAGACTGAATGTATTTTTTAGTCTTTTCAAAATCAAGTGGAATGGGAAACCACAAATTCAGACTATTGATTGCTAGACACATTACTTCTTGAATTGGGATTACTGTTTATGTGGTGTGGTCCACTTCTTGGTTGTTTCCCCAGTTTCCCCTGTTATATTTTCCATTTTCATCCCACAATTGCCTCACCAAAAACTCCTTTCCAGTATATCCTATGGTAACTGCTGAGAGTCAAAAAAGGTGAAGTTCAGCTGTCCCTAAGAGTACTGAAAGGAAAGGAAAGGAAAGGAAAGGAAAGGAAAGGAAAGGAAAGGAAAGGAAAGGAAAGGAAAGGAAAGGAAAGGAAAGGAAGAGACATTAGGAATCGTATTGCAAACTTATGTTAGATAGCAGAGCACACCAAAGAATGATGTGCTTTGTACATGGGATCAAAGCCTTTGTAAAGATCATGAAATACTATGGATTGCTTTTAAAAGAAATGAGTGTGCTACAAAACTTGTTTGTCCTTATGCAACCAGAAGAGCAAGAGGCTGTTGTCAGGAAGGAATACAGAGAAATGGAATCATTTCCACTTGGCATCCTTTCTGTTTAATTTATATGCTGAACATATCATAGATCAAGCAGGATTAGACTTGGAGGAAGGAGGCATGAAAACTGGAGGAAGAAACATCAATGATTTAAGATATGCAGGTGATGCCATAATACTAGAAGAAAACAGCAGAGACTTGGAACAATTGCTGGAGAAATTCAAGGCAGAAAGAGCAAGGTCAGATTTGCACTTGAAGATTAAGAAAACAAAAATAATGACCACAGATGATTTACATCATTTTGAAGTGGACAATGAAAACATTGATAGAGTTGAAGATTTTCATACCTTGGCTCAGTCATGAATCGGAATGCAGTCAACAAATCAGAAGAAGACTAAGACCTGGAAGGGTAGCTATGAAGGAACTAGAGAAGATCCTGAATTGTAAAGATGTATCATGGAATACTAATATTAGGATTATCTATGCCATCACATTTCCAGTTTCTATGTATGACTGGGAAAGCTGAACAGTGAAGAAAGCTGACAGGAAGAAAACCAAATTATTTCCAATGCAGTGCTGGAGTAAGGTTCTACAGATACTTTGAACTGCCAAAAAGAGAAATGGCTAGGGCGTAGAACAAATCAAGCCTGAACTCTCCCTAAAAGGAAAGATGATTAAACTGAGGCTGTCATACTTTGGTCATATCATGAGAAGACATGACTTGCTAGAAAAGATAGTCAAGCTTGGGAATGTGGAAGGCTGTAGGAATAGAGGAAGACTGCATTACTGATGGATAGACTCAACCAAGGAAGACACGTCCCTGAATCTGCAAGACCTGAGCATGCCTATTGATGACAGGGTGACTTGATGGTCTCTCATCCATAGGATTGCCATAAGTGGAAGTCAACTTGACATAAATGGGCAACACAAACAACGGGACTCTTGTATTAATACCAAAATGGAGCTATAGACTACATTTCCTACTTGGCCCTGTGGTAATCTGGGCTTCTGGCTTTGCAATAGGATTGTCTTCTGTGAGGAAAGAAATAACAAGAGGGGTAGACACAATCAGCACTATAGCTTGAGGCCGCATCCTTGACAGCTAGTGGAACACTAATAGAGATTCAGAGGTCAAGGAGATTGTTCTTACTAGTAATATGGAAATAGGCATCTCTGGGGTTGTTGCAATACAAGCTTACTTGGGAAACTGATGGAAAAGGAAATTATAGGATACTGCTGAAGTTATGTATACCAGTGACTAAACTGACAACCCCATTGTGAATCTTAATTTTGGGGCTACTTCTAGATGGTTGCAGCCTTCTCTGTTTATTTATGTCTTTAAACCACTTCCTTGTTAGTTATGGACAAATATGATTGCACCTGTGTCAAAACAAGGGTTTGATTACAGTGAAATGCCTTTAGTATCTGCATCTAGTATTGCTATTTGTCTCTAATACTGCTGTGCCAGAGTTGAGTCCTGTAGGGGATTTTAAACAGAGGAAGATTTGGTTAGGTACCCTATGATACAGTAGGGCTGAGGGGGACAACTGCCAATGATTTGAGATATAGCAAATATCGTCATCTTTCCTAGTACCATCATGGCATATGCTAGGAATAAAATATATTAAAGCAGCTTTTTTCTTACAAGTTTAAAAAGAATAAAAACCAGAGGATCTTGGAAGTGTTGTGTTGGGATATGTACTGATCCTGAACATGATTGGATTGCTTAATTATTTATATTTTTAGCACACTTGTACATCAGTGCCTCCCTTCCCTCTAAACGTTGCTCACAGAGACCTATACAGAGAATGAAATTAGTCTGCTGAGCTTATACTTTAGTCCACACATCTTTTCTTTTATAAAGTAATGTTGAAAGGGTACAATCTGAAGCAAAGAAGTGAACACTGTGCTTCTGGTTGCTTCCTCTCAACTGTGATACCCCGCCAACCAGCCTGCTTTAGCTCCACTGAGCACCTACCTTGCGTCCAAAAGCAAGATAGATGCAAGCATACCTGCCATGCGGTATGGTAGCGAATGATATTTTTTCTTTTATCAAGATGCTATTCTAAATTCATTATAGTAAATAACTTTGATATCATTCAGTCTTACTGCTGTGCCACGAAGAAAGCCCATGTGTATATATTTAGTATGATGTTAAAGCCATCTTTTAGCCACTGATTTAAACAACAAAATGGAATGACTCAACTCACAGCAAGATTCCTCTATCAAAAAGTTGGGTAAGGGCTTCCCAGGACCACACACAATTCTTAAGGGTGTTTTTGTTGCCTTCAGTGCTTACAGACTTCTACAGTCATCTTTTTCTGCTCCGCACCGAGAGAGAGAACTGCCTCTCCAGAAAGCTTGCTTGAATATCTGCATTATTTAACATAAAAATGCTCCTTTTTAAAAAGCATAAGCAATTTTTTTTAGCCTTTTCAAAGTTTGTTTTGTTTGTATCTTTTCTTTAGGTTTTTATGATAAATTAAATGATTTATAATGAATTAAAGGAGATTCTTGATTACATCACCTCTTTATCTGCTGAGGCTATGGCTCTTACATCGTTTACATAGGCTGCTCTGAGGTATATTGTCAAAAAATTTGGAATTCTGTGTCGAAATAAATATACTGGGAATTACAGACAAAAACAGCTAAACTCAATGTTAGTTCTACTTAGAACAGTGCGAATATCTCTTGCAGCCCAATATCGTTGTACCAGGAATAGACATAAATATGTGCAATGGTTAGATTTTTCATTGAAATTTTTTCTTGGTATCTCAGGCCCTTTCCACACGTGGAGGGAGAAACGGGGGGAAACCCGCTGAAATGGAGCTTACCGGCAGCTGGGTAAGTCCATCGCCATGCGGAGCAGTGCAAATTCACTGCTCCACACTCCTGCGGCATCCTGCAGTGTCCAAAATGGCAGCTTATGGCTGTGGAGGCTCTCCACCAACTGGAGAAGCTCGCCAGCTGGAAGCCCGCCCCTGGCAGATCTGCAGGCACGCACTTGGCGCGCCTACAAATCTACACCAGGGCACTGTGATGGAGAAAACACAAAAAAGGGCCCTACTATATGAATGTATTATAGGAAAAGCAGTGAACAGTTGCAAATGGACTTTGTTTCTAGCACAGCCACGTAAGCCTCCTCCCAGTTTGAATCAGAGTTAAATCCAGTGACTCACATTAGGCTCTAAATCAGTTCAAACTGATTTGTACCAGATTTGGTTCCAAACCCAAATCCAGAAATCTTCATATCTCCCATTGTTTGAATTGGGAAATCAAAAAGAGCCACTGTTTTTAAAAATAAGTGCTTGGAATTTGAAACATAGGGCATTTCTTCACTACCCTGTTATAGTGCTATTATTCCGCTTTCAACATCCTGTGGAATTCTGGGATTTGTAGTTTACTGAGGCCAAAGAGTGCTCTGGCTGAGAATTCTAAAGGCCCCTCTCTGAACTGCAACCCCCAGGATCCCATCAGATGTTGAAAATGAAATAATAGCACTATAACAGTGTAGTGCAGAAATGGCCATACTAACCCCCTCTGAGGGCAATAATCCTACCAATATGCAGACAGATAGGTTCAGAATGTTTAAAGTCTGCCAGTACTTGTGTTGCATTTTGTAGCATGGTTGTTTCTGGTGTATGTGGGATGCTTTCTAAGATCATTGTGTTACCATCATGTACTGGCCTGGCCTTTGGTGAGTCAAAGATATCATTTTGATATCATAATTCGGCCCTACTCTGCCACCAGCCAAGTGTTTGTGAGGTCCACCGAACAAGCGGGAAGCTAGGTATGGCTATTACTTGCTGCTCCCACCAAAACAAGCCAGATATTGCCAGATCTGCTTTAGGGGACCTCCCGAAACAAACACCTTCATTTCATATGCACGCTACCACAAAGGGATCCTCTGCCCTGAGAGGACACCCTGGTGAGCTGGGTACTTAGCTGCCGAGCTAGCCGCATTTACATACCAGCTATACTATTGTCAATTCGGACTTTAACTTAATCATGCAAATTCTGACCTTTCGGAGGCTTTGTCTCCAACCCAAAACTTATTGTTTTTGCCCAAGACCAGACTAGCCTATGGTTGTTCTTTCCCCTATAAAATTCCCCTACTTTTGAGAGCTCTTTGGAACTCTTGCCGGATCGCCTGAACTTCACTTTGCCTTGCTGCTGCTCGGTTCAGCAGATTCCCCTCGGCCGCCACGCTGGGTTTCCACTTCTTCAATCAGGCTTCTCCAGGACTACAGGACAGATGGCGTATCACCCATTCCCCCCAAATTCTATTTTCCTTTTCTAGTTAGGAGTGTGTTTGTGCTTTTCTTTAATAACTGTTTAATAAACTTTAATTATTGTTTGAACCATTTGCCTGCTCACTGACCTGACACTGTAGACATAGGGTAAAAGATCCTGCTGCGTTGCCCTGCCTCTCGTTAGCCAAGAGAGTGCTCCAGCTAATTTCCCCATCTTTGCTTGTTGTTGTTTGGTTATTTGGGCATCCCTCCCAGGACCCCCAAGTCACAGGGTAACAATTGAATGTGTGTAAGTGAAATACATGTAGGACAGAACAAGTGAAACAGCAAAGACAGACTGAAGACATTGAAGTGAACATTCCAAACAGATCACATAGAGTGAAATCAAAATCAAACCTAACATAAAAAGCACTAAATCCTAAACGGTGTGTCACACTCCTTTGAATAGATATTCTTAAAAAGCACTGAGACCAACACCTGTTCCCCAATAAATAACAACTCACTGAAATAAAAAGACCACACACACTCCAGGAATTAAAACTAAGGAGAAGGGCTGAAACTGAACTGAGGAAGAATTAGGAAGGGGGAGTTGGGAGCAGAGTACAGGTAGGATAAAGAAAGAACCAAGCTAGTAAACATTCAACTGTCACTGGAGTCTAACAAGGGTCTTTCAAAACTGTTCTTCACAAGTACACAAGAGAGGGAGAACCAGCATGCTGAGGCGGTCTATGTGTTGAAACTAGGAAACTAAATTTTAAATTGTCACTCAGCCCCAGAAACTGACTGGGTGACCTTGGGCAAATCCCACTCTCTCAGCTTCAGAGGAAGGCTGTAGCATCTCCCTTCTGAAGAAATCTTGCCTATGATAGGTTCACTTACGGCTACCACAAGCTGGAAAGTATTTGAAGGCATAAAATAGCGCAACACACAAAAGGAAGGTAACTGCAAAATCTCTTTCCCCAGATTATTATAAAAGCACTGGTGACATTCATCCCAGATTGGAAACGAGAGTATCAATGCTCACTGGAAGCTGGAATTGTCAATTTTCAGCTTCCTACTCTCCCACTTCAATTTAGCATTTTCCTCATAGGATGATGATTTGAAACATTTTAGAGAAATACTGATTGGCTTTCTTTTATGGCAGTTTCTTTTATTACAGTTTTATGTCTGGATTGCTGCATTACTTTGAGTAATCCATACTAATTTGCATCCGCACAGATTAGTTGAGTTTTTAAAATTTGAGTTTTTAGGTCTTATACTGGCTGGCCATAAGCTGCCCTGAAATTTTAATTAGGATTAAAGGATTAAAAATACAGTATTTCAATTTTTTTTTTAAAAAAATAAAAGGTTCACAGCCCTCTGAATGAAACCATAGTAGGCCTTCCTTTCTCAGAGCTAGCCACACACAGCTCTTCTTCTTTAGTTAACTTAAATCTCAAATTCCAAAATACTCCAGATACCACTGTGTAAAGAAATGGCTGTTAGAACATGATGATAAGCACTGCTAGACTCCAAGGCTGACCCATGAGAGGATTTATTTTAAAAGAGGGCTGAAGGCAGATGTTTTTGAGGTTGCTGAGAAAATAGCTATGGGTGAATCTGCTCTAGAGATGCCTTGATTGATTGATTGATTGATTGATTGATTGATTGTATTTTGGTACCATCAGATTAAATAATGAGTTGCAGGACTATTTTATTGAACCTGTCCTTAATCCTTAAAGAAAAGTCATGCCATGCCATGAACAAGTTAAGATGACAGATATGCTGATACTCCTGCTGTATATCTTGAAAAACATTATAGAATGTATTGCATGTTATCTTTGTATTGCTAATATATGAGGAGGCTACTGAAAGATTCTTCATGGGACTCTTGAGACATTTTTCTGGGATGACACATCCTAGCAGGAATATTTATTTGCTGTCTGAGATTGATAAATATGTTACTTATAATACTGTTTTGCATGTAGTGGCTGCTGAGAAAATTCAAGTATGCTAAATCTATTGCTATAGTGTGTCAAAATGATCATGTGGTATAGAGCTTCTCTGTTCAAAATAATGCCAGACTATTTGATTCACGGTCTAATTTACACATTCTACATATTGAACTGTTGTACTGACCCTAATTTTCTCCTGTCCTAAAGACCCTCTCCCTTTTGATGGCTTTTGGTTTCAGCAAATAAAGTGTTGGTGTCAACTGGTCATGTAGATTTGGGTGTATTGGGGAGGGCATGGTGGTTATCTTTGAGATTGACTCACTGCACTCTGTATTGGATGACAAACCATTAATTTGGCTCATGACTGTAGTGCTGATGCAGTTGGTTGACAAATAAGTATTTCTTTGACAAGCATCTCAGGGCTATTTGGCTGAAGCAACAGGCCTAGGTTTCCCCAGGTTCTGCTGCCCCATCAACCTGAGGCTAAACAATCAAGGGCATGATGACTAGGGTTCTTTCCTCATGGGGGGGGCAAACGGGGCTGCGCACGCAGGGGCGGAGCTTACCTGTGAGCGGGTTGCTCCGTCCCTCCGAAGAGCGCGGATCCGCCATTCCAAACACCGCCGAATTTTGGCGGCTTCCGGTGGTGCTTGGCGGCGCCCGGCAGCGCCCAAAATGGCGGCTGGCGGCTTCCGGCGGGGCTCTGCCAATTAGGACAGCGCGCCAGCCGGAAGCCCGCCCCTGGGCAGATCTGCAGGGACACGCTACTGCGTCTCTGCAGTTCTTGACCGGGGGTTGCTATGGGGCAGCACAGGTAAGTTTTATAAAAACCACTTTTGAAGGTGGTTTTTATAAAACTCACAGCGCCACCCCTGGGGCTGCGCTAGAGCAGTTTGAGGTCTAGAACCTCACTTTTTTTAACTGCTCTAGCGCAGACCCCGGTGAAGAAGACCTCCTGGAGAGGTCGCTCTAGCGTGGGCAATATGCCCGTGTGGAAATGGCCTCAGTCAAGCTTCTATTAGCAAATGTTTAGAATGTGTTTCTAGAGAGCAGACAAAGTGGGAACTTATCATTACTTTTTGCCTCTGAACTAGGATGAGGTTATCCAAACAGTGAGATGAGGCCACAGAAACTTAGTTATTCTTACCTGAGAGGTTAAGGGATTCAGCCCGGTGTTTTGAGATTACATAGATTCTTCCCACAGCACATAGTGAAGGTATGAAATTTGCTATAATCAGATCTGTCAACCTGGACAGTTTGAAGTGGCGGAATTGAATAAATTCACAGAGGACAATTGTGTTAACAATGCTAATCATGGCAACTCTGTATTCCTTCCAGTATCAGAGGCAGTGTGCCTTTACCTATATTTTGTTAGACAACATGAATGGGATGCACTTTAGCAGTTGTGTACAGCTTGTAGGCTTCCATAGGCAACTGAATCCTTGATCAGAGGCCCTTGATATGACCTGGATGGGTCTTCTGTTCCTGATGAATGCAGAGTACTGAAATGCTTAATTACTATTTGGTTACTATTCAATCAAATAATATTTGACTCATCTCTTTATCTGTATCCATACCTAATACAGATAACACAATTCTGATTTTCTTTTCATAGAATTTGGACTGTCTCCTTGCAGAATACTAAGGTCTGAATTCTGTTGTTAGTTCCATCTAGAATAAATCCATTAATCCATTGGTTTTTACTTACATATTGATTTACCATTGAAAAAGTGACTCAATAGATTTACTCTGGTTGTATTAACCAATAGGATTCAACCAGTAGGATTTAATGACTTAAAACACCTCTGCACATATTATACCAACATACATCACTGTGCATATGCACACATTGATTGGCATGAGCAAGGGATGGCAAGGGTAGAGCAAGACATTTTTCTATCTGAGGCAAAAGGCTAAAGAACTTACCCTCAGTCTGAAGCCTGGGATTTGAGTTGTAATTCAGACAGGCAGTTAAGGCTGGTACTACAGCAATGATACGTGAGTGGTGCAGGCTAGTTGTAGAGGGTTCTGGAAATTACCACAGTTGCTTCTTCAGACAAGAACACATTAGGAGAAAAGGAGTAAGTGAATCAACTTCCAAGCAAGCATTGCTACTACCAGAGTATTGGCTCATGTACAATAGCCATTATAGCTGCCACCAACATGACTATCAACTTCCTACCTCTTCATTCCATCTAATAGTAGGGCTGACCCTATTAAGATGAATAATTTTTAATAAGGTCTTCATCATGTGATAACCTTGACAGTCATTGCTCTGTTTGTATATATCTGGTCCTATACCTTTTGTCATACTATTAAACAGAGAATGTCCCCTTCAGTTCAGGATTCTTCTTGTGCAGTCATTCAAAGGCTACCAGCTATGCCTCTTGCACTCAGTGCAGGTGACAGGCATACTAGATTTATATAATTGAGACAGATGCACAGTACTGAACAGAAGACAGGCTGTCAGTCCAACAAACCTTTCCTCCCTGTGAGAAAGGATTATTGGCACTCTTTAATTTATCACCATTTCAAACTGTTCAATACCGAGTACTTTGTGGCTAAAATCTGGCCATGCATTCCTTGGCTGAAAACGATTGGAAATAGGTTCCTCCTCCCTTCTTTTCCTAGGGGTACTTAATGCATCACAAACAAGATGCCACAGTTCATATATTTCAAACCATCAGCAGAGAAAGTGCACCCAAGGCTCTGTAAGAAATGTGGCTGAAGGGAACTGTAAATGAATCATCTCCTTGCAAGCTACTAAATCCATCACCAGATTTAAAAGATGTAGTATGTTTCACCATGTTTTGCTGATTCAAGAAGTATCTTGTTCTTCAAAGTGACTTCTTTGATTATTATTACCCTCATACACTCTCTTTCACACAGATCCTGCTTCAATGTTTGCTCGGTGAGCAGCTTAGAATACACTGAGCTGTGTTTGGAATGGAGGAAACACAAAGAAAAATGGCACAAAGGTACACAAATCAGACAGCATGTAAACAACTTGGAATCTTTGGCTTTTTGTCAGTGCAAACTGATTAAACTTGCATCAGATTAGAGTCTGTGCTTGCTGTCATTTGTATTGCTGACCATTAAAGTGCATACTTAAATAACAAAGAGCAATAATTCTATATATCTACATAATCTGTGCAGTTAAGGGAATGATAAATTCTTGGATTGTCCTGTCTTGTCCTTTCCCCTTACCATCTCTCTCCCCCAACTCTGCCCCATTAATGTTGAATATCACAGCACTTAGCCTTGTTAGTATGCATTGTTGTTGTGATCTGATTTCCCTGTTGTAGCTGCAGACTGGCACTGATAACCACAGGAGGCCCACTAGATTATGCTAGCTATGAATCCACTAATTAAAGTTGGCAAATAACAAAAAGAGCTATACTTTCTCTTGTGTTATTGAAGTCTGGGTTAATCAAGATTTTCTGATAAACTAAGCACTCTTATCAGCAGAGCAAAAGCTGGTTTACAAGCATTCTCAATCCAGTCTGAATTCTTACTGAAGTGTAAATATTTTCAGTTTGTTTGTTCAGTTTATAGATCGTGCCTTTTCAAGGGCACAAGATGAGCAGCATCTGTGTTAATCACAAAATGCTCAAGTATATTGATCAAATCCTCATCTTGACGTATTCAGTGCATTTCTGGACATCAGAATCCATGCTTCTTGCTTTCATTAGTGAAACTTAAAACACACTTGCATGAAAGTATATATGGCATTGATAGCAAAAGTGCCAATGTATGTGGAACAACATGAATGAAGATTAATTGAATTGAGGGGGGAGTTGATGGGCTTTGTGGAAGTAAGTCAGTACTTACCCATGAATGCTACACTATACGATCATTTGGTCAGTTCCAAAGAGTGGGAGGCTCACTGCTATGATAATTTGGAATAATTCTTACATGTACAGAGGCAGTATATCTCTGAACTCAAAATACAACATAATGCACATTTTAAAATGGGGTTAAATATTTTGGTTATTGATGAGTTCTCATAAATAAGTATGGTTACCCAAGTTATTTGTTTATTTATACGAGGCATGTTGGTTTTATAGATATGCAAATCCATGCAATAAAAAAACTAGTTGTGGTACTATATTTATCACTAAAATATGTGTGTTTCCTTTCAGTTTCTAAAGCAGAAATGCAAATTCTTCATGAAAGAGCTCAGAGGCTGAAGGAACTCTGTTCACCAATTAGCCAATATACAAGCCAAGCTTCACAAATTCTGGTTGACAAACACTGCCTTGTTTACTACAAGAAAGGTTCATTTGAGTTTTCTTAGCAAGTAAAGTTTCCTTTAGTGGCAAGTTCTCTCTTTAGCTGCAAGACAGATTGCCATCACAAGTCAGTGAAGATACAGGTTCTAATATAGGAACATTACAAAGTGGGAGAAACCCAGATACACACCACAATGGATATTTCCACTAAAGAATATAACTTTGTTAACTGAGTTACTCCTTTACATGATGATGATGTTCTCCTTGCTTTTAGGAATGACCATGACCTGATAAACACTCTCTGAAAACAGTGAGATATCATATATTCAAGGCACAATTTTTTCAATGCATGGATATAGGCAGGAGATTGTGCTGCTGTTCAGATGGCACCTCAGCCAAGTCCAGTGGGATCATTATTCCCTCAGAAATCTATAGTGTCAGCTGGAACCACTTCTCTCTCCAAGTACTGTAACTGTAGGAGACTGGCTTATAGCAATGGTTAAGGGTCCCACTGGAAATCAAAACCTCCTTTATTTGACTTTGGTTATCATATTCTACTTCATAATGGAGTGACTCTAAGATGAATAGCTCCCCTTTATTCTCAGCTTACTTATCAGAATACATGTAATTTCCCCCCTTTTGACATATAGATGACATTAAATGTGTGATAAGAAAATGTGAGATGGACTAAAAAAGAGATTTGAGTGTCACTTTTCACCTAACGGTATTTAGGTGATATGCAAAATTACACTGAATGTTGCCACTTCATACATAAGAATCAACAGCACTGACATCATTTGGGCAAGAGACATACAGGTGTCAAAGCCATTCATTCTTTTCAAAACGTTCAAAACAAGATCAGAGTGCCCTTTATGCTGTGTTTTGCTAAACATTCAAATCATTATCACAAGGAGACATTTAACAGCTCCCAAAGATCAATTATCACTGAGCAAAAGATCACAGTATTTATCACAAGAGTGGAGCTGCCACTTGTTCCAGAGAACCAAAGTGGCACATTGTAATATTGGACTATTATAGATCTTTTGAATTAGAAAGATATGGCAGAAAGAAAGATGCTGGCATCCAAATGTTTCGAGGTTGTTGTTGGTAGTTTAGCTCATATTACCATGCAAAGTGTAATTTGCCACATCACTGTGCTTCAGATTCCTAGCTTTCTGTTCTGCAGAGATTCCTGTTGATTCTTTTCCTTTGCCTCCATAAGATGTTTCTTCCGCTATACAGATTATTTAGTTCTTCCTTTCATCAGTTCCTGGTCTTTGTACTCCTTGCTTCTTCATGTCATTGCTCCCCAAGATTTCTGGTTTCTACCAAACTATTTGGTTTGCCCCAAGACTTCAGCCATCAGCTTCTTATTTTAAATTATAGAATAGAAGCAAATAATGGTTCCCTAGAGCATGTTCCCACCTTTTCGCTGTCCTTCATGTGTTATGGCAACTCTTCCTAGACATGTGAAGTTCATCTGCTGTTTTAAATGACCTTCAGACTTGTACATTTAAAATTCAGAATGACTTGTGGCAGCATTTTGGATTATTCAGAGATGTTCCGTACCTCCATCCCATGGACCACATCTAACTTTTGATCTGGATTTTCTCCAGTCCTTCACTGTGTCTCCTATTAGATTGAAAGTACTTCCTAAGTACAGTGGTCCACCAAATGTCTTTCTAAGTAAGAGACCTCCAAGTTCTTGGAGTGTTGGAGTGTTCATGCAGTTCTTTCCCTTGGGTAGGCAGGGTGTGAAGAATCTATTCAGCCAGGTTCAAGAAATAGGCCATATCTGTCAAATTGCTTCTCTAAAATTCAGGCGATTTCCTACATTTTTCTATTCCAGTAAGCATTATGTGAACATAAGTCACTGACACTGCATAGAAGAGTTCTGCTATGGAGATACTAGGTTGTGAATATGCATTGATGCTATATCACACACGATTATTTCAACTGAGTCATCTGTCAGTGTTTATCTGTCAATTAAGACTGAATAATATCTTGGGTTGTGAATCTACAGTGTATTAATAGCTTGTTTTCTGCTGCAGTCATAACATCCACTGTCACTACTTTATGTGTTGTGAATACAGATCCCTGATTTTAAAAACACACACCAAGAACAATACACTGTGTTCAACTACATTTTGACATGTTTATTGACATTTTCCCCTCATTCTGAAAGACTGTCATTATTTAGACTTGCAAGTCTATACTTACAAGGAGAACTGTCTGACTAATATTAAAAATATCGTGGGTTACATATTATGTTTTCATACCCTTTTGTACAGTACTGGTAATAGATACTAATGAAGATTCCCACAATAAACATTAGATCTTGTTGATTCTAAGGCAGCTGCACTTTTAGTTTTGTAATACAGTAATCTGGTGAGAGCATTCACTTGCTTATATCTGGATTTTGACAAAGTGCAGTTTCAAGTACAGTTTATTCCCATGGTACATTGGCAAGATACAACAAGCCTTGTTTGTTTCACCTCTCCAAAGCTTGATAAAGACATAGAGATCATAAATTAAACCTATGAATTTTCTGCTCTGTTTCAGAAAAGGTATTCCACTAGTGATGTTTTCACCTTTCTTGAATGAATGGTTCAGTTTGGTATGTTGTAAAGCATTTATTTTGGTATGCTGCAGAGTATTTATTTTTAAAGTTTTTCTTTCATTTTCATAATAAAGAAAAAAAACCTGCTGCTGCCATCACTCTTTGTTCTTGCCTTACGTTGTCCATCTGCTGGGATTGTCTGTCCTGAGAAAGGCTGTTTGGTGTTGCCTTTTAAGGTGTTGGAGCGGGCTGCTGGTACCATGGGATAGTTTAGACTATCTTATTCGCTACTTGCAATGAAGACAGATAGCAGTCCTGGGTTTTGCTCTCACTTTAGAGAGGCCCCTAACAATGCTCTGTTTTTCCTGCGGTGGTTCAGATGGTCTGCTTTCAATCTAACACCTAACTAACAACTAGGTAGGGATATTTAGGAATATAAGTTAAACTTAAAAACTTATTAATTAGAGCCAGCATGGTGTGGTGGTTTGTGCATTGGACTATGATACTGGAAACCAGAGTTTGAATCTCTACTTGGCCATGGAAACCCATTCAGTGACCTTGGGCAAGTCATGCTCTCTCAGCCTCAGAGAAAGACAAAGCAAACCACCTCTGAACAAATGTTGCCAAGAAAACCTCATGATAGTTTTGTGGGCTGTGTTCCCAGCAAAGCTCATGTGCACTGCTGTCAGGATGGCTGGAGTATCTGTGTGTGGGTTGATGGGGTTGATGGCATGGCCGCTAGGGGCAAAGGAGCCCATTGATTTGGGTTTGTTGCTGGGTCAGGTCGTGCTTGTGTCCAATGTGGCTTTACTTTGAGGCACCATGACCTGGGACTTCACACATTTCTTGGAGTTGCAACAGTGCTTCAGGCTTCAAAATATCCTCATTTTCCTGTGCAACCAGTTCAGCCACCAGGAGAAAGCCACCAACGAGGAGCCCCTGAAGTCACTAAAGCATGTCTGCCTAGGCAATGGGTATGAGTCCAGTGTGTTTGAAAAGTGTGAGATCGATGGTGAGATCAATGCTCATTCATTCTTCAAATTTTTGAAAGAAGCTTTTCCTTATCTACATGATGACCCTATCTCTCTGATGAACAACCCACAGTACATCATCTGGTCATCTGTGTGACACAATGACATTGCATGGAACTTTAAAAAGTTCCTCACTGGCCATGATGGGATAGCATTCAAATGTTACAGTAGGATCCAGGATGATATTGAAAAGCAGCTTGAACAAGTCACTTAGAGTAAACCAGATTAAGTCTTGCTGAAATTTCTTTCTACCTCTTTGCTTTCAACTAGACTTACCCTAGGACTGAGTGTGGTAACTCTTATGTTACAGTAAATTAAATATATGTCCCAAATTAAAAAGAAGGCAATCTGAGTATGTAAAGGAAAATTGGTTATGTGTTAGTTTTCTCTTAAGATCACCATAAGTTGGAAATGACTTGAAGGCACACATCAACAACAACAACAACAACAACAAAGTTTGATGACCTAAAACACTTGCAAACTTACTGAACAGACATCTTAATAATAAAGGTAAATAGAATAGTAAGCTAAGCTATTCCGCAAAACAAAAGGAAATTAAGAAAACTCAGTGTAACAAATTCCTATGACAGTGAACAACTGCACTCTTGCCACAACAGCTTTCTCATAGTCTTCATGTCTGGAAGAAATAATAAAGTGATTACATAACTTTGATGACTGCACATAATCCTGCACCATAAACACTGTGATTGGAGGGGGCTGGTGAAGCTGCCTCAGGTAGCAAAGTAGAATTATCAATGTGCAAAGCTCAGCTCCCTTCTTCTCCCCTCTGCATCACACCAAATTAGTATGTTCCTTTATATTATACTTTCTAGGATTTTCTTACATATGAATCTGAAATGTTTTAAGATGCAATTCTTTCTCCCTGGAATAAAACTGAACCATTCTATTCTAGCTGGGAACTCATACAGGTAAGTTGGAATCAGTCTGATCCTATTTATTATTCAAGATTTGGCTGAATGTGCTGCCCTGCCCTACTTGGCAAAGGCTAAAATTATATATAAAATGTTAATCTTGCTGTTATTGTTGATCAAGGGTGGGGAAATGTAACCTTTCAGCCCCTCCTTTGTGTTTCAATCCTTGAACAACAAATTTGACCAATTCTCACCCAAAATTAGTACACAAAGAAACAAACAAGCAAGAACAAAAACAAAGAAAATCAAACCACAATTAAAATGTGGTATTCTGGGTCTCTTTGTGACCACTAACTCTAGTACCTGACAACACCACCCCAAGAAAACAAAGAAAAACTGTGTCTTTCTGTCCCAAATTTACATCATTAACACTTGTGCTAGGGTGACACTGTCCTCCCATACAGTTTTATTATACCTTGCTATCAGTGTTATATTTTCCTCTTTCAGAGTGCTTAAAATGTCCCCTCACAGAATGATTGCTATTTGCTTTCATAAATAAATATAAATAAATATGGTAAGTGACAAAAAAGAGCAAACTATTAGCACTCTATAAAAACAGAGCCACTGAGGGAGGGTGAGATTTGTTGTTTTAAACTGGGGCATAATTTGCTCAGGTGGTCCTATGGTGTGAAAGACACATTGTTTTCTCCTGTTGATGTTGAATTTTATACAAGAGTTATATTATTTGTATTTTTAGTATAATTTCGCTTAAAAAAATTAAAAAGAGAAAGGAGTGAAGGATATACCTCTGTTCTGATATGTCTTAGAAGAGAAGAAGAAACCCACTTGAGGGTGGGAATAAAATGTAACTGGTGCTTACAATAGCCAGAAAGTAGTCTGAGGCAAAGGAAATGTTAGAATATAAACAAAACAACAACCAAGAAGTTCGGCAACAAATAGTACTACTTCCCAACACATTTGTCCTACCTGGAGGAGCCCAATCTTTAGTCTTACCTTTCAAAAGTGGAAAACATGTCTAGTTGTCATTGCTGATGGGAACACCAGGTGAGAATCAGCTTGTTTGCCTACTCACATGAGGTGAAAACAAGCATTCAATTTTGAATTTCTTTTCTTGCAGAGTACAGGTCAACCCAGTCATTCTCTGTTTGCATTTTTAACCTAGTGAATTCAGTAAGAACAACTTTATCATGATAAGAACCGTTGTGGTTGCCACATTGCCTTAATCAAGTTTATTATACACAGCTTCTTCTAGGAACAATGTTACAAGCACCGATAATGAAACAATTCTAAAACACATCACTGTGACTATATGCCTCTCTTGATTTATACTCTAGCTGCAAATATCTTTTAAAATACAAGCAGAATGTGAAAAAAGGATGACAGGTATATAGGCTATCAATATAGTTAAAGCTTCTGGTTTGTAGGAAATTGCTCCTTGGGTGCATTGACTATCCTTTTGGGTAGGTGACAATATACAACAATTAGGATACATAAAATACCTTGTCAGGTGCTCTACAACCTACAGAATTCCAAAGTGGGTTGCACATTCTAAGGGGTTAGCAAGTTTGGTCAATTTATTGACTTTACTTCCTAAGGATTAAAAAAGTGAAACTAAGCAGACAACTTCACTGAATTCCTGGTTGGACCAGGAATTCCAGGAGTAGGATGTGATTCTTTAGGTAGGAATGATAATGGTTACACAGGAACAGAGAAAGGAATGTGAGACGTTGGCTGTTTCCGCACTAGACTCTTACAGTGCTGTTATTCCACTTTCAACATCCTACGGAATCCTTGAAAGTGGAATAATAGCACTATAACTGCCTAGTGTGGAAATGGCCATTGAGGGAGGTCTCAGGTCCAGCTCTCCAGTGCCTTATATCCTGGATCACCACAATCAAAAATTGTTCGTGCCAAAATGCCTTCTGTGAATGAGTTTCACCATGTTTTTAGCTTTGCCAAGCCATTTTAGGCCCAGGAGAAGGTCTTTTCAAAACAGAAAATAAGAGGAAGTTTACCTCCTGTTTTTAAAAAGGCCTTTCCTTGGCCAAAAATAGCTCGGGGAGGCCCAAAACATACAGAAAATGCCTCCCTTACTCTTAGAGGGCATTCTGGGGCAAACAATTTTTGATTACTTGAGGGCCCTGAAGGTCAAAAAATGGTGGACTGCACTTTACTTATCACTGCCCTACAATGAGTGGGGGTAGCCCTCCAGGGTTTCAGACAGGAGCTTTGCTTTTGTATTTGCAATGCATGCTCTTCTATTGAACTAGTGATGTGTTCAAATAAACTTATTTATATGGAAGCACAGGGATTATAGCATATATTGTAGGCATCATTTATTTATATTTTAACCTCCCCTTGGGAGTATTGTATGTGGGATTTTATTTTGGTAACAATCTTCTAAGGTAGGAGTGGACAGCCCTTATGTTTCCACAATCTACTTTGCTTTTCATTAGATCTCTGAGGTCCACAAACTGTAGGAAGGGTAAAAATGTCTCAAGAAGACAGATGTAGAATTGAAGGAGAAGGGATGTTTGCGAAGAGATGGGGGGAAAAGCTGTAATAGAGTTGGGACAGTCAGCCAAGGGGAAGAACTGAATGGGGTTTGGGGTAGCTGTGAATGATTAAATAGTTCAGTGGTTAATGTGTGGTCTAATTGTATACTAATAAACTTCTACTTGTTTGTTCTTTTCCCCCCAATGATATCTGGCTGTTCCCGTTAAATTTTGAGAGTCTGCTCGTGCTTACCACAGTGGACCCATTGAACAACACATCCACTAGAGATCACCTTGAGGCCCAAGTATCTGGTCTAGTGAGGGATCTTGAGGGTAAGGGGACAAGGTGAATGACAGGGCCAAAAGGTTTGAACTGCAGGGCCAGTCTTAATTAGGAGGCTGCCATATGTATTTTCCATTTGTGTTTTTCACCAACCTTTCTTGATTTTAAGAAATTTCCTCCTACTATTTTATTTATATTTGGAACCAGAAATCTTTTCTAATCTACTGCAAATAACGTGGAGATCATGGTCAAACTTTTTCCCAGCCACGTTGTAAAATAGTTTCAGTGAAAAATAAAGATAGATTCAAAGTCACTCAGCCAACTTGTTTGCTGAGAGGAGATTAGAACACTTATTCTAGTCTGAGACTTTATTGTCTACACAAGACGTAGAGAACTTCTTCCCCTCCAGATACTGTTGGTTTCCAGCTCCCTCCAGCAAGGTTGATGGTTGAGAAATGTTGTGAGGTACAGTGCAATAACATTCCACAAGACCATAGAGTATCTACACATTCTACTGACCAGAGGTACTTGGAAGATGATACTCTGAAAGTTTTGTTTTAAAGTATGCATGAGAAAATGTTGTCTTCCTTTTATCTTTCATACTTTCCCATTTGGTTCTCTGAGTCTTAGTCTGCTCTTTTAGTGTAAATGCTGACTTTCTGACATCTTTAAACTTGCTTGCCACACATTTGTTTCTCCCTCAAGGTTTTGGGGAGTTCATTCAAAGGTTTATTGGTAAGAAAGTGGATTCCTCTTGATTTATCAGTTCCTGGCTAGAAACTTGCATTCTCTTTCCTGAATTTTGATTTCCTCACCAGTTCTCTAAAAATGACTTCATGAAATCTTGAGCTCCCCCAGGAGTGCTGTATAATGGTATGGAAAAGGGAGAGGACAACGAGAGCTTTTTTGTTGGCCATGCATCCTTGAGACTCACAATACATTAAAGGAAGTTAACTGTAATATGTTCTTAGCAGACAGTTTTATGGTGGAGCAGAGGTGCTTTAAATTCTAAAAAGGTGCAGACAAGCAAAACATGCATGTGCCTTCAAGGCCTTTTGTTGAGTTAATCCAGAACTTGTCAGAAATTCTATGGCCTCTGTATGTTTCATCATCCTACTCTATTTTTCCACTACCCCCTTTCATAGCTCTTGATTTTTTTTCCTTGTTAATAGTCTTTTTAAAAAGTGACCTCAAAAAGCCTTCCTACACATCTCCTTCATGTCTTCAGGCAATCATGTTGAGTGAAGTAAACCTCATGATACATTGGTGGGTCTGTGTTTGCTCTTGGTGACAATTCAGATGTGCTGCTTAGTATATTTTTAAAATTAGTTTTACACATTTAAAAATTACCAAAGTAAATAGAGATTGAATTCAAAAATCACTCTATATTATCACTTCCTTTTCATCTGAAAATTAGAAAATTAGAAAAAAGAGTGGAAGGAGGAAAGGGGGTACTTTTGCCCAAGTACAATAATTTGTGTACACTTATAACAAACTAACAATAAAAAATAAGAATAAAAGACAGAATTCCTTGCTCTCCCCTCAGTTGTGATGCTGTGATAAGTATAAGGGAAGACTGCATGATAGCACAAAGGACATTTGGATGGTTTGGCATGTCAGGAGTGCGGTAATGGTAAGCACTAACTATCCAGCAGAACAAAGGAAAGCACAAACCTTGAAAGACTAAACCTATTAGTTATGGTGGACTGTTGTCAACACTTTATGGATCCAAACAAAATAAAGGCAATGTGTAGTGGTCACAGAGATCTGCTGGATAAATTGCTTGCCAGGCATCACTGTAGCTACAGGAAGCTTTCTAACGGTAATCAATTCATTACAATTCTTTTGCCATTTGTTCTACCTTATTTGGACCTTAGTTGATCCAGATAGGCACACAGCCTCATTTTTCTTCTCCTTCTTACACAATACCATATGGACATTTGAACAACGGGCAATGAATCTGTTTTTTTGTGCACATTTTTTCCCTTTCTTTTGGATTAAGGAGAGACAGGACAGTGTAAGTGTAGTCTACATAATTGCTGGCTAATTTCACTATTATGCTTTTATTCTCAAGAAAAATTGTTGAACACTATTGCTTTCAGCCTGTTCAAAGGAAATAATGAAAGTTACTTTGTCTAAAACAGTTTCAATGTATTCTGTAGGTGAACTACAGTTTTATGAAATCTACTGTTGTTAATTTTGTCACAACTACATGTGTCCACATTATATTACTATGTTAAGGCATGATAATATTTTGGTAGCTACCCTATTTGTCATTCATTTCTGTTCAGCCTATCACAGCAAAGAAGTCCTGCTCAGTATCAAACTCCTTTCTCCTCATATATCTGAAAATACATTAGCATTGACATTATTTTGTGGTAGATGTCATGCCCTCCCACTCTGAGGACTCAGATTGGAAACAAGTCATACTCTGTCGCTGTGAAAAGGAGAAGATCAAACAGCTGTACAATCAGGCATCTGAAGACTGCCAGGCCCTCTTCTAGTATGTAGACGGATCAGGGTCTGGATAGGATAAAAAACAGCCACTCAGCCTCTAGTACAGGCAAAAATGACTAGCAAAGATACCCTTGCCGCTGCCCCAATGCAGTCCGCAGTTAGAATCAAGGACTGCTCAGGAGGAGCACCTGTAAGAATACCTTGACCAATAATAGCTGAGAAAGTGGGTGGAATTAGGAGCTTTCAGCTTTATAACCAAGGCAGTAGCTCTGATTTGTGTTGAAAACAATACCGGTCTTGGCCCTAAGCAATTCATGGATTTCTGTTTCATTTTATAACCCAGATCTGTTTTATGGCTGTGTTCACTGATGAATCCCTTGGATTGCCTGATGCTGATTGACTACCTGGCACTCAACAGTGGACGACTCTCAGTACAAGCTCTTTGTACTTATCTGTTTACAGCCATTCTGACTTCTGGTGACTGATTCTCTGCTTACAGATGAGGTTCAGGGATGCAATATTCATTGGACCATTCAACACTCACAAGATCATGTTTTATGTTGATATTATGGCATAATTATGTGTTGTCCTTTTGATTTTGAAATTGATGTTTCTATTTGTATTTGTCATTATGTAGCCCCCGATAATCATCATCATCATCATCATCATCATCATCATCATCCACTGAGCACTGAGAGACATATCACACCTTTTTTCCTGTGGATTCCATTTGGCAGTCTCCGGTGTTTTCCTCTTCTGTTTTTCCTTTCCTGGATGTGATGGCATGGGACCACACTCACAGTTAAGGAATTCTAGGACAAGCTATTAACACAGCTTTCCATGTTTGAGATTAAAAATTGAAGAAACACTGATAGAATGGGATCAAACTTGTGAGAGAGCACAAAAGGATGATGAGTGAATTATACGCCTCTATCTTATTGGAATATTGTTGTGTTCAGAGGGTCCCTAGAGGTTTGAGAATTATTGCTGGGAGGGGGTGGAGAACAGCCATATTTAAGGAAAATGAAGAGTTTATGAACAAATGATGTGCTATTCTCAACAAGTGTTCACAAGATTTTATGACCCTGATAATAGAAGCTTCATCCAAGCAAAACTTTCAATTAAAATAATCTTTAAAAGAACAGGTAAATAATATTGAAAAATCAAAACAATGTACATACGGGTGAAAAAACTTTCTTCCTTAGAAACAGATTTTAAAAAATCCATGATGAACTAAAGTCTTTTGAATACAAAATATTTCTCAGAGATGTGTCAGACTACATTTCCCATAGAGTATCCCTTGGCTGCACACAAAATCAAAGAAGGTGTCCTTTTCTTTTCATGAAAACACTGTGGAATCAGAAATAGACTGGTAACATTGCACAATTCATAGTAACAAGTAGGACTCAGCACCACAGCAATCTTCATCTTTTTTGGAGACAGAGACAACTTCGGCAGAAGATTTACAACCCACAGTTGCAAGAAACTGACTGTAAAACATCCCTCTCCTCCTAGATGCTCCCAGAGAAGAAGATAGTTGTTAATCTGTCAAACAGGAAAGAAAAGTTTAAAACAAGGGTTTAACTTTTGCTCCTACTCCTCACCATGATCTTGTTCAAGTGAGACTGGACTTAGTTCAGTTTTTTGAGAATATCAAATTACACCAGTATTTCAGAGTGACTGCTTCTACATCCTCATACACAAAAGTGAGTTTTAGAAACCCCTCCTGATTTATGTCCTCTCCTCCTACAGATCCAGATATAACAGTTTTTGAAAAGTTGGTTTCTCAGGAATCAGAAAGATTAGAAAATATGGCTCCATACCCCAGGAACAACATGAATTATAGGAAATGGCAAGCTTTTATGGGAGCTATATTTAGATTCTTTCATTGCTACCAAGGGAGCAGACAAAGGAGGGGCCATTGTAGTCCAGAACATTTGTTTATTAGACCAATAAGATATTTTGACAGTTTCCATATAGGCATAGAGCCTGCTTAAGGTTAACCCCATAGAAGGTCTTAACATTATTAAAATCTTTGTGGATGAGGGTCTCAGTTTGGGCTATCTGTCAGAAGAGAAAATAAATTTTTCAAAAAATCTAACCCTAGAACACCTAAATTTTATGTATTATCAAAATTACATAATTCCCTCTCCCAATAGTATCAGAATACAGTTCAGTCTTGGAACCACTTGCTCAATTTGTAGATCATTTTTTTAAAAAAACTTTTTGAACCTGAAATTCCATCATATGTATGGCACTCTGTAGATTTCATTTAAAAAAATAACACCCTTGGGATTGGAGGAGGGAATTTGTTAGTTACTATGGATGTGAGACCTGTTCACACCAATATACCACAAGAAGAGGCTTTAACCACCCTACAACAAACTTTATACAGGGGAGAAGTGAGATGGTCTCCCTCTCACTTCTTAACCTGTCTGGCTGAAATAGTCTTGACAAAAAAATTACTTCAGGTTTGAAAACAATTTCTTTTGGCAGATAAAAGGAGTGGCCAAGAGGATGTCCTATGGCCCCTGAAAAGGCCAATTTGTTCAAGGAGAGGTTTGAAAAGAAAATCACCTGTCCTGTAAATGGGTTTAAAAAACAACTGGTATTTTGGGTCATACTTTTGGATAATATTTTTTATATTTGGAGAGGGAATGCAACTGATCTCTTGGAATTCCATAAGTCAATAAATTCTTGGAACACCCATACGAATCCAATATAGAATTCAACACAGAATTCAACAAAGTAGAAATCTACTTTCTGGATTTAAAAGAGAAAAAAAAAAGCAGGTTATCACCTTGCAATCTGGAATGGAAACCTACAGATGCTAACACTTGTTTAAGATTTATCAGCACACATTTCAGATCACTTAGATCACTCCTTCATAGGCATTCTTTAGACTGAAATGGAACAGATCTAATGAAAGTGACTGATCAATCAATTAATTGACAGAGGATATCCAACTGATGAAGTATTCCAGGCATCTCAGAAGTCATATTCTCAACTACAAAAAAAAAAAAAAAAAGCAAAATCGATCACAATCCAACAGTTTCAAAGAAGGAAGGAAGGAAGGAAGGAAGGAAGGAAGGAAGGAAGGAAGGAAGGAAGGAGAGAAAGACCACTGGCACATAATTCAAAACATACCAGGCTGCCAAGAAAAGCTCCAGATTTCATTTACAAGAACATCAGAGATATTTTGGTAAACAGCAATTTCAGGGAACAGAAATAAACATCAAGGAACACACTCATTGCTGCAACCAGACCCACAGAATAGTCCTCCATGTCCATTGTGTCTATTGCACATAGACTGCCAAAATGATTAATTTACAAGTGACACTAACAAACAGAAATACACTTTGGCCCACTTTACCATGTGAAATACCGTTTTGTCATCTATGCTACACGATGCATGCGTCTAAAGATGCATGTAGGAAAGACAACAAGACCTCTCAAAAACGCATCTTTCAAATATAAGAAACAAACATAGCTGCTCCCTTGGTAAACCACTTTTGGAATGCCATCATCCTGCAACAGACCTCAAATTTTGGGTTATAGAATAATAAATAATGAGAAGAAGGTGTTTTTTTTTTTTTTTTTAAAAATAACAGAATAGATTTTAAAATTAAAATCATGAGTTCCTGGAAGAGTGAAGGAAGAACTGGGTCTTCTCCCACTTTTGTAAATTCACTCTGAATTTTTTTTGGTCTGGTTGCATAATATGGCTTTGAAGGCTATCTCACTGCCTCACCACTCCCTTCCTGATTTTTCTAACCATTTGCTTAAAAAACAAAACACCCCCCCCAAAAAAACAAAAACAAAACTTGAGCCTGATTCTCCATTTCCTTGTCAGTCCAGAAAATGGAATGAGATTTTCAGCTTCAGAAATTTCTGTTGCTAAATAGCATATTTGTATTATAGGATTTAAGCAATATATAAACATTGAAATGTATCATGATGTTTTATGTAGATATTATGGTATAATTATGTGTTGTCCTTTTGATTTTTAATTTGATATTTCTATTTTGTATATGTTTTTATGTTGCCCCTGAAGAAGGTCATTGAAATATAGGTAGCAGGCCAAAATGTGTTGGGTTTGTTTCAAAATCAAATCAAATCAACAACAGCAGCAAAAAACACTGAGCACTTGGAGATGTATTTCCCCTTTCTACCACTGGGCTGACACAGACGGCTGCCTTAGGCAACAGATGGTGGGGTGCAACAGAAAAGCTTAAAAGCTAGAGATGGACATCATATAGCCTATCTTCTGCTGTCCAAGCCAGTCAGCTTCCCTTGGGCACAATAGAGGATGTGATGCTTCAGTAAGTATGAAATGAGAGAGAATGCCATCTTTGCTTTCGGAATGAAATGTTTTGGTCCATACCGGCCTGCACATTTTTGAATGAGAAAATATGTCTATCCCCCTTGGAACAATGGGAGTACATTTGGATATAGGTAACAATAAAGTGAACTTCCAGTTTTAATTGAGAAAACCATAGTCCCATAGATACCATAATTTTGCAAATATTATCCTAAATGCATTACATTTGGTTGATTCTACCCAGTCTTACCTTCAGATTTTTTGACATTATTGTCACATTGACGATATCTAGATGAATACAAGAAAGAAAGAAAAAGTAAGGGGAATTAGAAATGTAATCAGACTTCAGTATCCAACAATTGACTCATAATGTTCCTTATAGACCAAACTCTGTGAAATTATTAAGCAACATTCCTTAAACTAAAATATGCAATCAAGAAAAAGAGGTTACTCTGGCTTAAGTTTCTATGGATATAAAAGGGGACCCTCACCTATTTCAACTGTGCCCTGTGGCTGTGATTATCAAGAGTGCTGCACTTCTCTGTAGAAATGCTAAACCCATCTCTCAGAGGTAAACCCAGGTATATTTACCTGATCACGTATCAAGAATGAAAGAAAGATGAATGAAGAATGCCTGGCATCATGCTTATTAGAGAGCACAGGGCCATGTTGGATCAGAAAAAGCATCAGTCAAATCCAGCATTCTTTTTCTAGGGCTCTTTCTCAGCTTATCATGTTCTGACGACATCTGGTGTGGGTTCTTGTATTGTCTCTGCTGGGAGGGGAGCATGACAGGAGTGCCCCTCTCCACACTGGCTGCCTCTGTGAATGAAGGAAGCATGATGGCACCATGTCTTCCTTCTGCAGCACAACCAGGTACTGTTCCAGGCTATGCTGGGGCAGGAAGTACAGCCGTTGTGCATCCAGGGCCTCAGCACACCAAGTAAGTGCAGGTGGATGCCAGGATGGTGGCGTGATTACTGGTCATTGGGAGGGAAAACACTTTAATAACCTACTGTGCAATTGTACTGCCCAGAGACAGGAGAAGGACAGGACCTGGACAATGTCATGCAGAACTGTTGTCTGAGTTCCATCCTTCTCCCATCTCAAGTGTGGTATGACAACGTTCTGTGGAAAGTCCTAAGTCCAGTCATCTCATGTGTCTCTCCAGCAACCAGGATTGAGGGGTATACTATAATAGTACATATTGATTACAGATAATTTTCTTGTTGATAATACAGCAATTGACAATTGCAGTCTACAAGAAAACATTACTCTGTGGAATACTCCAGGTCAAAGTACCTGCCAGCCATAATCTTTTCCAAGTATACTATTCCATTTCTTCTTCTTCACCCTACCAATCAACAGCATTCTGTCACCAGTTAATGTGTTCTGTCCTTATACAATTGGTTCGTATGCACATTTCTTCTAAAGCCCCCCCATCTTGTAAGTCCCCAAATCTATTGACACCTTCCTTGAATGTTTTTAAAGAAGTAGCCATATTAGTCTCTTGCAGCACAAAAAAGAGAAAGGGAGGGGGAGAAAAAGAGGAATGTGGTAGCATCTAAATTAGAAACTAGGTAGTTTTAAAAGTCTAAAGGTGCTGCTACATTCCTTTTTTCCCCCTTTCCCTTCTTTCCTCATTTTATGCTCCCTTATATGTGTATATGAATTGCATGTAGAAAATATATCTGCTGTTAGTATGGAGGATTGCCTCTGCCATTAAGAATGCAACAAGTAAAAGATGTCAGGAAAATTAAGAGTTTTTGTGTTATGTAATTGATTATATAGAAGAGACTGTAAGAGACACTGAAGTAAAAAAAGCAAATAATAATAACTGAAGAAAAAAAAAAACAAAAAAAGCAAAATGAGTATATTTTCAGTGGGATTTCCCCCCAAAAAATCAATGTTTAGATGATAATAGTATTCCTTTCATGCTGGGTAACAAAGCTCTATAGCACAGCATTCAATGAGAGAATTTGTGAAAATTTGCACAGGTGTCACAACTATGAATGAAATTCAGTGGCCAGTATTCAGTCTGGAACTGAAAACATTGAAGCTCATTTATTTCATGGCCTTAAGTGTGCTTAACTCTGTGCTGGATTTGCAGCCAATGAATAAGAAACTGAAGTCTGTGGTGTGTAAGATAAATATTAAATTTTATAATGATGTACTGTTACATACCTAGATGCTTTTGTTCTCATGATGCAAGTTTATGTGTACACCTGATTGGGAATTATGTGGCCCTCCACTGGAATTATATGGTCCTTTCACCAATAGCACTGCCTTTCCACAGTGGTGAGATTGTGTGCGCTTGTGAGGCAAGGGGCTATGCTAACAGCAACAATGCTACTGGTAAGGTCTGCTGTGCCAGACAGCCTTTTGTTGAAGAGCAGACTACATGTGCCAAATATCAGCAGCATTAGTGGGGGGTGACAATAGCGGAGGATCTCTCAGAAGCAACAGCAGTGGCACCATAGCTAACACTTGTACTATGCAGAAAGAAGCACAATAAATCCCTTTTGAATATCTTTTTTCACGAAAGGAAAGATAATAATAAACCACTCCTGAAGCCTTCTACCTTAAAACCCTATGACAAGATAATCCAAAATGAAACAAAAGATAGTTCCAGAAGATGGAACTCCCAGATTGGAAGGTACTCAATGAGCTACTGGGGTACAGCTGAGGATGACTACATATAGCTGTGCATAATGATGCAACTGCACTTAAACCAAAAGGACGTTCAACTGTTGACAATGTCAGAGGTGAAAGGACAATCAGTCCAAAGCTTCAGAAAACATATTAAAACATATTAAAAGACCATGAAATAAAATCAACTCCTTTGAAATGTGATGCTGGAGAAGATTTCCAGAATATGGTGGACTTCTAAAAAGAAAGATGATGGGGGTCCTGGAATAAAGCAAGTCCAAACTCTGGCTAGGAGCACGTACATATATCTTGTTCAGAGGTAAAAGTTAGTGGGGCGTGGCTGATGTGTGTATGGGGGCAGGGAGGTAAAGGTCTTATGTGCTGTATGCAGATAGGATTGTCTAGTGTAGTTATGAGGGGAGTGAGCTGCCAAGTAAGCCAAGGACACCACCAACTAACTGACTAGAACACTAACTTACTAAAACACTGAAGGGCCCTTATTACCAAACTGAAATAAGAGAAAAGAAATGACAGAAAAATATTATTCTGCCATTACAGACCCCCTAAGCAAACTACTAATAACAATATCCACAAACATTGCATCACTTGATTTCTTTTTGCCCAAAAAGTCCAAAAAGCTTGCCAATCTTAAAAAAAAACCCTTTATCAACCACCACTGATTATGAGTCATTCTGCATATTATTATTAAAGTGTTCTATTACCCTAGTAAATCAGCAACCTTAATATTAGATCAAAGATAAACTAAAGCAAATGTGTTGGCTGCACAGTCATCAAGGCCTTCTTTGAAGCCTGCATCCCTCTGGTAGTACCCACCAGCACTAGCTTAGCATAGGACAAGAACTGAAAAAATCAAAGCAGGGACTATAGATCCAGTTACTTCTAGGTTTGATTTCTTCTGTTTTGTTTTGAGTGTTTTGTGCTTTTGGATCTAGAACAGCCTATAAAGGATGCTGGAGACAAAGGTTGTCCACTCTTGTATTAGACTAGTACAGGAAATATTAATAAAAGTAAAATGGCAGTTAAATTCCACCCATTTATGGTCTGAAAAAATTGAGATCAAACTGTATACAAATGCCATATTGATTTATGTGAAGAACAACTTAAAATGTCCTTAGCTGTTAGTCAAAGACAGATGGGTATTTAAGACAGGGCACTTCTCTACTCCTCCTTTGGGAAGCCAGCACATGATCATAATTCTGACACAACCGTTAGCAGCCATTGACCCTAAGTCAACAACTCTTAAATTTCCAGCTGGTTGATGTGTATGAATATGCTCCCCAATTAATTCTTCACACCTGGTGTCTCTGTGTGTTGATCCCTATTTCCTCCAAGGGCAGGCTGGCAATTTGGAGGTCATCATAGGTGGTGCCCCCTAAACTGCCACCTGCCATGCACTACTTGATTATTCTTATACAGTAGTTTTAAGACTAAAACTACAGTCCTGCCATGACAAAAGCAACTTCTTATTTGCAGTCTGTGTGTAGCTAAATTATTTGCACAAAGACAGACTATTGTTGGTAGTACAGCACATCATTTGTACACTAAAGTTTCTAGGTACAATTCTTTCTATCTTTGGGATTTTTTTTTTAAGGTCAAGCATCTAGAAATGAGATAGTCGTGTGCTTCCAATCTTGAAGAGCTTCTTTCATCTCAAAATCACCAAGAAGGTTTTAATCAGCGGATGAGAACATTTTAGGAAACCTGATAAGATAACACAGAGTGATTATGTGAAGAGGTCATCTCCTTTTATATTTCCTAGCCCCCTTGATGTATAGCATGCCAACATCTATGTTGGGATGAGAAACTCAGCTTTCTGGATGTTTTTAATCTGCAACTTTCATCAGTCCTAGCTAGCTTAGCCAATAGCAAGCAACTGTGGGAGCTGTAGTCCAGGAACATCTGGAGGGCCACATCTGCTGTCCTGTCCCATACTATGCCCTTCTCTGATTTTCCTATAGAATTTATATCCAGGGTTGACTGGTTCTTGTTTAAGCAGGTTGCTGCTATGCCCATCATATTGATACAATCACTCTTAAGCATCCCATCTGGTGCTGTGTAGTCCATCATTCACTTTGGTATACAGAAGAAATATGGGATATGAAGCAGATTGGATGATGGCTAGAGTGTAAGTGGCATAGGACATGGAATAAGTACATTCTTCATTGTGCCTATTGTGCAGCAGTGAAGATGGTAAACACACCATGTTATGCTTCCACCATTTTATCCTCAACATGCCATCCAGTAGCATTATTCTAAGTGGTGAAGAGCCTGTTGGGGTCAAACTTAGTAGCAGTGCAAGCCATGCTTGCTTGCTGTGATACATTTCAGAGGCACCTTGAGGAGCAAGTAGCCCACACTCACTATAAACTTGACGCCACATCTATCATATAGTCTGAGGAAGTGTCCACTGCTCCATCTGGATGAGCTTTCTGGGATCTGTTTCAGTTGTTGTTTCCTGAAGATGTGGATAAGTTACTTAAATTAGTCTATACTACCACATGTAAGCTGGATCCTTGTCAGTCTTGGCTGATCAAATCTAGCAGCCATGGATTGATTGGATGGGTCCAGGGGTTGGTAAATGTCTTACTATGTCAGAGGGTACAACCTCACCTGAAAAGGAAGCGTGAGAACTACCAACCCATTGCTAATATCACCTTTTAGGAAAGGTATTTGATCATGTGGTGGCTTGCAATTTCAGATGTTCTCGGAGAAAGTGAATTAGCTGGACCCATTTCAATCTGGTTTCAGACCAGAGCAGAATTCTCAATTGACTTTAATCACTTTGACTAAGAAAGACAAGAGGAGTGCTACTTCACTGATCTTCCTGGAGACTTCAGATAGCTACATCCCCCACTTCACCTCCTGAAAAAGAAAAATCACCCCCAAACACCCTTTAGGAGGTATGACAGTATGTTTTAAGGCCTCCCAGACAATTTTAGGCCTTGGAGAGGTCTTTTTTCAATGGCAGAAAATAAGTGGAGTCAGTTCCTGTTCATGTAGCAAAAATGCAGCAAAAATATTCCCGACTGCAGGGATGGGCAAATTGCATCCCCCTTGAACTTTTGTGGCTCCTCAGGCCCCCTACAGCAGAGCTTTCCAAACTTTTCATGTTGGTGACAAACTTTTTAGATATGCATCATTTTGTGACACAGTAATTCAGTTTTACTAGTAAACCAGAGATTAAGCTAACCCTTACAGCAATAGCGATAGCAATAGCAATAGCATTTATTTCTATACCGTCTATCAACTAAGTGTTATCTAAGCAGTTTACAATGTATTTTTTTTTTAGCTAATTGCCCCCAACAAGCTGGGTACTCATTTTACCGACCTGCGAAAAGAGATAAAGACACATATATAAATTGTAATAGCGAAATTACAAGAAATGAAATTCTTAATTAGAAACTTACCCATTTTAGGGGTAACTCAATTGCAATTTAAGCAACTAAGCATGAAAATAACAGCACCAGCACTCCATTCCTGCAGTGATAAAGTGAGAAAACAATCCCGTGTGCACACACCTACAAATAGGTGGCTCTTTGTTGAGTGGACACACTTTTCACATTCATTTCTACTTTTTCAACCTGATTATGCATGCACAGTACGCAGAAGTCTGCCACCACATCACCGGGGTTCTTTCTTGGTCCTGGGCAGTGGAGGAAGGAGAAGCAGCCCCTCCACCCGAGCCTGGCCTGCTGCCCTGCTGGTGTCTTTCTCGACCTGGGGTGGCAGTGGCAACACACCTACACACTTCAGCTGACACACTGATGTGTTGCAACACACAGTCTGGAAAGCTCTGCCCTACAGGGTCAAAAAATGAAAAATTATTTTGTTTCAGAATACTCCCAAATGCATTTTGAGATTGTGGAGGGCATTTTCCCCATGTTTGGAGGGTCCCTGGGCCTTCCAGGGGTTTAAAAAAAAATTCAAAAAATTCAAAAATTCAATTTTTTTTCAAACTATCATTTTGTCCCCAAATGCCCAAAAATATCTCCTGGGGGTGAGGGGAGTATTTCTACCACATTTTGTAGCTACTCTGGGCCAATTTAGGCCCAGTAGAGGCATTTTTAAAAAACAGGAAGTGAACAAGAAATGACTTCTGGTTACTTCCTGTTGTTAAAAAGATCTCTCCTGCTTCTAAAATTCTAAAAATATGGTGATAATGCCCCATAGATATATGTGTGTTTGGAAAACAAAACAAAACAAAACAAAGCACATAACAAAAGTATGATTTTTTTTGTGAGAGCAGGTGTTGGGCCTTTCAAGGTTTCCTGAGGGGGGTTCATTCACCCCCCTAACCTTCCACAGTTGCCAACACTTGGCCTTGAGGTTATTGGAGGCATTTGGGGATGGTTGTTTAGAACTCCCCCAAATATTTTTGATTTCGTGGGCTGGAAGGGCCCAAGGGGCCACAAAAATTGCCGGGGGGGCATCATGTGGCCCACAGACCACACTTTGCCCACCGCTGATGCACATAATAAAAACAAACAAGAAAACAAATTAAAACATAATTAAAAAGAAAATGTGATAAACCAATTATACAAGATAGTAAAATGCTACTAACTTTAATAAAAAACAAACAAAGTAGTTATTTCTTAAAATTCCCAGAGAGATATGGTATCACCGGGGCATAAAAGATTCTCTCTCTCTTTCTCTCTCTCTCTCTCTCCCTCCCTCCCTCCCTCCTTTGTGTTAATTAGCATTCAATATGCCACATATAGTGAGCTGTTCCTGCTAATAGAAATACACTTATTCTTAAGAGAGCGTTATTTCCAATACTAACAATAAGGAGGCCAAGATATTGGATCCTTATATCTGAATATAATGGGAATTGGTGACAGAAATGGAACAAGTCCTTTACCTTCCAGCAACTGATAGGACCAAATCTACTCATATCACATTGGCCATTATAGTACCTCTTTAATTCTACCAGCCGCAGAACATTTTATCCCCTTGAGGTCTTATGGGCAAATAAAGGCCAAATATAGGGGCAGTTCCCCAAGAGAGATGTTACATGTTGGCACAATGCGTTAGACCACCAGTTTGGTAGCTTCCTATGAGTTCTACATTACTCCTCCTCTAGTCCCTTATAGTGAAATAGCCCACTATTTCCAATTCAGAAACAGACTGACACATTTTGGTAACCTGTGGTGCTGCTCTCATATCGTCAAATGCCATTGGGACAGAGATTGAGATCTGCTGAAAGATTATCTTAAGCCTATAGTGAATGGATACTTTCTGAGCTACAGTACCCACTGAATAGCAGCCTGCCTCCATAGATATAACTGCCTTAAGGATAGATCTAGGGTACTCAGAATGTCAGAGCTACAATATCTGCATGTGTCCACAATACAAAGGCCTAAAACAGTGTCTGCGGCAATAGCATAGTCTCATAAAGCTGAAGAGGGATGCGTACTAGCCTATTGCCTGGTATGGCCACATAGTGAAAAACAGCAGTAGCCATTATGTTAGTAATTAAGGTCGCAGCTTTCAAATAAGTGAACAAAGATCTAGGCTTTTTACCCAATAATTCACCTGCTCTTTCCTGCTCTGCAGGTGTTAACCCTTCCCTCTCAATCGTAACCATTAAGACTGCACTTAAAGTGCTACTTTCAAGCTTTTTCCTCAACTTTACATAACTGTAATAGTGTGGAGTAGGATATTTTTTTTCCAGCTTCCTAAGGAGAAAATTATGCTCCCCCCCAATCCCCCACCCATGCTATCCACCTGGTTGGTAGGGAACAAATAAACAGCAGAGGAGAGAAAGACATTTTTTTCCTGCTCCTGATGTGGATGAGTGGATCAGGATGCTGCCAGTCACATAAAGCTAGACCACGAGCTTCAGTAAGTCATAGGCAACCCCTTCCATGTCTCTGAAGTAGACATAAAACAAAAGATGCATTTCTTAGAGACTTATATACATTGAACAAAGAATATATATGTGATCTAGAGAATTTTGCAAATGCAGTTGAGCTATGCCCATTGCTTCAAGCTCTTCTGGACATTTATGCATAATCCCTGGAAAAATGTACAAAACATTACCAAATTATGCAGATTTCCCCAAGACCAGTTGGAGAAATGAATTATGTGGTCCTAGAATCCAAACTTAGGTTGTTAGTTAGCGTGCTGAAAAGCAGACCTTCCAAGGTAGCTTTCTTTGAAATTCTATAGGGCAACCTAAAAAGGTGAAAATATAGATGAGACTGTAGTGCAAAAAAGCAGACTTTAAATTTTTTAAGGCAATAAGGCATAAGCCAGGCCTGTGGAAAAAGGTGCGTTCCAAAGAATAGGTCTGGGATGCTGACATTTAATGTTTGTTTGTTTGTTTGTTTGTTTGTTTATTTTATATACTTCCTTTATCCCAACATAGAACCAGGGCACCTTGTAACATTAAAAAGATGACTGAGTCATTTTTGGCCTAGGATTGTGAGTTCAGGATCATCCCTGGTCCTGAGGTTTCCAGGTCAAAACCCAAGAGCTAGTGATGGCCCCAAGGGATGTCATTCAAACACATGTGATTTTCCTGTTTGGACATCAAGACAAAAATCTCAGCTAAAACTGGAGAATAAGCGCTCTTGTCTTCTGCCTTGAGATGACCCTTGAAAACTATAGGAGTTAGGCCCTGAGATATGGCAAATCTACTTTAGCTATACTAGTGTGAATGTTCCTGATGATAGATGCTAAGCAGTTACAGGCCTGGCTAGTATTTGGATAACAGACTGCTGAGTGCTGCAGGATAACTTTTTGTATACTCCCTGTAGATTTTCAGGTAGCCTTTGATTCCATATCTTGGCACTACTTTTTGTACGAGTTCCCTCTTCTGAATGTAATCTGTAATCTGCTAAGAAGAGTCCAGGGGATATAGAATAACTGGCATACCTTAAACATAATGGTAGGATATGGCTGATGTGAGATTTGGAGGCATTATTTTGCAATGATTTCAGTATATCTTGCCTGAACATTTCCAGAAGGTGGAGCTGGGCGACTACTTAGCCTTAGAGTCATGAACCTACGGGGTTCCAAAGGAGTCAGTACTGTCCCCTATGCTTTTTAACATCTACATGCAACCACTGCGAGAGGTCATCCAGAGCTCCAGGATTGAGTGTTTTCAGTATGCTGATGATAACCAGCTCTATATTTATATATTTATATATATAACCAGCTGTTTGCAAATGATGCCAAGCAGGCTGTGGTAGTACTAAATTGTTACCTGGATGCATTAAAGACTGGCTGTTGGTGAATAGACTGAGGTTTATTCCAGACAACATGGAAATGCTGCTAGTCAGTAAGAAATCCAACTTGCAATTGGACTTGCAGCCATTTCTGTATGGGATAGAGTTGAGGGAGCTGGCAAATAAAAGCAGGAGTCCAGCAGGGAAAGGCCCACTGCCACGTGGTCACCACCAAAGGGGAGGTCACCCCTTTGGGGGAACCTCTTCAGGGGAACATAAGGGCATGGGCCTGTTGTCCTGCTTGAAAGAAGAGAGAAGGTTACATTATATTATTTTGCACTTGATTACTACTACTATCATTGCATTATCGTCTTTAAGTGCACAGCCAGTCTGTGCAAAAGATGTGTCCTGACAAGAGGAAGGGAGATACCAGGACTGTGGTGCTAGCCATTACAGTTGTACGGGGCAGAGGGAGATATGGAAAAAGGAGACAGTGACCCATTAAACAGTGGAACTGTTGTGGCCAAGAAAAGAGGCGAAGACCAGGTTTCCAGGGAAAAATCAAAAAGCCATTTTATTGTTAACAATACCTTGCGCAAGGGCAACAGTTATCCCAGAACTGTTGTGTCCATTCAGTGAGGTAGCATCACTATATACCTTTTGCCTTCTATGTCAGCAATCAATCATTTACTTAGCCCACCCATCACTGGAGAAAAAGATCTTTAGTTAACTTTTCCATTACATCATTGACTGGCACAGAGGAGAACAAAAGTGTTAGTTAGAAAATGATACAAAATAATGGTAGGGAGTATAGTGCCTCCCTGTGAATTCCCAGACCTTTGAATGTTGCAAGGCCATTCTCTAAAATTTGAGATAAGACAGACATCTGCAATTTACTCAGAGGCACAATTCAATTCGCTTATTTTTCCTATTCAAGTGGCATTGGATTTAACCCCTTCAGAACAGGAATAGGGTGTTAGTTGTCCCTAAAGTGTCTCCCAACTCAAATAACTTGCATGATCCTGGCAATACTACTCTGGGTTAAAATGTTGCTTGTAAATTCCAACTGCCATTCAAGACAGGCTCCTTGATGGGATGTATCAAATAGATCTGGTTGGATAAGGCTGGGGGAGGATTAATCTTTCTCAGCTTTGTCCACCAGGTTTGAGCATCCGCTGCTGTTCCTTTTTCAGCAGCAGGGCTGGGGATGTGAAATTGCAGTAGTCTATTGATATCCCATTGCCTTATACAAATGCCCTATCCCACAGTTTTCTGGGCTTGAGTGTGTTTTCTTGAAGCTAGGGGGCTGGGGCAGATTAAGGATTCTGTTGGTTTACTGCCTACACCCCTGCTCAACAGTCTCCCTTCCTGAACTAGCCAGTGTGATCTCAGGGTTGGTTTTGGAATCTTCCTGGCTTGTAATACTGGGGAATTTCAGCATTCACACTGAAACTGCCCTGAGAACAGTGGCTCAGAACTTCATGTTGAAGGTGGCCAAGTACTAACAAGGGGGAAGAGAAAAGGCAGAACTACTCAACACCTTCTTTGCCTCAGTTTTATGTTTTATTTACAGCTGAACATGAGTCAGCAGTGTGATGCAGCAGCCCAGAAAGCCAGTACAATTCTTGGTTGCATAAATAGGAACATGGTGTCTAGAGGTAATGGTACCACTCTATTCTGCTTTGGTTAGACCTCATCTGGAATACTGTGTCTAGTTCTGGGCACCTCATTTCGAGAAGGATATTGACAAGCTGGAGCATGTCCAGAGGAGGGCAACCAAAGTGATGAAGGGTCTGGAAGCCATGCCCTATGAGAAGCAGCTTAGGGAAGTGGGTATGTTTAGTCTGCAGAAGACAAGGTTAGGGGGGAACATGATAGTCATGTTTAAATATCTGAAGGGATGCCATGTTGAGGATGGAGTGGGCTTGTTTTCTGCTGTTCGAGAGACTACAACAAGGAGCAATGTATTCAAACTTCAGGAAAACAGATTGTACTTAAACCTCAGGAAGAACTTCCTGATAGTCAGAGCTATTTGGCAGTCAAATATGCTGCCTCAGAGTTTGGTGGAGTCTCCTTCTTTGGAGGTTTTTAAGCAGAGGCTGGATGGCCACTTGCTGGGAGTGCTTTGATGTGTGTTCCTGCAGTGCAGAGGGTTGGACTGGATAGCTCCTGTGGTCTCTTCCAGCTCTTATGATTCTATGATTCTATGTCTGCCATGACAAACATGGGTCTGTTCCAGGTGGTATCTGACCCAACTCATGCTGCTGGGCACCCTGTGGACCTTGTTTTTTGTGGAGGATGGTGTGAATGTGCTCTGGGAGTAGAGGAACTACCTATGATTCTATTGTCATAGACAGATCACTATTTGGTGTGGTTTAGACACACTGGGACTCAGAACCTCTTCAGGGGTAGGGGATGTATTAAGATGGTCTGCCCCAGAGTCTTATGGATCCAGATGATTCCTGATGCCTCTTGGGGAGTTTCCTGCTGCCTCGATAGGTAGTTCTGTCAAAATCCTGGCTGACTTTGGGAACAGAGAAATCACCAGAGCAGTGGACACAATCACTCCCGAGCATGCCTTCTCATGACTTGGAGTCAAACTGGCTTCTTGGTTTTCCAGGGAGATGGTGGCAATGAAACATGTGAGGTGACTAGAGGGAATGGCAGAAAACTCAGCATGCATCCAATCAAACACAGGCTAGAGCTTATGTATTGCATCTGTAGGCAGTTGGCCAGCAGCCCTGTTTTGAGTGGTGAGTGCCCAAGAAGGGAAAACGCAGATCACTCAACAGTCCACTGTGAACAATTTGTCAGGTACTTTGCAGATAAAATTGCTCAAATCCATTCTGACTTGGATGCTATGATTGACACTGATCTGGTGTATATAACTCTGACCTCTGCTTGTCCAGTGATAATGAATAATTTTCAGTTTGTGCAACCAGTGGATGTGGACAGAATTCTTGGAAATATGAGAGCCACTTCATGTGCACAGATCCTTGCCCTTCATGGCTTATTAAAAAAGCTAGAGAGGGAACTACCTGAATGGGTAGAGGTAGTGGTTAATGCCTCTCTAAAAAAAGGTAGAGTTCCAGCTTGCTTCAGGATGGTTGTTATAAAACCATTACTAAAAAAGTTATTACTGGATCCCACATTCTGGATAATTATTGGCCAGACTCTAACATTCCATGTCTGGGCAAGGTTCTGGAGCATGTGGTGTCCTCCCATCTCCAGGGGTTTCTGGATGCAACAGATTATCTAGATTCATTTTAATCTGGTTTCAGGAATGGCTATGACATAGGACTGCTTTGGTTGCATTGGTGGATGACCTACACTGGCACCTACACTAGGACCCAGCTTTCAATACTGCCAGAATGACCCAGCAAAAGACCCACCTAAGTGGTCACCCACTTGGAGCCTCGCTGCCATCAGGGAGTCCTGGCAAATGGCTGCCCGCAGCCAGGTCTGGTCATGCTGCCTGACATCCCTGAGTCCCTTAAGGGGACCCTCTAATATGCCAAGATCCAGTAACCAAGAATTGTTATCCTGGATCCAGGAGCCAGGAGGGCGGGTGGATGGGTGGTTGATGTACACAGAACAAATGGCTGTGCTTTCAAGGAAGCCGGAATATAAACCTCAAAGTGGACCTGAGTGAAGGGAATTCGAACTCATTGGCTGGTGACCCTGATCCCCTGCCAGAACAAAGATACCATACAGGCATCTGGGAGCAAGAAGCTGGCCAGCTGCCATGGTGGGCAGCCACCAAGATCCCCATTCGTGGCTTAAAGCTGCAAAAATGCTGCAAAGTGAGTCCCCACAGTGTACTTGTCATCAATATCCGAACATCTGCACCCTGTTTACAAATTGGCCATCACTGTCTTTGGATGCTTTGAAAAATTCAGTGTTAGGGCTTGTAATTAATTGTTTCATGCTTTCATACCTTCTGAAGAGAAATTATGAATGATCAAGGAAGGTTATGTAATATTCATTGATCATCCAAGGGATAATATATGTGTTCATCAAGGATGCTTTCCCCACTATTATTTAAGAAAAAATTCTCTACTTTCTTTTTTTGCAGCAGCCTTAGAAATATTTCACATCTTTATTTCCTTTAGTGTTAATTTGGAATTGTTTCGCCTGTTTTTTATATAGGTAAGGAGCTATAGAAAATTACTTGTCTGGATTTATTATTTAGTGCAGAGCCCATTCTTATTATAACAAGTCACAGAGGGGTTGCTGTCAAGTACCTCAGCTCTCATCTTAATTCTCTCTCTTTCTCATTCTCTCTCTCGCTGTGTGTTTTTGCTGGGAAGAGGGATGGGAAAGAATGGAAAAACAGTTCTATTTCTTTAATATGGAGTCAATGCTAAGGCCACCAGGTCCTGTTGGATTTTGGAAGATAAGCAGGGTCAGCCCTGGTTAGTACTTGGATGGGACACTACCAATGAATACGAGGTGCTGTAAGCTAACTCTAAATATTTCTTGCTTAAGAGAATCCCAGTGATGTAGACTGGAGTCGACTGACTCAGACTCAAGTCGGACTTGGACTCGACTTGTCACTGGCTTGACTTGAGACTTGTACATTTTTAGTGACTGACTTGCTGTTTCAGTAACATAATACATTCACCCAGAAACCTTACGACTTTGAATAATACCTCCATCTCTTTTTGCCTACTGATCACATGACAATCTATCTCAAGCCCAAAGTGTGGGCACATTTCTCAGAAGGGAACAGCAAATGCATTAGGCAGGCTTGACGTCTGCGCAGCAGCCTGTCCCTGCTGCATATCGGATGAGTCTTCTAAAACATTTCCCAACAGCAAAAGACAAGACTTGCCTCCAGAGTGCAGGGTGCATTTCTCAGAGGGGCACAGCAAATGTGTTAGGCAAAGGGTCTGAGGAGGAAGGATCCTTCCTTTTAAAGCTTTTGAAATTTCAGTAATGGGAAGTAAGAAGGATCCTATTCCCCACTCCTGAAACTGCAGATGGCAAAATTGCAAACGTGGAGGGCCGACTCTGCTTAACTTGTGAAAGCTGACTTTATTAGACTCTGTCCAGAAATTCTGGAATATAGGTTGAGGTATAAAGTTGGCTCCCAGACTTGAGACTCAGCTTGAGACTTGACTTGAAAGTATCTTCAAGGACTTGAGACTCAGTTTGAGACTTGAAGGTAGAGACTTGAGACTTGACAATAGACTTGGAGTAAAAGACTTAAATACATCAATAGAGAAAACCTATGAAATTCATAAGTTGACTGGCAACCTAAAGTCAGTCTTTCTCTCTCTCTCCCTCCCTCCCTCTCTTTCTTTCTCTCTGTCTCTCTCTCTCACACACACAAAGACAATGTTGTTTAATAGATCAGAATTAATTGGTTTGCCTTTCTCGTGGCATCTTTTAAACAATGATCTACCATTTTCATATTAACTATAATGAAGAAAGATAGAATCATGGCAAGCTGTGGGAATACAAAGGCACTGTATTTTGTGAACATATGGAAGAGAGCCTTGTCAGCAGGAGTTCCCAGGCTGAGGAATCTTCTTCTTTGTCAGTCTAGGTTGCTCCCTGCTAGTTCTTTTTCCACTGGCAAAAAAATACCTGTTTGTTTACCCAAGCCTTTGGTGGTTATGTATTGTATTGTTTTGTATTGTATCTTATTGTATTCCTATCTCTTGGTTTTAAAGTTGTGGACTGCTTGCAAGAAAAATACAAATATATGTTTATTTCATCTTAACTCCTAGAAGGTTTGCTGTATTTCTTGATATTTGCTCACCAAGAGGTAGGGGACAGGGGGATCAGAGACTGTGCTTTGTAAATCACAAGCTGATCATGGACAGATGAAGTCTAGGGATGCCAGACAAGTCTTTCAGTTCACAGGGAAGGAGCATAGAAGACCCAATAGCAAAAGTTCAAAGAAAGCTACACTAACTGTGTGATTTTACAGCATGCTCTGTGTGCTTTACACAATGGTGACCTAAAGATCAGAACCCTTGTGTTAATAAAAAGTCAGTTAAATTATATTGTTTGGAAAAATCAGGGATGTTTCTATAGGGAATATTAATTTTTAAAACTTCACCAAGCATATTTTGGTAAGAGGGAATAATATATGGATTCTTAAAACACACGCTCACACATATTTGCATATATGTCCAAATTGGGAGTTTAAAAGTGAAGTGTATTTACTTTTATCTAAGGACTGCTTTGACTATCATCAAATTAAGCTGTTTTATGGTGGTGACAGAGAATATCAGTGAAGTATTAATCATTCCATATAGAGCTCACTCAGTTTGTGCAAACAGATATTAAAATGCAATGGACCCAGTTGAGAAATCATACATGCATGCTGAATGTGTGTCTAATTATTAATTCTATCATCAGCTGTTTGCATAAGCATAGATGGATATAGGAGATTTATTTATTTCACTACATGACTACATGGCAATTATTCTTTAAGCCTGACAGAAATAAAATCGATTAAAATGGAAAAATTAACTGGCTGCTTCTTGTTGTCATTGCTATTGCTGCTGCTTCTAATACTCCTGCTCTACACATCAAAGAAGAGGTTGAGCTCCTCTGGCCCCATTCACTCTTGAGTTGAAGAACTAGGTTTTCTGGGATGGATGTGAGACAGCAATAACACTTTAACCACAAAGGGGAAGGATCTGCTGGAGTGGTGCAACTCTTTTCTTCGTTCAATATGTGTGGTCATTGGCACAAAGGTAAACTTTTTAGCCATTGTGGAGCAAGTTATCAGATGAGGCTTGCTTAGAGTGATATTCTTCTGTGGTTGCTTTTCGTTTTCATATAAGAAAGTAGTAAGTGTTTTGAATGTGAAGTGCCTTTCTTTTTCATTTTATTTTCAGGATTTTGTTCTTTTCCTCCTTTTTCTTTCACAGAGCACACCCTGGAGGAACAATGATCATTAGAAGGGAAAATGGAGCAGAAAAATGGAGGTAAACATCTGAAGAGTGATCCCTCCCCTCCTCAGAGAAGCAGACACTGACCTGTGTCAGTATAACTGTTGAACGGTCTGTATCTTCTAAATGCCTAAGTACATAGTAGAGGTTTCTGCATATGCAAGAGCAAGGGTTATGGGAGCTGGCCTCCTTTGCTCTCTGATCCTCCTCTCCATGGAGGTAAAGGGCAATCTATTCTCTCCTTATAGGTCATGGGACACCTTCCTAAGAACAAACTACCATATGTGCATTCACATATTTAGCTATTAGCATATGGACAGTTTCGATTTTAATCACCTATGCACACACATATCTTAGCATTAATTTTGTAACATAGTACATAATACATTGTGTAACATAATACTTGCTGCAATAGCTTTTAAATATAGCTGAATTTTATACTTGTCTATTGATATGCACACAATATTTCTGACTTTTAAAAAGCAGTATGTAGTTCCAGACTCAGAAATAAATTACAACTAATACTGTCACCCATAGCTAATTACTTTTAGGCAATGAAGGTTAACAGAGTTAAATTTTAAATAAATGCAACAAGGATGATCAAAGTTACTTTATTGTTTTAGCAAGTAACAGTTTCCAGTTATTTTCAAAAGCTACTTTTACAGGCAGTTTAAGAGGTATTGTACCAGTTTTATGCCATTCTGTTATTAATCCTCATGACCCTTACCTAAGAAAGGGTAATGGAAAATAATAGAAAGTAACAAACACTGCAACAAGTAGCAAGTTAATTGTCACAATACACTGGTTACTTTTTAATACTGTAATGAACAATAAGAAAGTAACTTTCCAAGCTCTCTGCAGCCCTCTGAGTTGGCAAGATTTTGGGGGCCTGAATGAGCTGGATATGTATAAGAGTAGTTCGGCAGTAGAACCAGTTACCTATACAGATGGTGGGGACTCCTCTGGTCATCTTCAAAAAGAGACTGGACAGTTATCTGCTAGGGATGCCCTCACTGGAGTTTCTACATTGCACAGGAGATTGAACTCAATGGCCTGTGAGGCCCTTTCTAACTCTATGTTTCTATGATTCTACATGTCACCAAAGCTGGGGGTTAAAAAAACTGCTTTGGTATCTTACAAAGAAAGGACAACCCATGGGGCTGCCTTCTACCTCTATGATTCTGAGGCAAAGAATTACTTCCTGTTTACCGAGTGGATGGGGATGTATTTTTGTGCTGATTTACTGGGTTTACTTTTTTGTTTTTGAGTAATGTTCTAACACCTGCATCTGGCACACGGAGAGAAGACAAACTGAAATGTTTGAAAACAATACATGTGACTAGCACTAATTTCTAGCATCCATCAAGTTTTGCATTTGCACGGTGCTGGAAATTGTGGTGCATAAGCTTACAGTTATTCCTTGCACTACAACTAAGTTGCAGTCAAAAGCTATGTTATCAACGTGAACTGGCCTGGCTTCGGAAGATATTAGATATTGTTTGATATCATAATTCGGTCTCATTTTGCCACCCTCAGCCAAGTGTTTGTGAGGCCCCCGAACAAGAACAGAACTAGGCATGGCCCTTAATTGCTGAACATTCCCTTCTCCACCTAGACAAGCCGGACTCAGCCAGATCTTGCTTTAGGAGACCTCCCTAGACAAACACCTCATTAAAGATGCATGCTAATACAAAGAGCCCCTTGCCCCGAGCAGGTAACTTGACAAGCTACATGCCTAACCACCAAGCGAGCTGCATCTGCATACTGGCCATTCCATTGTTGATTCGGACTTAACTCAATCATGCTAAATTCTGACCTTTCGGAGACATTGTCTCACGCCCAAACCTCATTGTTCTCTCCCAAAGCACAGACTAACCTACAGTCATACTTTTCCTATAAAAACCCCCAGTTCCAAGAGCTTCCTCGGATTGCTCTGAACTCCTACCCCGCCTTGCTGCCGTTGTGTCCCCTGAGCTTTCCCCTCGGTCTCCATCTGAGACTGTGCATCTATGGACCTCTTCATTGATCTACCCCGGGCTTCGGACAGGTGTAGTATTTCCCACTTCAACAAGCCCTCTCAAAATCCCTCTATACCGCTAACATCTTTATTTTCTATAGTTACTTGAGTGAGTGTGTTACATACACTGTTTGCCTGTATTTAATAAAATTCAAAGTTAGTATTTCACAATTGGTGTGCTTCTTGGCTTGGCCTGACCCTGTAGACATTGGGTTGCAAGATCCTGCAAAGTTACCCTGCCTCTTGTTAGCTTAAAGCAAGTGCTCCAGTTAATTTCCCCATCTTGCGTTATTGTGTTTTGGTTATTTGGGAGCCCCTTCTGGGACCCCCAGTTAACAGGGTAACAGCTATTATCCAAAAAGTAGCTTTTCTAAGATCTGAATGGTGTGGAAATCAATCAATATCAATCAATCAATCAATCAATCAATCAATCAATCAATCAATCAATCCAAAGTAACTTTATAATACTTTTTACTGTTTAGGGGAGACTGCCTGGGCAATATCAAGCCAGATATTTTACAATTGGTTAAATGCCCCTTTTAGTTTGGTTTTCAAGCTAAACTACACTACAGGTTCTGACAGACCTTCCTTTGTCTCTAATTTTCCCCTTCCAGGTCCAGAGGAAGCATATAATAGAGCTTGCCATCCTGATGTGCACAAAGAGAAAGAGAGCTGGAATATTAGATATACCCCTGAAGTCCTCTCTCTTTTCTCTGTATTACAGTATACAGTGTTGTCTGGCTGTTTATGATTCCCTTGTAGTCTTTTGAAATACTGTAACTGATTAAAGTTCCCTTCTGTGTTGAACAAGGTTTCCCACATGGAGTGTTTCAAGCAGTTGCGACTTGATAAGGGTTTGTAAAGGAAAGAGGAGAAATGTTCTCTACAGCTTGAAATCCCTCCTGTGTAAAGGAGCTTTTGTCTGCTTCACTGAACTGAGTTTGGCATGGTGACACCTCCATCACGTAGCCAAGTTCCAGCTTGATTTTCTGTCCTTGCCTCTAGAGATGGGATCAAGAACAAGTTGTTTTGCCGTTCGGGAACAAGCAATAGTTGTGAAGTGGTGCATAAAGTAACATCAACGCTACTCCCTCCTGCACATCTTAGGGGGAAATGTCTTTATGTTAAACCTTAAAAAGCATATTGTGTCTGTTTGAACTTAAATTTTATTTTATTTTTCATGCAAATACTTTTCGGAGATCAAGACACAGAGCAAAACAACGTTACATAGTAACAAGCATTGTCAAGGGGAAACAACATTTCTTTTATAAAGCCTGCCTCTACAAGAAGCAAAGGAAGTTCATTTTTAACTTGTTCAGGTTTCTGTACTTCACATCCCAGCAGATGTTGAGCAAATTTGACAATTATTTTAGAACATCTTAACTTGTCATGGAATTTGAGCCAGGTTAATCATAATGCTAAGTATGCCTTTGGGTCCAGATGCTATCAGAACCATGTCCCATATGGCAGGTTCATTATTTAATCTTCTGCCCATCCTGCAGAGTTCAGGCACTTTTGAGGGACAAAGCAGTCGTGGCAGTTTCTGAATCAATCATTTCCTATTGAAATCATCATCCAGTAAGCTTCATCACACCCAGGAGAAAAGGCAGTTTCTGAGAGGGTTTTAGTGATGGAAACCTGCAGTTCTCTTACCACTATGATTTCTAGATGTCATTCATTTAGGTCTGACTGAAGGATGGTTAAAGAAACAAATAAAAGCAATATAACCTTCTAGAAAAGGAGTAGCTTGTGTGTTTGGATTGCAGTGTACATTAACAACAGCTTCTAACTCTGTGGGGTGAACCCAGGGTTGTGGATGTTTGACTAAGTGGACTAGATCCTTTGATCTCTCTGTCATAATTGCTATAGTGTGGGAGTTACATTCAGAACTGAGGCGACTGAGGAACTGGCTTTATTACTGCAGCTTCCTGATGTACCTATTTGTTATTTCACCAAGGCTAACAGCAACCACAAAACAAAGAACTCAAGCTTAATGGCTCAGAGCCATGGCTTTCCACTCATTAGACTGAATGAATAGATATTGAAATATGCTAAGTGTTCAGTTCATCAATTTAATCATTCTGTATCTCTAAATTTCTCCTACCTTTGTTATATCTGCTGGCTAAGCCAAAAGGATATGACATTACTAGCTAGGAAGTAACCCACACTTCGGTGGCTTTTCAATGTTCTTTTATTATTATAACCAGCAAAACAGTAAGAAACACTCATTTCTCATCAGGAAAAATTCTAATTATGCCATTACAATAGGGATTTTTTTTTGTTTGATTTCTCCTTTCATTCTGCTCTAATTTGAACAGATAACATAAGAGCTCAGAGCTCCCTTCCTTTTGCCTGAAGCAGAATTTTGTATAATCCCAAAGTTTGCATATCTTTAAAAGTCTGGAAGAACTTTCTATCATGGGATGTTTGTCACCTTTTTATACTTAGGTTGGGGTGGATAATTTGTGGCCTTCCAAGTTCTTGGACTGCAACTCTCATCAGTATAATCATCAGTATAGCCAATGTTAGAGGATGATGAGGGTTGAAGTCTGAGAATGTATGGAAGTCGAAAGGTTGCCCAGCTCCAGTTTAGATTAGTGATGTTGCTCTCATGAAATGAGGGGAGTGACAGTGGGGAAATATCTCCAGTGAACCAATTTACTTTTATTCCATTAGTAAAATTACTCATCCATAAATGTATAAGTTTGAATCCATTGATCTATTGAAACAACAGGAGTTACATGTTGATTTAACAAGTCCCATTTTGATAGTGGATATCTTTAAGATAAGATAATTGAACTAAGATGAACCATTGCTTGCTTTTATTCTAAAGCATGTGTATCTGGAGTTGTTTACAAATTAAGTAATTTAATAACAAAAACAATATTAAAATCGCCAAATAGCAGCATAAAGAGAACAAATCTACCAGCAGCAACACTCAATAATCAGACAATAGACAGATTAATGAGAATTTAAATTATTTCTTATAATGCATAGGAAGGCAGTGTCCTATCTGCAGAGTCAGCCTTTTAAGATCAGTTTTACAGTTAATTAAAAAACTGTCCCCCTTTGGCCAAATTCAGAACTCTAAAAGCTGTTCTTTCCAGGCCTGATCCTGGCAGATAATTTTGGTGTATTCTGGGAGTGTGAATTGCCTCTGGGCATCACCATACCTCAATTAGGATGCTATTACATGCTATAGTGGGCCAAGGGCATGCATGATTGAAGTGCTGAGACTTTTGAATTGGTAGAAACAATTGTATTACTAACTTCCTAATACAGAGTTTTCCTGATTCCTTTGTAATCCTCACTTTGAGGGGGGAAAGTGAATTTTCCTTGATGAAATATATTCTTGTGAGCTTATAAGAGCTTACATGAGAGAAAAATGGAGAAACATAGTTGCCTGTCTTTTTAGACTTTCCTTGGGGAAGTGTTGAGATAGCCATAATAAATTTCTGCACTTCAAACTTTAGCACTCTGACTCCACTGTTCCTCATCATTATAAGATGTTGGAATGGAAAAAATATTTAAAATATTGAAAAATGGTCATAAACATATTTTTGAAATTTTGAGAAATTATGACCTGAAGAATCCTGGTCTGATAAGTATTTTCACAGTTCGGGTTTTATTTTGCACAAAGTTTGCATGTGGTTGTTTTGCTCTGGAAACAGCATTTTCTGAGCAGGAATTAAGGTTTTTGCATTGAATTTTATTTTACATATAGAAAATACTATTTTCTGTGCAAAACAACCATTTGCAGTTTTGTACAGATGAGTCCTGGATTGCAAATAATATTTGACAACTTCATGATTTTCAAAGACTTTCTCACAGTGGGAAGAAAATTGCTGAAATGAACTCATTGCTACCTTTGAGAAGGAATTTTTTGAAGAGCTGCTATCTCACCTGTGCCTTGAACAAACCCTCTGCCGTACTCAGCACTGTCCTGCCAGTGGGCAATATTAATATTGACCTGCTTTACAGAACACTTATCAAAATCCTGTTGTATTCACTAGAAGCTCACAGAAGCATCATTCCTTACCTTTGCATCTTTTTTTAAGTCCAGGAGGGGGCCAACAACCACACAGATGGTTTCTGGAGGTCATGGGCAACCCATGGCCCCTATGATTCAAATCCCTAATAAAATAATAAATTGTACAACACATCACGGTGAGGGCGTTTTACATATTAATAAGTCTTCCCTCTTGTATTTTGCTTTGTGTTTCTATACATTGTGTATATAAATTGTCCTTCACGTATGTGAAATTCTCGCTTTTTTTTTTTTTGGAATGCTGAAGTGCTCTCTCTCTCTCTCACACCCACCCACCCACACATATATTGTCTCTTTCAGGATATCTGTAGATGTAGCAAAAATACAAGAAAAATATCTTTGTCTGGGGAATCACTTAAATGTAGGTTTCTCAAACCATTGTTTGGGTATTACTTTGGGGTCACTCCTCACTTCAATATTTCCTTCTCCAAGCTTTTATTTATGGCAAGAGGTCTGGCTAGGAAATCTTTAATGATGCAATCCTGTGTTTGTCTACTCAGGTGTAATCCTCATTGAGTTCAATTAACCCTACTCCCAGTGTGTTATAGGATGCATGAATTGTTCAGAGCCGAGAATGAAACTCTCACATCCTATTGTTTTTAATCTAAGAGATCAATCTGAAGCAAACAAAAAAGAAGTTTCAATAATTGTCAGGGACGGTGGGGGTGGAAATCGTAGCATAATGGATGAAAAAAATAAAAGATTGTATTATCACGCTCCTGCTTACACAGTACCTTTGTGTATCTTAAAAGCAGTTCAGACTGTAACAGAATCGAACTGGAATAGATGACTTCTGTGGATTGTTCAGTTTCTGTGATTCAGTAGGTGGCAGCCTTTTCTCTCTCTTGGCATGGAGTCTTTAGGACTACACTTACAGTGCAAGGAAAAAGCAGGGCAGGATTCTATTCTCTCTCTCTCTCTTTTTTTGGTACTTATTGATAGTTCTCAAAGTCTGTAATTCCATTGTCTCATTTCTTGATTGCAAAAAATAAGCCTCTTTGAAAGCACTCTTGTTCACTAAAAGTAAAAGTTCACATGCATTAGGGTTTTAAAGCTGCTACTTGGCAGCTTTAAAAGGCATTATATTCTGACCCCATGGCTATTGACCATCTCAAGGGTAGACCTTCTAAAAAGTTTCCATGGAAAAGAGGTATCTTTGTATCTATCAAGTCCATCCCATTCACCAGTTCCCCTTGACAACAGAACTTCTTGTCCTTGCAGTCAGATCTCATGAACAAATTGTAGGCTTGCAAACACAAACAACACATCGCAACACAGGGCATTCTGCTGATAACATAATTTCCTATCTATCCAACCCTGAAAGGTCACTGCCAGTTCTAGTCACTAAACTTTATATTTATAGTGCAGTATCAGGACTGGAAATTAATTACACTAAATCAATGATACTGAATGCCACAACCACACTGAAGACTCAGGGGCATCTTAAAGAGCAATTTGATTTGCAACGGGCTATAGTGCAGTAACTGTATCTAGAGAATAACAAAATGGTTGTACAGACTGCTGTTTCAAAAGAATTTTGAATCTTTGATATAATCCATCCTGCAAAACCTAACCTCTCAGTCCAATTTTCGTCTGTTGTGTTACCCCCCCATATTTTCCAACTGTAAACTGTAAACTGTAAACCTGTAAACTGTATATTTTTAAAAGTATATTTGAGCCAGTGATAGTTTCTGTACTTGCTATCTACTATGCAGCAACAATATATTTATGAGCTTGCCTTAATCAATAAAGAATAGATAACTTGATCTTGTTATCTGTTCCTCATCAAATGTATGCTGCCATAAATTGGCACCTCTCACCCCCCATTTTTTTATTCCCAATAATCTTTGAGTGTGTTTAGAGTTTCTGCAAAGGTTTCTACACATTCATACTATTATAAATCTCAATTCCAAATGCCCTGCCTCCACTGCATAGCATGCATGGGCCCCAAAAGAGGTCGGGGCTTCGAATGCCCCACGATTAGGAGGAGGGGAGAGGCTGAGCTATACTGAAGTGGTCTGGCAAGACTGGACCATCAAGACTGCTATGTAGTTGAGCCTCCTCAGGAATTATTAGGCAGAAGCCTACCAAATGATCAAGTGTTAAGAAATATTAAGAGTGATTTTCACTGAGTCCTCCTAGGAATAATGAATGCTGTCTGCAGTATATGCTATGCACACTTACTTGGGGCTAGAGTGAACACAGTGTGGGAACTTTCAAGTACAGATTTTGCTTGTGCTTTTACATTTTGTGTTCATATTTTGTTTAAATGATAATGGGTAGAAAGGGTAATTTGCTCTCCATCTGCAAGCCCATGGCTGCAACAAACTGTCTACCAATGATGAGTCTCCCCCGTTAAAAACAGTTTTTATGTTCCTGACAAGATGTCTATTTTCTCCTTTTCTCCAGCTCCATATCTATCTGACTAAACATGATGGGTCCAGCTGCATGCTGACTTGTGGTATACCAGAAAAGAGCAGTGGAAACAACAGTACTTCCAACATTGAGAATATAGAAAACTTCTTATACAGAGTTAGATCAATTCTCTATCTAACTCTATCTGTATTACTTACACTAACTGGCAGCATCTCTCTAGGTCTTTATACAAAATTGCTTTTTAGTTATTTCTGGATATGCCTCAGATCAAACCTGGGCCTCCCTGAATTTTAAATAAGCGCTCTGTCCCTGAATTACAGACTTTCCACAGTTTTGCACTGTATAATCTACTAGATGTTTCCCTGTATTAACTATCCAAACAGCAAAAGGTACTGTGCTAATGATTCTGATCCATTATCATTATCACCTTCACTTGCGTGAGGTGTATTGGGAAACTGGTATAAAAACAATGCATTCAGTTCATGGGGAAAATGCTTGTGTTTTAAAAGGCTGAAATTTCTGCTTAGAAAACTAATGCAGTGGCATAGAAAAAGATGTAAGGTGCAGGTATTTCATCCATTTATCTTCACATTTCTAAACAGTTCGGACAAGTAGAGAAATTTATTGGCTATTATTACTTTCCATTGGCTATGCTGTTACCCCAAAACGTAGGTGCCACAAGGGTCAACCCATGATGCCAGTACCTCCTTGCAAAGGTGGGGAATTAATTATCTCAAAATCAGGAGGCTGATGAGTGCGGGGCAACTTAGCAAGATCTTGCTATCAGTGTTTATGGGCTCACGCAGGAAAAGAACCAGCCAAAGATCCAAAAGTAAGCTAAAAATGTGTTTTTATTGGGGGAAATTCACTCATGCATGCACACAAAATACAAACAATCAAACATTTACACAAGAGCTAACTGAAGGAGAAAGGGAGGAAAAATTATGTATGGAGAGGCTGAGGCGGTTTGGGGGAGGAGTTATAATTACCAGTCCAGAAGAATAGTGAAGAACAGAAATGTATTTTGGCTTAGGTAGAATCTAAGGATAGTTCTCAGTCAGGAGTCAGATGGACAGAGTGATGGATAGACCTTCAAGAGACCGCACTAGGCATCCTGAAATCAGGGGTGTTTGTACCCAGAAAATAGCCTGTGGCAGTGGAAGGTATGTACAGTTTTGGGTGTGGAACAATGGGAATTGCTACACAGACAATGGGGTCTGGAATGGAATGATTGGCTTCAATGTCTTGGTAGAGTGGGGGTTTCTGGGCCAGGCTTGGTAGGAAATACACACAACTGGGGTCCTGGCCTCTGCATAGAATCATAGAATCATAGAAATGTAGGGTTGGAAGAGACCACAAGGGCCATCCAGTCCAACCCCCTGCCATGCAGGAAAACCCTCAAAGCACTCCCAACAAGTGGCCATCCAGCCTCCGCTTAAAAACCTCCAAAGAAGGAGACTCCACCACACTCTGTGGCAGCACATTCCACTGTCGGACAGCCCTGACTGTCAGGAAATTCCTCCTGAGGTTCAGGCGGAATCTCCCCTCCTGCAGCTTGCATCTATTGCTCCTTGTCCTGGTCTCAAGAGCTGGAGAAAACAAGCCCACTCCCTCCTCGACATGACACCCCTTCAAATATTTAAACATGGCTATCATGTCCCCTCTCAACCTTCTCTTCTGCAGACTAAACATACCCAGCTCTCTAAGTCTGTCCTCATAGGGCATGGCTTCCAGGCCCCTCACCATTTTGGTTGCCCTCCTCTGGACCTGCTCCAGCTTATCCATATCCTTCTTGAATTGGGGTGCCCAGAACTGGACACAGTATTCAAGATGAGGTCTAACCAATGCAGAATAAAGTGGTACCAATACCTCCCTCGATCTAGACACCATACTCCTATTGATGCAACCAAGAATTGCGTTGGCCTTCTTGGCTGCCGCATCACACTGCTGACTCATGTTCAGCTTGTGGTCTATGAAGACTCCTAGATCCCTTTCACACGTACTGTTAGCCAGCCACACGTCCCCCATCCTATATTTCTGCATACCATTTTTTCTGCCTAAGTGTAGGACCTTACATTTCTCTCTGTTGAAATTCATTTTGTTAGCCTTGGCCCAGCTCTCCAATCTGTCCAGGTCCTTTTGAATTTTGATCCTGTCATCAGGCGTATTAGCAACCCCTCCCAATTTGGTGTCATCTGCAAATTTGATCAGCGTGCCCTCTATTCCTTCATCCAAGTCATTAATGAAGATATTGAACAGCACCGGGCCCAGGACAGAACCCTATGGCACCCCGCTAGTCACTTCTCTCCAGGATGAGAATCTGCCATTGGTGACCACCCTTTGGGTACGGTCAGTCAACCAGTTACAAATCCACCTGACAGTAGCCCTGTCCAGTCCACATCTTACTAGCTTCTTTGCAAGAATGTCATGGGGAACTTTGTCAAAGGCCTTACTGAAATCAAGATATACCATGTCCGCAGCATTCCCTTCATCTATCAAGCAAGTAACTCTATCATAAAAAAGAGATAAGATTAGTCTGGCATGACCTATTTTTGAGAAATCCATGTTGACTTTTCGTAATTACGGCATTGTTTTCTAAGTAATTAGAAACTGACTGTTTGATGATCCGCTCCAGGATCTTTCCAGGTACTGATGTCAGGCTGACTGGGCGATAATTATTTGGGTCCTCTTTTTTCCCTTCTTGAAGATGGGGACAACATTTGCCCTCCTCCAGTCTGCCGGAACTTCTCCTGTCCGCCGAGTTTTCAAAGATTATAGCAAGAGGTTCCGCAATGACCTCTGCTAGTTCTTTTAAAATCCTAGGATGCAATTCATCTGGCCCCGGAGACTTGAATTCATCCAGTGTGGTCAGATATTCCTGTACTACCTCTCTATCTATTCTGTGCTGCATTTCCCCCACTTCCTCACCTGCTCCCCAACCGCCAGGTTGAGCGTTTTTATCCTTTTGGGAAAAAACTGAGGCGAAGAAGGTGTTGAGGAGTTCTGCCTTTTTTCTTCCTCCTGTTATTAATTCACCATCTTCCTTGCGCAGTGACCCTATCGTCTCCTTCTTTTTCCTTTTGCTGCGGACGTATTTAAAAAAACCCTTTTTATTGTTTTTAATGTCTCTGGCCAGCCTAAGTTCGTTCTGTGCTTTAGCCTTTCTGACCTTCTCCCTACATCTCCTGGCTACTTGCTTATAATCTTCTTTGGTGATTTCCCCCTTCTTCCATTTCCTGTACATGTTTTTCTTAACACTTAGCTCAGCTGAGAGCTCTTTAGTCAACCATTCCGGTTTGTTCAGATGCCTTCCATTTTTCCTCCTTAATGGCACAGTTTTAGCCTGTGCCTTCAGTACCTCCCTTTAAAGAACTCCCATGCATCCTGAACTCCTTTCTCATTGACTATTCTTGACCATGGGATTTCAGCCAGCAGCTCCTTCAGTTTACAGAAGTCTGCTTTTTTAAAATCTAAGACGAATGCCTGGCTACACTTGCCTTCTCTTCCCCACTGAATGCCAAATTCTAATAGGGCATGGTCACTCTCTCCTAAAGATCCAACCAGTTCTACGTCATTAACAAGGTCTTCCCTGTTGGTCAGGATCAGGTCCAGAATATTTGATCCCCTTGTCGCCTCTTCCACCTTCTGGACCATGAAATTGTCTGCAAGACAAGCAAGAAACTTGCTGGACCTTGCCGCCTTTGCAGAGTTTGACTGCCAACATATATCAGGATAGTTGAAATCTCCCATTATTACTGTATCTCTCCCTTTTGAATGTGCAGTCATTTGGTCTATGAAAGCACCATCGAGGTCCTCAGTCTGGCTTGGAGGTCTGTAGTAAACCCCCACTATAATATCCCTATTGTTTCTCGCTCCCTTAATTCTTACCCAGATGCTCTCGACCTGGCTTCCGGTGTTCAAGTCATGGATCTCTTCACAGGTGAAAACATCCTTGACATATAAGGCTACTCCTCCTCCTTTCTTATTTGGTCTATTTCTACAAAATAGGCTATACCCCTCTATTCCTACATTCCAATCGTGAGACTCATCCCACCAGGTCTCAGTGATGCCTATCAAATCATATTTATTTTGCTGTACTAGGAGTTCAAATTCATCTTGTTTGTTTCCCACACTCCGTTTCCCATGCATCCGGGCACCTTATTGTTTTTCTGAGGTTGGCATTGATAGGATTAGCTTGGAGCCATTAAGTCAGGCTTTCTTGGCTAATTTCACTGAACTTTTGTTTCTTTTTATTGAAAATACATAATAATAAAATCCACAATACATAATTTACATTTCAATTAATATTCTCCATAAATACAATTTTATAAATATACAGTTTATCCTGGTAATGTAAGTTTTTAAAACAATAATTTACCTTATGTTATAGTCACTATTATAACTTGTAACTTTTACATTACCCTGACTTTCTTACCCCTATCAAGAGTTGCTATTCATGATATTTTTTCTTATCAGAAACTCCTCAATGCACTTTTTATGTAGTGTTATAACATTACTGTTTTCTCAAAAAACAAATATATATCCCTGTTTGGCTTAACTTTTTTTTTTGTTGCTTTTCATTGTCTTATCTATATAATGCATATATTGTACATACTTCCAATTCTTACCTTGTTCTACCATCAATTTAATATATTTAACATATTAATTATATCTCAAATTTTTATGTTGTAATTTGTTATCAGACATTCTCTGACATTATGTAACCTTATGTCTAATTCATGTTATAACCAATATCCTTTTTCTTTCATATAAATTGTTACTGCATTCCAATCTTTTTCAACCAGTTCCATCTGTTTCCCCTTCAACCTGAATGAAAATAAATCAAGTTATTTGAACTCTGCTATTGTTTGAGTCCACTGTTGTATATCTGGAATTGCCATTGTTTTCCACAATCTTACATAGACCATTCTTGCTGCTGTTACTAAATACAATAAAATTCTCCTATTTTTCGATTGGAAATTTCTTTCAAACATACTTGTCATGTTTAACAGAAAAAATTCGGGCTTCATAGGAAATGTCACATTGTAAATTTCTTTTAAAATTTCATATATTTTTAACCAGAATTTTCTTGTACGTGGACATGTCCACCATATACGGTAGAATGTACCCAGATTTTCTTTACATTTCCAACATTTATTTTCACCAGTGTGGTATATTTTATCAATCTTTTCAGATGTTAAATATGTTCTATACAGCATTTTTATATAGTTTTCTTTTAAGTCCTGCAAACTGGTGAACTCCATTGTATTGTTCCATGACATTTCCCAATCTTCCAAAGAAATGTTATATTGAAAGTTTCTTGCCCACTTAATCATGACCTCTTTGATGTTTTCATCTTCTAATTTATGAGTATTTAGGTATTTATAAAAAGTGAAATTTTTTGTTCGGTTTTGAGAAATATTATTGATTCAAGTTCATTATATGATTTTTGAGTTACGAATCCTTCTAATTTAAAGTCCATTTTAAATCTCTCTTTAAGTTCTAAATATGGGAACCAGTTTAGTTTTATATCTTCTCTTTCTAATTTTTCACGTGTCTTCAGTCTGATATAAAAGTCTTTATATCTGAGCCATTCCTGGTTCTTATCAGTCCATTGTCCATAGAAAGCTGCTTGAGGCGATATCCAAAGTGGTATTTTATTATAGGTGCACTAATTTCAGTGAACTTTTGACCTGGCCATGCTGAGATCATCTCTGACCTACTCCCAGCCAGTGTCCCTTTCTTCCATACGGTCTTGCCAGTCATAAGTATAATTTATATTTTATGCCAATTAATATATTTTGCCAGTTAGGCCATTTCAAAATGTGGGGATGTACAGCCTGGTAACAATGCTTCCTACACAATCCAAAACTGAACGCTAATGGGAAAAATGGCACATCTTGCAAATGATAAGGCATCAAAATAAGAGAGTTTACAGGTGTACTTTAAAACAAAAACTTTATATCCAGTGAGCCTTACTCACAGGTAAGTTAGGAAAGAATTGTCTCCTCAGAGACCTTTTCAGACCAGGAGCCAGATCATTACCAGGAATTCAAGAAGACATATCAGAGTAAACAACTCCCTATGTTCCAGTTTCTTCAGATCTGCAGCTTCCTGGAAAAGCAAACAAAACAACATCATCTCTTAGTATAACAAGTTGTCTAGGCAACTCAGTCCTTATGTAGATTCATTACAAAGTCATTGCACAGATAACAAGACACTTGACTTCCAGTGTCTGTAAAATTCTGTTGCATTGCATACAGAAAATAAAGCCAGTCATGTGCTAAAATGGGAAATAGTCCTAGAAAATGAACTAATAGCCAAGTATTGGACTGAGGCCTAGAAAAAATGTAAATAAGATTTTCCCTCACCAGTTATCAAGAAAATGCATAGAGAGTTCTAATCTGGTAACACACGGTAGAAACATTTTGGGCCTTGTCCAGACTATTTGTGATTATTATTTTATGATTGCAAGCTGTATTTATATTATTAAGCAATCACATAATTAACCAAAGTTTATGGACAAAGGACATTAGAATGTACTTTGCTATGATCTTCAGGAAAATTATTACAAAATTATGTATCATTGGTATATAACCCCAGAGAGAATTGCAAAGATGTATAGAGATACAGGGCTTTTCTGCTCTACATTGTTACAGTGCTATTATTCCACTTTCAACATCCTGTGGAACTCTGGGGTTTGTAGTTTACTGAGGCCAAAGAGCTCTCTGGCTGAGAATTCTAAAGGCTCCTCCCTAAACTGCAAACTCCAGGATTCCATAGGAAGTTGGAAGTGGAATAATAGCATTATAACAGTATAGGGTGGAAAGAGTCACAAAGAACAAATGTTGGAAATGACAAGACTAGATTGGATCTTTGTACCATAAGTGGTGGATTTGTGAAAAAGCTGAACAATTTTGGCTAAAGATACAGAATGTGATGCAAAGGATTCCTTAGTTATAAGTACTAGAAATCTGGGCAGGTGATATAATTATTGACAAGAAACAACATAAACTGATGCAACATATGCTATTGATGGCAAGATTAGTATATGAAAAGTACTGGAAAAAATTGGAAACCCCATCAATAGAGGAATGGTTTGATAAGTTGATGGGAATAGCTGAAATGGATAATCTTACATGTAGGCTAAAGGGCCGAACAGAAGATGAATTATCTTCTTAATGGAAATGTCTGACTGAATATTTAAAGAAAAAAAAAATGAAGGTGAATTGATGACAATAGGTTTTTGAACTTGCATGTATTTGTAAGCTCTGATTCTTGTTTTATTGCCACATGAGAACTGTTATATGAAACTAGAAGATGATGATTCTAGTTTTCTTGCTATTTTAGATTTTGAAGATCTATAATATATGCTTTAGTAATAATGTTTAAGATTTATTAGTGATTTAATAAATTGAAGAATTTCTCCATTTATTATTGTTTTCTACTAGTACCTATGGTTTAAATATGATTATATTAATACTTAGGTCAAGGTATGATACCAATGTTTAGAATCAAGTGAATTTAAAATAATAGATTCACAGTAGTAATTGTATGTGATTGAAATATTTTTCTTTATAAATTTTTTATTAACCAAGTAAATTAGTTTCTGAGTAAAGGAATAAAATAACTAGGATTATTAGTGACAAATTTAATCTATATTTTTGAATAAGTTTCTAATAGTTAAGTACAAGTATTTACTAAGAGTTGTTTGCAAAAAGGGCAGAAAGCAATTTTTAGTTTTTTGTAGTTTTGCTGCTGCTGTTCATAATTTTCTCAGGTACTTTTTTGGTTTTTATTTGTACTCTATCATCATTATTATGTGTTTGTAGTTTTCTGTAATGTTTTGTAGTTTTGCTATTTCTTTGTCTCTTGTTCTCTGTCTTTTAATAAAACAAAATCAACCAAAGCTGTCATAATTTTAATAAGGTTCAGTCATTGATATCATCATTTTAATCTTCCCTAAGTATCATGAATCTCCAGTTTTTGAAAATGAAGTGAAAGCTGCACTCAGAACGCTTGGGAGAAATAGATCACCAGGAACTGAAGTATATCACTAGACCTATTTCAGTCTACAGAGACAGAATCTACTCTAGCTCTAACTAAAATCTGTGAACAAATATGGAAAACAAAAGACTAGCTCACAGTTTGGAAATGCTCAATATACATTAAATCCCCAAGATAGGGGGCACGGAAGATTGTAGTAACCACGGAACCATTGCATTGATTTCTCATGCAAGCAAAGCCATGCTCAAAATTCTAAAACTTCTACAACTTCTACCACATATGGAACAAGAAATGCCAGATGTCCAAGCTGGGTTCAGGAAAGGAAAAAGGCACTAGGAATCATATTGAAAACATATGTTGGATAAAGGAGCACAATTTTTTTTTAAAAAAATAAGCCTGTGTAAAGCAAAACAAAGCTTTTAATTGCACAGATCATGAGAAACTATGGATCACTCTTAAAGAAATGTGTGTACTACAACATTTGATTGTTCTGATGTGTTATGTATTGTAAAGTGTTTGTGTGTGTGTGTGAGGATAGTTTTTTTCCCTCAGCAAAGTGAGCTTTGAGCTGATGAAAGTCACAGCGACCTCTCAAACACAACTGGTGTTTTGTATTTAGGCTAACTGGAACTACCAGAAGTCCCTGAGTTCCTATCCCATGGGAAAGCTCTGAGCCTGAGAATGGCTGGTAGTTTACATGTCACATGTCACATGATGTGTGTGTATGGGAGCGGTTTACTACTGATTAAAAGATTGCTTCTTGCTCTGTGTGTATGTAGAACTACTTCATGGCTTACTGCCTGAAGCAAAATGCTTTTACTGTGTATCTGGCTTTGTTCTAAAGAAATAGTTGATCTTGGCCCTTTCCGCAACTTGTGTGGTCCTGAAGCCATCACACAGCATCCCGAGAAAGCCTCTCCCAAGAGGGAATCACTTCTGCTGTGCTCTCCCTCCACACTGGCTGAGCGCTGGACTAAGGGAAGTGCGATGGCTCCTCCCCTCCCTCCCTTCCGCAGCGCAGCCCAGCAGTTTCCCAGCTTTGGGAGAGGAAGTGCAGCCACTGCATTTCCTGATGTTCTGCACAACAGGTAAGTGTGGGAGGGATGCGGCAGGACTCCGCAATCACAGGTCATGTTTGGGAGAAACTCGAACATGATTTAATCTGTGATTGTGACAGGATGGCCATGGGATTCTGATGACGTCATGCAGAACTGTTGTTGTGATCCTGTGGTCATTTCGCGTTGGAGGTGGTGTGCGAAAAGGGCCTTAGTCTAGGCGTAATGCATCTGTGTGGCTGTTTCTTCTGCCAGGGGTAATCAGTATGAGCTTAGCATAACAGTGTAGCCTTGTACTCTGGACATGTTCAGGAAGCTTTCCTATGAAACATTTAACATGTATAATGTGTATGCAGGACAAGAGGTTACTGTTAGGACAGTATACACAGAAATGGTATGGTTTCCAATTGGCAAGGAGGTGAGGCAAGGCTGCATTTTATCACCATATTTGTTTAACTTGTTTGCTGAATGTATCATATGTAAAGTGGAGGGAAGGCAGCATAAAAATTGGAGGAAAGAACATCAACAATTCAAGATATTCAGATGACGCCATACTACTAGCAGAAAATAGTAAAGACTTAGAATGATGACTGAAGAAAGTGAAAGCAGAAAGTGCAAAGATAAGTTTCCAGCTGAACATTAAGAAAACAAAAATAATGACCACAGATGATTTACATAGACTCAAAGGAGAAAATGAAGACACTGAAGCAGTTCAAGATTTTCCATACTTTGGCTCAGTCAGTCAAAATGGAGACTGCAGTCAAGAAAGGAGAAGAAGACAAGGACTTGGAAGGGCAGCTGTGAACAAACCAGACAAGATATTGAAGTGTAAAGATATATCATTGAATATTAAAGTTACAATTGTCCATGCCATCATATTTCCAATTTCTATGTAAAAGCTGGATGGTGAAGAAAGCTGGACAGTGAAGAAAGCTGATAGGAAGAAAATCAACTCCTTTGACATGTGCTGGAGGATAGTTCTGTGGATACCCTGGATTGCTTGATTTGCCTGAACTCTCCCTAGAAGCTAGAAATGACTTACCCAAGGCTGTCCTACTTTGACCATATCATGAGAAGATATGACTCACTGGAAAAGACATTAATGTTTGGTAAAGTGGAAGACAGTAAGAAAAGAGGAAGACTGCATTATAGATGAAAAGACTCAATCAAGGAAGACACTCTCTGAGTCTGCAAGATGACTGCAATCAACATGACTGCATAATATATTCAAGGAATCACCAACATTTCCATTGTGCACATTCACAAAGAATCTTGAGTCCAGCTTCAGCACTTTTGCCTTGTGTTTAAATATTATATACATTCTTACAATCTAGATTCTTGTGTTATGGAGAATGTCTTTAGCGTGTCACAGCTTTGCCACAGTCACTTAGCATATGGCTCAATGAAATGTGTTGAGTGATATTTTCTTCACTGTGCTCCCACACATGATGAAGGCTACGTACTTTCTGCTATTTCTTCTACCACACTATACAGCAAACAGACATATGACTGTTTGCTGTGCTTACCAATATGTGTAATATATCAGAAGGGAGTTGTCATCGTTTCCCATATTGTCTCCAAGAGATTCCAAAAAGCAATTTATAAGGCAGGTGAAGCAGTTTGCATAGTGTTATGAGGCTCCTTCACCAGAGCTGCACCGTCTTTCTCTGTCTCACTTATCTTCACTAAAAAATGTGTTAGTAGCAAGCCCCAGGAGTGTGGTACAACTGTCCAAACTGTTCTGCAGAGATTCTGACTGGGTGGACAGGGAAAAGACAAAGGGAAAAAAGATAGGTGGAAGCTGCTGTAGTGTGTTTTAGACCAGTCTTTTAGACTCCCAAAATAACTGCGTCCAGCAGACCTCTTCCTACTATGAAGGAGAGGCCAGAATATGGCACTGTCTCATAGGCCTTTTTGCATACTATTTCCAATGCAAAATGGCCACGGGAGCAATGTGGGATCATGAGGATGGCTCCGCATGACATCCTTGTGATTGTGCATTGCTTTTGTAGCAATCACACGGCAGTCGCACAGTATGTCATTTTTGGCTTTTTGCTGAAAATGATGCGTGATTGCGTGTTCCTCCCGTGTCCCTCCCACACTTACCTTGCACATGGAATGTCAGGAAGCGCGGCCATCACACTTCCTCCCCCAGTGCAGCCTGGGAAAGTACCCAGCTGTGCTGTGGAAGGAAGGGGCAGAGCTATCATGCTTCCTTCCATTCAGCATGGAGCTGGTGCAGAGGGAAGTGCAGGGGACACAATTCCTTCTCGGAGGAGGCTTTTCGCGCAAACCCCACACAATGCCAGCGGCACCAGGTAAAGTATGAAAAGGGCCATAGCGGGGACTGAAGATAGGAAGCTCAACTGAAGTTGTTTAGTTCTCACCTGGATAGCATGTGGACTCTTCATAATTCAATTTATCTGCAGGTCCCCATGTATTTTTCCAGTGATGAAAGAAACAGAAACTGGAGAACATCCAATGAAACTCACAGAAGAAACTGGATACACATCTCAAAATGCTCAGTAGATGGTTACTTAAGGGGAAAAAAAAAAAAGCAAATGAAAATGAAAATGAGTCCCAGAAGGAAGTTTTTGTGTGACTGAATCTGACAGTCTTTTGTCCATGAACTGTGAGCAATTTCACTTGATCAGTCATATACGACACACACTGATTGGTGCTCTGTTGGTTAGTCTCAGCTAGAGTTGATCCCTTCAATCAATTGTTGAAGGGTGAGTCAACACGTTGGTAAGTCCGTTTGATTCAAAGAGTCTACTCTAGCCAGGACTAACAAAAGGATTTAGGCTTCTGGGTGCTTCCAGACAAGCCTTCCTTATTCACCTTTCTTTATTAACAGGAGTGCAGCTCCCATGGTCCCTGACTAAAGGATACATAGTTATGGAAACTGCAGTCCAAAATACGTGGAAAGCATTGTTTGATCCTAGTGGCAGCACTAAAATAATAAAAATGAACTGTAAAAAATTGAAGATGTGCATCTTCAAACAGATCGTTGGATATAAGATGGACCCCGGACACGACAATTATGAAAACTGTGATAGAACATAGGGATTTATGGCTGGCAATTGCTTATTTCCTTCCCCCACCCCCATACTTCAGTTTATGTAACCAAATGCTTGCGTGTGGAGAACAAATATAGCCAGTATAATGTAGTGGTTTGAGTGTTGCACTAGGAATCTGGGAGATCAGGTTCTGATCAGGTTCAGCCAGGAAACCCACTGGGTAACCTTGGGAAAGTCACAATCTCTCAGTCTTAAACAAAAACAGAGGCAAGCTTCTTTTGAATTGCTCTTGCCAATAAAACCCTATGATACGGTCATTATAATTTGAAGCCAACTTGACACATAACAACAACAAACAGTAGATCATTGCAATAATTTATATCTCTATATTACTAACATCATAATTTCATATGGTGGTGCTAGCCACACTATAGTTATGATTAATGGTGTGCCTTTTTTTGGCAGCCTTTTATTATTGTTACTGCTCACTGATGCTGAAGTTCTGCATCTTAATCCTGCCTTTTCTGAAAGCCTGAAGCTTCTAATTCTATCTAGTTTGCCCAAGGAGAAAATGAATGGGGACAATTATGGAGAAAAAAGTGTGGTTTTCTAACACTTGTGTACTACTAGCCTTTGGTGGAACATTTTTAATCTTGGAATATTTTTCCTAGGTTAATACTTTGAGCAACACACCAATATGCTGTGGGTGATCCTTTTATAATTAACACATTGTGATAAGCATGACTTGTGTATTTAAGAGACAGGGTTAATTGATTTAAGCAATTCTTTGTGTTTTGCAGTGATTTCCTTAGAGCTCCAAATAGAATTAGTTAGAAGGAGTTGGTCTCTTTTTTTTGGTGGGTTCATTTCATCACGTTCTTGTGGATTCTTTGCTTTATTATTATTACTCTGGCTTATTAATGGTTGCTGACATATTTTCTTTAAAATACTTCTTCAGTTTTCTAAGTTTAGACTTCCAGGTTGTATTCCCTCATCGCAGAGGCACCTAAGAAAAAGGAACCACCACAACATCTCTGAAAGGAGGGGAAGTTTGTCATTCAGTCATTTCCTACCGCCTGTTGTTTCACTGGTGGGACTTCTTCACAAGAGCAGCGACTCTTTGCTAGGCCAAATCCCTTTGTTGTGATTCAGAAGTGTACTAGTCAGGCAGGAGAGGGGAAGGGTTGTATCTAGGAGGATTAGGCTAGTCTGAGAGGTATAAAAGATCCCAGTTGAGCTCTAGACCTTGCTGGATGGAGTGTTGATTTAGAAATCTTTCAGGAGATATACTGTCTGCTTTGCCTTGTTGCCTATAAAGTGTTCTTCTGCAAGATGCTTTGGCTAAGGCCTCAGTCATGTTGATGGTAAGTTTCTATGTCATCTCCCTTGATGAAAAAGAAAAAAAAAGTGAATGTTCTGATTTTTTTGGTATGCATAGTGAGGCATTTTTTTTAATTTTAATTTTATTAAAATATACTTTATTAAACATACAATCTTACAATTCACAATTAACAATACACAACATTACACAACATTACATACACATAAACACATATACATCTATACACTACATACACATCCTCTCTATTACCCTATCTTCATAGCATACACTCTCCTTCACTAACACAAATACCAATATAAATACATACCCATACCTAATTACTCTCATGGGCGATGCAATCTTCATATTTTTTAATTTCTCTGCATCCCCTTTATAGACTCTCAATACTTCCAATATCAGTCCTCCATACATAACCCATTCTTTTTCCATCATCATTCCCTAACTTCTTTTTCTTTTCCATTGAGTGCGATTTTCCTCTTCTTGTCCTCCTGCTCCTTTATTATTATTTGTACAGTTACTGCCTTATCTGTATTCTACTCTGCTTTCTTCTTACCAATAATTCTTATATCTTTCTTAATTCTAATCCTAATAAATCCTTTTTATTTTTTTCCACTGTTCCCTTTATTTCACTCTTCATAATTTTTCCATTAAATCAATTTAATCATACATACCTATCAACGCTATTTTACCCCAATTCTCTTCTCATACACTTTTTAATATTTCCCATTCCCGGTTAAATGTTACTTTTGACTTATCCTTTAGGTACAAAGTTAGCTTATCCATTTCTGCGAATTCGTATAATTTCTGTAACCATTCTTTTATCTGAGGTGAATTCTCTGTCTTCCAATGTTTTGCAAATATGATCCTTGCTGCATAAATCATATAACATATGATTCTTAAATATTTTTCTCTGACTTTTTTTATCTAGCCCATCTAAAATTTTAAGAAGGTATATTTCCGGGGACATTACAAAATTAATTTTTAATATTTTCTCTATTTGCTTATGTATCTGTAACCAAATTTTTTTAGCTTTTACACTTCTTCCACATGTGAAAAAAGGTTCCTTTTTCTCGACATTTCCAGCATTTAACTAATTTCTTATTTTTATTCATTTTAGAGATTCTAACTGGGGTTAAATACCATCTATAATAAATCTTATAAAAATTCTCCTTTATATCATAACATCTAGTGAAGTCTTGATTTACTTTCCAGGCATTTTACCACTGATTCAATGTAATTGTATGACCTATGTCCTGAGCCCATTTTATCATATTTGTTTTGATAATTTCTTGTTCTAATTCTAAACTTAACAACCATTTATAAATCTTACTTAAAGGTTTTTCTACTCCTGGTTTCATTATTTTATGAATTCGTTTTCTTCTAAAGTTATCCCTTTATCCTTCATATCCTCCTTATATTTCTCTGCCAATTGTCTATGGAGAAGCCAATGAGTTGAAAAGCCATTTTCTATCAATTCTTCCCTAGTTTTTAATTTAACCCTATCTCCTACTCTTTTGATTATATCCTTGTATGACAATCATTCTTTCGTTCTTATTTTCTCTAATCTATAAAAAGCTTCATGTGGCGAAGTCCAATGTGGTAATTTTAAATATAATTTTCCCCCAAGTTTTAACCAAATTCTTAAAATTGTCTTTCTAACATAGTGGTCCATAAATACTCTATTATTCCTGTATTTATCATACCAAATGTACGCATGACAGCCATAGTATTAAATTAAATCCCTCTAAATTTAATAATTTCGTATTTTCCAATAGAATCCATTCCTTTTAACCACACTAACGTCGCGGCTTCCTAATATAATTTAAGGTCTGGCATAAGTAGACCACCCTTCTCTTTAGCTTCTTTTAAATATTTCCATTTAATTCTAGGTTTCCTTCTGTTCCATACAAATTTACTAAGATCTTGCTCCCACCTTTTCAATGCTTTATCATTCATCAATATCGGTAAATTTTGAAACAGAAAGATTATCTTTGGCAATATATTCATTTTTATTGCAGAAATTCTCCCTAATAAGGATAAATTAAGTTTCCCCCATCTTTTCAAATCCTCTTTTATTTCTTTCCAAATTCTATTGTAATTATTTTCAAATAATTCTGAGTTGTTTTTCGTTATTGTAATTCCCAAATACCTTACTTTTTTCACTATTTTAAATCTTGTAATATTCATTAATTCTGCTTCTTGTATTTGCGTCATATTTTTTGTAATCATTACTGATTTATCTTTATTTATTCTTAAACCAGCTACTTGTCCAAATTCTTCCATTATTTCCATAAATGATTTTATGCTTTTTCTTGGATCTTCCAATATTATCACCATATCGTTTGCAAATGCCTGAATTTTAAATTCATGCCCTTTAATCTTCGTTCCTCTTATTTCCTCCTTGTTTCTAATTTTAGTAGTTAATATCTCTAAACACATAATAAATAACAATGGAGAAAGTGGACATCCCTGTCTCGTACCTTTATTAATTTTAAATGAATTTGATTTTTCCCCATTTACTAATAAACATGCTTTTTGGTCTCTATATATTGCTTGTATCCACTCCCTTTGCACCTTTTTCCAATACCTAATTTATTCATCACTTCAAATAAAAAGTTCCAATTTACACTATCAAAGGTCTTTTCCACATCTAAAAATACTAATGCTACTTCTTTTTGATTCATCTTTTGGTAATATTCTATTATATCTATGATTACTCTTTTATTATTTTTCAAATATCTACCCGGTAAAAATCCATTTTGATCCTCGTATGTCCATTCTATCATTACCTTCTTTAACCTATTCGCTAATATTGAGGTGAAGATTTTGTAATCTATATTTAATAGTGAAATTGGCCTATAATTTCTTTTATTCTGTTTGTCCTTCCCTTCTTTCAGGATTAACACGATATTAAGTCCTTCCACGAATTTGGTAATTTTTCCTTTCTAATGGAATTTATCACTTGAAGTAACAAGGGTGCTAATAAATCTTGAAATGTTTTATAATACAACATTATAAACACATCCGGTCCTGGTGCTTTCCCTTCCTTCAATCTCTTTATTGCATCTTTAACCTCTTCAATTTTAATTGGTTTATCTAATTCTTCTCTTTGTGTTTCTGACAGTCCTGTAATATCCACTCGATGTAAATAATCCCCTATCTTGCTTTCCTGTTTTTGTGATTGACCCTTCTCTTTAAATAATTTCTTGAAGTAATTTATTAATATATTCTTAATTTTGCTCTGTTGATAATGAATGATCTGACCTTCTTTTAGTTCTCTAATACTACTTTTTTTCTCTTTCTTTCCTTAACCTATAAGAAAGCCACCTCCCTGGTTTATTTGCATGCTCAAAATGCCTTTGTTTTATAAATTTCAATTTCTTCTCCATTTCTTCCATAGTTAATAAAGAAAATTGCTTTCTCAACATTTGAATATCACTCTGAATTTTCACATCGTTAGGTCTTTCTTTTAACTTCCTTTCTTTCTCCTGCAATTTATCTAATATATATGCTTCTTTTTCTTTCCTTTGCTTTGATAACCAGGCTTGTTGGCTTATAAAAAATCCCCTCATTACAACCTTACTAGTTTCCCACACCGTCTGAACTGATTGCTCTTTCCCCAAATTATTTTCAAAGAATTCCTTTAATTCCTTTTCTGCTTTTGCCATAATTCCTTCATTTTTTAATAAGCTCTCTTTTAATTTCCAATTCCAAATGTTTTCACCAAATTGTACATTCAGTAATATTGGACAGTGATCTGAAATGGTTCTGGGCAGTGTTTCCATGCTAGTGATTTTTTTTCCAAATCCGAAGATACAAAAAATCTATCAATTCTGGACCATGTTTTGTGTCCATCTGAATAGAATGTAAATTCTCCTCCATTTCTTTTATTACTTACTTCTTCTAAAGAGAAATAATCTAATAAATTAAAGAAACTTTTTGGTAATTTCCCCTGCCCTATCTTAGTACTTCTCGAACTTATACCTGATCTATCTATTAAGGGATTCAAAACCCCATTCCAGTCCCCCATAAGAATCATTTTATATTCCTCTAAATCAATTAATATCTCTAGTAACTTTTGATAAAATTTGCTTTTATTCTCTAAGGGGCCATATACTGCTATCACTAATACTTTTAAATCTTTAATTTTTACCTCAATTGCTACCACATGTCTCATCACTGTATATTTGTTTTGCTTCATGTCTATTATTCACATATATCGTTACACCTTTTTTCTTTTTATTAATCGACGAAGAAAAACTTTGTCCTAGTTTGGGATTTTTTATATATTTCAGGTCTTTACATCTGATATGGGTCTCTTGAATTGCTAATATATCTACTTTTAATTTTTCTACCTGATGAAATATATGTTTCCTTTTATACGGAGAGTTTAGGCCACGAACATTCCAAGATAAAAGTTTTATTTTCATTTTGTTTTACGTCAATTTTAATTAGTATTACTCAGTCCCAATCTCTTCTGTTTGTTCTTCTTCCAGTCCTTCCAGTGTGCATGACGGTTGGAGTAGCGAAATGACTGGTAGCGACTGACATGGCGGGTGAGCAGAGAAGATGGAGCTGAGTTGAGCTGTGTAGCCAGAAGGAATTAAAGTGGTGAAGATGAAAGAGGGAGTAAGCGTGTGACGGACAGATGGAGGTGGCAGCCGAATAGAGTAGAGACGAAGGACGGAGAGAGGGACAAGTCGCTGTGAACAGAGATCGGATGAAAGCAAGCAGAGAGAGGTGGAGAAAGAAGGGAGAAAGGAAGAGAGGAGGCGAGACAGCGAGAGAGAAGGACATTGAGAGAGAGGTGGAAGCAGATAGTGACGACAAACAGATACGACGGATGAAAGCAAACAGGGAGAGGTGGAGAGAGATGGGAGAAAGGAAGAGGAGGCGTGACGGCAAGAGCGAAGGACTTTGAGAGTTGGAAGCGGATAGAGACGACAAACAGAGACGACGGACGAAAGCAAGCAGGGAGAGGTGGAGAGAGACCGGAGAAAGGAAGAGAGAGTGGTGGAGTAAGACGGAGAAAGGAAGAGAGGAGGCAAGATTGTGAGAATAAAGGTCACTGAGAGAGAGGTGGAAGCAAATTGAGACAAAGAATTGGACGACGGACGAAAGCAAGTAGAGAGGGGTGGAGAGAGTTGGAGAAAGGAGGTGGGACGGTTTGAGAGAAGGACATTGAGGGAGAAGTGGGAGTGGAAGGATGAGAGGTTAATAAGGGAGAAAGGTTGGGAATAAGGATATAACAGTTGAGGAGAAAGTGGTTTGGAGGGAGGTGAGGGCTGTGTGGTTTGAATAAATGACAAGTGAAACATAAGGGGTTCCTGGTTGGATTGAATGGTAAAATATACTGTAAAATATAAACTCTAAATTTTTAAAATAATAGGAGTGATAAAGATGAACTGGTGAATGATAAATTGCTGTGAAAATACTGATCTTGTTGAATATTACAATTAGAGATTGAATAAGAGTTAGAATTAATTATTATATACTGAGTTTCTGATTTAATATTTGAATAATTGAACAATTGAACACCTTTGCACTTACTATCTTTGACATCTGATAGTTAATATTTGATATTGGATACTAGATATTGGACAATTTTATCTGGATCCTGAATTGAATCAATATAATAATAATTGATAATCATAGTAATTGAGATATAGATCAGAATTGTATTTGAATTGAACTCTTGAATATAGGATACCAGAGGGTTTTGAGATATTGATGAATTTAATTTACTGTGTGAGCAGAATTGATTAATCATGAGGTTGAGATTTGGACCTAATAAATTAGAAGTTGGGAGATATTAAGAAGATTAAATTAATTTAATTCCTTTTTTTAGAGTGAATAAAATTAAAAATAGTTACTTTATTCGATAATTAGATAAGTCAATAAATTGAGAAAGACAGACAAAGGAATTAAGGGAAGGTAAAGATAAAAGGAAGTAATAAGTAAGTAGAGGACATTGAGGAATTAAAGCAATCAGACAAGATGATGGCAGCAGGGAAAAGGAGGGCTGGGACAGGAGCACAGCCCCAAATACAAACTGTATTACAAAGAAAGGCATCATCAGAAATCAATCTGTCAACATTGGAAATGAAGACATTGATGACAGAAAGGCAAGGACCAAATCAAAAGATTGGAATGGATGTACTGGAGGAAATACAGAAATTAACAATGGTATTTAAGACAGAAATGAAAGAAATTAGGACGAAAATGAAGCATATGAGAATGGAAATAAAAACAGACATCAAAAAAGAATTGGAAATATTTAATGGAAAGTTGGATGATATCACAAAAGAGTTAAAACAGGTAAGTGACAAGGTGGAGCAGATGGAGGAAAAGACAATGAGGTTGGAAGATCAAATGGTGAAGACAGAAGGAAAGACTGAACAATTAGAAAAGACAATGTTATACTTGGACATAAGAAATAGAGATAAATTGATAAAAATAAGAGGTTTGAAGGAGGAAGATCAAGAGAATTTGTATCAAAGACTGACAATACCTCTGGTACATTACATAGGCTGGGAACCAGAACAATTGGATCTGGAGATAGATAGAGTGTTTCGTATAAATTCAATAGTGGCAAAAAGGAAGAAGTTACCGCGTGACATCGTGATTTATTTTTTGAGAGAATGAGTGAAGGATTTGGTTTTGAATCGTAGTTACACAAAAAAATTGGTGATAGAAAGAACGGAGGTGAAGGTTTTTAAAGACATACATCCAACTGTGCTCAAAAGAAGAAGAGAATACAATTTCTTAACCCAAATCTTGAGAGAAACTGGAATAAAATATATGTGGGAGAGAACTGAGGGAATATCATTCACGTGGGAACAAAGAAGATATGTTTTGAATTCGGTTATGAAAGCGAAGGAATTCATGAGAAGATATAAAGAAGAGTTAAACAGAATAGGAGACCAGGCAAGTGATTGGCAGAAGGAAAAGGAGAAAGAAGAAAAACAGACAACTCAAGGAATGGGAAAGAAAATAAGGAAAGAACAAATGAAACAAGAAATAGCAAGAATACAGAGAGAGGAAGAATTAGAGAGAAGACGAGAAGAGGGAAAAGAAGAAGAAGAAATAGAGGGAGAGGAAGAAGAAGTAGGAGAAGAGGAACAAAGTTCATTACAGGAATTAGATTTAGGACTGGAATTAGTGAGGCATTTAGAAGCCACCAAATTACTCTGAAAGGAGAAGGTTTAAAGATTAGATCTTCATTTTGCAATGAAGGAAGTTACTCAAGAGTGTCTTGGAAACTGTATTTCAGAAAAGTGTAGTAGAGGTCTCTACCAGAAATTGTAAAGCACCTCCCAAACTGCAAATTTCAGGATTTCTCAGGCTGAGGAAACTGAAGTTGTATGCAACTGAGAGTGGTACAGTACAGATACAACATCTGTCTGTAGCTTTATAGAAACTGAGGCAAAATGTGCATTCTCTGCTCTGTCCCCCTGTTTTGTAAGAAATGAGTGTGATGATACTTTTCAAGTGAAACCTCAGCTGTAATTCAGATCAAATTGTTCAGTTTTAGGGATTAGAAATATTAGGAAGCCCATTGATCTCTGCACTTCACCTCATAAGTACAGCCCACATTAAACGATATTGTGATTAAAAAATTAAAGTGATGTTTTCCAAATGTGAACATGAGAACAGCCCAAGCATCCAGCAGAGTAATTGTTTTCAGTATTTGGGATTTTATGTAGACTGGGAACAAGGAAGAGAGGGAAGGCCAAAATAAGAGTGTGTGATGGAGCTGACTAAAGTTCCAGGTCCCTGTTTCAGAGTCATTTTATCTTTCAGGCTATAATTCATTCTGCATCAGCTAATCCTGGTTCAGCGATTGGAATTTTAGATTTGAAAACTGATTCAATAATGGTTTGAAACTGGAAAATTAATTAATTATCATAAATACTAGTATTTGAAATTGTTAAGTCATCATTAATTAACTTGTTGATGGACATGTTAATGTTGGGGTAGATCATGCGATTTACATGGAAATTGTCACTGTTGGATATACTTTCTTATTGTCTCTTTCAGAAGGTCTCTTTTATCCTTTTAAAATCGTCTGTTTCCAGCGTAGATTGTTTACCACTTGGCCTACAAACCCATAATATGAGTGCTGCCTGGAGTGGTGGGAGTCCAGCATAAGTGGGAAATTCTAAAGGCACATTTCACCAAAGTATATTTTTAAATTCTGTATTAATTGAGAAGTTAGTTGTTTGGGTGAAATAATGTTATAATATGGCAAATTAATAATTAAATGAGTTAATGAGGCAATGGCAACTCTGCCCTGGAGTAAGCACCATTGTATTTATTTCTACTTTCTTCTGATCAGATATGTATAGGCTCACATTCTTAAAAAAGAAAATAACTTCATGTCAAAGGTGAGAAGACTTCTGTATGTGATAGACTTGATGGGGAAGTTGAGGTTTGTTGGGAGTAGCAATCGTTGCATGCTTTTATTAACTGGCTAGTTAGTTTGCATGTTTATTGTAGGCATAGTGGGGACTGCTTAGAGTAAACTTCCTGTTGTTTGGTCAACACCCACTTTCCCTTGCATGTTCTCTTCCTCTCCCCCCCCTTTTTTTGGTTCTTTGGCTTCCCTGCAAGCTTGTGGTCTTCGATCCTCCACCAGCATGCTTTCTTGTAAACATGTGAGTTCTTATTTTTGTCTTACCTTTCTTCAAGAATTTCAACCTGTGTAGACTATGCACAAGATTTTGTGAGTAAACTTTTCATATTTTTAACCAAACTGTTTGTGTTTATTTTGAACTAGATTAAGTGTGCCTGGCATAGAGATGATAAAGTGGGACTGGTAATTTGTTCAACTTCTGCCTGTGCATTACAAAATACTCTGCTGATTGGGAGACTTATTACTAAAAATCTCTCAATTCCCCAACAAAGTTCGATCCTGATAATGCCATCCCATAATCTAGCTTCCCTTTGAAGCACAATGAGGGCTGTGGTTGGCTGGCTCTACATAAGCTTGAGAGGCTTCTGCTTTGCTGTCTTGGTGACAGCAGTCTAAACGAGATAAAGAGTGACTAATAAGGAAATGAATTTGGGGTCTGTAGGCTAGCAGCATTTTAGAGTGTTGGCTGTCACTTTCAAGATCAGAGTCATCATCTTCTTAAGTGGGATTGTTAAAATCTGCTAGTGATCTGCAGTAGCATCTTGTAAGAGACCTTGTTAATTAGAAGAGAAAACTGAAGTGAGAGCCATTTTTACCTCAGGTCTTTTACCACAGCCCCATATGGTGATTTCCTCTTCAAAGACAGAGCTGTTGCCTAAGATCATATTCTTCACCCTTAGGGACGAGTTGGCAGGATCCTTTTCTCCAGCAGGTGGAAACTCCAACTTCGGAGCTGGAAGACAAGGCAAGGTCTCTGGTTCCCAGGAGTGCTGGGGTTTGAAAATATAAGCAAGTCCAATTCTTACTGAACAACATGTCCACATACTCACGAGCAAGACTAGCAAATCCCAAACTTGAGCATGTTCATAGTTCTTGCTTCCATCTGGACTTCTGCTCCAACTCCCACAGGGTGTATCCCAATTAAATACTTGCCACTTTTTCAGAACTGCAGGAAGTGTGATTACTTAGTTTTTAGACAAGGATGTTGACAACTAGGCTTATGCATCATTTACCATGGATTTTTTCTCTCTCATAGAATGTGTCACTAAACCTGCTTTTTTGATGAAATCTGGATGAATAGGGAAACAGGTAGGCAGTCAGTTGTAGGTATTTTGACATCCAAGGGTGCAAACTTTTCTGCCAGTTATACCACATTTACAAATGGGATTATAGATGTCTGGTTTACTAGGGACTAAATCAATCAGGCTAGCACAGATGGTTTAATTATGCAAATCAGCTTTTTATAGATGTTGATGTTGTCAAGCCTTTGTGTGTTTCATTTGAGTTCTTACACACTACTAGAAATGTGTTATCAGAGAGCGGAGGCCATTAGTAGGATTATGACACAGCATTTACCTGAGGTGGAAGTGAAGGTACTGGAAAGGTTCAATGTGTGTGTGTATTGATTTAACAGGGGAGAGTGATCTGCTGTCTGAATTTAATTGCTTGGTCAGGCAAACCTCCAGCCGTAACTTCTTGCTTTAAACCAAAGGTCTTTTCTCCCTGGGAATTATAAGTGTAGTAGTTGCCATAAATGTTTACATCTACCACATTTACTTCTGGATATAGACACACTTTTAGTCCATATTTATAACTGAACCAATACACCTTTCTGTGATGGAGCAAGTAAGAATAATATTACATCTCCACAAAGTGCTCTTTCCTCATATCACTCTCAAGCAATTCCCAGGGATGTTCACTTTAGTGTTTTTACCTTCCTGACTCAATTAGTGGTATATTTCTGTCTAAATAGCATCATCTGTGTGAGGATTGGAGGTACTGTACCGGAAGATGTTTATTTAATTGGAAAACCCTCCCAACTTATCCTGATTTTCTTATGGTTAGGTATAATCACCCAATCATACCTTTAGATTTTACTACAATAATTTTAATTAGGTTAGAGGTTAACAATGTACTTATGGCAAAATAACCAACTTTTCCTATTAAGGGGATCCATACTTTTATGATATATTGAACCTACTTTCACTGTTAGGTTGCATTTTCAGCTATCTCAATTTGCACTATTTTTACACTTCTTGGTCAGAAATCAAATTATTAGTCCCAACTAGACTACACTCATGGAATCAGTGCAACTTATGTCTTAACTTACCAAATTCTCCTCGATCCAATGGGTCCACTCTGATTGGTGCAAACTAATAGGTCTAAATGGTACTAATTGGTCTATTCTAGTTTGATTTACGCAAGAATATCCCTCCTGAAGTATCAAGACCTTAAGAATGTTGAACCGTTTGGTTATAGATTGATAGACAAAGGAAAGGGGATCTAATTTTCTGTATCATGAGTAGTAATTTCAGAAAATGGTGTCCCATTCTAAGTTAGGCTACAGCAGTAGATTACATTTAAAACAGTCGGCATTTAAAAATATGATTTTATTGATTTTTGCCCTGCTTTTCTGTGAATGAATATACAAAATGATTCATAATATTAAGAACAGTGTGTTGTGTGTGGGGGGGGATTGACATACATTGAAATGCTATGTGTGTTTCTGAGCTTTGCAAAGTTACTTTCTGACTACAGCTTCATGAATTCCCTAGTTGAACTGCCAGTGGCCTCTTCAGCTGTAAAATTCTCAAAATTGTTCATAATAATGAACTCTAAGTTACAAGTGTGTATATTCTCAGAAGAATAAGAGATAGGATCTGTTTCCTGTCAAAGGTGCTACTGGTAGTTGAGGGCAGAGCGTTAAAGTTTTCTTCTTCCTGTACCATTGTATTGGCGGCCTCTACTGTTGCTGTTCTGAGAAAATGACACTGATGGCCCTCAGTCCTTATAACTCTCAGAGGCAAGGAATCCTGTGTTTCATGCTAGGACCAAAGAGTTTCCAGACTGAAAAAGAGGGCACAGTTGTGTTTTCAGAACTACTCATTCTATTCAGAAATAATTTCATGTTTTGTCATCTGGCAAGGAACTCCAGTGTTTTGTGGAGGAATCAAGAACATGTTCCACAGGCAATTTCCCCATAAGGGATCTCCTTCAAGCATGTTGGATTTTTTACAAGAATGAAAGTTAAACCAAACAATTCAGCCAGTACTGTACTGAACCTATACATTGCAGTGGAAGATGAACAGTAGAAGACAAGATGCCTGTTCCACTTTCTTTGACCTTGCTGAGTTCAATATGCTTTCAAGGTCCTCAATGAAAACTGTTTTCAGAATCTTTAGAGTAAATTCAAGGATGGCGAAGGAGAGAAACCAACCACAAGACATCGTAATTAGTTTTACAAACCTGAGAATTAAAAATCTTATATTTCAGAAAAGCTACCAGGAAAAATTGGTCATTGGTTCACAGGAAATAAAAATTTATAAAGACATTCCTGCCCAGATGCTGAGAAAAAGACAAGAATACAGATTCTTGACTCAACTATTGCTAAAACATAATGTCAACTATACATGGAACAGAACAGAAGGAATCTTCTTCTCTTACCAACAAAACAGATACAGGGTGAACTGTATTGAGAAAGCTAAAGAGATTGCTAAAAAATTGAAGACAGAGTTTGATAAATTGGACAAAGAAGAACCAATTGGAGCGGAAAGGGGAAAACAACATTTTTTGGACCTAGACGAACCTGAGGATTACGAAGAAGGAGAACACCAACTGGAAACAGAGGTGGAATATACAGAAGAAAATTAAACAATCCCAAAGTAAGTAAATTAGAATGAAGTTGAAGATCTTATCATTGAACACAAAAGGACTGAATTCTCAATATAAACGTCGTCAGGTATTTCATTACTTGGAAAAAACCAAGTTGGACATTATCTGCTTATAGGAAACCCACATAGTACATGAAGATATTAAGTATTTAAAATATCCAAAGCTGGGCCAATGCTTTACAGCATCGTATAGAAAAGAGAAGTGTGGGTCGTAATCTATGTCGGTAACAACTACAATGTACAAGAAGTCTTTGCTGACGAGGAGGGACACTACTTAGCCATAGAGGTTAAAATACAAGTATAAACGCTGTTGTGTGTGGGGATTGACGCACCCCAAGATAACAAAGACAAATTTTATACTAGAGTTAAAAGCTTGGTAACGGAATATATAAGTAAACAACATCATAATAATGTTCTAATTTTGGGTGATATGAATGGCGTCTTGAATCCACTTGAAGATAGATTCTCCAAAAAATCAATTAAGAAATGTCAAGGGAAACTCTCACAAAGCTTCTTCGGAATAATGGAAGAGCTATCTTTAATGGATATATGAACTTATAAGCATGGGAAACACAAGGGCTATACTTTTCATTCAGAAACACAGAACTCCATGTCAAAGATAGATTTATTCTTGATATCTAAAACACTACATAGATTTATTGAAGACATGGAGATATTACCTAGGGTGACTTCCAATCATAGCCCAATCTTGTTGCATTATAAAATTCCTTATAATAAAGAATTCAATTGGCGGTTGAATGATAACATCCTTAAAGATGAATGTCAAATCAGGACTCTAAAGGAGACCATTAAAACTTACTTTATAGAAAGATGCGGTGAAGCCATGATAAGAGGCCATTTAATCCAAATCAGATCACAAAGAAAGAAAAATAAGGAACAACAATTCCAGAAACTGTTGATTACATTAAAAGATAAGGAAAAAGAACTCAGAAATAATACAGCAGATCAAAAATTAAAAATGGAAGTAAAATTACTACAAAACCAACTGGCAGCTACCAATAAGGAAAAAGTAGAAAGAAAAATGAGATACTGCCGCATGAATCATTTTGAGCATTCCAATAAACCAGGAAGGTGGTTGGCCTATAGGCTCAAAAAGGAAAGAGAAAAAAGAAAGATACTCAAGATAAAATGAGATCAAGAAAAGATATCAAACCATCAACAGATCAAGAAGATTTTTGGAAGTATTATACAAATCTATACAATAAAGATATGCTACCAGAATTAGAAGACAGAAGAGCCAAGAATTACCTTGATAAACAAGATATTGCCCCTATGTCAAAGGAACATAAGGTGATGTTGAACACTCCTCTTACAAGGACAGAAGTTTCAGATTCAATAAAGAGTCTGAAAGTTGGCAAGGCACCGGGTCCGGCTAGTTATTCACCCAAATTCTTCAAAGTTATTGAAGCAGAATTATTAGACCCATTGACGAAAACTATGAATGCAATAATACAAGAAGGGATACCTGAATCATGGAAACAAGCAAACATAACATTAATTCCGAAAGAGGGCAAAGATCTCTCCCAAACAGACATTTATAGGACTATCTTGCTTCTCAATATAGACTATAAAATTTTTGCTTCTATATTGGCAGAAAGGCTTAAAAAGGTCCTCCAAGAGATGATCCATCCTGACCAGAATGTGTTCTTACCATTCCGACACCTTAAGAATAATACAAGAACGTTGATTAACATAATAGAACATTTCGATAAAAGAAATGAGAAGAAATTAGCTATTCCATTTATCGATGCGGAGAAAGCTTTTGGTAAGGTCAGGTGGCCTTTCATAACAGAAACATTTAAAAGAATGGACTGTGGTAACAACTTTCTACATTGGCTTGAAGAGGTGTATAAGGAACAAACTGCCAAATTGATTATAAATGGGGAATTGTCCAAATCAATCAAGATAAATAAAAGGACACATCAAGGCTGCCCACTATCTCCATTACTCTTCATTGTTACCTTAGAAGTGTTAAACAACAAAATCTGAGAAGACCAAGGGATAAAAGGAGTAACAGTGAAACAGCAGGAGTATAAATTAAAAGCCTTTGCCAATGATCTGGTTTTCTTTTTTGGGAAAATCCACTGATGGGAACTAAATGTCTAATGTGTAATTTAAAAAGATTTGAAGAAGCTGCAGGACTAAAAATAAATTGCAACAAATCATCTATGATTGTTAAAAATATGATGAAAGTAGAGAGAGAAGAATTGTCTAAAACCACTGGAATCAACATAGAGAAAAAAGTAAGATATTTAGGAATCTGTTTTACAGAAAGTAACAAGGAATTATTTGACAACAATTACAGTAAGAGCTGGAAAGAAACCAATGCAGATCTTAAGAGATGGTCTAATTTGAACCTACCTATACTAGGTCAAATTGCTGCTATTAAAATGATTGTCCTACCTAAATTAAATTTTCTCTTCCTGGACCTCCCTATTATAACTAATAATAAACCATTCCAGAATTGGAAACAGGACTTGACCAAATTCATATGGAGAGGGAAGAAACCCAGGGTCAGATGGAAATTACTGACAGAACAGAAAACCAAAGGTGGGTGTAATCTACCTGATCTAAAAACTTACTATTACGCCAACGCAATGACTTGGATCCAGGATTGGATTACTCTCCGAGATAAAAGAACATTGGAATTAGAAGGCTCAGAGATGAGATTCGGTTTTCATGCCTATCTTTGATACGGGAAAGCAGCAATAGATAAGGACTTCAGCAATCATTATGTGAGAAAATCTTTATTAAAAATCTGGTCAAATATTAAAAAACAAATAAACAGCAAAATACCATGGTGGATTTCCCCCCAGGAAGCATTTTTTGGGATGTGGGTGAAGCAACAAGACAATTGATTAAGGTACGAAAACCTTATACTACAGGATAGCTCAAACGAAATTAGGCTCAGAACGTGTGAAGAACTTGCCCAAATAGGCTATGAAATTGACTGGTTTCCATACATGCAGATTAAGGAACATTATAAAATGGACCTGAAACTAGAAGGTTTTTTGCCAACCAGAAAATATAATGAATTAGAAACCATTGTATTTACAAAAACAAAACAAAAGATCTCACAATATTACAGATACTTACTGGCCCGTCAACTAGAGGATGAGACTGTAAAAGAAACTATGATAAAATGGGCCAGAAATCTTCAACACAAAATTCCTTTAGAAAATTGGGAGAGAACTTGGAAAAATACTAATGAATTTGCAAGCGCACAGGATCTGAAAGAAAATTTTCTAAAGATGATGCACAGATATCATCTAACACCAGAGAAATTGAATAAAATCTACCACACGGGAAATACTAACTGCTGGAAGTGTAAAGAAAAAACGGGATTGTATTATCACTTGTGGTGGACATGTCCTGCAGCTAGGATACATTGGCTAAACATATATGAAGCAATAAAGGAGATCTTTCAAGTAACATTCCCTATCTCCCCCAAATTCTTCCTGTTAAACACGACACACATGTTTCAAAAACACTTTGTTTAGAAGAACTATAAGATATTGTTATATCTGGTCACAGCAGCTCGAGTATCTTATGCCAAACTGTGGAAAAGTTCAGAAGTACCAGATTTAGATCAATGGATTATGAAAGTCATTGAATATAAGGAGTTTGACATCTTTTCGCAATTCATAAGGGGGAAATCGACCAAGGAGTGGAAGATAAATGGGAGCCTGTGACAAGATATATAACCAGTAGATGGAGGATCAAAGTCAATACTGAATAGATTCCAGATAAAAGAACAGAAAAAAGATCGTATAAAAGTTCAACAGAAATTGTTAAGATGGACTAAAAGAGGAGAAATATAAATAGAAACTTTGTGTCTTAAATCTTTCTTTTCTTTATAATTAATTTTGGTATTATAGGGGACATATAGAAACATATTTGTTGACAATTAATTGTAAAGACATAAGAAGTGCACAAAACCAAAAGAGAATAGTTAATAGGATAATTTATGAAATTTCAGATTGATTTGATAAATATATAGCGCATTAATATAACTCAGAGAAACGGTGTTTAAGTACTTTCAAAATAATAATGACATAAAGGAAAGATTTATTCAGCATGATCAATCAACAATACGGTAATTGGTAATTTATGTGTAAAATATAAACACATTTAGAATGCAATAATGACTTTATTGTTAAGATATACATGTTGAATGTTGAAGGAATGGAATACATATTAGAATGAATGTCTTTTTTATTTTAAATTTTTGTTAAAAATAATAATAATAATAATAATAAAAAAATGAAAACTGTTTTCCTGTCCTCATAGCACCCCATTGCACCACTTCCAGGGTAACTTCTGGCAGCATGCAGATTGGGCAGCTTTCTAATCTCTCCACTTTCCAGGCCAGTATCTTTTGAGGGAGAGCATGCTATTAAAAACATATTCAGACAATGTGTACGATATCATTTACTTGCTGCAAGGAAAACATATATCTCAAAGCTGCTTAATAGTAAACTTGACAACTTTCATAGGTTTTTCTATTTGGTTGGGCACCCAAAACAAAACAAACAAACAAAACGATCCCCCTCAAACTCTGATCCATCCCAGAAGTGTGAGAAGGATGTAAAAGTCAAGATAATAATTCCGACATGTTTCCTAGTCACTAGTCAATTTACTTTTTTCTGACTACTGTGCTGGCATAAATGATACAACAGAGTTAAACGTTTCTTCAGGGCCAAGCTTATGGAACTTCGCAAATGAATGAAAATAGTTGATCTAACAGCATGGTAACCTTTTATGGAAGGAATAGCTGCATTAACTTAATGGTGTACCAAAGCAGCAGACTAAGAATTCCCTTCAATTATTTTACTATCTTTCACTTAAAACTCCAAGAAAAGCAGAAAAACGAGGAGATGCAATAGAGGGAGAAAAAGTTATGCTTTGGAGGAAAAAAAGAATGTAGAACATCTTAGATCAAATATGGTAAGCATCCTTTAAGAGTTGTTGAATTAGATTAGTATGTATTCTAACTGGATTAGAAGATGCTGGAGTTTAAGAAACACATGAGGAATTCCTTAATAAGGGAAGTTAAGAATAACTTCAAAATCCAACCAGACTAAGCTGAAAAATATCCACTTAGAGACCAGACATGCAGTTAGACTTAATGAACTGGGCATTTCTGAACTCATGTTCAGACCAGGTGTTGTTCATGTCAGAAGCCTAATCTGGAGTGAAATAGAAATATTATTTATCAAGTATTTCTCAATTGGCTAAGATATTGATTGCTTTTTGTGTAGTAACAAATACACAAAGAGAACATTTGCGTGCAGAGTGAAATAAATCGGAACCTATCCAAGATAGGGAAGCAGAGTTTTGGTAGCTTCTCAAGATAATTTTATGGGAAGAATTAGAACTGCTACATGAAGTTATATATACAATATTGTACATAACACATGACTCAGTCAACAGAAAGGTTTTTTTGAATAGTAATACCCTTAAATGCAAGTGAAACAATACAAAATGAAGCAAAAATAATTATTAGTAGTTCAATAAAAAACACAATTTATTAATGCTCATCTGGGGATCCTCTGGCTAATTACTGTTTATAATTTTTTAAAAGGAAAAAAGTAGTGTAAATGAAAATATTGTATCTCTGTTCAAAGTCTCTGAAAATAAAAGAAGGGTCTTGTGGTCTCTTGTTCAGAAGAATCTACAAAAGCTGCTCAATTTTCCTCCCAAATCAGCCTATTTCACTTCAGTGGCTTGTGTTCCAAGCCAAGAGGACTCATCCTACCATTATTAGAAATCTTACTACTTGGACCATGGGCTGCTCTTGTCATTTATATTCATTTTCATCCTGTTTCAGGGCAGTGTGAGATTAGTTATATTGAAGAACAAGAATGCAGTAGATTTTTTTTTCTCAAAAGGGTATTTACAAAAATTTAAAAGCCTAGATGAGTAAGAATATTTTTGCCTTCAGTGAAAACATTGAAATGCAAGCATTAGGAAAGCCTCTTCAGGAGGAGCAATCCATTTCTAAAAATGTTCTTTTCCTCTGTTGTTACACAGTATACCTACAAAGGAGGCACTTGGAGTACGACCTTCGTCTAAGATCTTAAAGTATGGACAAGTTGGTATGAGGAGATGCTTCTTCAGAGATTTGAATCCAAACTTCCAGCACCTTGAATTGAACTAGAAACGAATGGGCAGCCAATGGAATCTTATCCTACCAAGTCAGAATTTTGGAAGCAACACTCCATACCAATTGACATTTCCATGTTGTTTGAAAAGGCAGCCCCACACAAAATACATAGCAGTAGGTTAGCGGAGTGTAGCTAGCCATGACTGGACTAACCCCGGGGCAGCAGCAGCTGCATCCGGTGAATCAGCCAGAGCTGGCAGAAAGCATTATTTGCCATGAGACCTGGGCTTCTGGGACAAACCTGTACTTAGGAATACTCCTTGGAGGAGAGTAGAACGTGGATGAAAACAGGAAACACCAGTTTTTGAAATGTGAGAACCAATTTCCTGCAGGGTTTCCATTTCATCAGGATTCATTTTAAATTTATTGGCCCTTATCCAGCCCATTATTACTTACAGATAGTACAGTCAGCCCTCCGCATTTGATGCTTTCACTTTTGTGGATTTGATTATTCACAGATTATTTGCTATCACCTCTGCTGCCTCTCTATGCCATTTTTAATAGGGACTGCAAAGCTTGTGAGGCTGAGAAAGCATGAATGAGGCTTATAAGTCCCTCTTACAAATGGTGTGGGGCAGCAGTGGAGGTGGCAGTAAGTCCCATCAATCACGCACTCCTGCCTTGTGAAGGAACCCTGGTGCCTCAAAGGAATCCATGGTGGGTTGAATATGCGGATGCATACTTTTAAAAGTGTGTTAAATATGGTTGGTAGGGCCTGAAGTTATTCATGGTTATTCATGGTTATTCTACTTTCATGGGGGTCCTGTGCCCCTAACCCTAGCAAATGTGGAGGCATCACTGTACTGCTTACTGGTTAGTCCCTGGACAGCCTTATCTGAGTCTAGTGTCACAGAGGTGCATATCCTTAGCATAACGATGATACATCACTCCAGATACCTTGATGTCTTGATCCACCATCTACCTGTAGGTGCTAAAATAGTAATCCTTTTATTCCAGGAAAGCATGCTTTTCTTTGGATGAGATAGATGTGGTTGTCATGATTAACTGGCTGATAATTGCTATTTCTGGTGAAGGAATAGTGTATCCAGTCTCTCCCCTGCACATACAAAATGTGAGGAAGACACTCGGTCTATAGGACTGGTACCTATATTTTACATAGACCTGTCAAAGTTGGCTGTCCATTGACACAGACCAGGTATGGCCTTCCACATGTTATTGGACTAAATGCAGTTTTCTTCACTAGTGGCTATGCTGGCTAGGTGTGGAATTCTGTTGATTGTCCTAACTGAAACTGAGCCATTGAATCAGTTGTTTTATGGTGACTTCACACGTATGTAAATCCCAATGATCTAATATGCTTCCTCTTTCTGTGACTAACAGTGAGATTCTAGTGTGGAAAAAACTAAGGCCTAACTAGTTCAAATCAAGTAAATTATGAATTAGAAAATTTCTAATAAGAAGGGGAAAGTTAATTAAATTTATTTTAACTCAAATGATCTAAAGTTGGAAATTCAGTTCTAACTTAATCCCAGAATGATAAGTTAACAACTAATTAAATGAAAGACAGTTCTAAAAACCCAACAAATTTGACACTTTCAATTTGTTCTTTAACCAAAGCCTAGTGCTTCTAGATTTTTGAAAAACAAAACAAAACAAAACAAAACTTCTTTTGTTAGTTTCTCACAGCTGAGGAGTTGTAAAATTGAAATCACAATAAATTTGTTCAAGTGTTTCTCTTCTGGACACTACATGAATCTGTTGTGGGCAAATGAGATTTTAAGGCTTTTAACTCTGGAAATTTTGCTGGGATGCATGTGGAAATAAATCAGCTAAAGAAAAGGTGGTGGTTGTAAAGAGATGTGACTCTTTAGGGAGTGAAAAATGGAAAGCAAGAGATGGATTTTGGGTGAGGTGAATGAGAAATGGAATTTTCAAAAAATTATGCAGTTATATCTTCCCAGTTCAAAACAGGGGCAGGATGGAATTCTGATGGAATCATTCATGAAATTTTAAAGCTTCATTTCAGGCTTTTAACAAACATAACAGGTATTTATCATATTTTAATGTAAAGGCACATCAGAGTTTTTTTAAAGCTGAACTAATCAAAATCTTCTAATTTTCCTGTCTCTGGGTTTAGGATTGTTGGGACTTGCAGTCTAGCAACTTCTGGAAGGCTGCATGACTTGTACCCTAAATCTTCCCCACAAAGATATGCCATATTCATTTTTAATAGGGATTTTTTTTTTAAAAAAAGGGTATTTTGTGATCATGGAATAATAGGTTTTGTTTCAACTTAATGCTGTCAAATTTAGCACTATGTCAGGGAAGGAAGAACTCTTCCCATGTTTCAGTCTCAGGAGAAGGATGAACCAAGGATGAACCAAGCTGGTGTCCCATGAAGGGGAAACTATGTCTGCAAAGACAGAGGATGCAATTCTTTGCATTAAAGAGGACCTCACTGTATAGATCTTCTCCATCCCTCAGAACAATGAGTTCTTTGCCAGCCTTTGATAACAGATTCATCTTTTATGGTTCTGCCCATGCCTAAAGATTCCGGAGCAGGTGCTAGTTCAATAAAGCTTACAACACTTCTATTCTAAATAAAGATATGCTTGCTGAACCTTGGTTTTTACAGCCCTTATGAGCAAGAAGAATGAATCAGACAGCCAGTTCAGCCTCTGCTTCAGTATCAGCAATATCAGCTTAAATATCTGATGAACAAGCATCAATAAACTAAGAGGTTAAAAGAACATCCTTGAAAGAAAAATAGTAAATGATCATAGTAGTATGTAACAGAATAAAACATGGTGTGATTATCAGTCTCTGTTCTAGAGAGTCTAGCAGTAACAGGAGTGCTCGAGAGGTCTCAAAAGATCTGAGAATTAGAATATTTAGGACATTGAATATTCTATTTAATTATGGCTTTTAGATTATAATGTTTCCCATTTCCTTAAATTTGGAGGAATCCCAAGCAGCTCCTATCCTGCTTGGAACTTTGAGGTACCAAATTTTTTACGCTACCCTATACAGAATAATTGCACTTTTTATGCAATGTTAGAATGTGATTGTGAAAAAAATCTTCTGGGTCTTAAGATTATGCATAGATGTAGTTGTCTAAGCATGATAAGACTGCATTGTGAGCATTCAGCACCCCTTCCAGAGATCTTTAATTTGCCCATAGCTAGCTATTTTTCTCTTTCTGGAGTTAAGCACACATATGCACACAGACACACACACTCACATACTGCGAACAGAATAGGACAGGAATACCCAAACAACCCATCCAGTGCTACTGTTTTTACTAGTTCGTGAAACAAAAAACAATTTGTGTACTTCTCAGTACTTTAATGTAGTAACGCAAATTATATATATATGTATATATGTATGGATATATGTATCTGAGACCATACCACTCTCAACCCAACCCTTGTCATCTTACTCAGGAAATATTTTTTAAAAATAATTTAAAAAAAAATAAAAATAATTTTTTTTTAAAAAAATGTGAGGATGAAACAAATTAGGATTTGCAGCCCCAGCATGAATGCTTTCTCAAGTGAAACTATGTTGAGGCTCAGTGGTGCGTTGTACAGAAGAAGATTCAATTTGGAACCAGATTCAGAAGCTTGGGCAGAGGGCTGTTTAGCTCAGACTAGCATCCTGTTTTGGTGAAGACCTATAGGAGAGCCTCCAGATTTTTTTTTGAAGGTTTGGGTGTCTTATCATTGACTATGAGCCCTTTCACACTACACAATTACAAGGATATGATTTCATGTCCCTGTCATGGCAACATCCTATGGAATCCTAGGATTTGAAGCTTGCTGTTAACTCATTAAGTTGATTTGACTTATGGCAATCTGTAGTGTGTTGGTTTCCTCTTTTCCTACTGTCTTCCACTTCACGAAGCATTATTCTTATTTCTAGCGAGTCATATTTTCTTATGATATGTCCAAAGTATGACAGTCTCAGTTTAGTCATCTTGGCTTCTAAGGAGAGCTCAGGCTTAATTTGCTCTAGGACAAATCATTTGTCTTTCTAGCAGTCCACAGTATCCATAGAACTCTTTTCCAGCACCACATTTCAGGTGAGCTGGTTTTCTTCCTATCAGTATCTTTAATGTCCAGATTTCATAATTGTACATAAAAATTAGAAATATGATGGCATGGACAATCCTAACTTTATTATTCAATGATATATCTTAACACTTCAGAATCTTGCTCCTTCGCAGCTGCCCTTCCAAGTCCTAGTTTTCTTTGGATTTCTTGACAGCAGTCTCCATTCTGATAAATGATTGAGCCAAGGATTGGAAAATCTTGAACTATTTCAATATCCTCATCATTTACTTTAAAGTTATGTTAATCATCCATGATCATTATTTTTGTTTTCTTAATGTTTAATTGTTAACCTTGCTTTGGACTTTCTTCAGTAGCCATTCCAAGTCTTTGCTATTTTTTGCTAGCAGTATGATGTTACCTGCATATTTTAAATTGCTGATGTTCCTTCCTCCAGTTTTCATGCTTCCTTCCTCTGACTCTAATCCTATGTTCAGCATACAAGATAATCAGATAGGTTGATAAACCGCAGTCTTAGTTGACCCCTTTGCCAATTGGAAATCATTCTGTTTCTCCATATTCTGTCCTGATGGTAATCTCTTGTCCTGTCCAGGTTATGCATTAGAGCAGTCAACCATTTCTTAAAAATGATCTACAGTTTTCAAAGGATGTATATAGTCAAAGGCTTTGCTATAATCTATAAAACACAGGCCGATTTTCTTCAGAAATTCTTTGATGTGTTCTGTTATCCAGCATATGTTTGCTCTGTGATCCCTTGTGCCTTTTTGAACCCAGGCTCAACATCTAGCATTTCTTGTTTCATTTGTGGTAAGTCTTTTTTGTAGGATTTTAAGCATCACTTTGCTTGCATGGAATTGCATAGGAAATTAATGCAAATATCCCTGATGTCCCCTTTTGAGGGAGAGAATGTTTACTGAGCATTTCCAATCTGTGGGCCATTCATTTTATTCTCCATGGTCTTGACAGATTTTAGTTGAAACTGGAGTAGCTTGTTATACCATCTGTTCCTGGTGATTTATTTCTCCTAAGTGCTCTGAGTGCAGCTTACATTTCACTTTATAAGATTGTGGATTCATCTTTAAATGGCTTTTCCTTGAATGAATCTGTCATTCTTTCATCTCTTTTAGATAATTCTTTAGTGTATTGTTTCCATCATGTTTTTATTTGTATGTGGTTATGTAATGTGTTCCTCTGATGGCTGTAGAACATTCCCACTCTTGGTTTAAATGTCCTTTTGATTTCTTGGATCTTGTAGAAGAGGCCTCTTGTTTTTCCTTCTTTATTGCTATCACCGCTGCTGTCCAGTAGCTGTTGGCACATTTGATATGGCTCCTTACATTTGATAGTAGTCAAAGAACTAGAAGACAACTAAGAAGTAGTCTTTGACACTGTGTTAATGCATAATTTGCAGCTAACTTCTTTGTGAAAGTAAAAAAAAAGGCATCAGTACATATATCAAATGACCAGTGGAAAGAGAGTCTTGGCAGATAATCCCTATTTTTTCCCCTTTTTTCCTCATGTCTATATACCTGGGTTCTTTGGCTTCATTCATACCTGTTGAGGTCATTGCCTCCTTCAAATAAGATGGTCAGTCTCTGTGTTTCCTTTGTCTGAGAAGGGAGCAACTTTGAGGGATTCCATTCCCAGTTATTGTTCATAGCTTGCTCCCACATATAGGACATAGCTTTAGGAGCTCCTGTAACTAAGTTTAGATTAACACTGGTTTATCTATTTTCTATCCTTCCTAAGGATATACTTCCTAAAATAAATAAATAAATAAATAAATAAATAAATAAATAAATAAATAAATAAATAAATGTATAAATAAAAATAATAATAAAAAATTACAATTTTTTTTACTTTACTATGAGTATACAGAGTAATCATTCCTGTTTCTGCCATGAGTTCCCATTGCATTTGCTTGATGCACTCTGTTAACATAAATTTCAAATACTCTTACACTTCTGAAAGTCAGCCAGGCAACCTATTTCTCTAGAAGGGACAGTGGACAGTTTTCTTAAAATGAGACACATTTTGTTTGCTTGAGGGACAAAACAATGACACAACTATGTCTGTTGTAACTGGCTCTGTCTCCGAATCACTTGGACTTATGTCCACTTTGATTTTTCTCTCTACCACTTGTGTTGTCCCAGATCAGATTTACCCTCAGCCCCTCTTTGGCTGACATCAGCCTCTTTAGAAGATATGACCTCTTTTTGTAGTTTACCTTGGAAAATACAAAAAATACAAACATTTTCTTTTACAATATTTAGCCATGTATTTCCCAGGGTGCATAGCATGTTTCGCAAATGTATTATGGGCCACCTTTTCCATTATGTTTGAATTGTTTCCACTTTCCCCTTGAATGCATTAAAATTCTTGTGATCTGTGAAGGATGAAATTGAGCCAGTTTTGTGCATCTGTATGATTATAAAACAAGTGTGCTAAAGCAAGGTCTATAAAAATGATTAATAATGATAATACATAACATCATTGTTAATAATAAATGTGACCCATGGTAGTACTTGCTACTGATGGTGTAATTGCAGAATGATTATTTGGATGGTAATAAAGGGTTGTCAACACATTATAATCCATTTTGGATACAGAGGGGGCATGCCAGCAGTAATTTATCCTTCTAGTGATTTGCATACTGTAGACAAAATTTGAGATGGGCCAGTAATTATTAATGCGTTTAGAATTAACTTCTTTATAAAGATGGGTAATTACTGTGTGGCTTCCATAGTTCAAGCGTTTTGTAGTGCTTAACAGAAATGTATAAGATGCTCATGAGGAATACCAAATATGAGCTTGCTGCATATTTTGAAGTCCATACACTGTACACTGTCTTAATTTCCTGTACAATTACATTCTTGACCAAGACCTCACTAGAACTCTAATTCCCCACTGAACCTGCTTAGTCACGATCTTCTAGAATAATATCTTTTCTGTCTGTATCCCTTCACCTCTGGTGCCACTCCACTCCAAATCTTCCTCTATCATTAAAGTGGCTTTTCTAAAAGCAAACAACAGAAATGACAAAGCCCAGCAAAAAGTGGAGTTGGAATTCTAATGCAACTATTTAAACATAACATGTATTTAGTGCTTCAGTGACAGAATCCAATGGAAAGTGAGAATTTAACAGAGTCAATAGCCACTGGACTGCCCATAGAGGAAATGAATAGGGCTGTAAAGCAGGCAGCTGTGAAGAATTAAGGGAGCCATGGGCTAGAGGGGATTGGCCATAAATGGGGCAGATATGAAAGCCATAGAAAACCCCACAACCGGAAATCTAATGGCCCCTTCCAGCTGAGATTTTTATGAGCTGAACTAAGACTGCTGGCTTCCCTCATGGACTTTACTTGTGAATTTCCCAGAGGCATTTAGCTGTGTGCTGAGGGAAGTAGAATGTTGGCCCTTTTCTCCAGCTGACTTCTTTTCTTAGAGGCTGAAAGAGAAGAGAAGAAGGTCAAGATATCAAAGAGGAATAGTATCAGTTTCACCCGTCTCCCTTGCTTCCATTACCATTTCACAAGTACATTGTTCATAGGAACATAGGAAGCTACCTGACACTGAGTTATACCATTGGTCCCTCAACCCTAGTACTGTGTAACATTTGACTGACAACAATGATTCCCGTGGCATTTGATAAGATTCACTCTCAGTCCTTCCTGGGATCCTCAGTATTCACTGGTGATGATCACCAATCCACAAATGAACCAGACATAGTTCATTTGTGCTTAGCTTTCAGACATAGAGCTTAGCTTTCAAAAATCAAAAGAAGTCACATATCTTCACAGTAGTTTTTTTAAAGTCTACATTCAAGTCAACTTTGACTTCTGGTGACCTTGTCATGGGATTTTCTTAGCAAGAGTTATTCAGAGGAGGTTTGTCATTGCCTTCCTCTTAAGGAAGAGTTTGTGATTTGTTCAACGTCCCTGCTAGATTTCCATGGTTGAATAGGGATTCAAACCAGAATCCTAGTTCAGTGCTCAGGCCATTGCATTATGGTGGTTGACAGGGTAATTAATTCATTAAATGAGAAAGAGATGATTTGCAGCTGATAGGGATTAATCATGCCCCTCCAGAATTCAAGTGAAATGTACCACTTTCCTATGGAGACAGTTTATACATTTGTCTGCAAACCACTGAATAATAAACATGTAGATGTTAATCCGTCTTAATCCCTATGCATAACTGATCCTGACCTGCACACAAATCTATATAATTTGTTTGGGGAATTTATTGTAGAGGCGCAACATGTCCAATATTAAATCTGGGTTACACTCAGTTTGCAAGATTGTTGCAGAGAAGGTGTTCTGCATTGGCTGAAACCTATGATGCCTCTCCTCCCAAGACTGGTTTCCAACATTTTAGAAAATAATTGTAATTTTTTTCTTTTCTTTTTCAAGATGGCAAACAGTCTAAATCTAGGGTTGTAACTTTCTAGCTTTTGTTGGATTGCACCTCTCATCAAGCCAGAATGGTCAGTGGTGAGGAATGATGGAAGATGATTTCCAAGAACAACTGGAGGTCCACAAGTTTCCCATCCCAGGACAACTTTAGTGTGGTGTGATAAAATAAAGAAGCGAACAGTTTTCCTGACAGCAAGACAATCAATGGAATTAGTTTTTGAATAACTGATAACTATGCTTGTCATTTGCAGTACAAGCAAGTAGCAGCTGGCAGCTCCCATGTCACTGAAATAAGGAATTTGGTCCAGGTCTCTGGACAAACTTTAAAGAAGCTATCCAGGATGCCAAATCCTACTCCCTAAATAGGTCCAGCACTTTGTATAACTCCTTTAAAGTTCAGAACTGTGGCAGATTCAATATCTGAAGGCACCAGCTGCTGCTGACTGGGCAGGCAGGAGGAAGCTGGGCTCACTCCATAGAATGAAATTGCACTGCAACTACTGTGTTCATAGTATCCTTGTGTGTAGACTTAAAAGGATGGTATATGTCCCTGTTTCTAAATGTGATGTACTTGCTCTGTTTAAAAGCAAATAAAATTGCACTGTGCTTTATTATATATAAATTTAAGCTTTTCCAGATGGATCCCCTCTGTTCATTTGACTGTTGTGTTCTTTTAAAAATTACTGTTGTAGAACTGAACTATTTTTTTTTTAAAAAAACCCCAAACATGTTCTTCTATTGTGTGCATTCAACAGCAGTTGCTGTTTGAGTATGTGGTGGGCAAGCAATAGATGCCCAGGGGTTCTTGTGCCTGAGGTTAACTACAAAATGTTTGTCAGATGCAAGTGTTCTCTTCCTGGCCCATCTGACAGGCCACCTGTTTGACTTCAGGCAGGATAGCATTAACACAATGAATGCAAAGAAATGGATCCAATCTGTTAGCCTAGAAAACTCCCGTTCTGCATTCAATAAACAAGACTCTTCTTTAATAATTGGAGATCAGTATATTGTGCTCAATATTGCTCAGTTGTATTTTTTAGTGAAGCCAGTAGTGCATATTTAAAAAAACCCAATAATATTTACCTTTCTCTGCGAAAAGCTTTAATCTGGATATGACACAGCAATGTGTTTTGAATCTTTCCTATCCTTAGAAATGGTTAGCAAGTATGATGTGCTGTTTATACTTTGGAAGTTCTGTTACCCCCCATGCTTTCATGTGGTTTAATTGGCAAAATATGATTTAATTGGCAAAATATATTAGTTGACATAAATATAAATTATACCACACTATGGTTGTATGTCCATGCTGGATAAGAAGAAAAGGCTGGCTGAATACGTACATTGTGGATTAGGTCAGAAGAGATCTCCAGGCATAACTAGGTCATAGTCAGGAAATCACCAGGAAATTTCAGCAATAATGGACTTGTAATTAGCCTCTGATGACTTAACCTTTTAGAGACAATAGCAGTGAGAAGAGTTCCACAAGATGGCTCATTGTCTTAACTCCTCTGCTTCTGACCAAGCAAGCTTCCCTTTTGTCCCCACACCTTTCCTAAAAGTATTAAGCTATCAGGACTATCATTATCCTGGTTCACGTCACACTAAGACCATTAGCTCATTCTGGAGTTCATTGTCCACTCTCCAGACTCCATTGTTTACTTTGCCAGAGAGCCATTAACACCCTTACCCTCCAGGCAGAAAAAAGTATTTAGAACCCATTAACACCCCCACCCTACCATCAACCTGAGCCTGGAACAATCCACACAAAAAATTTACTTTCTTGATACCACTGTGCAACTACACTATTGACTTCTATGCATCACATTCTTTTGAAAAGCCACGATTGCTACACATACTTACATTTCTCTAGGCCATTTCCGCATTACACTCTTATAGCACGATTATTCCACTTTCAGCTTCCTACGAAGTCCTGGGGTTTGCAGTTTCAGGAGGGGCCAAGTGGCCCCTCCTGAAACTGCAAACCCCAGGACTTCGTAGGATGTTGAAAGTGGAATAATTGCGCTATAAGAGTGTAGTGTGGAAATGGCCTCTAGTTTCCATCCAGAACACATTACCAACTCTATTGTTAACAATCAACCTTCTGATAAACCACATCTGCTCAGATCCCCAAGACAGAGACTTAGAACTCTTGGATTTACAACAGGCATTTTTCAAACTACAATAACCACCTAAGAAGATGAAGAAACAAACTGACAAGCCAGGATTAATGCCAAGATTCATTTCCTAAAAGACAGAAAAAAAACACAAAATAACAGAACACTCTTAGTAGTCATCTATAGTCCCCAGCTGCATCATTGAGCTACAGCTAATACACCCCTCTCAGAAGCTCTGGGAGGCAGACCTTTATTGGCCAGCAGACAGTTTCAAAATCTTAAACAATGACTCACTACAGAATTCATAACATGGATGGCAATACAGGGACAAGATCTTGCCACAAAACCAGATACCAACTCTGTCCCCTACTCTGGGAGCAGTATTACGGGGGCCAATAACATCATTCACAACATAGAGGCACATTTACTTGCTCTTCCTCCAATATTCTATCCATTGCCAGGAATATCCTTTTTCTCTGGAAAAACAGGATAGTCTCTATGTAAGAAGATTAATGGACACAAATCTGACATTAGAAATGGCAACACCTCAAAACCAGTTCCAGAACAGTTCAACCTCCCTGGACACATAGTAAGTGATTTACAGGTTGCAGTCCTTGTACAAAAAAATTACACGGGATGGCTATGAAGACAAACAGCTGAATTGAATTATATTCACAAATTCCAATTTATTAGCAGAGTTATGAACAAAGACAGTGGCTTCTTGGCACACTAGGTATATTAATACAATAGTCTTTGCTACTGCAAAGTTTTGAGCTCTGGTAAACTGGCTTTTGGTAAGGAGATGTATTGCTTTCACGCATCAGCGCTAACTGACCACTATAAAGATCTGAAAGACCTGTATTATCTTACCTAACCCTTTGGAAATTTAGGGCAAGAATCATGATTTTAATCATTTTGGATTCTATTACATTATTTCCCACTCTCACAGCTGTATGTTTTATGCTTGAGACCTTAATACTACTTGATACCATGTCAAACAAAGTGGGTTTATATCCATGAAAGTTCATGTGAAAATAAAAACCAGTTAGTTTTAAAGGTGTTGCTGCATTTTTTTCTCATCCATCTTCTTTGTCCTATTTATGACACTCAAGTTTCTGTTGCTTGAGATGGCCTCATTGCCTTCCACTCACCCACCATAGAACAGACAAGTTAAACCAAAAGCCTCACTTGGCCCGTTAGCACATTTGGTAAGGACAGTATCAATTTCAGAGATTAGCAAAGGGAGAAAGAGCTTTGCCACAATAGTACCGTCATTTGATAGCAATATGATGCTATTATAATTTATGCAATCCTTCCAAGAAGGTCAGAGACATTGTTAGTGAATTTGAGGCCCTCTGGCTCATATGCTCTGCTTGGGGCTCCTTTAAGTCCTGCAGCAAAGACTGGGACTAGGGACAAGATTCCTTCTCTGAAAGAAGGTACAATGTGGCCTTTAATAATCATTGTGTAGACATGCCTTATTAAGACTTTGGAATAAATATAACTTGAGATTATGTCCAAGGACACCTTGTTACCCTGATTTCTGGGGTCTCTTGGGGGACACCTTAATGTGCTCCATCTGATAGGGAATGGAAACCAGCCAGAACATGAGCGATAGCAATATGAGAGGCAGGGTAACCTAGCAGGATCTTTTTACCTAGTTTTTACGGGGTCAGGCCAAGCCAAAAACCAAACGAAGATGTCCAATAAAATGATTTTATTGTATGAAAGTCTCATGCACCAACTCAATCACTCACACACTCATTCAAGATCTATTTAAGAAGCAAAAGAGAGGAAACTGGATAGGGGAATATTGAAGGGGTTGTAGCTGGGGTAATACTGCACCTTTTCCTGAAGTCCTTGGTCCGGGAAAAACAACGAAGAAGTGGAGCTCAACACGGAGAGGCCTGAGGGGATTACTCAGTGGACAGAGACATGGTCAGCTGGGATGACTGGGAGTGATCCAAAGAAACTCTCAAACACTGGGACTATTTGTAGGGGAAAAGGTACCTGGAGGGCTAATCCTTTCCCGGGAAGAACAATGGGTGTTGCAACGGAAAAGAAGCTCCATGATGGCACCTCGTTTTGCATGATGAGATCACAAAGTGTTGCCAACGTTTTAGGATCTTAAGTTGCATTGGGTTGTGGTGTGAATTTATGTAGATGGTCCTTGCCTGATAGGATTTTATTGCGTTAGGTGCTCAACTTGGGGAAAACACGCTAATCCCCTCAAGTCGGCTTCTCAGGGGCTGAAGACTGTAGGTTTGCACAGCTTGAGGTGTCCTGGGGCTACGTGATGGGGGATTTTACTGATCTGACCTGGTTTTCGATCGTTCAACCATTGCCACCTACATGCCCGTCTGGGTGACCTCTCAGGCACACTTAATCATATTTTAATATCAAAATTGTAGACCCCAGGACAGGATTTTCCAGTGAGGTAACAATTATGATTTTTCCAAGAGAAGCTTTCTATAGAATGGAAATGAGAGCTGATCAACGATGGTTAACATATAATTATTTTTTTTGAAGAAGATGGATCAACTGTATTGATCTGTTATTGCAGTTTAGGCCTGCCTGGTGATAGCACTAGATATCACTTTGATATCATAATTCGGCTTTATTCTACCACCCCTCTCCACGTGTTTGTGAGACTCCTGGACAAGCACGAAACTAGGCTCGGCACTTAACTGCTGAAATATTCTCAAACAATACAGGCACGCCAGAAATAGCCAGATTGCAGCTTCAGGGACCTCCCTGGCAAACACCACATTATGTATGCACACTGTTTACAAAGGACTCCCTGCCCCGAGCAGGTAACTTGGCAAGCTAGAAGCTCAAATGCCAAGCCCTGAGCATTTGCATACAGTCTGCCTCTTTATCAATTTGGACGTAACTCAATCATGCTAAGTTGTCACCTTTCTGAGACATTGTCTCGCACTCAAAACTCAGTGTTGTCCCCAAGTAAGGCATAGCCTGCAGTCACACTTCTCCCTATACTATCAACTATCAAAATCTTTATTGAATCAGTCTACAGACTATATCAAACAATTAAAATGAGAGAACAAAACCCAAAACATGGAAAAGAGAACAAAAGCAGCAGCAGCAGCAGCAAGGAAACACATTGACAAGTAATATGAATATAAAATATAAGATACAAAACAATATATACAGATAAAATAGCAATTTTCAAATTAAACAGACCAACCCCTCTGAATCACAAGAACACCCCTGAAGTGATTAAAAGTGATTAAAAAGAGATTACCCAAGAGCCGGCAAAGCAGACCCATTATCTAGTACTTTCTTTCTCAATTTAGCTGCATAATATGCAAAGAGGGCCACTCTTTGAGTCACAAAAAGTTTAACCCCTTTCAAAAGGAAAGTCAGCTTGGACTCGTCATCCCACTCCCTCCAACTAACTAGAAATGGGTTAAGGTAGTGGTCTCTAATATTAATGTATAGCTGACAGTGCAGTAAGTAGTGGGCAAGATCTTCAATGGCAGATGCCCCACATGTGCAAATTCTATCTTGAACAGGAATACCCTGATAACGACCTTGCAACATCCTAGTTTCCATTTGCTCAAATTGGAGCTGTATAAAGGCGATGCACAAGTCCCTTTTCATTGCAAAGGACAAATATTTTTCTTCCTGAAAAAGAGATTTGGCCTTTGCTAACAATTTCAGGTATCTTACAGAGGACAGCGCACTAGATCTAATTGCATTCTAATGTCCATCACTCTTTGTTTAAACATGTTTCTGGTATTGGACTTGCACAGACTAACAGCCTCAATGCTCCAACCCTGCTTTGAAAGCATTTTTGAAAAACTAGAAAGACAGGAGTTACTTATCGGTTTAAGTGCTTGTTCATTTAAACAGATCTTGGGCAATCTGTCATCATTCATTTGGGATAGTTTAATCCAGAAATTAAATAACCTAAGCAGACATAGATCTGAAATGGCTGCCATACCCAATTCAGCTCTAACTGCCTGGGCTGGGGAAGTTTTTCACACTCCCAGTATCAATCTTAAAAATTTGTTCTGGATTCTCTCAATATTCTTGACTGAAGCAAATCCCAAAATTTCTGCTCCAAAGGTTAACACCGGCAACATCTTGGATTTGTACACTTTTATAATCAGGAGAAGTGAACCAGGGTATTTATAATTAAATAATTTATTCAATGTATGGACACTGGCTGAAGCTTTTAATGCATTCCTCTTTATCTGAGGAGACCAGGAACCTGAGGCTGAGAAGACAATACCTAAATAATTATAGGCTCTTACCTGTTCTATTTCTTTAGAATCAATAAACCATTTATGACAGGTCCTCTTTTTGCCAAAAATTACAATTTTAGATTTGCTGTTATTAATTACCAGATCATTTTGCTGACAGTAAACACTGAGTTTTCTCAACTGTCTGCGCAGGCCTACCAGAGTTGTAGAAAGTAGAATCATGTCATCTGCATACAGGAGCATGTTAATTGGTCTGTCCAGAACCTTGGGCATATGAAAATCAGAATTGTACATAGTAGAAATTGCATCATTGATATAAAAATTAAAAAGAAATGGAGCCAAGATGCAGCCTTAACGCACTCCTCTGAATGTAGGAATTTTGTTTGTTAAGGCTTGGTTTACACCTGATCTAATCTGTAAACTTGTATCCCTGTGGGAAGTCATTATTAGGTGAAGAAGTCTCCTATTAATATTTGTCTTCATAAATTTTTTCCAAAGGAGCGTCCTGTTAATTGAGTCAAAGGCTGCACTTAGATCCATAAACGCAGTATAAAGTTGTCCACCCCTAGCCGTGTATTTTGAAATCAGATGCAGGAGAGTGAAGCAATTATCAATGGTGCTCCTTCCCTGTCTAAAACCTGCCTGTTCATCCACTAGGATGGAATTTTGTTCAGCCCAATCCTCTAGTTTCTGCAAAATAGACTTAGCACAGATTTTGGCTGCAATATCTATTAAACTGATCAGTCTATAATTTGTAGGTTCCCTTCGATCCCCTTTTTTATGAATAGGAATAACTATGCCAAGCTTCCATTCATTGGGCATATGTCCCGTGTCATTTATATGAGTGAATAGGCCAGCCAAAAGGGTAGCCCACCAATCTATATTGCTCTTAAACAGTTCTGGTGGCATGAAATCCTCTCCTGGGGCTTTACTGTTCTTCAAAGACTGAATGAGGGCTTTGACTTCCTGTCTGGTAACTGCTGGCCATTTAGCGAAGTCATTTATGTTCCCAAAAGTCTCTTCATCCATCAAGTAGCTATCTGTTGTTAAGGGCTCCTTATATAGGTCAGAGTAAAAGGCTTCCCAGGTTGACGCAGAAATGGGGGTCCCAAGATCATAATGATAGTTACCCAATTTTCTATTTACTAACTGCTAGAACTGAGCTGAGTTTTTATTAATGGCTGCTGCTTCCAAATCTGCCCAACATCTGGCAGCATAGTTGTTGTTTTTTTTACTGTAACTAGTTTTTTATATTTTCTCCTCGTAATAAGCGTAGAAGAATATGCACTGCTGTTTGGGGAGTTTTGAGCCTTTCTAATTTGTTTCCTCAAGAATGTCCTCAGTCTACGACATTCAGCATCAAACCAAGGATGCTTTTTATTCCTGCAGCCTTTTACTGTTAATTGAGATAATAATAAAGGTTTGATCTGAGTGCAAATGGCATGATATGCAGCCAGGACATGGGTAATATTTGCCTTCGGGCAGCAAATCATACTACCAAGGACACCATCCACTTCTGACTTATAGAAAAAGCTAAGTTTCTTCACATCCACTTGCTGCCATCTTAGTCGTTATTCTTGCATGATGTCAAGGCACTGACTCATCTGCCTGTCTACCTGTGTTGATTTTCTTAAATCAGATTCGAGCATTATCCAAGTGGATATCGGTTGGTGATCGTTATTCTCTCAGATATTTACAGAAATACCTGAGAAAAGATGTCTCTTATATTTTGAGACACATATATAATCAATAGCGCTCCCAGCCTTATGGGTAAAATAGGTAAATGGATAATAATGATAATGATAATGATAATGATAATGATGATGATGATGATGATGATGATGATGATGATGATAATAATAATAATAATAATAATAATAATAATAATAATAATAAAAATTATTTCTATCCTGCCTCTCCCAGTGGATCGAGGTGGCATTACAGGAAAATATAAATACATTAAAACATTAAAATGTAGCTTATCCTCCCCACCCACCAACCCTTCTATCCCCCTAAACACATTAACTATTAAAAACAAATTAAAAACAAAATTAAAAACAAAGGGACAATTGATGAGGGACAATTGATGAAAGGTGTTGGAACACTAGTCTGGGAAGGTCTGTCGGAAGAGAACAGTCTTGACTGCCTTTTTAAAGCAGTCAAGACCGGTATGTCCGGGTCTCCTCTGGCAGGCCATTCCATAACCTGGGAGCGACCGAAGAGAAGGTCCTCTGGGTAACTGGAGCCAACCTAGTTCTGATTGGCTGCAGTAAATTCCTCCCAGAGGACCTTAGTGTACGGCGCAGATTATATGGGAGAAGGCGATCCCGCAGGTAGGCTGGCCCCAAGCCATGAAGGGCTTTAAAGGTAAAAACCAACACCTTGTACTGTGCCCGGAAACTAATAGGCAGCCAGCGTAAAGACTTCAAAATAGGTGTTATGTGGTCAGTTTTAGACCTTCCGGTGACCAATCTGGCTGCCATATTCTGAATTAATTGAAGTTTCCGGACTAAGCACATGGGTGTAGAGCACATTGCAGAAGTCAAGCCGTGAAGTTACCAGCACATGTACCACTATTTTTAGGTGTTCCAAGTCCAGGAAGGGGCTCAGCAGGCATATCAGCCGAAGCTGATAGCAGGCGCTCCTGGCTGCCGTATCAATTTGAGCTGTCATCTGAAGCGGTGAATCCAAGAGCACCCCCAAGCTGCAAACACAATCTTTCAGGGGAAGTGTGACCCCGTCTAGAACTGGTTGACAAACCTCCATACCTGGGCTAGGGCCCTTAACAGCAAGTACCTCCATCTTATCTGGATTCAGCTTCAGTCTGTTTTTCCTCATCCAGTCCATTACTGCTTTAAGGCATTCATTTAGAGGCAAGATGCCATCCTTAGTTGATGCTATTATCTGAGGTATGGAGAGAGATATCTGGGTGTCATCAGCATACTGATAGCACCTTGCTCCATGCCTCCTGATGATCTCTCCCCAGCGGTCTCATATAGATGTTAAGTAGCATTGGGGACAGGACGGCACCCTGAGGGATGTCAGATTTAAGCTCCTTTTTGAGGAGCAGCTGTCCCCAAGCATCACCATCCGGTATCTACCTGAGAGATAGAACCGGAACCACTGAAGTGCAGTGCCCCCGATCCCCAGCCCTCTCAGGCGTTCCAGAAGGATACCATGGTCTATGGTATCGAAAGCCGCTGAGAGATCCAAGAGTACCAGTAGGGCCACACTTTCCCTGTTGATACCTAGGCGTAGATCATCCACTAAGGCGACCATGGCAGTCTCGACTCCATATCCTGCCCTGAAGCCAGTTTGAAATGGATCTAGATAATCTGTTTCATCCAAGACAGCTTGGAGCTGAAGACCAACAGCCCTCTCGATCACCTTGCTTAAAAATGGAAGATGGGAAACTGGTCTGTAATTATTCATATCCAGGGGATCTAGGGAGGGCTTTTTTAGAAGCGGACGTTAATTGTTTCTTTTAAACAAGCTGAAAAATTGCCCTCCCTGAAGGATGCATTAATAATATGTCTTAAATGGGTCTTAATTGCAACTCCTCACTGGACGACCAGCCATGAAGGGCAGGGATCAAGAGGGCAAGTTGTCCTTCTTACCTTTCCAAGGAGCTTGTCTATGTCCTCGGTACTCACTGACTGAAACTGATCCAGTATAATCCTATTCATGGGGTCGCCGGACACTTCATTTGTAACCTCTGCTATAACACCGGCATCCAAGTCGGCTCTTATCTGAGAGATTTTATCTACAAAATGATTATTCAAAGCATCACAGCAAGCTACGTTAGGTTCTAGCAACGAGTTCAGGGGAGTGGGTAACTGAGTCAAATCCCTTACCACCCTGAACAGCTCTGCTGGATGAGAAATTGCAGACGCAATACGTGCAGAGAAGAAGGTCTTCTTCGCTGCATCTATTGCCACTCTATAGGAATAAAGGAATTCTCTATAGCGTGTCCTGTCAGATAAGAGTCGAGATTTCCGCCAGTTGCACTCTAGTCATTGTCCAGCCTGCTTCATATTCCTAAGTTCTACTGTATACCGAGGTTTGCAGTTTACAGCAGGCTGGAAAGAATGCTTGGGAGCAATCGTGTCAGTAGCCTTGGTAAGATTACATTTCCAGGTATTAACCAGGGCTTCGACAGGATCATCGGTGATACCAACCATAAGACCCTCGAGGGCTTTCTGGAATCCAGTAGGTTCCATTAACCTTCGAGGGTGGACCATTCTAATAGGTCTACCACCCCTGCAGGGGTGGATAGCAGCCATTAGTCTAACCCTGACCAGGAAGTGATCCGTCCATGACAAGGTGGTAGGATTTGTTATCTCCACCCACGGCTGTGCCTGTTCCGTACTAAAGACCGCATCAAGGGTATGACCGGCCCAGAAGCTAATTGGGATAGGCCCATGTTTGTCATGGATGCCATGAACTCCTGAGCTGCATCTGTTAAACTGGTCTCAAATGGGATATTGAAGTCGCCCAGAACCAGAAGTCTGGGCAACTCCAACACCAACTCTGACACCAGCTCTGTCAGCTTGGCCAGGGAGTCTGATAGGCAGTGGGGTGGTCGGTACACTAACAGAATCCCTAGACTATCCCTTGCCTTCAGGCTCAGGTATATACACTCGAAGCGGTCTGTTTTCCGGACAGGTATCCTGGTCAGTATAAAATTGCCTTTGTAAACCAAGGCTACTCCGCCCCCCCTGCCCACTTCCCCTTGCCTGCTCACTGACAGAGTATCTGGCTGGCAAGACCTGGACCCAGGTTGTAGCACTATCGTCTTCCAGCCAGGTCTCTGTAAAGCATGCCAGGTCAGCGTCTTCATCCTTTAAAACAGTGGTTCTCAACCTGTGGGTCCCCAGATGTTCGTGGACTTCAGCTCCCAGAAGCCCCAGCCACTATGGTCAATGCTCAGGGCTTCTGGGAGCTGAAGTCCACGAACATCTGGAGACCCACAGGTTGAGAACCACTGCTTTAAAAGGTCATGGATAATATGCATTTTCTTTTTCATTGACCTGACATTGCACAGGAGCAAGGAAAGGTTCTGTGGGTGGTTTGGTTCGCTCTCCAGACAGCTTGGGGTAGCAGGGCGAATGGAAGGTGAGATGGATATTAAACATCTATCTCTCCTTCCCCTATAACGACATTTCGCCCTGCTATCACCATATCTCCCTTTGCCCCGCACAATACTTATTGTCGCTCCCCGTTGTTCATCCATTACATCCAACCGCCCCTCATCAGAAAAATACCCCCTGCTTGCCTGCACCCCCACCCACTCCTACTTCCCCTTCCTTCCTCCCTCTCCTAATTAAAAGGCCAGGCAGGAGGGTGTGGCCAGCAGCACACCCCTCTGAGTGCTCTATAATCACTAGGGCCAAGGATCTGGAGATCAAATGAAAGCAAAAGCCCTAGAAATTTTTGCCCAGCTTGATATGATTTTTTATCACTAGAAAGCCAACAAAACACATCTTGTAATTCCTCCTGGAGGCCTCCCAAATCTGCAGATTTTTGAGATGATGTACCTATTCAGGCATTAAAGTCTCCCTTCAAAATTATTAAAGCAGTTGGGAATCCCTTACTTAACTCGTCCAATAGTTGCTCCAGGAGAGCCCACACTTCCTTAGAATAATATGGGGAATTTACTGGAGGGATATAGATGTTAACCAGGATGATGGTTGTACTAGGAGAACTCAACTTGACTATTAAGCAGTTCTGTGGTAAAATAGAGAGGGAAACCAACTCTCCCTTCCAGCCTAAATCTTCTTTAACTGCAATTAATAGTCCTCCAGAGGCTCTACCCTTATTTTTAATTTTCTGTGCAGGTTCATACCAGGTTTTGTACCCGGACAATACATTCCTGTCTCCAGCTTGGAGCCAGATCTCCTGGAGGGTAATCAAATCAAAACTGGATAAAAATCCAAAAAAATCCTCCCCATAAAGGGAAGCCTTCCAGCCTGCTATATTCCAGGAGACCATATTAACGGGGGTGATGGAGCAATGACACTCATTTTTCAGAGTTAAGCCTAAAGTCTCACTATTCACTGAGTAACAAGGGACCGAATAGGCTAACAAAGGGGCCGGGACTGAATCTGATAATCTGCATTTGGTCAGTCAGTTTTAACTGACCTGGCTGACTGAACAGGGGGCTGTACCTCTTCGCAAACAAGGTGAATAAGCTCATCTTCCAAAGGACTCAATTTGCTGACATTGGATCTTACTGGGTGAGTAACAACTGAGTCAAAAGATTTTGCCCCACATGAACCTGGTACTCTGCCCCACTCATCATCATCCAGGTACCTCATTTTAACCCAATTATTGTTGTTCTGTTGACTGTTGGCAATAAGTTTAGGTAGAACAGAAACTTCTCCCTCTACTTGGTTCATGTGCAGTGAAAGTGACCTGTGATTTATCTCTACTGAGACAACCTGAGTTCTCCCATTTTTGACTGTATCTATACCGGCTCAACTACTATCTGACAGATCTCCTGGACATCGCTTTCTATATTGGCATCTGTCTGTTGCAAACAAGTAACTTGGCTCTCTTTAGCGGCAACTGACATCTTTGAGGAGATAGATGGTTTATGCTCTAAACAATTTCTCAAAAGAGCTAACCTGTCCAGAATTTCTTTTTGAACAAGAGATGGCCAAGACCAGAGTGAATTTATGAGAGCTTTCTCCTCTAGATTAAATGGCTCCATCCTTTTCCTAGGAGTCTGACAAGTAACCAGGTTAGCTTCACAAAATTCATTACCACAGGGGTCCAAACCCCTAGAAACTAAGTGGCTATCATTATGCAGATCCACCTGAGGCTCATTCAGATCAACCAAATTAACAGTATTATGAGCAGATATGGTATCCTTACCCAACCTCATATTATAAGAACAGTATATTAGGGGAGATGGGGGGGGGCTTGGTTTTCAAAAAATCTTACAATATTGATTCCCAAGTTTAAAAAAGTATCCTTAGCCTTATATATTACATTGGCAATGGCACTATTTCTAAATGTAATTGAAGCACGAGCTTTAAGACCATCATAGTAAAAATATTCCACTAAAACTACATCCTTAAATTTCAAAACACCTGGTAAAACTTCATTATTAACATCTAAAAAATGTAAAATACGATTATGTATTGTAAGAAACCCAAATGGCTTAGGGTAATTTTAAAAAAAACAGCTTTTGAGGAATCAAGACCAAATTCCAGTCAGAGTCCATGGCTTTACGTCAGTGGTTCTCAACCTGTGGGTCCCCAGATGTTCGTGGACTTCAGCTCCCAGAAGCCCCAGCCACTATGGTCAATGCTCAGGGCTTCTGGGAGCTGAAGTCCATGAACATCTGGGGACCCACAGGTTGAGAACCACTGCTTTATGTCTTGTTGCTGCATCCTTCTGGTGAGCTTTTGTATATGAGTCTGATTTCACTGCCGGAGTTTGAGCATTGTCTGTATTAAAGCTCCAGTTAGAGCAGAGGACTTCTTCCCATGGGTCCAACAACTCTCCTGCCATGGAAACCTTATCTGCTAGCTAGGAGATCCATAGAAGGCCCTGGATGGCTGCCTACATCAACTGACTGCAGCGACTTAACAGTATTGTTATGCACACTCTCCTTTGCCTTCTTTTTATCTTTTTTCTGATTTTTCAAACAACTTTTGTGATTTGATTTTTTGAGAAAGTACGTGTTGTTTCGTGAATTAATAACCTTCTTGCTTAAATTTTTGATATTTTTGCTTTTCTTCTGTTTTTTACAACCTCCCTTTAACTCAGCCTTAGTGTTTTTTTGTAGAATGGGTCCTTGGGGGTTGTTTTCTTGACCCTGTCACAGGCATGACTCCCCCTCTAAGGCCATTTGGCGGCAGTCTTCTCTCACACATTGGGTAGTTTTCAGCTAAAGCAGTCAGCAATTTATTACTTTCTGCAAGGAACTTTTTAACAAGTACAAGTTCCTCATACATCATGAGAAGCCCCCCTTGTAAAAGAATAGAGTTAAAGTCCCAATCCTCTGTTTGAACAGATGTAGATTGCAACTTAACATTTGAACCGTTGGGCACATTGCAGCATGCAAGATCAATAAGCTGTTTTTGAGTGAGCTCTTCTATCCAAGCAGCATCCTGAACAGTTTTAATATCAGAAGAGGGTGAGGCTTTAACAGGAAAATTGATCCTTTTATATATCTTACTTGTCCCTATGTGGGACAGGTGGGAGGCAGAATCATGCAGAAGATTTGATGTCCTCTCAAATGGCTGATGATTGACAGGGGTCAGGTGATTGTGCTTTCTCCACAAAGATGCAACTTTGTTCCGCAAAGCACAACTCAGATGCAAGGTTGGAAGAACAAGCTCTGCAATAGGGCTCTGTGGCGCTTGTGAGAGTCCTTTAAGATCCAGAGTCCAATCCAACGCTGAATTTGCAGGGAGTACTGCTTCAGCTTCCACCACTTTATCAGCTTCCTTGGGAGCAAAAAAACTGTGTGATTTTCATCTGGTCTTTTCTAGGATTCAAGGGGATACTCTCAAAAGCTGGCAAAATGCCTAAAGTTTTGTAGGCCTTTCTAGTAAGCATGGCTTATTTGCTCAAGAACTCTTGAATTATCCACAGTTTGCCCCAACAGCTTTAAGATCATTAAGTTTTGCAGACTCTTTCAGTCAACAGCAGCCTCCTTTCACCAGAGTCAGCTTTTGGGCTCCAACAGCCAGAATCCCCCAGTCAGCATGAAAACTGGATGAGGTATACAAAATGGCTCAGGAGATACTCTGGTCAAAAGTGTCAAATGCCTCTGTAAGTCTGAGAATAAATAACAGGGTCATACCCCCTCATCTCTCTCTCTCTTTCCCAAAGGAGCTCATCAGGATGAGAGCCACTTCTCCCTATAAAAAACCCTGATTCCAAGACCTTCCTCAGATCGCTCTTGAGTTCCAACCGCCCTGCTGCTGCATTGCTTGGCGAGCTTCCCTCAGCTCCATGTGCTGAGGTACACTGAACCCCAGCATCGTTCTCTATCTTCTCCTGGGCTTCAGGAACAGGTGATGTATCACCCGAACCAACTATCCCTCTGAAAATCCCGCTATCTTACACCTTTATTTCCTTTAGTTATCTGCGTGCATGTGTTGCTTACATTGTGTGTCTGTATTTAATAAAGATCATTCATTACTTTCAAACTGGTCTGCTTCTTGACTTGGCCTGACCTCGTAAACACTGGGTTATAAGATCCTGCTAAGTTACCCTGCCTCTCATAACGCTAAAGCAGTACTCTGAGCTAATTTTCCCACCTATAGTTGAGCACATTTTGGAGTCCCTCCTGGGACCCCAGCAAACAAGGTAAAGATCAGAATGAAATCAATACCACTATTATAAGAAGAAGGTTGAAATATACAATGGCTTTCACACAGACAATTTTATTGAAGAATTTTAGATGATAAAAAGAACCAAAATTTTGAAAAGAATAAATCTGACTTTGAATTACTATTATGTACTAATAATGAACATTTGATTCCAAAGCTATATAAATTTTTACTAAAAATGGATATGAAAGATGAATAAGTTAAGGAATATATGACTAACAGGTCAAAGAACTTTGGATACAATATATTTATAAGCCAAAAGAAAATCCAAAAATACTTCAGTTTGATCTTCAAGAAAATTATTAAAAAATGATGCCCCACTAGTATCTCACACCTAAGAGACTTCCAAAGATGCATAAAGAATAGCTGTTGGGAATGTCATGATTGTACAGGATCCTTGTATTATATGTGATGGACTTGCAATGAGGCTAGAAAATTTTGGCTGGAAATACAGAATATGACACAAAAAATTTGAAATGTCATTTGCAAGAATCCTGAATTGTTTTTGCTAGGAATTTGGAGATATTCTCAAGCAATAACAGAAATTGCTTCAATATATGCTGCAAGCATATGCAGCAAGATTAATTTGTGGAAGCGTTGGAAGAAAATGGAGATTCCATCAATGACTGAATGGTTCAATAGGTTGATGGTGATAGTGGAAATGGATAAACTTACAGTTAGATTAAAAGTTGTACTGAGCAAGACTTCCTTTTAAAATGGAAAATCTTAACTGATTATCTAAGGCAGTGGTTTCTCAACCTATGTACCCAGATGTTCATGGACTACAGCTCCCAGAAGCGCCAGCCACTATGGTCAATGCTCAGGGCTTCTGGGAGCTGAAGTCCACGAACATCTGGGGACCCACAGGTTGAGAACCACTGATCTAAAGGATGTCCTTAGGATTTTGAACTTACATTGTTATTTCTTTTAATTTTTTAATTTTTACTGCTTTCATAAAAAAGATACGATGAAAATGAAAGGTGACTTTCAGTTGTTGCTATTTTAATTTTTTAGTAATATAAAATATGACTTAGTTTAAAGAATATGCATTAAGAATTTACTGGTTATTTTTTGAATTAATTAATATAGAAATACTTGGACTTTACTAAGAAATGTTATGGATACATCACCTGGAACTTAGAAAAGTTCAATATTAGATTGACAGACTTATATAAATAATAGTGTTTTTCTCTCTGTCTATTGAAATGGTATGCAATATAATGAGTATAAACATAATGAACAATAAAGTTTAAATGGAATTTAAGTAATGATTATAAGTTAAGTACATTTATTTGCTTGGAGCTATTTGCAACAAGGGCAGGAACCAATTTTTAAATAGTTGTTATTTTCTATTTTCTCCTTTTTTTTTAATTTTGTTAGTTTAATCAAGTTTTGATCATCGTTTGATTATTTTAGACCCAAAGAGCTCTCTGGCTGAGAAGTCTAAATGCCCCTCCCTAAACTACAAACCCCAGGATGCCATAGGATGTTGAAAGTGGAATAATAGCACTATAAAGGTGTAGTGTGGAAATAGTCTGAGCTAGCTTATGTCAGAATTCAACTTCTGACTAAATACCCTAAAGATACCATATTCCATCTTATCATGGGTCAGCCTGCTTAGTACTTGGATGGGAGACTGCCAGTGAATACCAGGTGCTGCAGGATATATTTCAGAGAAAGGAACTGGCAAACCACTTTGGAGTATTCCTTGCGTAAGGAAACTCTATGCAATTCTTGTTGTTACCATAGGTTGACAGGTAACTGGAAGGCACACACACACACATACACACACATACTACCAGCATCACCCAGTCCTGTTGGTCTTCATGAAAGCTGGACAGAATAACACCTTAAAATTTATAATGTAACTGGGGAAACTTTGGCTATCTGGTTGTTTCAGTCAAGAACTTCCTTTGGCCCAATTATATGGGATCGTGGCCACATATCGCCTTCCCTCTGGTATGTCAGAGCAATTTATTGATCAATAAAAACATTGGTTCTGTCTTACCATTTAAAAAGAAAATGGGGATGCAAAGCAAAAACAAAAAATCTTAGGCAGTTAATGTTATATAATTTGTACACATACCATATAACAGCAGAGGTTCTGAAGCACTGCAGCCATACCATGTTGATCTTTCTAACACGACTAGATGGAACAGTTGAAAGACAAGAAGAGTGACCAAATCTTGGCCTCTTACCTGAGCCACAGTAGTGCTCCAGCTTCCTGTTTTATGTTTGCTACAATCTGATAGCATGGCCCTGGAGCGCATAGGAGTTAAGTCACAGTGCATATTCATTTGCAGTAAAGTATCAACTATTTTTATGTACCTTTTGCCCAAAAGAACCTGAGTAGGATAAATTTGTGAGGTGGGCTAGGGCTCTCAGAATCCTCACTGAACTACTAGAAACCGTAAGAGTTAAAATGGTGTAAAACTGATATATGTTTGTGGCAGTGATATTCCCTTAGTCTTAGTGCTTGCTCCACACAGCTCTAAATGTCTTGATTTCCTATTCTGTCACCTGGCTGTAAGGTAGCACTGTGTTAACCTCTGTGGAACCACACACAGAGTGATTTATTAGTCTATGTAGTCTCCATTTCTTAAAAAGTGCTGAAGTGTGGGATACTGAAAAATGTGTATAATCTTTACAGCTTTCTATAAAGTCACATGCTCTGCTGTGAGGATGTTTCCCCCTCCTCTCTTGCCAAGTAAAGCTGGAAGCCTTGAAAAGTCAACTAGATGTGATTTGCTCAAAGCTGGCAATGTCAACAGCAGACTTTCTAGGCATCTTTATGTGGTGTCTCTCTGAATCATGCAGCAGGTAGAAGTTTCTGTTACTATAGAAAATTGCATCCTTCTGTACCCAATAACAGCATTTCCAAATGTTACAGTGCTGGGAGCAGCTGCTTGATTGAAAACAAGGCCTTTGTCAAGCAGAGCTTTTGTGGTTTTGTTAGTGACATGGTTAAATATGTCTAAGAGTAACATTCTTCAAAGGAGTTACCACTTGGTGCTTTAATTCAACTTGATGAGGCACCTGGCCTCTCCCAGGGCAGCTGAGGGTCTTGGGTTTGTGAGACACATGTCTAATCATAACTCTTTCAAAGTGCTGCCTGTTCTTTTCTAAAACTGTAAGGGAATGTGCTTGTAAAAGTGTTTATTGAAAGATGTTTCAGCAAAAGCAGTGAACGTAGAGGGATGGAAAAGGTCAAGTCTAGGCATTATTGGCATGTTGTTTAGTTTTGTCTCATACACACAACTCATCTGGTGGAAGTTTAGGTCAAAGTTCTAATGTTTCCAGAGCCATGCAGCAGTACTTAGGGAAGGCAGCCAACTATTCCAGTCTGTTACTTCCTTCATTGCTTCTATGCCAATGGTCTTTTCTCTCCTTCCGCCAATGCCCATAGTAGGGTAGGTATGCTGGCACAGCACACCAACAGAATACCAGCTTTTGATGCACTGTGCTTACCGATTTCCTTTTAAGGTTTATTTTTGAAAAAGGTATACTTTATGAATATGCTGTCCACCCCAATCAAATATACCATCCAAAGCAGTATCACATAAAAGAATGGTATGTGTGCATGTGTCTTCAAGTGGCCTGTTGACTTATGAGAACCCTATGAATTTTATAGGCTTTTCTTAGGCAAGGAATACTCAACAGTGGTTTTGCTACTTCCTTCCTCTGAAATACAGAACTGTGGTTTAAATCAAATTAAACTCTGCAGGCTTGTTGCTAGCCTTTCTGTACTCACCTTACAGAAGAATTCATGAAAAGGTACTATCAATCAGATCTGACCTGTCCATCACATTTATTTTACTGAGAAATTTGAGCATTTGCTGTGAAATCAGGCAATGGAATGGAAGTAAGGAGGGTTAATGGGAGGTCAGAAGAGAAACCAATTCCCCAAGCTGCTGTGCTAGTTTTATTTGGGGTGAGTGCAAAGTATCAGAATTAGACACTGGCACTTTTAAAAATACTTGCTTGTTGGATGCTTTTTAATGACGAATTTCCCCACAGAAAGGTGTTGCTTCTGGTATAAAGCACCAGCCATGGATGCAAAGTAGTGATGGGGAGCAGCAGGGGAGGGTGGACTACAGCAGCTTTTCCTCTGTAATCAGCAGTTTCCTTTATGAGTGCCTTCAATCATTCATTTTGTGTAGCAGGATTTAAAATCATCCCTTACTGACATCTTTGAGCACCTAATTGAGCTGGGATTTTTCTCCAGAGGTGTCTTAATGTTCTGTTCACACACAAATGGTCAGAAACATTTACCAAAGTCACTCTGGAAATTGCCCTTTTGCAGACCCAAGAAGGGAGGGAAAAAAGCTGATTTCCACCAACCTGCTTCCTTGTGTTATATTAGGAAGAATGTTTTCAGAATGTTTTGATGTTTTCCCCTGTAACTGAGTATTATTAAGAATAACCACAGAGGGAGTCAAGGTAAATATTTCGCAATAAATAAAAAAATCTAAATAAAACAGGCTTCCATAAATTCCATCCCTTGGTCTGTTTGACTCAGGAGAATTCTGAGTGGTATGCATTGTTCAAAATAAGTGAAGACTGGAAAAAAGAAGGGAGTATTTTGGGCTAGTACTGAGAGGTGGGTGGACTCTTTGCAGGTTTCACAGACTCCAGACTTCAAAAAGACAGTGAGTTTCTTACTGGATAGATGAAAGCCAAAATGTTTAGAAATCAAGAGAGTGTCAAGAATATCTGTATACATTTAAAGGTACTACAGCCAAAACTTCAGATTTTCAAACCTCAGATGGTTTAGTTTTGCTGTGTTCCATTCTACAGTGAGTCATCTCAAAAGAACTTGATCCAGAGTGTGCTAGTGGCTCCTAGCCAATCAATGATAACTGGCCAAAATCACACATCTCTGGTTTTTCCCTTTCCTCATTAGCAGTAATTAATGATTTTACCATGTTGGGTTGCATGTGCAGGAGGTTGCCTGTTACCACCATGAACTGACCTGAACTTGTATACACAGGGTAAAAGATCCCTGCTAAGTTACCCTGCCTCTCATTAGCTAAGAGAGTGCTCGAGTTAATTTCCCCATCTTGGTTGTGTGTGTTTGGTTGTTTGGGTGCCCCTCCTGGGACCCCCAAGTCACAGGGTAACAGAGGTGAAGATTCTGATGATAAGCAGGAGGACAACATGTGCTACAGGCGGGTCTGGTTTGGGCAGTAAAGGGCCTTTTGTTTGCTCCCCTCCGTATGAAAACATGTGGAGTAAAATGAAGGCTGGTTCCCAATCAGTCTACTTCTTTTGCTGTGTGTCCTGTCAAGATCTGCTCCTGATGTCTCTGTTTGCAGTGGAGTGTTTGGAAATAGGCACTAAAGACCAAAGACCCTTCACACAATAGGAAACCCTGCATGCCTAGGGCTCTTGATCATCCTCAAAAACATATGCCTATTATTGATACTCAACCATGGAATAAAGAGACCAGACACAAAGTTTGGTTAACTAAGGGCCACTTTATTTTGACCTGTTTTATTTAAATTGTGTTAACCTGAAAGATACAAGAGGGGGCGAGCAACATGATATGGATCCAGCTGATGCTCAGCATACTCATGGATGATAACACCTCAGTTTCAGGGGCAATCCAAATTGCTTTGCTTGCTCCCCAGTCCAGCATCTTGGAAGGTAACCCAGGGACTCCCACCCAAGCTGCACGGCTCTAAAAGTGAGAGACTTATTCCCAAGTTAACCTCAAGGGTAGCTTTCTTCACCGATGGGACACAGGGCCCTAAAGAGGTGGTTCCAGAGCCCTTCCCTACACTAAAGTGGTGCCAATAGGTGATCACTGAAACTGAAATTTTATTATCCTTTATTATCTGCCAAAGGACAACCTACTTAATGACACCACCCAGAGCCCATTTTTCCAATTCTATTAAATACAGTATGAGATATGGGAAAAAAAACCTGAAAAAAGGGGGAAAGTCCTATCTGGCCCTGAAGTGACCAGATTAACTCACACTGCATTGAGGGTGGGAGGGTAGGTCAATGCTGAGCACCGAATGGCAGGTATAGGAGGCAAACTGCTTCACTGTCTCCTTTGCCCCTATCAAGTGTTTTTATTTGGCATTTAGTGCCAATCAGATCTCCATGGAGGCCATCAAAAGTTTACCTTCCGTGCAGCAATATTCATCACATAAGTCTAGGTAAGTAATAATTTTCACTTAAATGCTGCCTTTCTTCCAGAGTGGGACCTAAGATGGTTCATAAAAAAAATAAACAAAACTAAACTAAACTAAAAAAAAAGGCAAGCAAGCAAGCAAGCAAACAAACAAATATCTAGTGATAAGACTTCAGACAATTAAAATCATCACATCAAAACAGTATAAAATGATTAGAAGGCATGCAAAAGTTAAAAAAATGAACCCCCCCATAAGAAGCTTCCCTGTGGGCAACTGCACATTAAAAGTCTGCCCATGCAGTATTGCAAGCACATTGCACCCCTTTCAGGTGAATATATGAATATATGAATACTAGGGTGGAGCCAGCCAGAGGGACATCTGATACCAGAAGTGACTTAAATTAGTAGAGTCTTGCTTCCATGCATCTTCTTTATGTGTATGTGGGACGGGAATGGGCAGAAAGGCTTTAAGTCATGGATGGACAATTATGTTCTTCCAGATGTTTGTGGCCAACAGCCTGCAACAACTCTAGCCAACACAGCCAACTGTAAGCTATTAATTAATTGTGGTCCACAAACTCCTCTAGGGTCACACTTACTTCAGGTCCCATGATGCGAATTATGTGATCTGCAATTACTAGTAAATGTTTGAGGCATGACATATGACACTGAAATAAATTAGATGGACATGGTTTGTGATTACTTCCTTCCCCACTTCAGATATATTTTCTATATGTGGGGGTGAGAGTTATGGGATAACTATGGTGTCATAATTCAGGGTAGCACAGAATATAATCATTTTTGCTCTGATTCGGTCCAATCACACAGGCACGTAACCAATTATAATTGGCTGTGAGATGGCGTGTTTTGCCCAAGAGGCCAATCTCTGAGTTCCAAAAAAGTGCCAAATTATAATTAGAGAAAGAGGCATCTGTGAGCATGTTAGGAGGAAGGAACAGTTTCCTACACATGGGAGCCATAGATCTCTGCAGAACTACCTATTATTAGCAAGCTGCTAGGTGTGCAGATGGAGTTCCTGATGATTTCATAATAGGAACTCATATATTAGTCCAGCTAAGTCTATCCAGGTTGGCTACTTATGTTTCATGTTTAGACCAGGATTTTGGATAACCATAACAACTGATTTCCAAGGTAGTATTTGTTATTCCTGGCTTGGCCTTTGATAGGAGCCCATTTTCTTAGCTCTACCCAGACAGCTGCCTATCACTCAGCCCTGAAAAAAATCTCATTCTCAAGACAGGGAGAGGATGTTGGTTCTGCCTCTGGAAGGCCCTCCTTATTGATTCTTCTTTTCTGAATTAGTTGGTAGCATTCTTCCTGGCGTAGTATTTGAGGTTTATATTAGACTCCTATTGTATTTTGGGTATTATCTCATCCTACCTGTAGTACCCAACAGAGCTCTTTTTCTAAAAGATGAAGCCTTGCTTGCAGGATTCAGCTCCTCTGCTTAAATGCAGTGTGATGCTGGCTCTAAACTTCTTCCTAGGGTGAACACTCAGAATGTGGAAACACATATGAACAGAAGCATTCTTTATTATGGTAAGTACAGACTGATACCAGACATTACCTTCAATTGCCAAAACTGAGGATCACCAGCCCAAGAAAGCTTATATAGTTTCAATTATTCAGTGTACATTACATTGATTGGTGGAATTCACAAATCTCATTAATTCATCAGTTCCCTGATGTTGCCCAGGCTTGCTCTGGCTGTTTACATTCCTGCATAGCTATTTCCTTGGCTCTCCCTTTATGGCCCTCCCTTCCTGCCTAGATTGATACCAAACCTCCGTATCCCAGCATCCTGCTTCTCATTGATCTTGACTGATGCACAAGGTCTCCCTGGACATCTCTGGTATTAGACTAGATAATAAAACAATCTCTGAATACTAGTTTGGCCTCTGGTTACCCATCAAAGCACCTTCAGTAACTGCTCTGTTTATTGCCTTAAGTTTTCCAGCTTATCCCATCATCCTATACAACCCAGTTTTCTCACATAACAGTTCACATCCCATCATCCTTTCACCTCACTGTTTTCCAAGAATGAGAACAAATCATATATGTGCAGCAAACAGGATTAAAATGATCTAACTTCGTTATACAGTATAGCAATCCGATACCCATGACCTATTTTCTATGCAAGCAGTGGTACATGCATGTATCATACGTACATACATACATACATATGGATGCAATCAAGCAATGTATGTAATAACCCCAATAAACCCAACTAATAGCAGTTACTAACTAGACCTGCTTAATACATGGCAGGACCGCTACATATGGCAAGGCAAATCATACAGCAAAAGACAAGGCATCCTAACATAAGAGCAAGTACTGACAATCAAACTCCAATACATACATACATTGACTACCTTCCACAATATGCTTGTTGCATACAGTATTAGAAAACATAACATAATCAACAAGCCTTCATCATCATGAACTATGTCATGGAGCATGTCAACATGACATGCAGTTAGTTTGGCATTTCGCAAATGTGGTTTGCAATTGACACACATACTGATGTAGTAGCCAAAATCTATCAAATTCTCTTTCTTTGTGAGCACTGTTACACAATTTCCCTGAAGAAAAAAACACGATGTATCTACCCTGTGCATTTATAGCACTCACTTTAACTGTCATGACTCCGTTCTATAAAATCCCAGGATTTGTAGTTTGGTGAAGGACTTACATCTCACTAACGCAGTCACTGAACTATAGCTCTGAAACTCTTCTGAAGAGAATTCTAAGAACCCTATAAAAATGAAAATCCCAGCATTCCATAGGATGGAGTCATGACAGTTAAAATGGTATCATTGTGCTACTACTGTGCAGTGTGGCTACATTCTACATATGCTAAATAGATGCAGACACTTTTTTCGTAGAAGTTGTACATCACTGAAACAGGGCTTTTTATGATACAGTACTCTGATTATGGAACTCCCTGCCAAGGAAAGTAAGACTGGCTCCATCTGTTTGAGCTTCTGGTAGGCAGGTAAAATAGTGTTGTTCCACATGGCCTTTAATGTTTGAAATTGCTCTGTTTTAATTGTTTGTTTCAAAATTATATTTAAGAACTGTTTTTAGACTGTTCTTAAAGGTTTTAAAAGAGTATTTTAATGGTTTTTAAATATCTCTGCACTGTTTGAAATGCCTTTATTCATTGTGCATTGCCTCCTAAATACTTTAAATAAATAAGCAAAACACTGCATGACAAGCAACAATACTATGATGAGAGCTGTGCACTAGCTTCACTGGTTTGGGAAAATCACTCCCAGGCACTAACTCTCTCTTTCTCCAGGACTTTATAGGCTATAGGTTTTAAAAATGGAGAATTAACCAGAGCAGCTTCAAAAACAAGGAAAGAAAAACAAAACAGATCAAAGACAAACTGATTTTGAAACACAAACAAGTATTTCTTTATTAAAAAACAGAAAAACATAGCAGCAGAACACAGTGGAGCAACCTGTGTTCAGTACAAGCTGTTTCTCTAAAGAAAAGGTGGGGAGAATGGCACAGGTGCTAAAAACCTTACTCCTGACCAAACTAGGGGGAGCACTTTAAGGGATTGCAAACTAAGGCCATTTCCGCACGGGGCGAGGAAATCGCCCCACGCCACTACAGACCAGATCTTCTGGCTCCCTGGTCTGGTCCAGGCTGCTCTGGAGCAGTGTGTGGTCATTGATCTGCTCTGCTCTGGTGTCCAAAATGGCGGCTTCCGGTTGTTTGTGGGTCTTGACCAATCGCTGAAGCTCGTCAGCCTAAAGCCCGCCCTCTGCAGATCGCAGACTCGCATTGGTGCAAGCCTGCGAATCTGCACAAGGGAGCAGGCTCACAGTGGTGCGCTCTGTGCTTTTGAAAGACCGGAAAAATCAAGTCTTTCAAAAGCATGCTGGAGGACCACTTGGGGTCGTTCCAGAGCGGACTGAGATGCGGATCTACACTAAGTAGTCCAGACCAAGTCTGCTCCAAGGTGCAGATGTCCTCCGCACTGCACCATTTTTATTACCCTGTGTGGAAATGGTCTAAGACACACAGAGGGATTATCTTACTCTCCAGTGGGAAGAAGCGTCCAGTTGGCTGGGTGGCTAAAGATCAAAGCAGCAGGTTGTTCTCTTGTGATCCTTCCAGGCTCTTTCTGGTCTGTCTCCATGAAGTCTCTCATCTGGCATTCTTCCAGGCTCCCTTTTCCAACCTTTTCAAAATCTGGACTGCAGGTCTATAAGTCTGTGTCTGCAAGCAGACTCTTTTCTTCTCTTGGGGGAAGTAGCCACTCTCCAAGCCTCTGTTAACTCTTTCCTAACTTGGGGGCTGTCAGCTGGATTTAAGGGGACACCCTTTGAGAGGGGCTAACTTAACCTTAATGTTATTCTCTGGAAGTTCAAAGTTTAGATTTGAATACGTCCTCTGCCCACTAGCCTCTGGCTTCTGGTAATGACTCTTAAGTAGTCTGAGGAAACACAAACAATAGATTTCATGCACGTTAGACAAAGACAGTCTGATAAAGCCATATGCTCTCTTTCAAATCCAGATGGGATTTCCCAGCATCTCTGGACAATGCACATTACCTGACAGTGGGAGTTATAACAGTCTGAAGCAGTCTGCAGGGCTTCCATTCAGTGGAAGTGAACAAGTCAGATAAGTATTGATTGTTCTCCCAATTACCTTGAAGAGCCACTTCCTTGTCAGCAGGAAATGTTTGTTTGGTTTTTTTTTTGGTGTGGGAATGTCCCCACTTTTAAAATAAGGATTGACTTCTCCAAGATGGACATTGGGTTCAAGCAACTGTACATTGTTCTATCCAGCACGTGTGCAGACTATAACAATATAACTGATGTTCCTTTTCCTTGCACTGTGGATATAGCAATGAACAATGGTTCACTGTGTTTTATTTTATTTTCAATGGCTATCACTCTAGCTCTTTCCATAGCCAGTAAGATGAGGGTGGAGGAGACCACGTGCTGTCCTTGAAATTGATAAGTGGGGGCATGGTGTCAAACATATGGACTGAGGTCATTTTCCTTTTTATTTTATTTTTTAAAATTCTTCAACTTCTTCTTGTTCTTCTTGTTCTTGTTCTTCTTCTTTGCTTGCTACGTGCCTTCTTTTTCCACAGAAGAAGTTGGGATTTTCAACTTTTTCTTTTTAAAACTAGCCCTGTTCTTCTAATTTCAGCAATAGCCAAGATATAGAAGTGAAGCTTTTTCTGGCTAGGAGATGAGGAAAAGTGAGAAAAGATCATGGATTTTACCTAGATTCTCTGTTTTGTTCTATAAGGGGAAGTTTCTGTCAACAAGCTGAATGAGTAAATGAAGCAACTTCATGTTGGGTGCTGATGGGCCGCTGTGTTTTTACCTGCTAGAACCTCAGCTCTATCAGCATATATGAGATATATTGAACTGATATTGAACTGACTGCTCTGTGTAGGAGACCAGAATTCATGTGCTGCCAACAGTACTGGGATTGTTGCTAAGTGTGTGTGTGTGTGCGCATGCGTGCATGCACCTTCAACTCGCCTGCAAACTTACAGTGACCCCATGAATTTAATAGGATTTTCATAAGCAATGAATACTCAGAGGTGTTTTTGCCAGTTTCTTCCTCAGAATCATACATAACAACTCCTGGCATTCATTGATGATCTCCCATCCAACTACTAACCAGGGCTGACCCTGCTTAACTTCCAAGATCAGACAGAATCTGATGCCTTTAGGACATGACATATGAGATATTATTTTAAGCAATATAAGGTTTCATGAGATGTTTCCTACAGATGTTTCCCAACAAGGGTATCTTATGAGAAAAATGGGTACGTGGCAGCGTTGTGTTACCCTGTTTATTGGGGGTCCTGTAAGGGACACCGAAGTGTGCTCTCCAAATATCAAAAGGTGGGGAAATTAGCCAAGAGCACAAGCTAGCAATATGAGAGGCGTGGCAACACAGCGGAATCTTTTACCCAATGTCTACGGGATCAGGCCGAGCCAAGAAGCACACCAGGTTATAAGAATAACTGTGATCTTTTATTAAAATAGAAACAAATGGTGTATGCAACACAATCACACAGAGAACTAGAGAAAATAAAGGTGTGAGTGGGACAGAGGGAATTTTAAGAGGGATTGTTGATTTGACCTGTCCTGAAGCCCGGGTAGATCACAGCGAAAGTTCGAAGGTGTGTAGTCTCAGTACGTGGGACTGAGGGGAAGGCTCGCCAAGCACAGCGGCAGCAAGGCAGGATGGAAATCGGGAGCGATCCGAAGAAGGTCTCGGAATCAGGGGTTTTTACAGGGAGAAATGGGACCACAGGCCATCCCACATTCGGGAAAAACAATAAGTTTTTAGCTGGAGACAAAGCCTCTGAAAGGTCAGAATTTAGCATGATTGAATTTGTTCCGAATTGACAATGGAATGGACAGTATGCAAACATAGAGTGCTTGACAGGTGAGGACACTTCTAATCAAGCTGTCTGCTCGGGCCAGGGAGTTCTTTTGTGAGTTGTGTGCATACATAATTGCGCACTTGCCCTTGAGGTCTTCTGAAGCGTCCGGATGGCTATTTCTGGCCAGCCTGTATTGTTTGGAATATTACGGCGATTATCGGCCGTGCCTGTCTTGCGAGCTTGTCCAGTGGCCTCACAAGCACGTGGAGAGGGGTGGTGAAAGAACGCCAAATTATCGATATCAAAATGATATCAAATGTTATTTCCAAAGGAGGGATGGCAACGGCAATTACGGTTGTCCCCAGTCTTTTAAGGATACCTGGAATTATATGGACTGATTGTATTTATATATTTGTCTGAGACAAAGAATAAGATAGTGCTCCTTCCCATTGCATGTACAGTGCTCAGCAGGCTGGTAGCTGAGACTTTCTTCAACACTGGTAATGGAGCTGTATCCTCAACTATGCCTGAAGAAAGCAGGCCTGGCCATGTGGCACAGCATCTTCCCTCCAGCATCTTGCCACTGTCATCTAGTATCAACTGCTTTGAAGCATCTGCTTAACAACTGGACCTGTGAAGCAGTACTTGGTTTATATCCTGGCAAAATACCAGTCACAAAACCTATCTGGAGTCCGTGGTGCCATTAAACACCCACATAAGAAGAATGTTCTCCTCCTAAAATTATTGTCACCAAGAAAACACAACATTGGGCATTTCTGCACTACACCGTTATAGTGCTATTATTCCACATATTGTGGAATTCTGAGGTTTGTAGTTGACTGAGGCCAAAGACCTCTCTGGCTGAGAATTCTAAAGGCCCCTCCCTAAACTGCAAACCCCAGGAATCAATAGGATGTTGAAAGTGGAATAGCAGCACTATAAGAGTATAGTGTGGAAATTCCCATTGTCCCATTATTGAGGGACCCTCAAGTTCTCCTGTGTATAATTCTAGATGACAGTAGCAATGGAGTAAAGAGTAATTAGATTCTGCTAGTAATGTGTGTGTGTGTGTGTGTGTGTGTGTGTATGCTGTGCCTGTAGAAAGTTTTCTAAAGGCTTGTGTACCCTGTGTGAACTTTATCTACAAACTTCATTCAGAAAAAAACAACCTTCTGATTCTTCACTCTGCCCTTATAGTCCCCAGGTGGTTTCTCTGGCTTGGTCCAGAGTAATCAATTCAGGGACCTTTCCAGCCAATTATACACCACAGCAAGCCTCTTCAGACACTCAGGTGTTGCTGTTTTTCAGAACAATGAAACTACAGCTGTTGTTTTAACTCTAAATAACAGAAAGAAGCTTCAGCAATGATCCCATAGCATAAAGCATTCCTCAATAAATAAATACAACAAAAATGAAATATTGTCTAGTTTTCCAAGAATGACACCATAGAGAGTGGTCTCTGTTACTGTTAAGTCAATTGAACATGTATGGGGTGGGTTGGTGGGGAGAAGCAGGACTGTACTTCTTGGTCTTGCATCCAAGCACCTTCAAAATCTAAATATATTTTGTGACTGGATTCTCTGCATGACTCATGCTCTTTCCCATGACTCTTCAAGCTATTCTGTGTGATATCTGCACAGTCTTGTAGTCAGGAATTGTTATGATGGATGGTATTTGTATGTGAAAGTTCGAACGTGTATTTACTGCAATTGTGTATACTGTATAAGGCAATTCTGTTCATGGGGATCCATAGCGTCCCCTGTGGTAGGGCTGAAAAACCTTTTATTCTCCAGATTTTTTGTGCTACCAGTTTCAAAACTGACCTTGCTCCAGAGGCTCCTGGAAGTTGAAATCCAAAATATCTGGGACAAATGTTGCCCAAATCTGCCCTAGGTGACACACATATTGTCTTATATCTCAGGCATCAAACTTAATTGCAGTGGTAGAAGCGCATAAATTGCAAATGCAAAGTTATACGTTTGTGAACTTGCCCAGTGTTTCATGAGTCTCACAAGGAGGATTAAGAGGTCTTTAAACTAAGTTCCACTGGGGAGGGAGACAATATTATTCAGGGCAGGGACTTGGCGAGCGCAGGGGGAAAAGGCCCAAATGATACTGGACAAGTAGTACAAGTGGCCAATGGCAGGAGGAGTAGAAACAATAGTACAGGACTTGCAGGAAGGGCCCGGGGACTTAAGTGTCTATACACTAATGCACGGAGTAAGGGAAGCAAGCAGGATGAACTTGAACTCCTAGTACAACAAAATAAATACGATTTGATAGGCATCACTGAGACCTGGTGGGATGAGTCTCATGATTGGAATAGAGGAATAGAGGGGTATAGCCTATTTTGTAAAAATAGACCAAACAAGAAAGGAGGAGGAGTAGCCTTGTATGTCAAGGATGTTTTTACCTGTGAAGAGATCCATGACTTAAACCCAGAAAGCCAGGTCGAGAGCATTTGGGTAAGAATTAAGGGAGCGAGAAACAATAGGGATATTCTGGTGGGGGTTTACTACAGACCTCCAACCCAGGCTGAGGACTTTGATGACGCTTTCCTCAACCAAATGACTGCACATTCAAGGAGGAGAGATACAGTAATAATAGGAGATATTAATTACCTGGATATATGCTGGTAGTCAAACTCTGCCAAGACAGCAAGGTCCAGGCAAGTTTTTTGCTTGTCTTGCAGACAACTTCATGGTCCAGAAGGTAGAAGAGGCCACAAGGGGATCAAATACTCTAGATCTGATCCTGACCAACAGGGATGACCTTGTTAATGAGGTAGAAGTGGTTGGATCTTTAGGGGAGAGTGACCATGCCCTATTGGAATTCGGCATTCAGTGGGAAAGAGAAGATAAGTGTAGGCAGACACTCATCTTAGATTTTAAAAAAGCGGACTTCTGTAAACTCAGGGAGCTGCTGGCTGGAATTCCGTGGTCAAGAATAGTGAAAGGGAAAGGAGTTCAGGAGGCATGGGAGTTCTTTAAAAAGGAGATATTGAAGGCACAGTCTAAAACTGTGCCAATAAGGAGGATACATGGAAGGCATCTGAAGAAACCAGAATGGTTGACTAAAGAACTCTCAGCTGAGCTAGGTGTTAAGAGAAACATGTATAGGAAAGTAGCCCAGAGATGTAGGGAGGAGGTCAGAAAGGCTAAAGCACAGAACAAACTTAGGCTGGCCAGAGACATTAAAAACAATAAAAAGGGCTTTTTTAAATACGTCCACAGCAAAAGGAAAAAGAAGGAGACGATAGGGTCGCTGTGCAGAGAAGATGGTGAATTATTCACAGGGGGAAGAGAAAAGGCAGAACTACTTAACATCTTCTTTGCCTCAGTTTTTTCCCAGAAGGATACAAACACTCAACCTGGCAGCTGGGGAGCAGGTGAGGAAGCAGGGGAAATGAGGCACATAATAGGTAGAGAGGTGGTACAGGAATACCTCACCACACTGGATGAATTCAAGTCTCCAGGGCCAGATGAATTGCATCCTAGGATATTAAAAGAGCTGGCAGAGGTCATTTCGGAACCGCTTGCTATAATCTTTGAGAAATCTTGGAGGACAGGAGAAGTTCCAGCAGATTGGAAGAGAGCAAATGTTGTCCCCATCTTCAAGAAGGGAAAAAAGAGGATCCAAATAATTATCGCCCAGTCAGCCTGACATCAGTACCTGGAAAGATCCTGGAGCAGATCATTAAGCAGTCAGTTGCTAATCACTTAGAAAGCAAGGTGGTAATCACGAGAAGTCAACATGGATTTCTCAAAAATAAGTCATGCCAGACTAATCTTATCTCTTTTTATGATAGAGTTACTAGCTTGATAGATGAAGGGAATGCTGTGGATGTAGCATATCTCGATTTCAGTAAGGCCTTTAACAAAGTTCCCCATGACATTCTTGCAAAGAAACTAGTAAAATGCGGGCTGGACAGGGTTACTGTTAGTTGGATTTGTAATTGGTTGACCGACTGAACCCAAAGAGTGATCACGAATGGCCGCTTTTCATCCTGGAGAGAAGTGACTAGCGGGGTGCCACAAGGTTCTGTCCTGGGCCCAGTGCTGTTCAATATATACATCAACGACTTGGATGAAGGAACAGAGGGCATGCTCATCAAATTTGCAGATGACACCAAATTGGGAGGGGTTGCTAATACGCCAGAGGACAGGATCAAAATTCAAAATGACCTGGATAGATTGGAGAGCTGGGCCAAGGCTAACAAAATGAAATTCAACAGAGAGAAGTGTAAGGTCCTACGCTTAGGTAGAAAAAATGGAATACAGAAATATAGGATGGGGGACACGTGGCTGGATAGCAGTACATGTGAAAGGGATCTTGGAGTCTTCATAGATCGCAAGCTGAACATGAGTCAGCAGTGTGATGTAGCAGCCAAGAAAGCCAATGCAATTCTCAGCTGCATCAATAGGAGTATGGTGTCTAGATCGGGGGAGGTACTGGTACCACTCTACTCTGCTTTGGTTAGACCTCATCTTAAATACTGTGTCCAGTTCTGGGTACCCCGATTCAAGAAGGACATGGTCAAGCTGGAGCAAGTCCAGAGAAGGGTGACCAAAATGGTGAGAGGTCTGGAAGACATGCCCTATGAGGATAGACTTAGAGAGCTGGGTATGTTTAGTCTGCAGACAAGAAGGTTAAGAGGGGACATGATAGCCGTGTTTAAATATTTGAAGGGATGCCATGTAGAGGAAGGAGAGGGCTTGTTTTCTGCTGCTCTTGAGACCAGGACAAGGAGCAATGGATTCAAGCTGCAGGAAAGGAGATCCCAGCTGAACCTCAGGAAGAACTTCCTGACAGTCAAGGCTGTCCGGCAGTGGAATCTGCTGCCTTGGAGTGTAGTGGAGTCTCCTTCCTTGGAGGTTTTTAAGCAGAGGCTGAATGGCCATTTGTCAGGAGTGCTTTGAGGGTGTTCCTACATGGCAAGGGGTTGGACTGGATGGCCCGTGTGGTCTCTTCCAACTCTACATTTCTATGATTCTATGATTCTATGAAAGTAAGTGTTCTGCTGGAGAAGCAACTTTGTGGATATGCATGGCATAGCCATTCAAACTTGAACCTGAATTAACCCTTGCTTTTCATACTGATTGGAGATGAGTCATTAGCTATCTTGTATTTAAAAAAAAATTGAGAGAAGCAATGTTTGTCAAGCACACTAAAAGAGTATCTTGAAATTCTGTAGTTTTCTTGAAACCTTACAGTATCTTCTTGATTTAAAGATTTATGAAACACAAGGTATCCATTTGTGCTGTGGAGCAGAGGGGGGAAACATTTTTTTCCTATTGCTTTGGGCATATACTCTCTGAGGTAATCTGTGAGCTGCCATATAGAAGCAGTAGAATCATAGAATCATAGAATCAGAGAGTTGGAAGAGACCCCAGGGGCCATTGAGTCCAACCCCCTGCCATGCAGGAACACCCATCAAAGGCCATTTCTGCACTAGCCTGTTATAGAGCGATGATTCCACTTTCACCATCCCCTGGAATCCTGGGGTTTGCAGTTTTGGGAGGGCTGGCTGGCCCCTCCCGAAACTGCAAACCCCAGGATTCCAGAGGGTGTTGAAAGTGGAATCATCGCGTTATAACAGGCTAGTACGGAAATGGCCAAAGCCTTCCCAACAGATGACCATCCAGCCTCCGCTTAAAAACCTCCAAAGAAGGAGACTCCACCCCACTCCGAGGCAGCATATTCCACTGCCGGACAGCTCTGACCATCAGGAAGTTCTTCCTGAGGTTCAAGTGGAATCTCCTTTTTCCTGCAGCTTGAATCCATTGCTCCTTGTTCTAGTCTTTGGAACAGCAGAAAACAAGCCTGCTCCCTGCTCAACATGACATCCCTTCAAATATTTAAACATGGCTATCATGTCCCCTCTTAACCACTAGGCAGGGATGAAGCAAGCAGTGGCTATGTCAGGAACCAAAAGGGTCAAGTTCTTTACCTTTTCTCTTGCCCTCTTAACACTTCCATTTTTATATCCCCTTTGCCCTTTAGTTTAAGGCTAAAGTACCTACTACTTTTAAACATAGTACGCAGTTTACAACTCCCTTGCCCTGCATAGGAGAGCCTGCATGAGACAGCCAGCATGCTGTAGTGGTTTGATCATTGCCCTATGTCCCTGGAGACCAAGATTCGATTCCCCATTCGGCCATGGAAACCTACTGGGTGACCTTGGGAGTGTCACACCCGCTTAGGCACAGACAATCCTGTGATAGGGTCACCTTAGAGTTTCCATAACTCAGAAATAACTTGAAGGCACACAAAAACAACAACAAAAGCCTGCATGGTCTTGATCCTGATCAAGACAAGTCAGCTGGTATGGGAACAGGTGAACCTCCCCTTCAAAATCCTCCTCTGTGAAGGACTACACAGAAACTCTTCTGGTATTAACTGAAGTCTCCTTCCTTATTCCTTTGAGGAGAAGAGTAAAAATCAGCTGGGTGAGAATGCCAGACCCAGTCTGAATGGTGTTATCTGCGCTTAGTTGAAAGTAAACAAGAAAGGGATCTTATAATGTGCTATGTGGCTTAACTCTTTATCTTATGTGACTTGAAAGCTTGGGTGAGATAGAGTTTTTGTTGATGTTGTTGTGGTGATGATGATTAGCTTTACTTATATCCTGCTTTTTCCCCATAACTAGAACTCAAGACAACTTACAGATTTAAAGAAATACAATATTACTAAAGTCTTTTCTCCCTGGTCATCTGGAAGAAGTTAATCTTCAACATAGAGAGACAGGCAAGGGCTAGTTACCATCATTCTCAGATAATGTTGCCTTTGTAACAGATAGTGTGCATCCCAGTCCCAAGTGAGTGTACTCAGGAAAGAGTCCCATTGAGTTGTCAGTGGTGCTTTAATATGGTAAATCCAACTGTTCGATCACTGGCCAACTTCACTCTCTTCTTGTCTTCAATTTCTGGCGGGAAAGAATGAAGGAAATGTGCAGAGCCAAATTTATTCTTGCAAGTCCTGAAATCATTTAATATAGATGATAGTATATTTTCATGCTAATCTTGTTTTGCCCTCCATTGAAAGCCCTGAACTGACTCAGCAGTTTCTCCATTAGACAAAGTGAAGAGATCTGAGAACAATATTCCTACTGAAGTTTCTCAGCTACCGTGTTTCCCCGAAAATAAGACACTGCCTTATATTTATTTTTCCTCAAGAAGACACAGTATGGTTTATTTTCAGGGGATGTCTTATTTTTATTAAGTATGGTGCAACAATCTACATTTATTCAAATATAGTTAAGTCAGAGGTTTTTAACAACCAGGGAGAGCGCAACCCCGTGCTGCTCCATCGCCTGGCTCAGAAGCAGATTTGCAGGCATGCGCAAGTGTGTGCCTGCAGATCTGCCGGGGCGGGCTTTTGGCTGGCGAGTTTCTCCGGTTTGTGGAGAGCCTCCACCAACCAGAAGCCGCCATTTGGGACACCGGAGGAATGTGGAGCAGCGAGCTCGCGCTCCTCCGTGTGGCGACGGACTCGCCCAGCTGCTGGTAAGCTCTGTTTTTGGGCATTTTCACCCATTCCCCCCCCCACGTGGAAAGGGCCTATGTCTCCCTCTATGCCTCAGCTTGCAGCATGCACAGAATGACCAAGACCTGACAGGGGGAGCCGACCTTGTTGATGGGGCTGCCCGCACCTCTCCGGTCACCTCTGAGATAGCAGCTGTCACAATGGGGCAGATGAGAAGGGCTGCCCGTCTTCTTTACCACTCCACGCCGGTACACTGCATAGCCACACCTATCACTATGTCTTGTTTTTGGGGTATGGCTTATATTGCTCAAATCCTTAGAAATCCTTCTACAGCTTATTTTATGGGTATGTCTTATTTTCGGGGAAACAGGGTATTACCACAGATGCCCTCTGCTTTTTATATAAAAAGCATCATCTCCTTTATTTTGTCTCAAATGGCTCTGAATCAAAAATAGGAGAACTTTGCCTCAAGATAACATGCTGTTATGATGCTTGTATCATGTCATCAAGTGATTGCACTAGAAATGTGATAGGAAGTGATGGTTGGATGCTTGTTTTACATGATCAAGACAACTTAGAGGTGGATAGCTTGAAGCTTAGTCTCTGTCTCTCTCCCTCTCCCACACACACACAAACACATACGCTAACATACACACACAGAGTGGCTTAATGTATTTTAATTGGTATTGCTGTAGCACAGTTAGTAACTTAATGTCTAATGTGTCAGGCTTACAGTCTATATCTTCTGCTTAGATAAAAATGGGTGCAGTACTACTGAAAAACGTCCTGTGAAATATTGGGTGGTGTGTTCCACATTCTTGTTTTCTAGTTTCTGTAGTACCTTATCCTGGCCTGTTGCTCACTGACCACTTCATGAAATGGGGGGTTGAAAGGAACTCCTAATTGTAAGCCTTTGTTAATTAATATTGTTGTTAATTCTTAAACACTGACTGTTCTTTTCTTATCCTATTTTTAGTTCTTTTTACCTTTTTGTACCATTACTTCACTATATCGGATTACAGTTATAATTCTAATTGTTGGGTTACGATAGCCATTGTTGTTGTTAAGTGCCATCAAGTAGACTTTGACTTATAGTGACACTTTAAAAAAATGTTTTTCAGTTTACTGTATAAGGTAAATCCCCAGTATGAATGCGTTTTCAAATGAAAATGTTTTAGGGTATTAGGGTTCAGAGGTGGAGTTGTACAAAAGATGATTCAACCTGGAACCATATTCAGAGACTTGGGGAAGGGGCCATTCAGCTCAGACTGGCACCATATTTCAGTGAAGACCTGAAGCACCTAAAAAGATTTAGACTTTTGTTTGGCCTCTATGGATGCCAACAGCTGAATGTCCTTTTGGCTGGGGTTCAGTTGTTCATAGAATCATGGAATCATAGAATCATAGAGTTGGAAGAGACCACAGGAACCATCCAATCTAACTCCCTGCCATACAGGAACCCACATTACAGCACTCCCAACAGATGGCCATCCAGCCTTTGCTTCAAAACCTCCGAAGAAGGAGAATCTGCCACAATCCAAGGCAGCATATTCCACTGCCAAACAGCTCTAACTATCAGGAAGTTCTTCCTGAGGTTCAGGTGGAAGCTCTTTTCCTGTAGTTTGAATCCCTTGCTCTTTGTCCCAGTCTCTGGAGCAGCAGAAAACAAGCTCGTTCTCTCCTTGACATGACATCCCATGAAATATTTAAACATAGCTATCATGTCCCCCCTTAACCTTCTCTTCTGTAGACTAAACATACCGAGCTCCCTAAACTGCTTCTTATAGGGCATGGCTTCCAGACCCTTCACCATCTTGGTCGCCCTCCTCTGGACACGCTTCAGCTTGTCAATATCCTTCTTGAAATGAGGTGCCCAGAATTGGACACAGTATTCCAGATGACGTCTAACCAAAGCAGAACAGAGTGATCTAGACACCATACTCCTATTGATGCAACCAAGAATTGTGTTGGCTTTCTTGGTTATCGCATCACACTGCTGACTCATGTTCAGCTTGTGGTCCACCAAGACTCCTAGATCCCTTTCACATGTACTGTTATCCAGCCACATGTCCCCCATCCTATATTTGTGCATTCCATTTTTTCTGCCTAAGTGTAGGTCCTTACATTTGTCTCTTGAAATTCATTTTGTTAACTTTGGCCCAGCTCTCCAATCTGTCAAGGTCATTTTGAATTTTGATCCTGTCTGGAGTGTTAGCAACCCATCCCAATTTGATGTCATCTGCAAATTTGATGAGCATGCCCTCTATTTCTTCATCCAAATCATTGATGAATATGTTGAATGGCACTGAGACCAGGACAGAACTCTGTGGCACCCCACTAGACACCCTACTTCTCCAGGAAGAAGACAAGCCATTGGTGAGCACCCTTTGGATTCGCTCAGTCAACCAATTACAAATCCATCTAACAGTAGCACTGTCTAGGCTGCAGTTTACTAGCTTCTTTGCAAGAATGTCATGGGGTACTTTGTCAAAGGCCTTACTGAAATCAGGATGTGCTACATCCACAGCACTTCCTTCATCTATCAAGCTTGGAACTCTAGCATAAAAAGAGATAAGATTAGTCTGGCATGACTTATTTTTGATAAACCATGTTGACTTTTAGTGATCATGGCATTGCTTTCTAAGTAATTACAAACTGACTGTTTAATGATCTGCTCTAGGACTTTTCCGAGTATTGATGTCAGGCTGACTGGGTAATAATTATTTGGTTACTCTTTTTTTCCCTTTTTGAAGATGGGGACAATATTTGTCCTCCTCTTGTCTGCTGGAGTTTCTCCTGTTCTCCAAGAGTTCTCAAAGATTATTGTGAGTGGTTCTGAAATTACTTTTGCCAGTTCTTTTAATATCCTTGGATGTAATTCATCTGCCCCTGGAGACTTGAATTCATCTAGTGTAGCCAGGTATTCCTGTACTTCTTCTCTACCTGTTCTGTGCTACATTTCCTTCATGTCGTCACCTGCTCCACACCCACCAGGTTGAATAGTTCTATCCTTTTGGAGAAAACTGAGGCAAGGAAGGTGTTGAGTAGTTCTGCTTTTTCTCTTCCTTCTGTTAGTACTTGGACATCTTCTCTACATAGCAACCCTATCATTTCCTTGTTTTTCCTTTTGCTGCAGACATATCTAAAAAAGACCTTTTTATTGTTTTTAATCTCTCTGGCAAGTCCGAGTTCATTCTGTGCTTTAGATTTTCTGACCTTCTCCCTACATATTCTGGCTATTTGTTTGAATTCCTTATTGGTGATTTCACCATTGTTCCATTTCTTGTACACGTTTCTTAGCTCAGCTGAGAGTTCTTCAGTCAACCATTCTGGTTCCTTTAGACACCTCCCATTTTTCCTCCTTATTGGCACAATTTTAAATTGTCCCTTTAGTATCTCACTTTTAAGAAACTCCCGTCCATTATGAACTCCCTTCTCTTTCAGTATTCTTGACCATGAAATTTCAGCCAGCAATTTCTTAAGTTTACAAAAATCAGCTTTTTAAACGTCTAGAATGCTTGTTTGGCTACACCTGGCTTCTTCTTCCCACTGAATGATGAATTCCAATAAAGCGTGGTCACTCCCACCTAAGGATTCCACCACTTCCACCCACAGCACTAGTCATAATTGTCCTCTGCTGTACCTCAGTAGCTTTTTGACTGCCATTCAACCTAGGGGTTTCATCTTCTGGTACTATCTCTCATTTCATTTTGGATTGTCTCATCTTAGGGTTTGTGTAGCAAAAGATATTCAAGAGGAGGTTTGTCATGCTTTCTTCTGTGCCATATTAACAATTATTGCCTTTGAGAGATCCTCCACCAGTGTCACCCACCACCAATGCTGCTGCTCAGTAGCCTTGAGGAGGGAGAAATTAGGAAAAAAAATCCTCCTGTTCTTCCTGAGTGGCAACAACTTCCTTTTTTTTTTTTCCTGACTACAACATTGCAGACAGTTATTCTTTACCTATAATGGGAGTAATTCACAGTTGTGTCTCTCTCCATGTTTAAGAATGGGACAGAAAACTACCAGTTTTATATAGACCAAAATTACTTTGGGCCTAATTACCAATCTTATCTCAGGTAAGATATTACAGTGAATGATCTCTTGGCTGTCAGAAAGGAATGCTGCTTTTTCTGTAGAAATCATAGTCTTTTCTGTAGAAATCATGGTCTTGCATTCGGAGAAATTTATTGGCTACTTACTTGGAAAGTATTCTGCAGAATAGCATTCCATTTATATTAATAATGCAATCATATAACAAACTACTCAGATGTCAGTCCCAATGAATTCAGTGGGACTTACCCATAGGTAAATGTATATATAATTGTAACCTCAATGAGGCATTCTAAAAGGTCATAGGACAAACATTTTTTTCTAGTAAAACAACCTAAAAAGCAGGTTTACATCCATGAAATCCCATGTGAAAATAAAAACCAATTAGTCTAAAAGGTGCTGACACATTTCTTCTTGCTCCTTCTTTCCTTTTTATTTCTCATGTTTGTTACCTGCTCTGAGAGCAGTCTGGATGAAGAGCAGAGTGGAAATGAGTTGAATAAATAAATAAATACATACATACATACATACATACATACATACTGCAACTGGCAGCTAATCTCAAGGATCTTTGGAGGAGGCATTTCCCAATAATGTGACTCCAGATGCTTTTAAAAACTGATGATGCCAAGGACTCAACCTAGGATCCTCCGCATGAAAAGTGTGTGTCTTACTAGTCTGCTACAGGGTTTTTTATTTTTTCAAACCTCACTCTGAAAGCATCTGGGATATGGGTATCTCCTAAACTGACCTCTAATTGTGTATGTTCTTCTGACCTCAGTAGGGCTTTTTACTGAATAACTTCCACACAGTTTTATTTTCCTCCAAGCTCTCTGCTTTTGATGCTGCTTTTTGTTGTCTTTAATTTTTAAACACGCTCTCCCTAGTAGTTGTTTGTTATGATTTATTTAGTTGTTTGTTTGCATTAAAGGGTAGTGTGTATTCAGGGCTGCTGCAACTGGATCCTACAGTGTTTGTACAGCACTAAGCAAGCAGACAGCAAGTGCCCATAGTGCATCCCAAATAGTGGTGAGATGAAAAGGAGTAGCAATGGTATTTTCCTTGCTGGTCTTTATACCCAGTTGATAGTGTTCTTACCCCCCTGCTGGTACTGATAGAAGAATACTGAAGTTATTGTAAATAATTGCTTTACATCTAATTGAAGGTGTTATTGAACTTTCTCTATGCGGTGTTGTTACCTTTGCTTCTGGGGGTCCCCTGGGGGACACCTTGATTCACTTCAAAAATGCAAAGACTGGGGAAATTAGCAGAACACTGGCTATAGCAGGACAAGGGGCAGGGTAACCCAGCAGGATCTTCCATCCAATTTTTATGGGGTCAGACCAGGAAAAGCCAGACAATGATTAAAAGGTAACCTAAAAATGTGTTTTATTGAGGGGAATTCACTCATGCATGCACACAAGATACATACAGTCAAGGATTCACACAAGAGCTAACTGAAAGAGAAAAGGAGGAAAAATTGTAGAGAAGCAGAGGGGTTTGGGAGGATTTATAATTATCAGTCCAGAAGAGTAGTGAAGAGCAGAGATGTGTTTTGGCTTAGGCATGACCTAAGGACAGTTTTCATTCAGGAGCCAGATGGACAGAGTGACAGGTAGACCTCCGAGAGACTGCACTGGACATCCTGAAATCAGGGGTCCTTGTACCCTGAAAATAGCCTGTGGCAGTGAAGGTTCCAGATACAAGACAAAGGGAACCTGTTGTGGACAATGAGTCTGGAATGGACTGATTGGTTTCAATGTCTTGGTTGAGAGGGGGTTTCTGGCCTATCTGCAGTAGGATATGCACACAGTAGGGATCCTGGACACCTTATTGTTTTCTGATGTTGGCAGTTGATAGGATTAGTTTGGAGCCATTAAATCAGGCTTTCTTGGCTACTTTCAGTGAACTTTTGACCTGGCTATGTTGAGGTCATCTCTGACCTACTCCCAGCCAGTGTCCCTTTCTTCCACATGGCCTTGCCAGCCATAATTTTTATTTTATGCCAATACATCTGCCATTTAATATATTTTGCCAATTAGACCATATCAAAATGTGGGAGTATATGGCCTGGTAACAGTGTTAGGATACCTATTACTAGGAAATGGCTGAAGACAGCAAACCAGTTCTGTCCATGGCACAATTGCGCACAGAGGTACACAACCCTCTTCTTGACAAATTCAGAACTCTCTTGCAAGTTCTTTGAGGCTGCTTCTTGAGACTGACAAATTGGGAGTTCTTTTCTCACTCATTTTAGAAAACCATATGTTGCTTTAATACCATTGGTTAGAACAAGGATTGTATATCTTCCACTTTTATCTGCCTTCTCTGGCAATACTTCTTGCTTTGGGACTCATTGCCCCATATACTGGTATGATTTGTTGCTACTCACTACTCAGGAAGAAGTCTGAGATATTGATAGATCTTTGGTGGAAAACTTCCTGGACAACTGATCTGCTTATTGATCCTAACCTGTTGTCCAGTTCTTTGAGTTGGCTTTCTAAGCTCAGCTAATAAGGACTCTTCCTCTTAAACCCAACTACAGACATATTAAGTGGTAAAGTGAGCTTGTTTTCCTTTCCAATGTTCAAAAGATGCCAGATCTTAAATAACTATAGCTAGGGTCCTATAACATTAAACTGCTTGCGGAACAGACCATTCTGCCAGAGGTGTGGGAGTTTAACTGTTTGCAAAGGGAGTCACTGAATATCTTCCTATGAAAATGAAAGTATAGTTAATGGATGACCCTAGAAGCCACCTGGCTTGAGCCTTCAGCCAAAGGCTATCTGTTTCTAGACTGGCTTATTTCTTCAGTGCCTGGTTATTTGAGTTCCTTGGACCCTATAGCACTATGGGCTTGGGACAATGGTCTATTGACCATGGCCATGCATTTCTCCCTCCCCTTTCCTTTTCTGTCCCACACCCTTTTGCATGCAGTGATTGAATAGGAACTACCTATTTCATAATCACTGTTCCAGTTGTTACCCTGTGAATTGGGGGTCCCAGGAGGGGCGCCCAAACAACCAAACAACAACAAACAAAGATGGGGAAATTAGCTGGAGCACTCTCTTGGCTAACGAGAGGCAGGGCAACGCAGTGGGATCTTTTATCCTATGTATACCAGTTCAGGTCAGTGAGGAGTCAAGCAGTTTCAAAATATTAACAGTTTTTATTAAAGAAAAATAATAAAAACACAAGCACACTCCTAACTAGAAAAAGAAAGAAAGAGAATTTGGGGAATGAGCTATACGCCACCTGTCCGAAGTCCTGGAGACACCAATTGAAAACAAGGAAACCCGGCGTGGGGGCCGAGAGGAATCTGCTGGACCAAGCGGCAGCAAGGCGAGGAAGAAGATCCGATGGGAGCTTCAAGTGATTTCAGCAAGTGATTTTCAGCAAGGTCTGACGAGAGTTCCAAAGAGCTCTCAGAACAGGGGATTTTTATAGGGAAAAGAACGACCACTGACTAGTCTGGTCTTTGGTGAAAACAATAAGTTTTGAGCTGGAGACAAAGCCTCCGAAAGGTCGGGATTTGCATGATTGAATTATATGCCAATTTGACAATAGTATGGTTGGTATGCAGATGTGACTAGCTCAGCCTTTAAGGGCCTAGTTCGCCAGGGAGTTCTCTCAGGCAGAGAGTCTTTTTGTTTTACCGTGCATTTGTAATTAAGGTGTTTGTTTCGGGAGGTCTCCCCCTGAAGCAGATCTGGCAATATCTGGTGTTTTGATAGGAGCAACAAGTATCATCCATGCCTAGCTTTGCGCTTGTTCGGCAGGGCCTCACAAACACTTGGCTGGTGGCAGAAGGCCGAATTATGATATCAAAAAATGATATCTTTGGTTCACCAAAGGCAGGCCAGATCACGGTGGTAACACAGTGGATAATCTGGCTGATTAAGTTTCTTGATTATTTATTATATCTGTTTCTAAATGTCCATGTCCAGTTCTGTGATATCTAATTCTTTGTGCGAATTCACAGAGAGCAGGAAAATATTTAACTGGCAATGGGAATATTTACAGCAGCACCAGCTCTTCAAGAACAACGGCATAACACTGAGGTTTTCCCCAGACTGCTTCTTGTCAGCCAGCAGCAAATTTGAAATTCCTATCTTGATTCTCACTACAGCAAAGAGCCACACAGTTTCCCTCTGCCACCATCTAAATAGGAGATGTGTCTGTAGCTACTAGCCACCAGTCAGCAAAAGCCATCAAGGAAACATTAGAAAACAGCAAGAACAAGTATGGATGTGTTAACTTGCTGCTTGAAGCTGCAGTAATGTTATCACCTGAGCAACAACTGAGGGAATCTTTCACTTAGTCCAACTGTGATAGTGTCACATTTGCTAACAAACTGTAATCAAAATGAGGAAGGAAGGGAGATGGAGGAAAAAAATAGTAGAAGCATCTTTAAGTCTAACTGGTTTTTATTTTCGCAAGATCTTTTGTGGATATAAACCCATTCTTTGGATGCCCATGAAAGCTGAAGCAAAAATAAAAGCTGGTTAGTCTTAAAGGTACTGACACATTTCATTTTTTTCCTCCCTCCCCTTCCCTTCCCCTTTTTTAAGCTGCAGGACAGTAACACAGCTACGTCTTTAAGGACTGTAATCAAGTTCACCCTTGACTTTCTCTTTCAATTTTGGATGTATTTGAATCCATCCTAGTAGCACAATGTGCCTACTGCTGATTCCTGCATCTCTTAACTTCTTTTCCTTTCTTTTCTTTGTACTTTACACCCTGGATGCTGAAATAAGTTCACTTAAAGAGGTTCACAGAATAAGCATTTCCTGTTCCATTATCCCTTCATGCCCCCTTAAAAAGAATCTCCTGAGGGTGAGCATCCCTTGCTAAACAATGTAGGATGGGTAATGGGAGATGCAAGGGGAGGAGGGCACCATTGCAAGTTATCGTGGTGTAGTCCCTCCATAATTTTGTACTATTCTCACCTTGCTCTGTCATCCTCCCATCCCTTATCCCACATTCTTCACAAACATCCTGGCTCTCTGGAGATGCTGATGGGTGAAATCAACCTAGATGATCAGAAATATGTGAAAGAAGTAGGAGACTTTTCTTATCTTAGGATCCAAACAAATGTAAAATATAATTATACATTTACATCAAGGGAAATATTTCTAAGCTTGAAAGCCAAATTTCAACTTGAACAGGATCTTGAGGGGCATATGCTGGCAGTGAGTAGGCCTAAGGGCATGGGGAAATGTGCAAGGTACAGCTTGAATATTTTCTCAGCAAGCATGCAAAATATGGCTCATTCCTAGCTGTGTCTGCTCAGGACTAAACCCCAATGCATCAGCTCCCTGGCTGTAAAACAGAACCATGTAGCAGTTTCTGGGACACTGAAGTTTCCCATTCCTGATATAGGAATATGAAGCCTGCATATGACAATGGGAATCACCTGATGCAGGTGATTGCTTCCTTCATATGACAATGGGAAAGTCTATTTCACAAAAGCTTATGTTGCAATTATTCATTAACTGTGCAAAGAAAAACCTGTGATACAAATGCATAAAATAAATAAATAATAAATTTGAAAGGACTCATTGCTTAGTTCTATTAATTTGAGTCCTTGCTCTTCAGAACAAGACATCAAAACTGCCCTTCTGGACCTTTTATGTTTATTGACAGACAGCTGAATAAGTGTGTGGTTCCTATGCAAAGGCAGCCCTTCTCTCATTAAGGATTCTTTGATGGGACAGAGAGTGGGAGTTTGAAACGCCATCCTCTTGTGAAGAATAAGATTTTGTTCTTTGTTTGCAACATTCTCTGATTAGACAACCAGTGCTCAAAGCTATGCAAGGCATAAATATCTTATCTCTGTTCAATGATGGGGAATATGATCAGAAGATTGCAAAATGAATGGGTAATTGTGGGCTACATCTGGCCTGTGTGCATCCATCACTTCAAGTCACCTGTCAACTTATGCCAACCCCATGAATTTCAGAGAGTTTTCTTAGAGAAGGAATACTTAGAAGTGGTTCTGCCATTTTTTTTCCTCTGATGTAGCTGACAGCACCTGATATTTCTTGGTGGTCTCTCATCCGAGTACTAACCACAGCTGATCCTGCTTAACTTCCAAAATCAATTGAGATCTGGCCGAGGGGGTCAACAGTTCCCTAACATTGCTCTAATAGAGTGGTAACTGCAATAATGTATTTTACTGGTACCAGACCACTGTCTAGACTGGTACCTATTTATTTCTTCACTGTGAAGAACGTTTTTTTTAATCCCCTTAGATTTTATTCAGACTATAATATTCAACATATAGGATTTTTTTTATTAAAGCCATTTTGTTCTAAACACACATGTCCTTGGTAGATAGTAAGATAGGAAAATAAATGGATATGAAGAAATAAAGCTGAAAGAGGATCATTAGGAAACCAGCAAGCTGTTGAAAGAACAGCCAGACACTGTCAAAAAGATTTGAAATGCTGCAGTGTGTGTTCTTTATGTCGAGGCTCATTCAGAAAGGTCACTGTACGTAGGCTGAAGGCTTATCCTTTATGATCCAAAGTAATTTAAAATAGTGTAAACAAATAAATCTTGAGGAAGCTAGAAATGTTTATTAGCTTGCAGTGACTCTGGGAGACTTCTCTTAAATTATTGGAGCGCACTGGATGTCAGAGGTGATGGAGTTTGTATCCTGTAACCATCTGTACAATATTTGTACTCATCTTTTTTAAAAATCACAGTTACACAATCTGGAGATAAAGAGGAAGTTCTGGAACCAAGATCATAAGTATATATGTGTGTGTATACACACACACACAAATTGATATATGCCAGAATGGCTGCTCTGTTGGTACAAGCTAAAGGCACTGCAAGCTCTAGACAAGCTTCTGTTTAGATAATGCAGCATCCATCTTATTTTCTGCAACTCCTGGAGTTTTTCATTGTGAAGCCCAGAGATCATAAACAGTATTGGTGGTGAGGTATTATAAAAGGGCAATTAGTCTGTCAAATAAAAGCAGTAGGGGACATTCCAAAAGCCCTGTGGCTAGTCACTGTTTTCTGCTCAGCAGCTTTTATATACTGGCACCTGTTAAATGTTTCAAAAGCAGGTTAAACACTTCAGCCTTTAGGCACTGAGGTTTATGTTTTCTAATATTTAACAAGGTAAAATATTTTGGTGTTCAATTTTTAAAATGCTGCTATTTCCAATAGCCCATTCTTTCTTAGGGCATTTCTGCACTACACTGCTTCATAGTGCTATTATTCTACTTTCATCATCCTATGTAATTCTGGAATTTGCAGTTCAGGGAGGGGCATTTAGAATTCTCAGCCAGAGAGCTCTTTAGCCTCAGTAAACTACAGACCCCAGAATTCCACAGGATGTTGAAAGTGGATGTAAGGTGGAAATGCCTTAGCTTGACGTAGCTGGCCACTTGTTTGAGAATCTTGGAGAAGCTGGGTAAATAGATCCAGTTGTACCAGTACACAGAACTCTGAAAGATACTTAGGGTGACCTGAATTCAGACACGTAGCTGTGTTAGTCTGGATCAGTATACAAAGGAATCTTACAGCACTTTTGAGACCGAGAAAAAAACATAGGTAACATAAGCTATCACTGACTTAATTCTAATTCATCAGATGCCTGATGTCTATCTGTAGCTGGGCAAGTGTTTTTGAAGAGGCTGATGGACGTTCATTCCATGTTGTTGAATCTGGTACTTTTCATGGTGATAGAATTCAAAGATGTGGCCATGTTAATCTGGATCAGTATGAAAAGGGATATTCTGGCACCTTTGAGATTAACTGAGAGAAAGAAATTGGTAGCACACGTCATCTGATGAAGTAAACTTAAATACACTAAAACTAATGCTTTTGTATGGTAGCAAAAGCTTTTATAGACTACTTCATCAGATGATGCATGCTACCAATTTCTTTCTTTCACTCTCAAAGGTGCTAGAAGATCCCTTTGCTTTATGGTGACTTGAACATGGTTGGCTCACACTTGCTTGCAGAAAGAACATTTAAAGAAGGCAAGGATGATGAGATAATATCCTTAGGTACTTTTTTTTCTTAGCCCCCCTACAGGTGATGGAGTGGGAGGAAATAGCTCTGTTCTGTACTTCTGGATTTGAAGCAATGATTTGTTGGGAGTGTTTCCCAGGATATTGCTTGCCAGCTTATTAGTTGTACACAGAGCTTGGAAGTAACACATTGCAAGTAATGATGTTGCCTGTAACATGTTATATGTTCGGATAATGAGGGTATAATGACATTTCTCCTTCATAACAACTCTGAAAGTCATTTTTAGTGCAGTGAGCAACATTTGTTCATAACTCATAAAATGTATTTGTGATGGATGTTTGGAAACATTTCTCTATTTTTAAGTAGCTTTGTAGTTTTAACAATAACGGTATAACTCCAAGGGATCACATTACTCTTAAAGTATCAAGGAATGAGGAATGTCTCATTATTTTCTCTTCAGTAAAACGAGTCAACTAATGGACCACATGTAATGCGTTGCTTCAAAAAAGAATAATGTTTCAATCTCTAGTTCTAAATATGACAGCAGAATATTTTCTTTTTGGGAATTAGAGGTCTTGATGTCATTGTCCCTCTTCTTTGGCAGTAGTGGCTCTTAATTGACATTGATTATTGTGATAAACAGGATGGTGGCCTTTTATTTCAGGCATGTATGCCAGAGAAATAGATTTCTTTTTCTTTAGTGAAAGATGGCAGACTGATGGTTCCACTATGAACGATGCTTTTGCTGTAGTAACTAACTGGCATATTTTCACACAAACACACACACACACAAACACATACAAAATCACAACAAAAGCAGTTGAAGGATACTTCTGTTTTGCACAGAAAAAGGGGACACATGTATGTCTGGACCCATCTGAAGCTCAGATGTAAACTTTCATTGTGAATTCATGGTTTCCTTCTGTTCACACAATAGCCATTTACACATGACAACGTTCTTCTGCATTGTCACACTGCATTTCAGGTCTGGAAGGGAGCTTGTTAGAAATGTGCCACTCCACAGTTGCTTTCTTCCTGAGGAAGGAAGTACGATGGCTCCACCTCTTCCTTCCACAGTGCAGCTGGGCACTTGCCATTGCTGTGCTGGGGCAGAAAGTGCTGCAGTCACGCTTCCGCGGCTTCCGCACAATTGTATGTACGGGAGTGCTGCAGGATTGGAACTGCAAAATGAATTTTTTCCATTTTGCAAATGCCACGTGAATATGACACTTCGTGACAGGATGGCAGTGGGACAGTGATGATGTTGTGCAGAAGCACAACCTGCTGCCTGCTGCCGTCTTGTGGCAGAAGCGGGACAGCAATGTTGTGCAGAAAGAGTCAGTGAGGGAGAGTGGAAGGAGAGAGGATGCTAGCAAGAGCCACTTTTTCTAGTGCATGACTTTCTCATTATTTACAGCTCTCTGTGAATTGAAGGGCAAACTTCAGAAGCAGAGAGCCTCCGCTGTTTGTGCTCTACTTGTACTCTACTTGCGCTCTCTGTATAATATAGAATCCTGGTGGCAAATTCCATAAATTACATGTTGTGTCTCTGTCTCTTGGCTATCTCTTTCTAATTAATTTCTTTACATGACCCTGAAAGTGAAAATTATGGGAAAAGAAAAAAGTTTTCTTCTCCACATGACAACTAATTTTATAATTTTTAATGTCTGTCTTCATCTTTTTGAAACTACCACTACCTTTTTATTGTATAGGAAGTACTCCAACATCCTAATCATTTTTCTTGTCTTACTTTTAGCTTTTTTTTTGAACTCTAGGTTATCTTTAAAAAAAAAGATCGGGAGACTAACTGTATTAAACTTTTTATGGTATTTTAAATGCTGTTTATTTATTTTACTTGGACATTTATATCCTACCTCCCCATGATAAAATCAGACTCAATAAAAATATAAATCAGCTTACAATAAAATATAAATCACCAGAAAATTAAAAAATGAACCAAACAATAAAACAAACAGCAATAAAAAAGCATCATAAAACAGCATCATAAAGCCCTTATCAACAGCAGCAGATTAAAAATATATCATAGCCTCAACTAAAAAAATGTTGCTGGAATAAAATTGGTCTTAAGAACCCATTCTAACACAGATAAACCTCCACTTGTTATCTCTACTTGCAGGCTTCATTCTTCCTGAAGTATTCAGTCCAATGGCAGCTGGTGACTTCCATGTCAATGGGATGGTAAGTCCACTCCAGGTTCTAATGCAGGCTTTAAAGGAGCCCTCTGAGATGCTGAATATTGTTCAAATATCAGTGGAACCTTGGATATTTTGTTAAAGCTAGCCAAAACCTGAAATGGATTCACTGCTCCATTGCCATGAGAGCACCTGCTGTCTCTGATTCAGGTTTTGTTGCAAGGATGACATTACTTTAAAGATCTAGCCAGCTAGCAGTTACGTATTTTTTTTAGAGTAAGTACTTGTGGGAATCAGTGTGGTGTAGTGGTCTGAGCATTGGACTACAAAGCTGAAGGCCAGTGTTTGATTCCTCACTCAGCCATGGAAACCTACTGGGTGACTTTGGGCACATCACATACTACTTGAAGGCACATAACAACAACTACTGGCATGTGTGTGTGTGTGTGTGTGTGAGCCAGAACCTTAGTGCGTGGTGGCTGCAGTCCTGGTATGGATTTGGCCCCCATAGCAACAATTCATGTTTTAAAATAGTGATTCATTTACTTTAACAGACCACTATTTTACAACTTAAATTGCTCTCACGAAGTCTCAACTTGGATAGTACCCATAGTCATCTACCCTTTCACTCAGTTTCTAATCTAGCTTGGGGTCCTCATACTTACCGCATGCAGACTAAACTGAAAATAAGTTGTAGTTGACAATAACGCCTATTCTGAACCTATGTTTGACTTGTATTTTATTATAGAGGTTCTAATCTGGATCTCCTGGTGGTGGCTACTGCCACCGCCCCTGCTGGTGATTTGGATGCCCTTTCGTTCATCATTTTGTCCACTAGCAGTCTGGAACAGTATGGTCTAAAATTGGATAGAAGCCAATATTATCTATGTACACTATTGCATTAGAATGGGATTTACCAAAGGCCAAATTGTTGCATCCCCATTCCTCCCAAGTGTGTGTGTGTGTGTGTGTGTGTGTGTGTGTGAAGAAATTGATGAATTATGACCCCCTCACCGGCTACTCTGCAGTGTGATTGACCATTTTGAGTCACTTCAGCCCTATTTTAGGTCAGTTCTTTCTTTTTTAAACTGAAAATTGTAGAAAAACTTCCGGTTCTGAAAAATGAGAGGATCTCCTGAGCTTAAGCCTAGCTTCATTCCTGAAAATGGCTAAATGTGCTGCCTGGAGGCTTCTGGGACTACAATCTGACAATTCATTGGTCATTTTTAGGGGGTGTGGGATGTGTACTGAGATGATGTCCCAGGATTCAAGGAGAGCTCTTGCAGGCCCTAACCTCTGGAAGGTGTCCAACTATTCTCACTCCCTCTCTTGATGTGTCATTATATATTTAAGTTTTATTTTGAGGCATTTGGTACTGTTTGGAATAATTGCCTTCTCAGTTTTTAAAAGATCTGTATTTGTCCTTGAATCTTTAGGGTTGCAAATTTGATTAGAAATTTGCCCATAATTGGCAACACCTCACATTGGTGAAAGAATGTGTTATGAATTTTTCCCTAAAATCTTTTCCCTTCCATCTCCATATAGGGTTACCAGATTCCATGTCCCAGCCTAGCATCTTCAGTTCTTATCTTTGAAGATCTGGGCTACAGAAATCTGGCTGGGTGAGAGGTGTTTGCTTTACCTCTCCTCCTTATTCAGGCCAAAGCTTGGAGTCTGCAAAACTTGGTCAGGTCAATTTATTCTTCCCTAATCTTTCCTGACGGTCTGCAGCTTCCTAGCTTTCTTTGATACCATCTGAATGCTTCTCTACCCTCCCCTTCACTCCCAATTCCAGGAAATGTGAAACAAAGTGCTTCTGATCTTGGTTTGCACTTGAGCTGCAGGGTTAAGAGAGAGGAAGGAAGTGACATAGTTATGTGCAGCACATAGCCACTGATTAAATATTTTAAATGCATATGCATGCAGCGAAGAATGAGTAAACTTTAATGCTGTTTTTTGTATGTATTTTAACATGTTTTAATTATTATCGTGGTTTAATTGTTATTTTAACTTTTGTATATCACAGTTTTTAATTATGTTTCTTTTAATGGCTGTAAGCCGCTTTGAGTCCCCTCAGGGAGAAAAGTGGGATAAAAATAAAGATAATAAATGATAAATAATAATAAAGTGAGTGTGTAGAGCAAACGAAGTAGTGAATGCAAGCAACTGTAATGGAGTCAATGGAAAGTAGGAATGCAAATCATTATAAATTTCATTTTTATAGGTAAGAATGAATAATATTACCAATTTTATCCTTGGTGTGAAAGAGCCCTTGAAAGACACAGTTTTTGAGAACCATTTACAATCTGGAGTTTATTCTTCAATGCCCACCCTCCATATCTTTTGTTTCCCATATCATTTTCTGTGTAGAAATACTATTCTCTCTATAGAAAATAATATTTGTGCATAGGAAGCTTGCTTTTTGCACAGAAAATGAAGCTTTTTGTGCAAACTCTCCCATGTTATTAATTTTTTTCCCTACAGAATAAGTCCCAAACAGCAAAGGTTCTTGTCTGCCCACAATTTTCTTTGTCAGGGTTTCCTGACAGCTGGGAAACCTATTTTTCATCCATTATTTTATTTTGAAATAGTCTTTCTATTCCTTGTGAAATTTGCATGTGATTGTTTTGTGCAGGAAATGACTTTTTTTGTGCAGACAATGATGTTTCTATGCAGAAATGTTATGTCTTGCTCATAAAAAAAGCTGTTTTCTGTCCAGAAAAATGTTACTTTTTCTTCACAAAATTCACATGTAGTTGATTTACATTGAAAGCAGCATTTTCTGCATGGGAAATGGAATTTTCTGTATAGAAAGCAATTATTTTCTGTGCAGAAAATGCCATTTTTCTGTACAAAAGAAGTGGATACAAATTTTGCACAAAGTAAGTCCCAAATTGTAAAATATCTTTAAATGCAAAACATTTCTCACAGCAGGCAGAAAATTGCTGAAATTACCTGTTGCTTCCCTTGAGAAGAAACTTAGTGAAGAATTTCATCCCTACTAGCCTTACTGGTGGGCTGGCCACTGCTGTGTTGGATGGTTCCATTCAGGCCAGGCAGAGAAGGAGTCTCAGGGAGTTAGATCAAGCAAAGGAGGCCACACAGGGGAATCCAGGTGTGAGAGAGAGGCAGAGAGGACTGTAGATACTGGGATGGAATGAAAGATAAATATCTTTATTTATATGACAACTGAGGTCCTCTCCACATGAAGTTGTCATACTACTGGAACAGTGTAGTGTTCCCTCTCCAGGACCCATGTTATCGCACAATGTCATTGCTATCCAGCTGCTATCGCATTGCCATCTGTTGGAAATCTGCCATTTTTCAATGCCAGAAAAAAACAAAACAAAACACTGATAATAACCCCCTTTACCTCCACATTCCCATCAGCTGTGTGAGTGTGGTTTCTCAATAGCACTTGATAGCACTTCCTGCCATAGCTGATCCAGGAGTGGGCATGATTTGGGCACTCCTAGATTGTCCCTCCCTCAGCTACTCCCATGGCATGGTTAGTTCAACATCTATTACCCATCCATGTTTATTTTAAATTTCTAATTTGAGTTAATTTTTTAAAAAATTTTAAATACATTTTTTAGCATTAAAGTGCAAAAACACAATAGCTTATGAATGTGTCATGACGAAACAAAATTGCTGTGCTGGTACGGCTTTAAGAAAAAAAATCCCCCTGACCAGTTACAAGCTGTAGGGTGGTGAAAAGGTGGGGAAAATGTGGAGAAAAGGACTTACCAATGAGGCTGCAATGTGGTGGGAACACCAGTGGCAATAACGCTATTCATCCACTCGAGTCGAAAGGGTGCAGTAGAGAGCGTTCATAACCCAATACCATCACAGAAAGGGTAATGATGGGTTTGTAATGGAACAATGTGGTACTGAGATATGGTGTGGTAAGGGTCTGAGTTGGAGAAACAGATAGAGAGGTATCATTATTTCTTTATTTATTGAAATGGATGTTGATTTAAATTGGGTGGGGGAGTGTGCCAGGTGATGAGAAAACCCATGGAAATTTTAGTTGAAAAAAGAGTTATGTGCTGGTGCAGTGTGGTGTGGATGATGTGATGTGAATATGATGAAAAAAGGGTTGGTGCCAGAATGGCCATGTGTGCAGATTGCATTGCCTGGTTAGCGAGATCTGCAGAGTGGGGAGAATGACTGGGTAGGCTTTTGTGAGAAATTAATAGATAAATCTCTCTGGGAAAGAACGGAAATCTTTTTAAGTTGCTATTGTTTTGATGGTGAAATATGTTTGTTACGAAATGTTTAAATTGTTTGAATGGAGGGAATGATTAGACTCTGAAACTATTTTTCTGATAGTTGAACAGGCTGGATTGCAATTTGAAGGGGTGAAGTGTTGTTTCTGTGAAAAATACTGGCAATGATCTTTGGATTGCAGCATCCTGTACTTTGCTGAGCTAGTGCTAGGCAGTAGCTAAAACAGAATGTGAGCCAGGCATTTTTTCAAATCATATGCCAATTATCTGCAGCATGGGGATGACAGTGTCCTACCTTATGGGATAGATTTAAAAGTTTCTGAACCCTAAGAGCAACTTCTTTGTGATTATGAAGTACTACTAGTAATTTTAGTAAAAATAGGTGATCTTGAATGAAATTTCCTCTTTTGGCCAGTTGTATTTGTGCACAGTCCTTCAGGGCCGTCCTCACTTTTGAGAAGGACTTTATTTTACAAATGCTAACTTGTGTTTTGAGTGAATCTATTTTAAGTAAAGATTTTCCCCACTTACCATTGATTTTTAGCTCTCACAATAGAAAAGACACATATAATTATCTATACAGAGTGATTACAGTACAAAAGAAGAGGCCAAAATTATCATGCTTGTCTATACAAAAGATGTTCCTTTTAGAGACACACTTTTTATTACATTGCCTCTCTTTTGTGTGCTTTTAAGTCCATGTGTGCTTGGGGTTTATTTTATTTGAAATGAATGTTATTTCTGGTGACACTGGAAAGAATGTATAAAGGACTTTGTCAGTAAACACACACACGAGCTTTTACCTAGCAATGAAGATGGTGCAGCTGGAATAGTGAAGCTCTTCAAAGTGGCAAACCTATCTTCATGCAAATGCATTACTAAAAATAAATGAGAGAAAGAAAACTTCTGCTGTATAAATACTGTTCTTTTAAAGATTACTCGACATTTGGGAGAATGTAACAGAATATAGTAATGGGAAGCATCTTAAGTCTAAAAATGATGCAATGATCATTTTGCACTAGAAGATGCCTTTATAAGCCCTCAGGAAATCATGGCAGTTTCAGGTCAAATGACATGAAGAGTTTAGTGGTTGAACCAAAGCAAAAGAATAACGCTCCACCACCTATGAAAGGTTCAACCTTTCAGATTTTTATCTGCCATATCCACAAGACCATTGATCAAAGCCTTTTAGACATCATGGCCTATAGCTTTTTATCAATTTCTGCTGTTAGTTTTTTTCTCTGGATTCTTCATTTGAAGAGTATTATCTTCATACAAAACTGAATGTATTTTTGCAAGTCTTTTAACCTCAGTTAGGATATGTCTGGGGACATATCTTAATGCCATAACTCCTTTCTCTGTTCTTTCCACTGTGAATCTTCCCTTTCCATTTCTTGTCAGCCTTAGCCATGAGGAAAATATTTAAAAAATATTCAAGAAATGATCAAAAATGCACTTCTGAAGTGTGAGGAAACCTTGCCATGAATGGATGAGAATCTTTGTAGTTTTGGGCACAGTCTGTGTAGGATTCACGTTTGGCTTTTTTGCACAGGAAGCATCATTTTCTGTGTAAACAATCTTGTTTCCTTCACAGAAAATGCTGTTTTCTTTGCAAAAATGGGTTAACTTTGGACAGAACAAAGTCTTAACAGCAAAGTGTAAAAATGTACTATGGAAGTATTGGTTTTATTTGTCAGCTAAATCTACTCACTGAAGTGACAAAAAAGGTCTTCCACTGGAACAAAGCATTGTGGAGTGAGGGAATGCAAACTACCAGCATGCCTCCTACATTCCACAATCTAGTCTCACCTCAAACAATTTCATGACTTATAAATTGTGAAATGATGCTGGCCTAAACTGATGCTTCCTCTCCTGAACATCCCCAAGCTCCTCCTCTCTTGTGATAATGTTGTTTTAATATAACTTCATTTGCAGTTTCCTATTTTGTGACTTTTAGGTTGGAGGTAGTTATAAAGTATACTTTAGGTGTGTGTGTTTTTTTGTTTTTTTTTTAAAATCAGGTAAACCAATTGGTGTCACTAATTTTCATGCATTTCATTATTGCAGACAAGAATGGATACTGTTTTCCTCCTCATTGTGAGAAAGTCATAACAAATTGTGCAACTGAAGACTTAGTCTTTGGGAAAAAAAGGATTCACATCACTTTTTTGTGCAAAAAAAAGGGCTCTTTCCATAGAAAACAAGGTTTCTGCACAGAAAACATCACTGAAAATTGAAAATGCAATTGAAAATATTGTTTTCTATGCAGGAAAACTCATTTACTGTGCCAGAAATTTGTTTTTTGTTCAGAAATTGCAATTTTCTGTGTACAGAAAATCCTACACATCATTAGGACAAAATAAGCCCTGTGAACATCCTCATATCTCCAGGATTCTCCTGGTCAGGGTATCCCAACACATGAAAAACCCATATAGATAGATAGATATTTTGTCAATTTCTTGAATATTTTCAAATATTCTTCCATCTCTAAGACCACTCTGGTGAATTGGAGAGATTTCATCCCTGTTCCATTTATATTATTGATATTGTCCTCACCTAGGCCCTTTCTGCACTGGGCTTTTTAAACGGGGCAGAGCGACCTCTGATGGAGGTCTTCTGCACTGTAGAGTGGACTGGGGCAGACTACTTTTTGCAGTTTCGCACCTCAGTCTGCTCTGAAGTGACCAGAACTGGTTGTGTGGAGTGTTTTTTAAAAACCTCTTAATGCGTGCTTGCAGATCTGCCAGGGGCGGGCTTTAGGCTGGCGAGCTTCTCTGGTTGGTGGAGAGCCTCCACCAACCGGAAGCCGCCATTTTGGACGCCGGAGCAGTGTGGAGTGATGAGCTTGCACTGCTCCTTGTCTTGATGGACTCAACTGGATGCCAAAGAAATCCGGTGAGTTCTGTTTTCGCGTGGTTCCTTTCCCATGTGTGGAAAGGGCCTTAGGTTTCTCCACTTTGTAAAAAACACAGAGAGTCCTCTGGGTGGAACTGTGGAATAAAGTGCATATGATTGAGATGTACACCATAGATCAGGGTGGGGGAGAATTTGCATTGCTAGTTTGACGCCTGTAAAACATTAATGTCGGATTGATTATGCAGAGATCCGCCCACCTATTTGGTTCCTAACATTGATAGATCTCTTTCTTTGACTCTCTAAATTTCTCTCTGATATTATGTCGTATTTGCTGTGGTTGAAAATGTCTGCTCACCAGGGTTGCATCCCATGTAAAATGCTTGCATATGAAAGAGGAAAGCACAGTGGAGGAAAATCTCTATTTCAAGGCATGACTAACCAAGCTCTTTGCCCCCATTATTGATATGAAACTATTTCCATGGCTCTAAAACAAGTAAATGTGGATGAAGAATCCTATTTTGTATATTTATTTTTATAGGCAAAGTGCCAAACTTCACATTTGTGCTCTCTTTCTCTCAGCTCTTACACAAAATAACATAAACTCCAACTAACATGTCTAAGATAAAGATAAACTAAAATTGAAACAGTAAATAAAGTATGAGACAATCAAAACAAATGCTAAACACTAGCTCACAAGAACAGTAACTTGATAAGGTTGGTCACCAAAGGGTGGTCACCAATGGCAGATTCTCATCCTGGAGAGAAGTGACTAGCGGGGTGCCACAGGGTTCTGTCCTGGGCCCGGTGCTGTTCAATATCTGCATTAATGACTTGGATGAAGGAATAGAGGGCATGCTGATCAAATTTGCAGATGACACCAAATTGGGAGGGGTTGCTAATACGCCAGAGGACAGGATCAAAATTCAAAAGGACCTGGACAGATTGGAGAGCTGGGCCAAGGCTAACAAAATGAGTTTCAACAGAGAGAAATGTAAGGTCCTACACTGAGGTAGAAAAAATGGTATGCAGAAATATAGGATGGGGGACATGTGGCTGGCTAACAGTACGTGTGAAAGGGATTTAGGAGTCTTCATAGACCACAAGCTGAACATGAGTCAGCAGTGTGATGCGGCAGCCAAGAAGGCCAACACAATTCTTGGTTGCATCAATAGGAGTATGGTGTCTAGATCGAGGGAGGTATTGGTACCACTTTATTCTGCATTGGTTAGACCTCATCTTGAATACTGTGTCCAGTTCTGGGCACCCCAGTTCAAGAAGGATATGGATAAGCTGGAGCAGGTCCAGAGGAGGGCAACCAAAATGGTGAGGGGCCTGGAGGCCATGCCCTATGAGGACAGACTTAGAGAGCTGGGTATGTTTAGTCTGCAGAAGAGAAGGTTGAGAGGGGACATGATAGCCATGTTTAAATATTTGAAGGGATGTCATGTCGAGGAGGGAGTGGGCTTGTTTTCTCCTGCTCTTGAGACCAGGACAAGGAGCAATGGATGCAAGCTGCAGGAAGGGAGATTCCGCCTGAACCTCAGGAGGAATTTCCTGACAGTCAGGGCTGTCCGACAGTGGAATGTGCTGCCACAGAGTGTGGTGGAGTCTCCTTCTTTGGAGGTTTTTAAGCGGAGGCTGGATGGCCACTTGTTGGGAGTGCTTTGAGGGTTTTCCTGCATGGCAGGGGGTTGGACTGGATGGCCCTTGTGGTCTCTTCCAACTCTACATTTCTGTGATTCTATAAGTAAAATAAACAACTAAACACTAACATAATAACACACAGGACTCTGAGCACCCCTACCAAACTATGATGAAAAAGAAAGAAAAAACAAACAGGGAAATATCATTCCATCATTACAGATGCAACTACACAGACTACTGATAACCCATATCTACAAACAATTGCGTTGTTTAGTTTGCTCAAAAAATCTATAAACAGTTTCTAGTCTTTCAAAAAATCTTTGATATCCTTTAAAATACTTTTGAATTTGGCCATTCAACAACCTTAACAACCCAGTCCTCTGCCACTGGTTCTTCAGTCCAAGTGTATGCAAACAGTATTCTTGCAGCTGTTGTCATATTAAAAAAAAAAAAGTCCATGTTTACAGTGCAGATCCTTATCCATGATATCGAAAAAAACATTTCTGGAGATGTTTCAACATCTAACTTTAAGATTTTGTTCATATTAACAAGTAAACCTTAAAACAATAACTGTTCACCTTTTTACAAATCCAATACGTATAAAAAACAAAACAAAATATCCCCAGCAATGACTTGAAACATTCTTGTTTGGAGTTGAATATTATCTATGCATTATCTTATACATATCTTCCATTAAATTAGTACACAAAGTAAATGTGATGTCCACATTTTTCCCATTCATCCTGATTTTTTGTACAATTTAAAATATTAATAGCCTGCTCATAGTTTATGTATTTTGCGAATTGTACGGAGTGTGATGTATTATGGAGGAGCAAAAGGTACAAGATGAATGTATAAATCTGAAGAAGCAAGCTGAATGTAGAAATGCATTTTGTGTAAATACTTAAATAACTTGTCTGTTATGATTTGTAGAAGCTAGATTTATTTTAAGTATTTATGCATTACCTCTCAACACAACAGGGCCACTAAGATGTTGTACAATGAATGAAAACCTTTAAAACATTCAATATGTGAATAAGGACTTTAAAAAAAACACAGGCTGAAAACACTTCATTGAGGCAATATTCAAAACAGAACTTCCTATAGTGATATCCCTGGATCCATCCATTGCCTCCTGAAATGCTTCACTCAGGCTGATGAGATGTAGAAGTCAAGAGCATGTCTAGTCTTTCACTTTGGATGCAATGCATAAGTGCCTCTTTCCTTGGAAACTGCAGAGAGGAACACAACTCTGCACTTGCTAAACATTAGTGTCCTTGCAACATTAACAGCACATTGCTTTGATCTTTATCAGCTTTTCAAATCTATTCATTACACCCAGCTAACTTTTAGTCAAGCTCACAATGAAAAATGGGGCAAAGTGTGCCATGTACAAGACTTGGAAATAATTTGCTACACTAACCATGTTTATAGCCATGTTTACGAGCACTAGTTACTAACTTGTTAATTTTAAATTATGTGTTAATAATTGTTTTAAAGAAACCCTTCAAAAATGCCAACAATTCCTGCAAATGAGCAATATGGTCAGTTTTAGAAAAAAGAATGTTATGCATTACATAAATAGTAATAATGTTAGAATACACTATTTAATATACATGACAAACAACCATACATTTAAGAAAGCAGCTGGTAAACATTAACCAATTGTTCTCCAACAGATGTAACCTTAGTGATGCTCAAACTGTGATTTGGCTGAACTTGCTACAGGATAGATTTCCTGATAAGTATTGGTGTTGGACTGAATGACTTGAAAACACTCTCCCCGCCACAATTCCCATAAAAATAAACCACTATTTGACTAATGCTGAATATTTTACAATCACTTTAGAACTGTTTGCTTGGGATCATGTTGCAAGCATATGTTTGCTAATGGAACGGACCAAAGAATTTCAGGACATCAGAAAAAAATCAGCCTGTGATTTACAGATTATAGCAACGATTGTGTAGATCATGAAAAACTATGGATCACTCTTAAAAAAACAGATGTGCCACAACATTTGATTATCCTGATGTGTAGCCTGTACTCAGGATTAGAGGCTACTGTGTTAGGACAGAATATGGAGAAACAGAATGGTTTCCATTTGGCAAGGGGATCAGCCAAGGCTGCAGTTTATCACACTATCTGTTTAGCTTGTATGCTGAACATAGCAGGATTAGACTCAGATGAAGCAGGCATGACAGTTGTAGGAACACCAGCAATTTAAGATATGCCAACATCACACTACTAGCAAAAAATAGCAAAGACTTGGGATGATTACCGAGGAAAATCAAGAAAGAAAGTCAGGTTTACAGTTGAAGATGAAGAAAACAAAAATAATGACTGCAGATGATTGACATCACTTTATTTTTTAAAAACATTTTATTTATGCAAGCATAAAATACATTAATAAAAAAGAAGCAAAATACATACATGTTTCTCGCATCTACAACTTATTTCCCCATCCCCTCATATTCCATAGTTGTAGTCTTTTTCCCGATTATGACCTGTTTACTTAAATATCTCTTTCATCCTTTAGATTTACATCACTTTAAAGGAGATGATGAAGACATTGAAACAGTTCAAGATTTTCTATATCTTGACTCAGTGAGTAATCAAAATGGAGGCTGCAGTCAAGAAATAAGAAGACAACTAGGGACCTTTCTACAACATACCTTTTCTCAGCACTGGGTCGTGAGGATCTTGCGAGCAGCCTCTTGCGAGAGGGCTCTCGCATCCCCACTGCTTTGGCTCTGCAGCTGTTGCCTGCCAGGCAGTAGGCAGCATGAGAGCTCTCATGATTTTCCCAGGCTGTGCTGGGGCAGGAAGTGTTAGCGCCATGGCTCCAGAGGCTCCACATGCATGGTAAGTGTGTGCAGGGCCCTGGAGCGATGCGTGATTGCACACCATTTTTGGCTACAAGCTGAAAATGAAATAGTGCATGATTGGCACCTACCAGCCCCAGCAGCGTCGCACGATTGCAAGGACATCATGTGGACGGCTCCTCGCAATCGCGCAATGCTCCAGAAAAGGGCCTAGGACTTGGAAGGGCAGCTATGACACACTCGATGAACTATGAAGAGCTAGACAAACTCCTGAAGTGTAAAGACATATCATTGAATACTAAAGTTAGGATTATCCATACCTTTGTTATCACCATGAACTGGCCTGGCTTCCGTGGACATCAGATATCATTTTGATATCATAATTCGGTCCTGTTTTGCCACCAGCCAAGTGTTTGTGAGGCCCTCGAACAAGCACCCATGCTGACTCATCTCTGTTTACACCAAGGCAAGCCAGAAACTGCCAGATCTGCTTAGGAGACCTCCCGAAACAAACACCTTAATTACAGATGCACGCTAACACAAAGAGCCCTCTGCCCCGAGCAGGCACCCTGGCGAGCTGGATGCTCAACTGCCCAAGCAAGCTGCATCTGCATACCGGTCATCCTATTGTCAATTCGAACCTAACTCAATCATGTAAAATTCTGACCTTTTGGAGACATTGTCTCTCGCCCAAAACTCATTGTTCTCGCCCAAGTACAGACTAGCCCACGGTCATACCTTCCCTAATAAAACCCCCCAGTTCCAGAGTTCCTCGGACCGCCCATTGGATTGCTATCCACCCTTGCTGCCACTTCATCAGGTGAGCTCCCCCCGACCACCACGCTGAGTTGCTTCACTTCCATCTCCGGCTTCTTTAGGACTGCGAGAAAGGTATTGTAGCACCCATTTTCCCCCAAAACTCTCATTTCCTATTTCTTAGTTAGCTGTGTGCATGTGTTGTCTTATTTGTTGTTTGCCTGTTAATAAAACTAGCCATTTTGTTACCTTTAAACTTGTCTGGCTGCTCTTCTGACCTGACGCTGTATACATAGGGTAAAAGATCCCCACAAAGTTACCCTGCCTCTCGCTTGCTTAAGTGAGTGCTCCAGCTAATTTCCCCACTGTTTATTGTTGTTGTTTGGTTATTTGGGCGCCCCTCCCGGGACCCCCAGTTCACAGGATAACACCATCATATTTCCAGTTTCTGTGTATGCTTGTGAAAGCTGGACAGTGAAGAAAGCTAATAGGAAGAAAACTCCTTTTGCAATGTGGTGCTGAAGAATAGTTTTATGGATACCATGGCCTACTAAAAAGACAAATAATGGATCCTAGAGCAAATCAGAGAGGCAGTGTGGTATAGTGGTTTGAGCATTGAACTATGACTTTGGAGGCCTGGATTCAGTTCCCTGTTCGGCCATAGAAACCCACTGGGTGACCATATGGTTGACTCATATACTCTCAGCCCAGAAAACCCCATGAAAACCCAGAAAACCCCTTAAGGTCACCATATGTTGGAAGCAACTTGAAGACACACAACAAGAAGAAGAGCAAATCAAGCCTGAACTCTTCCTAGAAGCCAAGATGACTAAACTGAGACTGTTGTACTTTGGATATATCATAAGAAAACAGGACTCACTAGAAAAGACAATACTGCTTGGGAAGGTAGAAGACACTAGAAAAAAAGAATGACTGCATTACAGATGGATAGATTCAATTAAAGAAGCCATAGTGCTCAGTCTGCAAGACCTGAGCTTGACTGTTGGTAATAGGATGACTTCGAGGTTTTTCATTCATGGAGTCACCCTAAATCAAAGTTGACTTGATGTTGGTTAACAACAACAACATTTTCTCTCTGTCCTTGCAAGTCACCAAAGTCCATTAGAAATCCTTGCCTCTTGACCAGTGGTGCTATGAGCCAAGAGCTGTTAAGCATGGGATTTTTAAACCCAAATAGCTCAGGGGTACTATATTACTGTGGGTTGTGCTATACCAAAAATTAGCTTTCCAGTGAGCTCTGCTTTATTTAAAGACAAGCTGTTTTCTTGTCATGTCACAGGAATTCAATAGCTGCTGTCACTCATTCTGTTCTTTCTGTGGTCTTTTGAGATATTGGGTGTGCTCCTCACATTGTGTTCTCTGAAAGAATGGATCTGAGAAAACTGGCTAGGTACATCCATTGCTTCACAAGAAATGAGTGTTGTTGCTGCTCCTGTTTTTATAGTGTTGTTGCTGCTCCTGTTTTTATATCCTTTTAAATCAAACAGCAAGCTTTAATTAAAAAACAATACAACACAACTATGAGGACCTGTCTTGAGGGACAATTTAACCATTACAAACTGTTATGGTATGGGGAGAGGATTTGCAATATATTAGAAAGCATTTTTTTAAAAAAAATATCCTGATAATATTTGAAAAAGTATTCACTGCTGTTACTTGTTATATGCTTTACAAAACTAACTGACTACATAATTCGCCACATGGCTCATTTTTTTTTGTAACTTTTCTTTTAAAATAAAGCTATAGGATTGATATGAAGTAATCCTAGGAAAATCCTTCTAAAATTGCCTTAAAAATTCCCTAAAAAAAGGGGCAACTTTTAAGAAGTCATTAGAAAACATTACTTGTTATACGAATAGAGAAACTTCATCCTCACTTGTTATGAAATGGCGTAGTATTCTTCCTGTGAAACTAGTTCCAGCACTGAGGCTTTTGAGGTTGTAGAGACTCCATCCTAGTGTTCTCAGAGACCAACAGCAGTGATTCAGCAGGGTAAAAATCAGCCCTTGAACCATTAATGGGAAGGGAGTGTGTGGGTTAAATGGCCAGATGGAGTACATTATTTGTGAGGCCCACAGTGATCAATTCTGTTCTGTCTACCTTCACTGCAGCAGCACCTATAATCCTGTCAGATCAGACAGGATAATAATCAGATAGTGAAAAAAGTACTCTGAGCCTGTACTCTTTTTGCATTTCTAACTTGGGTTAATCCTCGCATTTTCGTGAAATCAAAAACAAAATGGAATTTACCTCTGCTGCCCAGATGTTATATGCATTGAGTTGGACATAGGCATGGCTTTGAGGGAGAAAATAATAAGTAAAAAATAATAAAATGAACATGTACGTGGCTAGCCAGCAGTGACCATATTACTATTTTTTAATAATTATATTCAAATTTCAACAGATAAAACAAACAATAGTTTCTGCAATGTTTACATGTAATGTTTTTCCTTCTTCTTTCCTTTCTGGATTATAATTATTGATATTCCCTCTATTTGTTATGTCTCATATTGCAATAAAATGTTAATAATCTATAATTTGTTAGTTCCTGCTATATATTTCTACTTTACTTGTTACATGATATTTCATTAACTGTTAACTGTATAATAATTGTTATCATGAAAAATGTATTACCCTCTGTCTACCCCCAACCCAAATCTGTGACAATCTTCCACTCTTTATTAATGTCCTCATCTGATTTCCCTTTCAATCTTTGTGTAAGTATATCTGCATTTCTATTTTCCATGACAGCTGTCCACTACTGTTCCATTGTGGGTGTAGTTTCATTTTCCCAAAATCGTGCATATTCAATGCAGGCCTTCGTCACCATGTACAATATAATTCTCCAATGTTTCTTGGCTGGTGTTCCATCTAGTGTATGTATCATGTTTAGCAAGTAAAATTCGGGTGTCATCATGAATTGAATCTTTCGAATATTTTCGAATATTTTTGTGCTCTAGGACATGACCACCACATATGAAGTAGTGTACCAAAGTTCTCTTGACATTTCCAACATTGTCCTGTACCTGTCTTATAAATTGTCTTTAGTTTTTCTGGTGTCATGTACCATCTATGAAATAGTCTGTAGTAATTTTCTTTTACATTTTGGGCAGCGGTAAATTTCTATGTACGTTGCCAGCTCTGTTCCCACCATTCTAACTGTATTGGGTGTCCAATGTTTTGTGCCCATTGTATCACTGCAGCTTTAACTGTCTCTACCTCACATTCTTGTTGTAAAATTTCTTAATACAAACATGATAATAAATGTGGTGGATTTTCTCTTAACATTCTCAATAAATGAATTTGTTCCTTTTGTTGTATTCCATAGGTTTGTACATCCATCTGACATCTTTCCTTTAGCTGTCTATAGGGAAACCAGCTTAATTTTATTCCTTCAGTTTCCAATTCCTCTCTTGATTTCATCTTCACACCGGAGTCATCTGTTATGTCTAATAAGTCTTCATATCATAGCCATTTATCTGTGTCTCTCCATCTCCCAAAAAAGGCTTCTTGCGGGGAGACCAAATTAAGTAACTGCCTTATATTCTTCTTCTTATAGTCATTCCATATTCTAAGTAGCGATTTCCTTATAAAATGATGCATAAAATCTTTGTCTACTGCTGCTTTTCCATAAAACATTTAGGCATGCCATCCCATTCTTAAGTCTGCTCCCTCTAATGCCAGCATCCTCGAATTTTGAAGATTTAACCAGTCTTTTAGCCATTTGAATGCCGCAGCCTTATAGTATGTTTGTAGGTCCGGCAGGCCTAAACCACCTCTTGCTGTTGTGTCCGTCATGATTCTCCATTTAATTCTTGGTTTCCTCCACTGCCATATGAACTGAATTATGTCTCTTTTCCATTGAACAAAAGGTTTAATGCTTGTTATAATAGGCACATTTTGGAAAAGATAGTTCATTTTTGGTAGAACTTTCATTTTTATCACTGATATCCATCCCAGCAAAGATATTTTCAATTGAGTCCATTTTTCCAAATCTTGAGTTATCTCCTTCCATTTTTTATCATAGTTGTTATGGAACAATTCATTATTTTTTTGTGCAATCCAAACTCCTAGATATTTAGCTTTCTGTCCTTTATTAAATCCTGTAATTTGTTTGAATTCAGCTTCTTCCTTCTCCCTCATATTTTTTGATATATATACTGTTTTTTCCTTCTTAATTTTAAAACCGGAGTGATCTCCATACTCTTGAATAGTATCCATCAATCTTTCAGTGCTCTTGAGGGGATCATCCAAAAAAAGTACCAAATCATCTGCAAAAGCTTTGAGTTTATATTGGAATTTCTTTATCTGGACTCCTCTTATTGCCACATCTTCTTTTATTTTATTGTTGAGTATTTCTAATGTCAAAATAAATAACAAAGGTGATAGGGGACAACTCTGCCTTGTGCCTCTCAAAACTTCAATCAACGCAGTACGATCTTCATTTATAATTAATCTTGCTGTTTGTTGAGAATAAATTGCTTCAATCCATGAAATGAATTTTTCTCCCGCTTGTACTTGCTGAATAGTCGTTATTATTATTTTTTTTAGAAATAAAAAGACAGGATTCTGTTGTGATCAGTTTTTCCCCTAGTAGACTCTAGTATACACATACCAATTCAGATGTTGGTGTGTGTTTAGTTTGCTGTTGGGGTGGGTGTTTGAGTATCACTTGAGCAGAACACTGGATTTTGGCCCTAAGTCCAGCCTTCACTACATTATCTGGTTAGCAAAGATTGTAGCTCAGTTTCACAGACAGATTATTTTAGAACCTAAGGGAAATTTGAAACTGTAAACATCCCATGATTAATCTCACCTTCCCCTTGCTTTAGAACTAAAATTAATTTTCTAGAGTCCATGTTTGTGGAGAAAAATAACATACATGAGAAACTGAGGTTTAGAAATCAGGATGGGAGTAAAACAAGACTAATTAATTTTACAAAGAAAGAAAAGTCTCTTCTACATTTTATGCTTGTCAGAAATACACAAATGACATTTCTGACAAGTGTATGGTGACACATATGGAAAAAAAATGCCTTTGACACAGAGTACTAATTTCCACAGTCTATGACCATAGTATGTAAGACATGTATACATGCTACCTACCTACCTACACATCTAATAGAATAGTGTACTCTGCTGTGTTGCATTATCCTTATTTCAATTATACTGCCTATGGGTTTCCAGATGGTCTTTTAATTGTAATATTAATTGAATCAAAGTCCATTTATTTCTGCCTAGTCCCTCAAACATGCTATCTCAATACATTTTAGAAGTTGAGATGAGATTGGTTTTTCAGAAGTAGACATGAAATGCTGCATATACAGAGACACAGAAGAAGGTTGCTGTAAAATTTACTAGCGATTTTATTGAAGCTGGGATGTGGTTTTTAGATTAAAATAACACAAGGGCCTTTTGTATTCTTATGTCTTGAAGCATGAAAGAGCCAAAAAGAAATGTAGATGTTTGGACCTAAAATGTGTTATGAAGTTAATGATGGTTCCTTTCCTATGTGGGTTGAATTCAACAAGGCTGTACAAAATGTAGATTTAGTGCTTTCAAAAGTATACCAAGAACAGTTTGTATTAAAACTGATATAACTTAAATCAGATGTTCCAATATTTCTATTTTACCCTCCCAAAGTGCGGCAGCACATTGGGGAACAGCATTTAAGCCAATCAAAGCAACTCCATACCAGACCTTGGAAAGCCACATTCCCAAAACACTCACCATTTCCATTTTTTAAAATTATTATTTTACACTCCGAATGCTTCTCAACCCTTATCAGGGGGGCATCAGTGGGAATTTGGCCATGCTTTTGCCCCCATTGAGCTGTTTTAGCCCCAGGAAAGGCCTTGTTAAAGCAGGAAATACAATGGAAGGATGAGGTGATAGGGAGGCTCTTGTGGGCCTTAAGAACATGATTTGTGAGCTGGATGTGGCCCTTGGGGTGCAATTCCCCATCTTTCATGTAAGCAATCTACACATAAGTGAACTGAGGTCCAGAAAAGACAACGTGAAGGATCCATATTTGTTTTCTTAATGTGTGTACCCTAGCCTCATATAGAGGAATGGGAATGGTTCTGATTTTCAGAAGAAAAGGTGTGAAAGGGTGAGAGATACTTGAGCTTGGAAAAGTTATCTGTTTTTGGAATATAGCTGCCCAAATCCTCCACCCAATGTGGCTTGTGATTCTAGGAGTTGTAGTCCAAAAAAGTAGCTTTTACAGAGCTCTGCTCTGTACATAAAGAAAAGATAAGAATAGCTCATGTGACTGCTTTTCATCATGTCTAGGATAGTATAAAGCAGTGGTTCTCAACCTGTGGGTCCCCAGATGTTCGTGGACTTCAGCTCCCAGAAGCCCCAGCCACTATGGTCAATGCTCAGGGCTTCTGGGAGCTGAAGTCCAAAAACATCTGGGGACCCACAGGTTGAGAACCACTGGTATAAAGGAAGCTGACAAGGAATTGGGGAAAAAACCTCGGGAATATAGGATCACATGATGTTGGACTGGAATAACAGAGCAATAGAGAGAAGGATGGAGTTGGCACTTTGCATGAAAATTTAAGAGGAAGTGGGAAAATAGACAGGAGGTATGGGATGATTATATTGCTCAAATAAAAAAATGTGTAGGAAAGGAAAGCAAGGAGTTATGAAAGAACGTTTCGTTTCTGTTCTGATGCAGGTGTGAGGAAAAAGCTTATTTTAGAGGTCAAAGCATATTTTGTACAAACGTGCAATAAGAATTCATCTGCGTCTGTAAGCTTTGACAGATAAAATAGTGATAGAATTTTCTCAACAGTGGGAACTTTATCTCCCCTAAAACCAAACTTCTTGATCATGCATGTGAAAGGTAGTACATAGTCCCTCTTTTCTCTAGATAAGATTATATGTTCCTGCACCTGGATGATCTCAGGAGTTGAAACCACAGTTTTCATTGTGTTAAATAAATAGACTCAGAAAACATGCAAGAACTCACCTACTCAAACAATCTCTGACAATTTATGGGAATTGGAAATAACTTTTAGCTCTTTGAACATGTGCGACTTGTAAAACAATGGTTCCTAAAATAGTCCCAGTGATAGGAGGAACACTTGTATTATGGGCCTTTAATGAAACTGATTTGCATTTTGTTGTTTCCCTTTAACCAATGATAGCTGACCCTACTTGTCTCAGTTGTGACTGGGTCATTGACTGCGAGCATCAACAGCTTGTTCTTTGTGTCATTTGCTAGATAGGAGTGCCCTAGCTGTATCAGTTTACTTTAGTCATACACAGATGATTGCATTGTATTTTACAGTTCAAAATGTGGATGCAGAAAGAGCACAAATGATATATGATGTTTGTTTAACAATGAGTTCAAATTCCTGGTGGTGTTGAAAGTTAAATCTCAATAAGGACTATGGTGCAGTAGGCCTTAAATCAATATAAATGTTCTCAGTTAAGTTGTATCTTGAAGTTCCTGTTCATCACCCTGACAACTTTAAAATACAGTGTAAATTTTCTGGGGTCCATTCTCAGCGGTGGCATCAAGGCTTTCAAATTCTGGGGGTTGTTCATTCTTGCTTAGTCTGGCATCAAACTAAGTAGTTCCAGAGAGTATGTGGAAGCAAATAGGAGCAGAAAAGGAAAGACAAAGAACAATGTTGGAGGAAAGGTCCTTCAGCAAAGTGTCAATATTTAATTTTGCATATTTTCTGATGCAAATATCTTTCTGATTTTGCCATCTTGCAGTTGTCAGGCAGATTCTGCAAGACAGAATTCCATGGGAATGGAACCATGACTAGACAGCTCTTGTCTATTGTGCCTGAAAATGGATGCATCTTGATGGCAAGCCTGCAAGCAAGACCTCTATAGCCTCTATAACACTGGCCCTTGTAAATGTGTATGGATCTAGACAACTCTTTCTATATTGTGTGCTTTTAAGTGATTTCCAATTTGTGGTCAGACTAAGGCAAACCTAACTCAGGATTTTCTGGGGCTGAGAGTGTGTGACACACCCAAGGTCAGCCTGGGAAATTCACCGGAATCATAGTCCAACACTCAAACCAGTATACCAAGCTGCCTCATTTTTCTATAACCTGATACAAAATAATTTAGATAGTAACTAATTTCATTCTGGCCTGGAAATGCACTAGCAATCAATATTGTCAATATAGAATAGGTGTGGTATTTTCTGATCACTTGGCCCATCATAAGCAGCTGGGCTGCTCTATTATCTATCAACTGAGGTCTTTTCTGCACTTTGTTTTTAAAACAGGGCAGTGCGTCCTCCAGCCAGGACGTTTCACTTGGGGGCGAACTGGGTCCGGACTACTTTCTATAGTTTCGGACTTCAGCCCGCTCGGAACAACCAGAACTGGTGGTTCGCTGTGCTATTGAAAGACCATTTAAAACAGGTCTTTGAATAGCCCGGCGTGCCCCGGTCCATTGCTGCGTTCCTGTGTAGATCTGCAGGCTTGTACCAGTGTGAGGCTGCAGATCTTCTGGGGGCAGGCTTCTGGCTGACGAGCTTCTCCGGTTGGTGGAGAGCCTCCACCAACCGGAAGCCTCCATTTTCATCCCCAGAGCAGTGTGTAGCGTGGGCATGCACTGCTCCAGATCAACATGGATCTTCGGAGGGAGCGCGCCAGTCTGGTGAGTAACAGACTGCCCCGTTTTCTTCCCAAAGTGCGAAAAAGCCCTACAGCTGACCAACAGATTTTAAAGGCAGCCCCACAGAAAAGGTATTGCTATAATTTAATTTGTATGTTACAAGGGCATGTCATCAGGTTAACCACATGCCTTCAGACAGCGTATTAGCAAATACTGACAAAGAGGATTCCTAGTAATTGAGACAATTTATACTTTGAAGACCACAACAGCATTGGCCTAAAACATGGGATTTCTGGAAAGTCCAGGACAGCACCAAGGTTAGCGACAAGCCCAGGATAGATAGCCCTGGAACATAAGAGCTGGGTCATATACCTCCATCCACCTCAGAAGGTTTCCCTGTTCACTATTCTTCTTGTCTTATCAAATTTAAATCCCCAAGGTGGATCCACACACTTTCCTGGGTTTTCACAATACTCATAATACTGATAAATGGAAGATGCTGCTAGCATTGAGAGAGTTGGAGTCATCTACCCACTGATGATCCTTTAACTCAAACTTCCAAATGGGTTCTCTTAGTGGCTTCATATAGAGAAAAATACAAGAAAAGATGAAAACCCAATCTATTTTCAGCATTCTGTTCACTCAACTAGATATCTATATGAGGCCCACAGATAGGTTATGAGTACAACAACACCATCCTATTTATCTGTCATTGGAATTTGTATTTAAGAGAACCACAGCCTGTGATTTATAGCCATTGTGACTTTTATCCATTAATGTGAAAAAGTAGGGGGGACAAGATGAAATGTAGAAACACCCCAGTGACCATGGGGAAAAACAGGATACCCCCAACACTATGTTTTGGGCCCATCTTTTCAGGCAAAAATACTCCCCATGAAATTACCCTCTCCACCAAGTCCTACTTTGACTAAACAGCCTATAAAAATACAATGACGGAAAGTGTTGGATCAGTAGATTCCTGGAGTGTTAGCTGCTTTTCTGGGGAAGGTGAAGACTGAGACAATTTAGACTCAGCCCCCTCTAGCAGAGGTCACATGTGGAAGTGCTGAATCCCTTGGATCTCTCTGAGATTAGTCTTAGGAGACAGGCAGTATGCAAGTTTCATAGCTAAAAACTTGTATTAATTAAATTTAAAGGGACATTCAAACATATGTAGATACAGTGCCTGGACCCTTGCTAACTATAGAAAAGTTTCAGGAACAGGAGCAGCTCAGCAGAGTCTGCACTCATCATCTGGAGGGAGGAAGGAGAGAAGAAGAGAAGGGGAAGTCTTTTAAGTGCTTGCAAACACACTTGGAAGTGGCTGCATGGTGTAGTTGTTTAGATACATCCTCACAATGGGTGACTGAGCTAATGGGGAAAGTTTTAGATATGGCATGTATAGGATAGAGGCATGCAGGAATCCCTTACTGTGTAAAGCCCTTTTGGTCTAATAGCAAATGGGTGAAGGAGTTTAAAGAGAATGCTTGGTTTGGAAGCATATCTGACAGAAAGTACTGAAAGCCACTGGGAAATCTAGTAGAACAAGCAATCTTGCAGTCTCTCCATTCATAAGTCATCTACCAAGATGAACAAGCTTACTATTGTCACAAAACTGAGAAAGAAATTTGATTGGAATTAATCTAAATAACCAGTACAGTCTGATTGGAATTAATCAAAATAATCAGTACTGCTACCTTCTGCAATATCTTATCCAAGAATGCAACATGAAATACTGGACAATAGTTATTCAAAGTAATACAATTCACATTGAGGCTGAGATTCTGCATTAGGAGTTGTAACCACAGTGACATAACTATTTCTCCCAATGCTACTCACACAAATGCCTACTTTTAAAGCCACAAAGTCCCCTCTCCCCCGCAAACATGGCCATTTCTGAGTTGCCGGAGAATGGGGATTACACATTGGAATACCCACCTACAATAGCAGTGATGTGATGATGTGCTTATCCTTTCCTGTAGCTGGCATACTGCAACATGTAGTTGTAGGGATCATCTGCTGCTTGCCTCTTGCCCCATGCCCAACTAAGGAAGAGGATTGGGTGCATACCTTAGCCATTCTCCAGCAACTACTAGGAAATAGCCATGCTGTGGGAGCTAGGCAGTTTAAAAGGTAGGTTTTGGGGAGACTTTTGATGCTTGCAATGATGCAATGATCATAAATATGAATTGTAAAGTTATAAGTCAGACTTATGTCATTGTGAGGCTTGCTTTTTTTGACTGTGTAACCATTGCCTGGTAGTAGGAGCTATGCTTTCCATCAAACAGGCATATACTATTTTTAAGTTCCAGATGGACTTCTCAGACATCTTTTTAGAATCCAGAATGGATCAAAAGATGAAGTGACAGATCTCAACATTCTGAATTTTCAAGCAGATTCTTAGGATATAGTCAGAAACATATCAAAACCAACAAGATAAAGCAGTCACATTGACATGAATGTGTCTGGAAGAAAAAAATCCAAACAAATTGGTAGTAGGCCATAGCTTCTGAGTCTATTATAAGAAGGCTCCTCAAAAAAGCTGAACTGGCCAGACTTGTTCCAATATGTGTTGGAAGTAACCAACAAAACATATGGCCTTGAGGCCAGTTTTCTTCAATAATCTGAATTCACATGAAGCTGGAAATGTGCAGATGGCAAATGGAAATGTCATGGCTATAAAAGGCCGCTGAGATTGTTTCTTACACTGTAATTCAGACTATGGCAGTAACTCAATTAAAACAACAGATGTCTTGTATGTTCCAGACTTGGATGGAAATGTTCTAAGTGTTTCTGTTTTTACAGACAAGGGGTTTGATATGCATTTCGGTGGCAACCTGTGCACAGTAGCCCAAGATGGAGAATTATGTTCCAGAACATTTAAGAAACAAAGTGTCTTTGAAATGGAGTGTACCAGACAACAAGCAAATGTGGTAATATGCAGCACAAGTACAGATTGTCTTGAGTTACGATATAGATGCTTTGGACACCATGACATAGATGTCATCCTAGATCTGGAAAAAAAATCATTTAGCCAAAGACATAAAGATAAAAGTATGTATTGATGAAAACACAGAATGTGTGAACTGCATGAATGGGGGAAGCATTAGGCCATTCATTCCCAAGAAGAGTGAAAACAAATCAAAGCAGCTACTAGAACTAATAGACCCTGACTCATGTGGACCAGTCCAGACTACATCTAAAGCAGGGAATTGTTATTTACTAGCATAATATAGATTATTTTTTCCAGATACTGTGTGAATTAACTGCTCAGAGAGAAAAGCCAGACCTTGCAGCTAATGAAAGAATACATTGCAACTATGAGCAACAAGCTTGGCAGAAAACCTCAAGCTGATGAAGACATAATAGTAGGGTATACGCCAGGATGTAAAGGTTACAGAATTCTGAATCCAAGAACAAGAATCACAATGAGAAATGTTGTATACTTTGATGAGATTGACATAATGGATGTGAACCATTGACTGCACAATAAAGGAAGCCCATAATGCAGAACAGCTAATGGCGTATTGGCCTAAATGCAGTGATGAAGTCAGCCTCAAGAACCTGTCCAAAGTGAAGAAATGGAAGAGAATGCACAAACAGAAGGGATGAAGAGCAAGAAAAAAAAAATTCAGGCTGGAAGTTGATATAGAGGCAGACAGGGCTCCATGACCAGGACTCAGATGCTCATCACAATCAAACAAATGAGTATCATCTCAACACCTGTTCTATCTTGCAGGGACATTGGAACAATATGAACCTTCCACTTTGGAAGAAATGGAAAAACTGCCTCCAGCAGAAGCAAATAAGTGGAGAAAAGCTGCAGAGGAGGAAATGGGTTCTCTTTACAGAAGACAAACCTAAACATTCACAGAACTGCCAATAGATAAGAAGTCTATGGGATGCAAATAGGTCTTCAAAATCCAACAAGAAGAAGAAAGGATGGGGGGCAGAATCCAAAAATATAAAGACATATAAGTAGCCAAGGGCTATTCATAGAAATATGGTGAGGACTATGATGAAACCTTTGCCCCTGTAGTGAGGGATGCCACAATAAATACACTCTTAAGCATGGCAGCATCCAGAAGTATACATATTGAATACTTAGATGTCAAAACAATTTGGAAGCTATTTACATGAAACAACACCCTGGATTTGAAAAAGCAGAAAACAAGCCACTTGCTTAAAAACTCAAGAAAAGTATTTATGGTCTAAAACAAGAGCTAGGAATAAGAATGAAATGGGATGCCAATTGAAGGTTTTACACAAGGCAAAGCCAATCCCTGCCTCTACACATGCTTAGAGGTAAACTCCTGGTTTTACAAGTGAGGAATGATTTTCAAATTATAGAAAGCTGATGATCTGGAGTTTCCCTTGCTTTCCCTGTCATGTTGCCCCATGGGGAGAATAATCCCAGACACTTGAACCTTGCTCAAAGAAGAGTCAACCGGTAACTTCGTAGTGCAATAGGCACAGCATTGTGCCACTTTCTCCTGCATCCTGCCTTAGTTTTCCAATGACCAGAGTTCTACAGGGCTGATGACATTCATTTGTTGGAAGAGGGCAATATGTTCCTGGGGAAGTTGCAACAGGGGCTAAGGGCCATCCTGGCTAGTCTGGTGGGCGGGGGCAGAGGTGGGCAAGGGACTAAGCAGATGCTTGTCCTTTCTCTGTGGAAGGTAGTGGGAGGAGAGTACAAGTGTTTGGTGATCTCTTTTGGCCTTTTTATTTATTTGTAGGACTCTGGGACCTCTCCTTAAAAAGTTCTTGGGACTGTGGAGAGATTGTGGAAAGGTCCCCTTAAAAGGTTCTTGGGACTGCAGGGAGATTGGGGAAAGAGGCTACCCTTGAAGTTAATGCAGGATCTGGGTTCTCCTTTATAGAATTCTAGAGCTTATGTAGGAGTCCCCTGGGTTACCTTCCAATTACAGCTGGCTTGGGAGCAACCCATATCGTTTGGATTGCCCTCAGGGTGATGTGTTTCCCCCAAGGGAAGGCTGAGGTGTCCACTGCTTGGGTGTTCAACCCCATCAAATGTTTAGCGACATCCTGTGAGTAGGAATATAACACCTGTTTAGAGATAGCTAGAAAAAAAATTTAAGGTTTCTAGTTGCTGCAAGCAAAATAAGATCCCATAACAGATATCTGTTGCCTAAGGGAAGTGATCAGTAAATGGCTGAGCATGCAAAGAAGCACTTATAGCTGTATTTCTTTGACCCAATAATATTTGAATCAGGGCGTGGACATGTAGATAAGCGTAGAATTCAGTGTCCATTAATAGAGGTTCATTGAGTACTTATTTAGGTGGGAATTGTTGTGGATTGAATATTGGCAATCCATGAGAAGGCCACATGCCATGCTTCAGCTGAGAACATATATGAAAGTGAATTCAGAATAGAGCTTAGCAGTAAGGAACACCTCTATGATGCTCTGATGAGGGTAGCCTATTTTCTTGCTGTCTAATTTCTTCTGGTTAGTTTTGAGTAATATTGACTCACAATATTAAATGTTTCTTTTTCACAAAGCACTCCTTATGTTTTTGCTATCTTTTAAAAAGTTATATTATGAGGGATTTGCTTCACAGTATTTAGTTCCACGGCCAAATTAAAGCATTTTATTTCTTTGTTCCAATTTCACAGCTCATATGTTCTAGGTGATTATTGCTAACTTTTCAGTATTATGGTGCTTTGAAAATTAACAGGTGATATAACATCTAACAAATGATGACCCAGTGGATATTTTAAATATGATGTTCTAGGAAAGAGGACACCAGATTTTTCAGGTTTAATATTTTCGGAAGGTAAAAGAATTGCTTCTTGTACTGAAACACGAGCTCTGTACTTCTTTGGCTTTCTAGTTTAGGATTATTGCTCTGTTCAGTATGGATCTTTTTGGTGGAGAATTCTTAACTCAACAGTTTTGTATCATAGCTAACTTCAAGTCCATTGAGATGTCCCTGGTGGCCCAGTGGTTAAATGCTGGTACTACAGCCACAAGATTGTGAATTTGATCCTGCTGGTCTCCAGGTTGACTCAGCCTTCCAGCCTTACACAGATCTTTAAAAGGAGTACCCAGCTTGTTGGGGGCAATTAGCTAATACATTGTAAACCACTTAGAGAGAACTTAGCTGATAAGCAGTATAGAAATACATATGCTATTGCTATTGCTATGTCAGATATGCAAGCAACATATTCTGAAATTAATTTGTAATATTAATATGAAGTATACTACCAATCACAAGCATATTCCTCTTCAAAGCAAAGTTCCCCAAAGTGAGAACATTAATATAATGTAATAATCACTGCACAGTGGGCATTCTCTGATTCTGTTTTTCAGGGATGGGGAGGTATATTTTGTCTAAGTAACTGGTTTGGTTAGTTTTAACAATATTTTATAAAAAACAGAATTTGTACAATTTCTAATGCTATAACAAGCTGGATCCAAAGTGGACCCAGGACCTGAGCAACGTGTGGCTGCATGAGCTTGGGGAGCACAAAAAGCCAATAACCTTTCTTCATCTCACTCTTGAAATGGTAAAGCATTTCAACATAATGAAAGCCTGTTCTGTGCATGCACTCTTAGAAGTTCCACTAAGTTCCAAAGCTTGAAAAAGTTAGTTTTCTAGAGTACAACTACACTTGGCTTTCTGTGGCTGTAACTGGTTTTTGAAAGGGCATTTGTCCAAGTAAGTTAAGTTTGCTCTGTCAGTTTGTTCTGTAAGGTTCATTCCTATATACTTATGTAATCCTTACTGAAAATGGAAGGCCTTAAAATCATAAAAGTCATAAAATCATAGAGTTGGAAGGGCTATAAAGACCATGTAGTCCAAACCCATGCCATGTACTGTTCCATCCAACAGTTCTTAGTAGTAATATATTTCCATGTTTATGTACAATCTCTTTTCTTTTAATTTGAATCCATTATTTTATGTTCTACCCTTTGAAGCAGCAGAAAACAAGCTCACTCCATTTTCTACACGGTATTCCTTCAAAAATGCACAGATGACTGCTGTATCTTCTCCAGGCTAAAAATACTCAGCTTCCTTACCTCTGAATAGTCATGTTTTGCATTGTGGTGCTGTCTTTAGGACAGTTAAGCAGTCTCACGATTACAGCACAGTACATTTCTCCTCTTCCGGAGTGTGCTTTTTGTTCACTATTTGCTCAGCCTTTTTTTAAAAAAACAAAAACAAAAAACTACCATTTTTTGAACTATTCTGTAAGTCCTAAGGGAAGGATCTACTTTGCCAAGAATGAGATTTTGCCAAGGATTTTGGACAGAAGATAAAGCACAAACTACAGCTTTTCCAAAATCCTTGCCCAGAGGATTTGAGTGATCTAGCTTTAAAAAGTGCATTTGAGAAACAGACAAGCCTATAAGTCTTGCCAGAAAAAAAAAATACAATTGGAAGAGACCAGGAGTGGCAACTTACCCCTTTTATGGTGTGACACTGTAGGTTTATTTCCAGTCTCTTAAGTTGACTTCCAGCCTTGCAAGACTGGAAATTCCCTCCCAGTGTTTTACTAGGGTTCTTGCCAGCCTTCCAAAGCTGACTTCCACGCATGGAACGACTGGCAATCTCCCAGCTCTATCAGGTATGCTGCCACCCCGCCCCCCGAATTAAGAATCATTTGGACAGGACAGGAGGGACCCTGCCCAATCTCTAAGCGTAAGGAACTTCCACCTCCCCCTTCCCCTGAGTGAGAGGTCCTATGTAGCGTGTGCCAACCCTGGCGTGGAAATGGAGAGAAACGGAGGTTTATAAAAGTGTTTTAATCAAGGCATGCAAATAAACAATATCACACTTGGGAGACCCCCTCTCCCCGGTACACTTAGTTACAGGAATGTACAAAACAGATATAACAGCACAGATACATTCTTAAGATCAGCCAATTCCCAAAATAACAACATTCCTAACGCGACTAACTACTTATTTCTAGTTACTCACAATTAGGTTATAGGCGTAGATGGTCTACAGGAGAAGGGGGGGGGTCCAGGAGACACGGCATGTTGCCAGCTCCACTGACGCAGCTCTCCTCTCTCTCTCTCTCTCTCTCTCTCTGTGTCTCTCTGGCCACATGGCCTCTCAGAAGTTTTATATTTTCCTCCTTGGAAGGATCTGGAAGCCTCTCCAAGATGCCCACCTCTTTTCCTTTTTTTAAATTTTTTTTTTTAAATTTTATTATTTAAAATAAATTTAATATGACAAACCAACGAGTCCAAACATTTAACTAATTTACATACATTTACACAAATACACATATAGGCAAATACTCACACCTACATATAAACAATGACTATTCCTACTCTACTTTCTTCTAAACATAAATCCTACCTAAAATCTCTACAACTTAAAATTAACTAATTTGACTTTTTTTCATAAATCATTGGGTGCTACTAATGCATTCTCTTTTTTTTCTTATCCTGCTTTCTGTTTTCAACTTCTTTAAACTTCTTACTGCAGTTACCTTCTCAGATTTGTTTCCTTATTCTCTAATTTAACGTATATCTTTTATCATATTTTCCTTTCCCTCTTCTGCTTCCTTATCTTTTAGCTACTTCCTTATATAACTAGCTTATATTTACATGTAATAAAATATTATTAAATTTTTTTAAACCTATATCCCTTCTTTCTCTCTCTCTAATTTCTCCTCTCTCCTCACCAATTTAATCATATAATCCCATCAAGGCATGTTCTCCCCTTTTCCCTATCCACATAGCATCCAATATTTCCCATTCTTGATTGAATGTAACATTTTTTTTATTTTGAAATTTTTTAAAGTTAACTTATCCATTATTGCTAATTCATATAACTTATCTATCCAATCTTCTAATATTGGGATTTGAGCATTTTTCCAATATTTTGCGTAGACCATTCTTGCTGCATAAATCATATAATATAATATTCTTGAATATTTTTTCCTTATCTTCAAATCTATCCCATCCACTATATTTAATAAATATATCTCTGGCTTCATTATAAATTTAACCTTTAAATATTCTTCTATGTGTTGATGTATCTGAACCCAATACTCCTTAGCTTTCTTACATCTCCACCACATATGAAAATAATTACCTATCTCTTGACATTCCCAACACTTATTAGTTTTACCCTTATGCTTTTTTGAAATTTGCAATGGTGTGAGATACCATCTACAATATTGCTTAAAAATTTTTCCTTAAATTAAATAACATTTTGTAAACTCTTGATTTTTTTCCATACATTCTCCCATTCTTGTAATCCTATTGGACGACCAATATCTTGTGCCCATTTTATCATATTAGTTTTAATTACATCTTTCTCTAATTCTAAATTCAAAAGCAATTTATAAACTTGACTGAGGGGTCTTTTTACTCCTGCTTTCATTATTACATCTAATTCATCATCCTCCAATGAGATTCCATTCTCTTTTATGTCTATCTTAAATTTTTCTCTCAATTGTAATTGAAGTAACCAATGTGTCTCAAAACCTTCTCTAATTAATTCTTCCTTACTCTTCAACACAATATCCGCCCCTTATTTTCTTATGTCTTTATAAGTTATCCATTTTTAGTTTTAATTTTTTCCAAACGGTAGAACGCCTCATGCGGAGAAACCCAATATGGTAATTTTATATATAATTTATTTCTTACCTTTATCTATATCCTCAATATTGTTTTCCTAATCAGATGATCCATGAATATCTTATTATTTTTCTGCTTTTCATACCAGAGATATGCATGCCAACCGAAATAAAGGTTAAAACCTTCTAAATTCAACAGTTTTGAATTACTTAATGTTACCCATTCTTTTAACCAAATTAATACAGATGCTTCATAATATAGCTTTAAATCAGGCATATTTAATCCCCCTTTCTCCCTCACTTCTTTTAAATATTTCATTTTAATTCTTGGCTTTTTACCTTTCCCGGGATAAAATTTATTTTAAATCTTTTTCCCACCCCCTAACGGATTCATTATAATAGGTATATTCTGAAACAGAAACATCATTTTTGGTAAAATATTCATTTTAATCACTGAAATTCTCCCTAACAATGATAAATTTAATTTTTTCCATTTCTCTAAATCACTTCTAATTTTATTCCATACTTTTTTATAATTATTATCAAATAAATCCGAATTATTTTTGTTAATAGTACACCTAAATATCTTTTTTTTTTCGATATTTTAAACTCTGATTTTTCTATTAATTCTTTTTCCTGGGGAATCGTATATTCTTGGTAATTATCAATGATTTTTCTTTATTTATTTTAAATCCTGCTACCTCCCCAAATTGTTCTAAAATTTCCATCAATTTTGTAATACTTGTAAGGGGAATTTTCTAAAATTATCACTATATCATCCGCATAGGCCTGGATCTTAAACTCATATTCCCTTATTTTTTTTCCCCCTTTAATTTCCTTATTATTTCTTATTTTATTAATCAAAATTTCCAAATACATTATAAAAAGTAATGGAGAGGGGGGCATCCCTGTCTTGTACCCTTCCTTATCCTAAATTGTTTTGATCTTTCTCCATTTACTATTAAACATGCTTTTTGTTCTGTATAAATCGCTTTAATCCAATTTTTAAATCTTTCACCCATGCCAATCATACTTACCAATTCTAACATAAATTCCCAATTTACGTTATCAAACGCTTTTTCTGCGTCCAAAAAAATTAAGGCTACTTTTTTTTGATTAAATTTTTGATAATATTCAATACTACCCAAAAATTTACCCTAATATTACCCCCTTAAATACCTTCCAGGCAAAAAACCATTTTGTTCATCTTGAATCCAATTAGTCAATATCTTCTTCAATCTACCTGCCAAAATCAGAGCAAAAATTTTATAATCAATATTCAAAAGGGAGATCGGCCTGTAATTTCTCTTATCTTCTTTATCCTTCCCCCCCCTTTTTTGGAATTAATGCGATATTCGACTCTTTCCATAAATTTGGGGAAAAATTCGCTGTTTAATAGAGTTTAAAACCTGAACTAATAAAGGTATAGCAAATCCTGAAATATCTTATAATATAATACTGAGAATCCATCTGGTCCAGGACCTTCCCTACCTTTATACTTTTAATTGCCTCTCTTATTTCCTAACTCATGATTGGTTTATCTAATTCATTTCTTTGACTTTCTGTTATTTTATTAATTTCACTTTGTTGAAGATATTTAACAATTTTCTTTCCTTGTTCTGATGTACCCACTCCATTTCTATACAATTCCTCAAAGTAATCTACAAAAACTTTTTTTTTTTTGGTTTGTTGCAATATATGTTCTGTCCTCCTCTAATTCTACTAATATTACGCTTTTCCCTCTCTTTTCTCACTTTATATGCTAACCACCTTCCTGGTTTGTTAGCTTGTTCAAAATTTCTTTGTTTTACAAATTTCAACTTTTTATCAATTTCTTCTACCGCCAATGCCGCTAATTGATTTTGTAGTACTTTAATTTCTTTCTGAATCTTATTATCCTGAGGTTTCTTCTTTAATTCTCCTTCTTTTTCTTGAAGTCTTTCTTGTATTTGTTTTTCTTTCTGTTTTCTACATTTACTAATCCAAGCTTGCTGGTTTATAAAAAACCCTCTCATTACTACTTTACTTGTTTCCCATACCGTCTGCACTGATTGGCCTTTATCCACATTATTCTCTATGAAAAATTTTATTTCCTCTTTTGCTTTCCCAATTATAACCTCTTTTTATGTAATAAACTATCATTTAACCTCCAATAAAACTTATTTTCTCCATATTGGACTGACATTAATTGGGGCAGTGATCAGATATAGTTCTGGGGAGTATTTCTATTTTTGTAATATCTTTTATCATTTCTGCTGATACAAAAAACATATCAATTCTGGGACCAAGTCTTATGATGGTCTGAATAACACGTATAGTCCTTTTTTTTCCCCCTTTTTTTTCCTCCATACTTCTACTAAAGATAAGTATTCTAACAAATAAAAAAAACCCTTTCGGAAATTTTTCCCCTGATTAGCTTTACCCATTTCACCCCCTTTTACCTGATCTTTTTTGCTGGGTTTATGACCCCATTCCAGCCCCCATCAAAATAATATTCTGATTTTTTAATTCTAATAATTTTTCTAACAAATGTCGATAGAATTTGGATTTATTTTCTAATGGGTCATATACTGCCACTACTAACAATTTCTGATCCATAATTGTTACCTCCACCACCACACAATATCCTGAATCATCACTATATAATTTTTTTGCTTCATATTTATTTTTTATATAAATTAAAACCCCCCCTTTTTTTCCCCCTTTTTTAGATGATGAAAAAATCTGACCTAATTTTGGGTTCTTAATATAATTTAAATCTTTTTCTTTCATGTGGGGTTTTGGATTGCTATAATGTCTAAATTAAGTTTTTCTAAATAATGAAAAATACACCTTCTTTTTATAAGGGGGGTTATCCCCAAAAATTCCAAGATAATTTTATCTTCATTTCTTTATATTTATTTGTAGTGTATCCTATTCAATTTCTTGGGTTTTCTCCTCTGGTCCCTCTAATTCCAAGTCTTGTACTGACCCTACTTCTTCCTCCCCTTCTTCTGTCAGTGCGGGCTGAGGTCAAACAGGGGGCCCCCCCGGAGGTGGCCACCAGCAGCGTCCCCCAAAAGTCCCACCGGGCGCTGCAGCCAGCAAGGGCCTTGAACTGAGGGTTGCCTTAACAGCAGGCGTCAACGGAAATAACAAGGGGTTGCCTCACCCCGAACACAAAATGGTTACTGCACCTTTAACACAGGGTAGGGTCTGGGTAGAGCCGGGCAGCGGAACGCAACACGGGTGGGCTGGAACAAGGCACGGGCGACAGATGCACAGGAAGCCCGACGGTTGTTGCTCCGTGCCTTCCCCAGCCCCGCGCCCGCCTAAAAAGGCCTGCGGGCCGGGCTGCGGCCAATCCGCGCTGAGCACGTGGCCAGGCTCGCAGCTGTGCTACAGCTGGGAGCTCCCTGCCCCCCGGTGTTTCTCCTGCAGCCACCAGGAGCGGCAGCTGGCCTCCTTGAGCCGCCGACGCTGCTGGAACGGTGGCGGCGGCGGCGCGGCGGCCTCAGCATCTTCCCAGGCAGCCTCGCGAGTAGGTGGTGCCCCGGTGAAGGGGGGGGCCCCCCTCCTCCCACGGGTCCTCGTCCGCCACGCCCCGTGGCCTGGGGACCCGGGGCCCGGGGGCCTCCACAGCGCTGGGCCGATCCGGGTTGTCATCGTTGGCCTCTGCCACACCAGGGAGACCCTCGCCGGGATCGGGGTCCCCCCCGCGGTGTCCTGGCGATCCCTCCCCGGGGGCGGAGCCATCTGCGGCGACCGCACGGCCCCCGTTGTCGGCTGCGACCTCCGACGGGCCTGGCCCCGCCTCCTCCTTCTCGGAGGTAAAAGCGGCGCGGCCTCTGCAGCGCCTGCTGGGGCGACGCCCGAGGCCCTGACATCTTCTTCCTCCTCTTCATCTGCTACTTCACCTTCTTCTTTTTGCACCCTTTCTGAATCTTCTTCTTTCCTCATTCTCTCCAATTCTCTTCTTAATTCTTTCCTTATTTCTTCTTTCCCCAAATTGTTTTAATGTCAGTGATGTCTCTCCATGACCTATCTCTTCCGATCTATTCAATTCTTCTTTATATTTCTTCCAAAACTCTTTCGCTTTCCTCGTAGTATTTAATATAAACCTCTTCTTTTCCAGACAAAGGAAATCCCCTCCGTCCTTTCCCAAGTATATCTTATACCTTGTGATCTCAATTGTTGTGTCAGAAAATTGTATTCCCTCCTCCTTTTCAACAGGACCAGATGCACATCTTTATAAACTTTGACTTCATTTCCTTCTACAACCAATTTTTTCGAGTAGCTACTTTGAATAACTACATCCTTTACCCTTTCTCTAAGAAAATATAGGGGATGTCCCGTGGTATATTTTTCTTCTTTGCTCTATTGAATTAATACGAAAAATCCTATCCAGTTCCAAATCCAACTGTTCAGGTGACTATCCTATAAAATTGTCCCAAAAGGTTTGATTTTCTGATACAAATTTTCTTGGGGACTTTCCTAGCCTCCCCGATCTTAATTGATTTATTTCTATTCTTCATGTCCATTAATAATGTCATTCTTTCCAATTGATCTGTTCTTTGTTCTATTCTCGTTGTTTGAACCTCCATTTTACTCATCCTTTCTTCCACCTGTTCCCCCCTTTTTTATTCGCCAGTTTTAATTCCTTATTAATATTATCCAGCTTTGTGCTAAAGGTCTCCAACTCTCTTTTAAGATCTGTTTTTATTTCTGATCTAATTTGCTTCACTTCCGTTCTCATTTCTTTCATCTCATTCTTAAAAGTCATCGTTAGTTTCCTTAAAATTTTTCCCGTAATGTCCAAATCCTATATTTTGTGTCATATTTTTGTTTAGCTATTACTGTTTTTTCATCCATACTAGGTAGTCTGATCTCCGTTGAAGTTTTCTTTTGGACCAAAGACTGGATTTGCGGGTTTTTCCCCCAGCCCTGCCCTTTCTTTTTCCCGCTGCCCTCATTTTGATTAAAATTTTTTTATTTATGTATCTTAATATGTATAATTTTCTTCCTATATAATCTTTACCAATCCTTCCTGTCCAGTCTAATTTAGCTTCCTCTTATTAATCTTTTATTTAACAGCTTATGCCTTCAAACCTCTATAACTTTAAATTTCCTTCTTTTATTTTAAATTTAAATTTATCCACTAAAATTCCTTATGTTTCTGTCTCTATCCTCTACCCTCTTATCTATACTATTTTGTACTTTGTTTTCTTATCTAGAGTTACCCCCTTAATGAAATATAACAATAAATTATATAACCACTCATCAAATGAATTATATAAAATATATAAAAAAAAATATACACTGAAATATAAATGAAATATATTATAATAATTAACAGTTAATCAACAATTAATCAACAATTAATACTTAATAGACAGGCTATTTATTTAAACCCCAAAACTTTCAATCTGTTCTCACCATTCTCCCCACTCTACTTTTTTATCTTTCACTCCCAGTTTACACCTCCAAAATTCAGTTCCCTCCTCTTCCAAAAATAACACTCAAATAATAGTAGCAGTGCAAGCCATCTCAAGTAATATCAACATTAATATCAACAACTGTTAGCTACTCCTATGATTTCCTTATCTTTCTTAATTACAACCGTCAATTAAATCTATTGTATATATAGTATATATGTATATATCTAAGTCTTACGCTTATAAGGTACAAAAATTTCACAGCACACTTATCTTAATACACATAAGAAAATACTTGTAACAACCCAACAGTTAACTGTATCAACTTGACCGGCTCGACCTTCTAATCTTCTGTAAATTCCTTCGTCTATCCAAGGTTAAATGTACTCTCCCCTTTTTTCTTCGATCTTCCCCCGTGTGTCACCTCTTATATCCAGTACTTTATTTTTATTTTTATTTTTTTTTTTTTCTCCCGACTCCCTTTTCCACCTTCAAAACCCTTTTTTACATTTACTTTCCAGTTCTTATTTGAATCCAAAACAATGTCCAATTCGCTTTCTTTCTTAATACCTTTAATGCTCTTAAACTTCTTTCTAAATCTTTCATAAATTTTAAAAGTCTATCTATTTCTTCTGTCTTTTTCTCTTTTCCTCTGCGAAGACCAATTCGCCGCTTCTTTTCGCTGTCGCTCACTGTCTCTTGCTGTCTCTCTGTCTCTCCGTCGTTCCTCCTTTCAGTCTCAACCGTCTCTAACAGTCTCTGGTCTCCTCCATTACTCCTCCATTACTCCCGTTGTTCCTCTTTAAATCAATCAATCTTCTATTTCTACGTTTTCTGTTTTTTAGATACTTTCTTTTTCAAGTTCTTTCTTTATATTCTGATTTTTCCCAAATCTGCAGTATTAAAATCTTACAATATTACCATATTAGCTACGATGAAGCAACTTTGCTTTCGTCTTTTTCCCTTTCCCCGTGAGTGGCCGTATTGTTACAACTTCCACGCTGTTACTTTATTACTTTATTTCACAATGTTCCCCCCAAATATTTCAGTCAATATCTTATCTTTCTTCTTTCTATTTCCTTCAGGTATATATTCTGTCCCATAAATACTTTCCTCTTTAAGCCGAAATATTTAAGCTCCCACGATTGCTTTCTATGCCCGGAGATCCCCGTCCTCCAGGACTCGCTGCTTTCACTGCTCACGGTTTCCCCCCTCCGAGACCTGTCTCTCTATTTCCTTCAAACTGAGATCTTCTTTAACTTTTAACCCAGCAGAAGTAAGTCAGTTCCCACTTACCCAATGATATTCGTCGCTTTTCTTCTTCTAAAGATTTTCTAATCAGTGGTGCCGTTGCTAGCCTGTCCCGGCTGCCCAGCGAGGTTATGGCGGCTCTACGGTCCCCTCAGCTCTCCATGTCTCTCTTCTTCTCTCTCCGATCTCTCTTCTCCGAGCTGGATCCGGACCCCCTTCAAGCCTCCTCCGCGAGCCCCTTCTCACAAAGGCTCGGTTTCCTCTAGTTTTTTTTTTACTTTGTCAAGGAAAATTCCGACCTCGCTGTGGCTCGGAATCCACTCGCCTCGTGGATTCCGTCCGAACGCCGCTCAGCCTCCACCGGAAGTCCCACCTCTTTTCCTTTTGGTTGGTCAATTCTCACCTTGTGACCTGTGATGCTGACCCTTTCCTTTTGGTTGGTCAACTCTCACCCTGTGACCCTTGATGTAATCCCAACACCTCATTAACCCTTGGTTTACCTGAAGAGGGAAGTATCTCCCTTTGATAAGCCTAGATAATGGGAAGCCCCATTATCACATATGGACAGAAAAAAAGTAATTTGGGCAGTTTGGAAGAGCTGATGGCTGAGGAACATTGCTAGTCCTCAGCATTGCCACTCCTCTTGCCTATGTAGAAAAAGGACTAAAGTCAATGCTTTTAAATTCCTTCTGTTTAAATTCCTTCTCTTTTAAATTCTTAAATTCCTTCATTTAAATTCTTTCCCCTTCTTTTTCCTGATATTTGATTTTTTTTCTGTCGAGATTTCCAGTTCATGGATAATCAACAAGAAAATGATACAGAAGTCTGAAGAGTGTAGCTAAATCAAGATTTTTAAAAAATCTGACATACTTTATGATAATGTTAGTGCAGTATGAAAATAAGGTCATAAAACTATCTGCTCAGAAATCTAACTAAAATTAGGTAATTCTAGATACACATGCCAGGGAATAAACCCCTTTGAGTGCAGAGAGACTTGCATCTGAATAGATATGCATACTGAGTCTTCTTAAATCAAATGGAAAAACTTACAATTAAGTTATTGAGGACAAAACAGGCCTACTTCTAAATAAGTCCTTTTGAACTCAGTGGCATTTCCCCCCAGTACATTTGTTTGGTTTTACAGCAATAGTCATTTCTAATTTTAGCTGAATAAGAGGATATTCAGCCCTGCACGGTCCTATAAAGTGGGAAATCAGAAGTCTGTAAAAATGGAATTTGTAAGGAAATTTGTAAGGATATGAGGCTTTATAAGGAAATATTTCAAACTACTCAAGTTACTGTCCTTTGTTAAGTCCAAAAGGAGCTGTCACTTTCCCAGATTATCAAATATATAAAAGTCAAAGTTTGTCTGTGTCAGGCAAAAACCTCATATAATTGGCAGTGCCAGGTGAAGACCTCATGGTTGGCTGGCTCTGAAGATTCTATGGAATCCTGGGGTTTGCATTTTAGGGAGGGGCCTTTAGAATTCTCAGCCAGAGAGCTCTTGGGTCTCAGTCAACTGTGTCTGTATTGAAGAGGCCAGTTGCTATGGAGATGAGGTCTAGCTGCAAGGAGGAGGGCAGTGCATTCCTTCAGGAACCCAACCTCTGTGTTAATAACTCTGAATACAGATTGGACTGGGGAATATGGAGAAAAGTTATAGGTACTGGATAAGACAGTTTGGGGAATTTGAGACACAGGATCTCAAATTTTTCTAACAAGTATTACCTATGAAAAAATAAAATCCCAGGCAATGCTGGGTATATACACTAGTTTTTTTATAACTGCTGATGTACAGTGTACTGTAATTATACTAACTGTCTGTCTAGTCCAGTAGTCTATTTCGAATAGCCAGCCAAGTGTTCCTGGAAAACAATCAATGAACATTTTGAAAGGGATGACAGCCATTTCCATCACCTAATAATCTGAATCTGGATGTTCTGTGTGGTTATTGTGGCTAATAGCAGTGAGAGACAAATTCACAGACAGTAGAACTAAAACCTTTAGTCCTTTTAGTGACCATTCTACCCAGCTTTATTGCTGGGAGAGATGAGACAAGAGAGCCTACTCCATCACTTCCACTTGGCTTGTCAGCAATATGCTTCCTCCTCTCTGAAACCAGTCTTCTTGGTTGATTATTTCAATTTGTCTTTACTGAACTGGAAGATATCCCCCTTTCATGGAATTTTCTCTTATTTAACATCTTGTACATTGAGGGGCAACTTTGTGCCACATTCTAGAAACTTGGTATGGCTCTTAGAAAAATGCTTCCCATTCTCCTTCATCTGATGTGTAGGGTGATGATGATGGTGATGCAATTTGACATGTTTTATTCAAGTTTTTTTTATTGTTTCTGTTGCGTATCTATGGTCCTTTTTAAAAATTTAGTATACTGCTTAGAAAATTCTAAATGCATGATAATGATGATGCCAATGGACATTAACACATTTAGCTGTACTGAATTTGATATATTGTGTCTTGTGAGAAAGAAAAGTATTTTATTTGTCCTGACCTTCATGCTATATGTGTAAACTCCTGGCCTTTTATGTGGGAAATATGAGAAATGAATCCAGATTGTCCATGTGTAGTAATGGCAAATATTTCTAGTATCTTCATTTAGCTTCACAAATTTGTTTTTTTCCAGTTTGTTTACCTCCAGGAATATATTTATTGAAAATGCAGTTCATCTTCTCTTTCTTCCTAGGGCTGTGCTGTCTGAAAGTAATGGTTCATGAAGCTCTCTTGTCCGTTCAATAAGGATCATGATCTGTCAAGGCACTGAGATGTATGTATGAATGTCTGCCTTTAAAAACTGGTTCTAAAATAACTTAACAAAAGCTCTTCTTCTCTCCTAGGCTTCATTCAGACTTGTTTTCATAGCTTCTTCTTTATGCAGCTCCTATAAACATAACCAGGCAATATATGGAAGAGCCAACTACCTAGGAGATACTTTAAACAAGACACCCAGGACAGATTTGAACAGAGTTTGGAAAAAATTATCTTTCGGAACTGTGACTGTAAGAATCAACAAGCCAGCAGAGATTCTGGGATTTTGGACATTTATATTTTTTCTTCTCCTGCTTTTTTGTAATGCTTACCCCAGAGGTAGTCTGCAGGCCATATGCAGCTTTCCTGAGGCCCCACTTCTAACTATTTCCCCCCAACTCCTAGTCCCTCCTTTAAAAAAGAAAATCTAAAAACAAACTCTGTAAAACAGGCTAGGAATTGCAATGGAATGGCCAGTTGCACCCACTAGAAGGTGCAGCTGGTCCTTTTAGAACAATTGGAGGAGAAGATATTCAAGGGACATGCCGTGGAGCGGTGGATGCAGTTCTCTGAAGTCCTACTTGGATTGATGCCTTACGAAAGTTGCCCATCCCTGAGCATGACAAATGAAGAGAACTAAAACTCTTGCACTCTCCTTTGTGGTACTTGGGTTGGTCCTAATAAAGGTATTGCTCAACTGTAGATTTTGGATTTTCTTTTCTGATGAGGTATTAAGGCTGTCTCTACTTTCTATGTACACTTGAAAATGTAATGGTTGAGGCTGGTATTGGAATCACAACCAGCCATTCTGTTCCTGAAAGGCAGTGGTGCAGCTGCCTGGGGGAGGCAGTTTAAGGTGAGTGCCCCAAAAAGGAATTTTGCCCCACCACATTAAATTTTCCTTCAGTCTCTAAATATCTAACATTCCAGGGAACAGAAAACTTAGAAATCCCTAGAAGTCTTGTATTTGTTGTTTTCCCATTCCCTTGGCAATTTTGGCTGCCCCTTTTCTTTGGATACCAAAAGTGTTTTTCTGAATGGCTGACTGAGGTTTTAAGTTATAGAAATATGGGTACCAAAGGAAACTTTCATTGGGGGCATAAATCTTATTTGAGAAAGGACAATTCCCTGCCTTCAGGAGTGTAACAATATTTATTTTAGCCCCGGCACACTAAAGTTTTGCTTAATATTTTTCTAATACAGCTATTGTTCCCACTTCAACATCATTCTAGATATTTTTGCAAATATCTCTTTGTCTTTACAAATTTGTCATCCGTTTGGTAATCTGAACATACATAAATAGCCACTAGTTTTCCGAAGGCATTTTTTTTAAAAAAAATGTTTTTCATTATTTGCTGTCTTTCTTGCTTTCAGGAGCTTGAAGACTGGTCTACTAGTGTTTCGTCCAGTGTGTTTTCCTATGTTAATCTTGATTTAAAAGTGGTGTATGTGTATGTCAGGTGAGGATGAAAGCCAGCATGTAGAAGTAAACGCTAAGCACTTGACTGTACAATGACTATCATTTAATATATAATAACTTCTGATAAATGGCCCATTAATGTCAAAGGGAAAGCTTTTCAATCAGGCTCTTACCCTGCAAGTAAAAGGTACTTAATCAGTGAAATTATATTTCTTTCTGTGTGTTTATTCCTTAGGCACTGGTCTTTGGAGATGCATTATTCCAATCTAGACTTGCCACCTGTTGAGAAACACTGACACAAAAAATAATACAAGTAATTTGTAATCACGTAACTGTTCCTGAAAGATGTCTTATGTCCTAAAATGCAGGTTCCCAAAGATGGCAGTAATGCTTTAGCTGTATTGTTCTATTGTTCAAGAATCTTTCATAAATGAAATAACTGTAAGATGTTAAAATGAATGCAGTGAAAGGGAGTCAGTGAGAACAGAATTATGGTAAAACCTTTTCTTTGCTTTCTCCATGGGCAGTATAGCTATTTGTAGTAAATTTTTGTATTTCTATTCATGGGATAAATGGAAGACAAGTGGCTTTATCTGTGATTGGAACATGGGAGTTTGTGAAAGACAATATGAGGTCCTCTTAAAAGCTCATTAAAAGAAGCCCACTTTCTATTACTGAGCTGCTGTACAAGCTCCAGTAGAAGACAAAATGTGTATCAGCCATCATCTCTTTGTGTTCCTATGTGCCTGGTAGTGAACCAAACAAAGGAAATACACAAGTGCACCTCCTTTCTTTTGTCAAAAGCATCTGGAAGGAACAATTTGGACCAGGGTTCCATTGTGGGTCAAGAGAGGAGAGAAGGCAGTCTTAACTCTTTCTTGCTGTGGTCATTACCCAGATAATTTCACCACAGAGATATTAATTTTTGCAAATAGGAAAGCTATAGAGGCTCAAATTGGGAACACTACCTCTTAGGCTGTGTGGCTGTTCCTCCTTTAGAAAATGCAAGCAATTCAATTTCATCAGTTTTCCCCCTAAGCATCTAATAGAAGCTCTGAGTAGAAAAACTGGTTTAGATTGAGATTATGGGAGTCCCTCCTAGACCGAGAACAGGAAAGTCACAATGCTCAATTCTCTATTTTGAAAGTACAAAGTCAGAACTGTAATGTCAGAACTGTGTCAGTTCTGAATAATGCTCACATGCTCCTAGTTGAAATAGGTTTTCTTTATATTTTTGACTAGGCTGTAGATGCTTATAGATGTTGGTTTATGGAAAGAAAACCATTAGGAGCTCAGCTAGGTTATCTACTGGCTGGACAGGGAACCAGCATGATGTAGTGGTTTGAGCATTGGACTCTGGAGACCATAGTTCGAATCCCTGCTCAGCCACAGAAACCCACTGGAAATAATTTTTGCTCAGCCTCAGAGGAAGGCAAGGACATACCCTCTCTTAAAAATCCTGTCAAGAAGATCCTGTAATAGATTTACCTTAGAGCTGCCATAAGTCAGACAGGATTTGAAAGCAAACAACAACAACAACAGTGGTTGGAGTTGATGATCTCTTCAGACATGTTGGCACTTTTTTCTGCTGTATCAGCCAAGGGCAGGTTTAATTTTGCATAGGTCATTATCTCTCACTGTCTTGCCCTCTCAATTCACATTATTGCAGCAATAACACTAGCCACACCTCCCAATTATGACAGTGATAATATGCACAAATGTTTCCAAAGATGTAACACATTAGTTCATACATCCCCAGTATCAAAACATTAGAACCCTGCCTGTGTCCCATCTTGCTGATATTCAGTAGCAAGGAAAGCTGGCATTCCATCTTAATGAGGTATGTAAATGAAGGCTTTGTTGGCTGCTCTAAAGTATGCAGATGAGAAGGGCTAAGGTAAGCGTTGTGTAAGCTTTGACTACCAGTCAGGGTTGTGTGTAATTGCACAATTTTTCTCTGGTAATTTGGACTGGGTAGCTACTATGAGACAGTTGATAGACGTTATCTGCTGGCAAGCGTACAAGGAAGATTACCTTGGAGAACTGGTAGAGCTTTTAGAGGGGGATCCAGGCAAAGGAGATCCAAAGAGTACCTGATCAATCAGAATTATTTTCCCATTAGTGGTCTAAGGAGAATTTACTAATCCCCGCTTTTCCCACAGCAGTTGTGGGAGCTGACGCTGGGGTAGATGTCTTATAGACAATGGCACTGGCACTTTAGTCAACTCTTGTTAATATTGCTTAGAAGAAAGCATTTGTAAACCAATCTGAATGTTTCATAATTTAAAACCCCTAAAAGAGGGTCATCATAAATCAAAATTGACTTGATGGCATGTTATCACATGTATGCATGCTATGGTTCAGGCCATCCAATAATTCAATTCAATTCAATTCATTTCATTTCATTTTAACAGGCACCAAAGCTGGTGGAAACTTAATGTGGCCACACGGACTAAAGTTGACATTCAAAAAGTCCACTATAATTGCTATTTGAAATTAAGGAGGTTTACTGATTTTGAATTGTGCTGCTATTATTTAAGCAAGAATAGTCCAGCAATACTGAATGTGCATGCTTCTTTCCTGAAGCAGGGGAAAAAAAATACTGAAGGTGGCATCAGGAGAATACTTCTCTAACAAGTTGTAACTTAATAAAGGCTAATTAGGATAGTTTTAGAAACAGTGAAATTAATTAGGACCTTTCCACTTTTTTTTTAAAGAGAGAACAAAACCTGATGAAGGAAATCTATAGACACAAATTGCCTTTGCTTCAATTTACTGCTGTGCTTTCAAAGTAGTCTTCTAGAAGCTATTAGCTGTACAATTCCCATTAGAGCTGGAGACTTTAAGTCTGATTCTGTTAGCCGCTTTGCAAATGAAGGAGGAAATAGGCTAACAGGTTTTCTTTAAAAAAAAACCCTGGAAAGATCATTATGTTGTATGTATTTACTGCATTGGGAACATATAACATAACCATCCCAGAATAGTACACTGAAAATTTTAGTGCTTTAGCTTATGAATTTTTTATTAGTGGGGTTCCATGTCCAGTGGTTATTCTTACCGTTTTCCCCATAGCTGTAGGACTCCCAATGTTTCTGCCACAACAAAACAGCTGAGAAATTGTAATATCAAAATTGTTTCCCTAAGTTTGATTATATTTCACAGAGGAGGAATTAGAGCACAAGATCCGACTGAAAAAGAAATAACCACTTCAGGCCAATTAAAACACTATTATCAATAACCTGGTTTAAATGCTCAAGGCCTGTTTCACTAAGATGCTCTTTGCTTGCCAAGGAAAGAACAAGAGACAAGGGGCATCTTAATTACTCTTGTTCAAGAGTTGCGGAGTTTGGGAGCAATCACTGAGGATGCCCTTTCTTGCAATCCTTACCCAGTATGTTTCTGGTGAGGGCAGGATGAAGAGAGAGGCTTCCTGCAAAGATCTTTATAAGCAGGCAGTCTCCTGGGAGGATTTTGGCCTTTCAGATAGCTTGAAAGTCCTATCAGCAACGCTGATTCTGTCATTAACCACCATGGGGCATCTACTGTGATGTAACACTTCTCTCTTGTGTTTCTCCTGTATAAGAAAGTCTCTCTTGCTCTGAGGATAGTAGTACTGATGATCTCCATGATAGAGGTGTGTCAAATGCTTTCTGAGTTTTAATGCAGTGGTATCAAGAAGACAAATCCATTTTGTGGACAGGATTCAGCACCTTGGGTAGTTTTTTTTGAAATCTGGAATAAAACCCAGAGCAGATTCATTAAACCCCTGACATATAACCCAGTGGCCACCACAGTCAGAGTGTGGGTGTGGGTGGCTAGTGCCACTGTGCATAGCTCTTCACAGCCACACTTCAGCAGTGATGACAGAGGTAGCTTTCAGGTACCTTGGTTTCCTTCTGTGCTGAACTGCCGCTGCTACTTGTACGTCATTCTGAGTAGATAAGCTCCACAAGTACATCTTCTAGGGCAGTGGTTCTCAACCTGTGGGTCCCCAGATGTTTGTGGACTTCAGCTCCCAGAAGCCCCAGCCACTATGGTCAATGCTCAGGGCTTCTGGGAGCTGAAGTCCACGAACATCTGGGGACCCACAGGTTGAGAACCACTGTTCTAGGGGGCATGTTCCCAGAAGAGAACTAGTAGCCAGTGAAACTGTTGTAAGTGAAGCTGCTGATGTAAGTTACATGCTTCCAGGAGTCAGCCTGGCCAACAGTTCTGACCAGCTGAAGATTCTTGAACACTTGTCAAAGTTAATTCTAATATTCTGTCTTCCCACTTGCTTTTAGAACAAATGGGACTTAGACAGGGCAGGATTTCTTGCATGCTAAAGTCCTCTGTTTTCCTTTTAAAGGCTCCCCATTTGGTCTTCTTAAGTTCCTAGGGTCATAGGTCTTATAAATGACCCTCCTCTGAGTCTTCTTTCTCTCTCCTCCATATTTCTTATTTTGGTTCTTCTTCCTTCTGTCCAACCATGCTTCACATCTCCCTCAAGAAGATGGTAAGTTAAGGATGAAGCAACTATCTTAACATAATCTTTTCATTAGACAGGATGTAGGCTTCCCAATGCAGGTGTACATGTAAAAGCCATTAGTAAACTTTTTCTAACTTTGTAACCTGCAACTGACTGTCTTGTTTTGTTTTTTGAGTCAGTTTCAGTTCAGGGAAGCAACACAGGACTGAAGTGTGCCTTATCTGCTACTCTGCTAAAAGAAGGCTGATTCCTAACAGTGCTAGCTTTCATAGAATTTCCAAAAATGGTTAACACCCTGGGAAACTCTAGTTTGCAACAGTTACAGTAGTCCAAATGAAACTAGATCTAACTTAAACATGTGCCACCACAGCTAGATCATATGTCTACAGGAAAAGTTGCAGTTGGTGTGCTAATATTGGTTATGCAAACACTTCTAGCTACTGCTAAATGTAGGCATCTAGAGTGAGGGCTAAATACAGATACACACCCAAGCTATGAATCTAGGTCTTCAAGGGAAATAGGAACCCACACATCAATGACTGAATTGTTGGAGAAACTAGAGGAATTCAGAATTCTGAAGGCACAGCTCTAAATCTAACTGTAGACTGCAGGATTCCATAAGATGGAACAATGACAATTAAAGTAGAATCATAGCACTATAACTGTGTGGTGAGACAGGGCCCTAGAATTTAGAATAATGGTTAGAACTTCTACAGGTAGACCCTCTTCTAGAGAGTAACCCTTTACATAGGAAGGACAAAAGAATCAGGGACAGAATGGGCATGGATTTTGTGAACTCCTCCATACATCTGCCTTAAGCTTTTATAGGACATAAATGGGAACACCTGAGAAAGGTTTACATTCCTGGTGGCTTGCATGTGTGAGTGGAGGGTCTGAAAGAGTGTAAAATGTCAGGAAAGGCCTGAGTTGAGAAGGCTGGAAAAAAAATAAGTTGTCACTCTTTTCCATTTAAAAGTGAATATTGAAATCAAAGCTAGCCAAGCATTAAGCAAATGCATGAGAGATTTTGAAGGAAGTGAAAAGCAGTAACATATTTTCAATCTCTCTCTCTCTCTTACTCGCACACTCTCTTTCTCTCTCTCTCTCTCACACACACACACACATTCTGAAGGAAGTGTGTGATATTTTAATTTGCCTGTTTACCCCTCTTAATGACTAAACTCTTAAAGACTAAACTCTTTAGTCTCCTTTGATTTTACTTTGAGCAGGAATCCTTCCTAAAATTATCCTTGCCCAAAGGACTATTCATCCTCACTTAAAGCAATGGATCCCTTTAGATGTATGACTGGAAGTGACTTTAAGATGTCCTTCAGTTAATCTTTTTGCCTCAGGGATTGACTACACCTAAACTAATCCAAACAAATACTTGTCTAGCTGTGCTTAATCTTGTTTGCATTTTGAAACTTCTCTACCTCATAGCAGGTTCCCCCACTTCTCTTGCTCTTAAAATGTAGCCCTTTGGGTGCTATCCATTTTATTATAATAGGCTTTGTTCCTCCTCTTTAATCCATCCCTTTGCCCAGTCAGGAGAGTAAGCAGATTTTTTTTTTTTTAATGGGTAAATCCAGCAGGGGAAAAACTACTATTTTAACTTCAGTTTTTCTTTTTATTTCCTTCCTCCTTTTTGTCTTGTGTATCTACCATTAAGCATGGTTATATTGACACAGGCATTTAGTTGAGAGATAATACAACCCACAAATAAGTCTTGATATGTGTGCATGTGTTTTAACAAAGTACTGTATCTTCCTTTACATTGTAATAATGTACTTTGCTATATATAGTAAAGGAAGAAAAAACCCTTAAAACATATTTGTGGTGTGCTGAAATGTGACAATTTTCAATAAATGATGCCTATTATAGAATAGTTTAGCTAAGAATCAGAATACCAGTTTCATTTATGTGCTGAATTTTACCAATTTCAGGGGTTTTGTGTAGTACACTGGGAAACAGCAAGCTTAATAGGATTAATCAAGATAAGGATCTGACACGCAAACCTACATTATGTTTCAAATTACCTGATGTGAAACAGTTACAGTTATGAGGTATAGGAGCAATAAGCATAAATGATTGATTATCTCCATGTGAGAGGGCAAAACCATACTTCACTGTTTCTAAAGTTATTCTCTTGAAGTGCTTTACCTGTTTTAGACTCAATAACCCCCAAGATCAGGGTTTTTCTTTGCATAAATCAGTATGCACTCTCAAACACTTCAGAGCTTTCCACTTAACACAACTTCTTATACCCCATGGAAAGCTGCTCTGGAAATTTGAGGTATCTGTGTATCCAGAAAATTCTTCAAATGGGTGGATGTAAAAGTGGGATTTGATTACTTTAATAAACTGTAGTCTACTTTGTGATGAAGCTTTTCCACTCAACAGGTGAATATGTTTGCATCATCTGTTTTTTCTTTTCCTGGCAGATGATAAGCCATTAATCCTAATCAATGACCAATACAACTCAGTGTTCTTTTTTCATCAGTCACAGCAGAGATGTTTACGTGTCATTTCTCTTGATCTGTGGTTCAATGAGAATAGTAAATTACATTTGAATTCCTAATGGTTATTTCCCTGTGAGGATACAGTAGCAATATGGCTAACACCTTGAGTCCCAGTTCAGAGGAAGATGTTGGGCTATACATAATGTTAAGAACAAGAATAATGCTGCTACAAAATAACAACAATAATGCTGCCACAACTGCTTTATGTGTGTGTAAACTTCTGCCAAATGAGGTAACACTTCACATGCCTGATGAGGTAGATTTAGTCTATAAAAGCTCACACTGCAAACTTTGTTATTTCTTATTTGTGAAATATGACTGTCACACCGAGTGGAGACTCATCGTTCCAAAGCTTCTAATCAGGTATAGAGATGCTCAAACTCCTGCCAACTTTGTAACCAGAGTTAAGGCTCATTGGTTCAAGTTCCACAAGACTTGCGTGGTGGGAGGCTAGGACTTCAGGAGTGAAGTTATGCAGTGGCACAAATTGTGTTTGCTTGCAGCTTATCCTCAAACACTCATAAGTACTCATAAATTTCATTGGTCTTTCAGGCTGAAATTCAGAAGAGGGGATACAATGTGTGGGGCCAGAAAGATGCTTCATCAGATCCTGGTCCTACATTGCTAGATGAAGTACTGAGCTTTACTAGATGTCTTGCTAGATGAATCCTCCTTTCAGATGACCCCAGATTGTCTGTTGAGACTAGACAAATAACAGAATAGGGCTCGATTGTCACAGCTGTTTGAATGATAGTATGAACATGTATGAGAGCCAGCACGGTATTAGTGGTTTGAGTGTTGGACTATGACCCTGGAGACCAGCCGCGGAAACCCACTGGGTGACCTTGGGCACATTGCACACTGCCAGCCCTAGAAGATGTTGTAATATGTTCGCCTTAGGGTCACCATAAAATCGGAAATGACTTGAAAGCACACAATAACAACAATGAATACATATATATATATATATATATATATATGTGTGTGTGTGTGTGTGCAATGTAATATGTGAATATCCCATTGTGTAAGCACAACATTGCATATCTTTTTCCCACCATAAGGAGCAGGAGAAGCGAGGCCTTCACATTGTATTTGCACCTTCATTTTTTTTAACAAAAAAGATCAAACTTTTTGCAGGTTTTTCTCCAAATGTATGGCAAGACTCTTCAACATGCAAATTTCCAAAGCAAAGAGCACTGTGTTTTACAATGAGTGCAAAACTGATCCACCAAGAATCTCCAACAAAATTCTTTTCCATTCCTGGCTGTACGTCTGGTCTGGAATACAGCTTAAATAGTTTTGCACAAAAATTTATGAAATCTATTGTGAGACATAAGTTTTCTTTTCTTTTTTTTCTGTCCTAGCACTTTGAGTTTAGCTTGCCGCTGTAATTTGGCTGTTGAGTGCAATCTTTATCTGTCAGGTTCATCTATCTCCTTTCAGACTTTTCCCTTCAGCCTTTAATGATAAAATGGTTCAAAAGCAATATCACTTCAGAGAGCAGATACATTTGAAATATTTACTTTTGTTGGCATCAGATTTGGAAAAAAAGAAAAGAGAATTTGTATCTGCAGAAAACTAGGGAAGCTAGTAAAGCCTGCAATGCATTAAACAAACATGGCCCCAGATTTCTCTTAAGAATTAATGACACATTGTATATATTTTACATATATATTTGAAACAAAATTCTGATGGCAAACTCTCAGTCTGCTTGAGAGCTGAGGTATGCAGGAGGGGCCCTTCTCTGTATTCCAGCAATGGGACAATATGAAGTGGGAAAACATGCAAAGTCTTGTCTTAACCTAACTCAATAAACAGTTTTCATGGATATGTTCGGACAGCATTTATTAAAGACTAAGTTCAGAACACAGACAATGTCCTCATTAGAACTGGAGATGAGGAGACAGTTACATGTTTTAGAACACCTCTTACCCCTCTCAGCTCTTTTCTGCATGCATACCATTCTAATGCTCTATCTTGTACCAGTCTCTTGAACAAACTTGGTTCTCATCCTCCAGCCAACTTCCACTGTTCCTCATCACCCAAACATTGAAGGGAATGCAGCTGTGAAGGAACTGATGCAAAATGGCTACAGTCAGGCCAAGCTACATATGGCAGAGATGGTGGTATCCTCTAACACTCTGATCCTCCAAGTCAAATCTACTCTTCCCAACACTTCTGCGCATCAAGAAATACATGACAGCAATGAACAATGCTGAGAACATAGATGACATGCTAGGCAAAGCAACATGATATATGGAAAAACAGAAAATAATACACCACCCTTGACTGATCATCCTGGACTTCGTTTCTCAGGGTACTTTTTATAGAAGTCCAGGATAAACTTTGGGGCTCAGATATGATGATAATCAACCCACTCAGATTCCCCCATGGGGAAGTCCTTCCACTGTCTAAAGTACTGAAGATGACTCTTATGGATTTGCTTGACTTCAAAATGCTGCTGGTCATCAATCATCATGCGGGGGTGGGGTAGGGGAAGCAGGCTCCTGAGGGTGCCAGATATCCATTTGTCAGCCTGTTTTTTGTATGTATCCTTAGTGTATTCTAATGTACTTATAATCACTGGCCATGTGGCTTTGATTCTCTTAATCTTAGAATTAGTCCCCACAAGAGGGATGACAAAAGTTTAAGATCTTGACCATATACCATTTGGAAAGGAGAGTGTCCCATACTCACATGGATGGAATTATTATAAGCTACTTCATCAAAAGGTCAAACCAATAATATTATTGGAAATTTATATAACACCATAGGTGCTGCTCCAGAACCTTGGTGACCCTCTCAGTCTGTCCATCTGTTTGGGGATACTCAGGGCTGAACTCAGTTTCTGTTCAATACCAATTAACTTAAAAAAAGTCTTAAAAAATTGGGAAGTAGACTGAGCCCTTCAGTCTGACATGATTTTATTGGGAATCCCCTGAAGTATGTAGATGTGTTGAGCAAACAATTGAGCCAACTAGGGAGCTATTGGAATTGAACTGCAAGGCATGAAATGGACTTGCTTCAAAAACAAATCAGTCACCACTCAAATCATGATTTTCTTCTTACTCTCTGCTAAGTCCACTATGAAGTCCTTGCTAATTTCAGCCCAGAGATGGGGTGGAGTAGTGAGGTATTGTAACAGTCCTCCAGGCTTTTTCCCAACCTACTTGGCTACAGCACACACTGGGTACATTTTGACGTAAGCTTTCACCTCTTGTTTTAATCCAGGCCACCAAAACTGGCATCTGGCCAGGTGTAATGTTTTAACAAATCCAAAATTTCCTGCTGCCTTTATATCATGGCACTTCCTTAAAATTTTAGCCCACATTCCTCTGGCACATATATTCTTTTTTTCCTTACATGAGACTCTTTCCCCCAGAGTCATCTTTCCCTCCATGCTCCTTCCACCAGGTGTCCTGCTCCAGAACCTCCTTTATACTGTACTGTAAACTGACCTGTAACTGGGTCTTTTGTGTCAACTGGCTGGATGGGCTGTGTGTCATTACACCAGACCAAGCTGCTGAGGGCTGAATGTGGCATCCACCACCTCTGTTGACTATTATGCTGGGACAGCATAGTAGGGGCATTAGCCAGGAATTTGATTGATTGATTGATTGATTAATTGATTTGGCCCAGGAAATACCTGGGAAAGAACTCTTCCCATCTGATTTGCTTGGGGCTCATTTTCTGGGGTATGCTAGTGCCTTCAAATTTTGATGATCAGTCCACACCTCAAAGGGAGAGGCAACCCCCTTCAAAAATGCCTGTAAGACAGCAAAGCCTGCTGGATGGTGTCAGTGTCCTTTTCCCAGACTGGTCATTTTCTCTCAGTCTCCAAAAACTTTCAGGACAAATAGGTACATGGATGCAACTGGCCAGTCTCATCTGCCTGCAATAAAACAGATCCCACTGTTGTCCATCTGTACTACAAAAGCTTGGGCTGGTTCTGGATGTTTCAAAATGAGTTCAGAGGAGAACAATTGCTTTAGGTGATTCTAGCATCCCATTTGATTTGGGAGTGTGTGTTTTTTTCTTCCATCTTGGACTCATGCCTTCTCCTTTTGTCTTAAGTAAGTCAATGGGCAAAGTTGGGGATAAATTGCAGGGTTAGCAAGCCCCAGAAAACTCTGGAGTTGCCTTCTTATTTGAAGAACTTCCCACCCCATCACACCTTTAACCTTTTCAAGGTCCATCTCAACCTCCTCTGCTGAGATTACAATATCCCAAAAGGTCCAGTCTATCTTTGTGAAAATCACATATAACCGGTTGTCAAGCAAGTTTCTCAACACCTTTTTCAACACTTCCATATGAGTTGATAGTCCTCTGAATAAACAAGGACATTGTCCAAATATACCATAACACCTTGGTGCAGGTAAATGTGAAACACTTCATTAATCAGATGCATAAACACTCCAGGAGATTTGTTAACCCCAAAATGCATGACTAAGTATCCAGGATCCCAGCTGGCAGTTCAAATAAGTTTTCCACTCATCCACCTCCTCAATACACACTTGAAAGTAAGGTTCTCTCAAATCCAGTTTAATAAAGATCTTGGATATGTGGAACAGTAAATCCTTTATTGGAGTAAGAGGTGCTTGTTAGAGGTGCATCTGGTATAGAGACCACTGTAATCTATGCAAACTCTCAGAGAATTGTTCTTTTTGTACCAGAACAACACTGACACTACCATGAGGGATGTGGAGGGTCTAATAAATTCTCTGGTCAAATTTTTATCTGTGAACTCCCTCAAAATCATCACTCCTTGTGAGTCATGGAATAGACTTTAGGTTTTCGTAACTCTGTTAGGGGGCATCCCCACATTTGATATGACTTAATTGCTATAAATCATACACTACTATGGCTGAAAGCCATGCTGGAAAGGAGGTGAAACTGGCCTGATAAACAGGCTAAGAAATTCCTCTAAGCTTTGCTAGGTCATAGGCATGAAGCTTTTAAGTGTTACTTTCTAGTTAGCTATCACTGAGAACAATTTATCAGCATTTTCCCTCACCTACTCCCTTCAACACTTATTCCTATATACCCTTTCTTGCCCAAAATGATATAAGACCATCAAACCAGCTATGAACTCTCTGTCACCTACATGCTAAGAGTATTTGTTACAAATTCTATTGTTTGTTTGACCAGAAAGCTATCCAAGCTTTCACATCAAAGGGGGAAGATAAGGTATTTGCAACTAGGGATCATCAACCTTTGAATTCCCACACAGATGTCTCCCTTGTTGGTTTGAATCTCAAAAGTTCAGTTCTGTCCAATATCCTCTCACTTGGTTCTGTGGGACAGTGTTTGAACTTTGCCAGAAACCCCCATTTCAAAGCACAGGAAGAGGATATAAACCTCTTTGCCAGTATCTTCACTTGTTGGACACCACTATGTTGCTCTCAATTCCAGCTCATGCTGGCCTTAGGTACAAGCCTAAGCTACATCTCTGTTTTTTTTACTTCTTTTACCACAGCCCCAGAATGGCCTTGGGCAGGTAGGGAATGACACTAGAAACAGTTCTGAACTATGGGACCCCAAATTTAATTGGACTTGAACTTCTAGAAGTGTTAGCCATTACAGCCAAAGGTCAGTTACTCTGGCAGTTGCTGCACATTAATATTTGAGCACCCAAGGATGTGAACCACTACTATAGGAGCAGAAGTAGTCAAACTTTTTCGTATGTATGTCTCTGCATTTAAATATGTAGGGAATAACAACATAAACCACCAAGTGATAGATCTCAATAATGAACTCTCATTGTAAGAAACCCAGTTGTGAACTCATCAATGTGAAAGAGGTAAACCTACCTGTTAAGTGGAGACACATGCCTTCCTGCAACTATTGGCACGTATGAAGGAAAAAATGGCTAATATAACTAAGACTCTGCATTTTGATCTAAAGTGCTATTGAGAGCATGGGGGTACAGATTGTTGGAATGGAAGCTGTCAGAACTACTTTTCTGTTATGAAGCAAAGATTAAAGGGCACAGTGGTTACTGTTAAGTCTTGATGTTGCAGGACTTATAGAGGCTGATTTATACTGGTGCTGAATGCCTGGGACAGATTTGTTAAGGCTTGCTACACAAGACTCTAAATTCCTATTGTCTGAAATCATTACTAAGATGAGAAATGTTGAGATTTGCAAGGAGCTTGTGTCCAGTTTTGTAATTCTTCTTGTGGTGAAGCTGCAAATAAGCTCCCTCCACCCACAACTGATTGGAGTCTACATTGCAATGCATCTAATTTGCAATTGTCTCCTGCTGCTTCTTAACATTTTATATCTTCATAGGAAACACTAAGCACCCATCATCATTGAATGCATTCTTAAATTAATTGTGAGTAAAGCCAAAACACGGTATAATGGTTTGAATGTTGAACTATGGACCCTGGAGACCATAGTTTGATTTCTTGCTTGGCCATGGAAACCCACTGGGTGACCTTAGACTCATCACACATTCTTAGTTCCCAGAAAACTCTCTGATAGGTTCATCTAAGAGCCACCACAAATTTGAAATGACTTGAGGGCACACAACAACAATAAAGCCAAAGGATGTAGACTTTCATTGGGATATTTAGATCTTGAGAGGAAGTGGGACATTTTGCACTTAAGGACTTTGTAATTTTAGACCTATTCATGTGTCCTGTTTTGACCTAAGTAAATATACACAGAGGAGAGTATACAGCTCCAGCCTCTCCCTGTTGTCACTTTGTTAAAGTGTTTGATGATGAAAAGCTCTTTTGTCTGACTAGACATATGTGCCAGAATTATGGAAAATGAGGGTTCTGAATCTCGTGGAAAACCTCATTGCATATATGAGGTTCTTTCTTCAGATTTGTCATTTTTCTCATAAGAGAAAGGATAACATTAGTAAAAGGGGTCACATTCTCCTCATTTTGGGTTAAGTAAATGACTGAATAGTACTTTCGTACAGATTGCCAGAATCTTCTTGACATGCTGGTTGCTAGTTCGACTGAATAATGTGTGTGTGTGTGTGTGTGTGTGTGTGTGTGTGTGTGATCCAAACTGTAGTCTTAGGTTTTTCAGCATGAAGGCTTGACTATTCTCATATTTTATCACCTGTTTTTGTAAAACAGAGAAAAGCAAGATCTTACCTCAGATAATGGTTCACTGAGTATTTTCAGACCAGACTATTATAAATCATTCTTGCTGAGGGAACTATCAATTGTCAGCTGCCATTTTTATGTCACAATTTAATGACCAATGATGCCATAAAACTCCTATTCTTTATTATAATTTAGTATTGATTTGGTGTAATTACTTTTCTCAGGGGTGATTTTGTTATCCACCTTCAACTTGCGGATGGAAAGGTGGGATGGAAATTTAATAACAAAAATGCCTGTTCACTTGCAGGAACTTTCTTAATCAACATAAAATATTATAGTAAACATTAAAATGACTCAAAGTATACATCCAAAATTTAAAACAACCCTTGTCTCCACATCTATTTGTTATAGGACACATCATACCACAATTCCTGATTAGAATGTCAAAATTCATTTTGTATTTGTATATTAACACATGTGTGGATGATTCCCAAGCATATATTTAATTGTGCTAATTAGAATGTGTACAGCTGAAAGGCTTGGTTAAATTGCCCAAGTAAGTTTTACAGATTGGAAAGGAGATGTTATAGAACTGAGAACCAAGAACTACAGATCCTTTCAGCCTGTTTTAATAGGAGTCTTCTTGTTTTTCAACAGTTCTGCTGCCTTTAAGTTAAGAGAATTAAAAGCTGGATAGAAGAAGGGTTAAAAGAAGTCTGTTACTCTTTCGGACTTAATGTTGGTGAAACTTGGTTTGAATGAATTTTGAAACTGTGGTGACAGCTAGATTTGCTAACCTTTGTAAAATCACTAAAGTTTGGACTGAAGACACAGTCTAGCAGAGGATGGGGGTCTTCCATTTCACCAATGATTTCTGTATTAAATAAGCTAACATTTTTAAAATCATTAATTTTTGCTTCCTCATGTATGGACCTTCCTCATTATTACCCTATGAATCACTTGTTTGTATTTTAAATCATTCCTGGGTGTGTTATCTTTATAGGAATATTATAGTTGGGTGACAGTGTTTGTGCAGTGAAGAGGAAAAATTAGTAGGTAAGAGTTAAAATGTTCAGGTGATGCAATGAAATGTTTGCACCTGTATCAACCGCATCTGGATTTCCCTGGATCATTCCTTGATCCTGGGCATGTGTGCAAAATTGTCTTGTATTTTATTTATAATTTTTATAGACCTGTGTGACATGCATTTTGATTTACTTTTTTATCAATGATTCAATCAGTGTCCTTGGAGGTAATTTTAACTTCACTAGTGTATTCCATATGCAATATGAGGCAGGGGTGTTCCCTCTTCTATTCTTTTAGTCTGTTTTCTACAACAGACTTAAAAAAAAAACCCAAAGGTTTATTTCCTTGATAATTTATTTTTATTTAATTATATCACACCTTTCTCTCAATATATTATAAACTATCTCCGATACCATAGGTTTGAACAAAGTACAACTAAATCAATTTATATTATAAAGGTTTAAAAGAGATTAAATAAGGAATCTTAAAAATAATTTGAAAAGCACTTAAAATGCAATGAAGATAAATGTATAGCATCTGCATTAAAACAAACTTCTGCATCAATCAGTTAGTATATGAATACCTGTCTAAATAAAAAGGTCTTTGCTTGCCAACAAAAAGTAAGCAAAGCAGCAGCCAACATGGGCTCCAATGGCTTTTCACAGTTTGGGAGCAGTCACAAAAGAATGTCAATTCCTGGCTGATGTTCTTTCTTTTTAAAAGGGGTATCATACATTATTTTGGTGCTCCAGCTGGAATTCTTGCAGAGCCAAATATCGTTTCACTCCCACTATTCTGTCTGTCTAAAGCTAATTGCTGACTCACATCTTCAGTATTTAATGTTGACTATGCAGTATTAATACAATATATAAATAATACATTTTGGCAGAAGCTTATGCAGTTCAAGGAAAACAACCTTAAAGCTCCAGTTCATTAATGCATGCCAGGCAAACAGGTAGCACTTGGCAGATTAGTAATTCATGACTTCTTATCATCATTCTAACCACTTTTCTGGAGTACTAGTTATTTAGCAGCAAGTACTGGAAATACAAGCTACCTCTTCTGTACAAAGTTGTGAGAGCTCTTATAAAAGAATATATTCTAAAACAGATTCTTAAATGATATTTCACTCCTGTAAAATTAGTAAGAATTATGAAAAATGCAACATCAAAATGTTGGAGCAGACATAGCTGCAAATGGATCTACATAAATATGTGGCTTGAATATCCAAAAGTCACTCGATTTTGACAAAGAAAACAAAGATCATGAAGTAATAGATTCTCTCCCCAGTCTTTTACTACTTTCAATTTCCATACTAGAGAATGAAGTGATGAAACATAAAGACTTGATTGCGTTTTTAAATGGTTGCTGCCAGAGTAGAAATCACCCAGGATTGGAAAACAGGTGACCTTTCATTAGAAAACTTATGGAGGAGAAGATGAGATTTGTAATTAATCAAGAAATGTATAGACAACCTTAAAAAGTCAATAGGAGAAATAAGAAACATTTACTCAAAACGCTTTTCTTTTATTATGTCAACAGCAACTCACAATTAAAACCCCCAGTGCATCACTTGGAGTTACAGAAAGACATTCCTGCAGAGAACTCATTCAGACCTAAGCCATTTCTGCACTAGCCTGTTACAGTGCTACTATTCTACCTTCAACATCCTATTGAGTCCCCTCCCTAAACTGCAAACCTCAGGATTCCATAGGATGTTGAAAGTGGAATAATAGCACTATAATAGGCTAGTGTGGAAATGGTCCTAATAATGGCAATTTGCCTTCTCAGACAGACTGTTAATATTACAATGAACTAATTATCAAGAAGTCAGATACTTAATTTGTCTATACTACATACTGATCATATCCATATGCTGTTGATTTGCCACTGAATTTAAATGTTGATAAAGTTTAATTTTATTTAAGTTTTAAATCAAAAGTCATTAAGAAAAGGGAAGGGGTAATGCCAGGAAAGCCTACCTCCTTAAACAGTTTTCCTCTTTCTGCCTTTTTTCGTTCTCTCTGTCATTTTCCCCTACTTGACTCACATATGAGGAAAAGTAAATTGGGGAGTGGGCTGCACAGTTCTACAATGCTCACCTTTAAGATTGTTTCTTGGGGCCACACTGCTGTCATTTTAGTGGTAGGCCAGGACATTGTTATTTATCCAAGCATGTCTATAGATTTTACAGATTTATACACCACAGCCATATGCATATTGACTCTGAAATGAGTCCTTTGATGCCAATAGGATTTACTTTCAGGTAAGTGTGTACAGGAGCAAGTTTTCTATTGCTTTTTTCTTGTTTCTGTGTGTTCGCATGATGTTTTGCTGTATACCACTCTAAGATCTAAAATGAAGGTAGGTAGTGCAAAAATATGTTAAATAATTAAAAACTGGGTGGATGAGGAAAAGACAAGTGTACACACACACACAGAGCCTGATTCTCTCTTTCAGTTCCTCCTTCCACTGGCTTTTTAGTGGACTCTCAGCTTCATATTTGTTGCCTAGTGGCTATCTGGAATCATTGCTGAAGAATAGCTAATTGCTAATATTGCTTTTCTACCAGCTAATCATTCAGTTCTAATTCTTTTGGATGTGAGTAGATAATAAGTTCAAGTTCAGCAAATGTCTGATTGCAGATGATTGAACCAATTTGAATGGACTTACTTTTTTTTAAGTATAGGCAAGATAAAAAAAAAAAAAAAGATGAGGTCGGTGGGCAAAGCAAAAATAAAAAGGCAAAGCTGGGAAATGAACAACCAAGTGAACTGAGGTGCTGTCTTATCTGGCTGATCTCTCACAGGAAAGGAAAGGTCAAGAAGCAACTCTGAAAATGGAGCATCTCAAATAGCGCCAGTTTGTTGGCTCACTTGGATTTGGCCTGAGGCTCACTACTTGGTTTCTGTTCTTTTCAGACCTTGTGCAGATTCTACTAAATAATACTATATGTATTCCCCTATTCCCCATATCTCTATTCAGCCTCTCTTGCAAATCAAGTGATCTTTTTTTGTAAAGGTTTTAGTCTATCTAAGGAGTTGCTGTTATGTACCTTCAAGTCAACTCTGACTTACAACAATCCTGTCATAGGATTTTCTTGACAAGATTTATTCAGAGGAGGCTAGCCATTGCCTTCTGCTCAATCTGAGAGTGTGTGACTTTCCCAAGGGTACTTACTGGGTTTCCATTGAGCAGGAAATCAAACCTTGGGGTCTTTTCACATCCAACAGTTATAATGTTATGATTCCAGATTAACTACCACAGCAACATCCTATGGAATCCTGGGATTTCCTGGGAGGGAAATTTAGAATTTTCAGCTAGAGAGCTCCTCCAGTGCCTCATCAAACTACAAAACCTGGGAGCTCCCTAGTCTGTGTTGCCATGGAAGTTAAAGTTGAATCTTAGTACTATAAAAATGTAGTGTGAAAGGGCCCCTGGTCTATTGGAGTCCTAGTACAACTCTCAAAATGCTCTTCTGGCTCCCTATCTAAGAGTATAAGGTGGTAAACAACACTGTAAGTGTAGCAATGGCCTAGAACATATGTTCCAGATAACATACCTAAAAGGTATATTGTGTTTCTGGTCTATTTTTCACATTGTTTGAGAGAACAAGGCTTTATGAATACAGTTCTGAGTAGATTTCTGTTAGCAAGCAACAAGAGATCAAATGGAGAGAAGCCAGAAACTAGAGTGTTGGAGGTAGAGAACAAATCCTAATTGGTAAAAATACTATCCCAGTTCCTGAGAGACATGCTCAAACAGCAGCTTGACAGACCTGCTTCTAAAGAGAGTTAACTACCATCTTGTAATCTTAGTTCTATACATGTGTGTGCCTGCAATATGTGCAGAGCTAAACTGTTTAGGGTAAGTGACTCATATGCCTAGTAGTATTCCAAATCTTTGTGAGCCCATAAAGAGGCCTGTCAGTACTTCAGCTGACTACATCTGCAGAACTTTCATGAATGAGAGCCTGTTCTTTTTAGGGTTCCTGATTATAGGAGCTTTGTGAATGCATTTGGCTGAATGCTTTGAAGGATTTTACAAATGCAAAATCAGAGACAATGCTGGAAATGTGGGCATGTTGAAGCATAGGGCTTACACATTGATTACACAGCTGGGTTACAATTGTATTGCAGGTGAATGCCAGCATATGCCTATAGTATCAAAAGCCTGCTTTCTAAGGTGTAATCATTGTCCTCTGGAGTTTAAAGGCCAACTGATGCCCGAGAGCTGACGACTTTTTGCTTCAGTTGTGCACGAGGTAGCAGAATCGTGGATTGGACCTTACTTCCAAGGAAGAACAGTGGGTGAGTTGCTTTAAACCTTATGGAGGCCTTCTTGTCCTTCTGTGATGAGGGGTGACCTTTATGCATTTGTAATCATATGAGGGATATGAGGGATATTTTACCTATTTATGGCATTTGAAAATTAAATATTCCATAACTACTTCTGATCATCTTTCGTGAGCTCCAGTTTCAGGGGGAAAAAAGAAGAATCTACCAAAGTTCACAAATGTTTTCATATTCAGGATATTTTTTAAAAAATGTTAAAAACCCTGAAATTGATATCCATTCAGACTTAAGGCTTTGGCTGCTTAATTTCTGATGGTCTGTGTTTGCATCTCTGTGTATTTTGCCACAGAATAGGAATGAAAAGAATAGAAAGAAAAGAAAGAAAAAGAATTTTTCTTTTTCTGAGCAGGAAATGGTGTCTTGACATGTTGAGATATGCCAATCAAAAAAATTGTCAACTGAGTGAAAGTGGAAAGGCTTTCTTCATCAGCAGATGAAGAAACATGTGTGTGCGCGTGTGTGTACAGGCACATGTGTGTGCACAAAATACAGCATTTTTAAAGCAAAACATTGTATTTTGGGCAAAAATATGTGCAATTTTATAAAAGATCTGAAATGTTAGAAGTCATAAAAACTCTTTGTGATTTCATCCAACAAGTAGAAAATGTTTATTTATTTATTTTTTAAAATATTGTTCCCATCTCTGATAGCAACAATATAAATGAAGATGAACAATCATACTGCTGAATGAGGGCCAACACCCCACAGAGTCTGGTGGTTCCAGTGTGGAGTGGGATGGTCCACTTATGGTTTTAATCCACTTATGGTTTTAGTCCAGACTAAAAGATCCAATCCACAGTGCTCAATTTGAGGGATACGTTTCAGCACCTTGGCTAGCTTCTTTAAAGTGAGGGCTGAATCTTGGAGCAGATTCAATACCACACTAACACAGATGCCACCAGTTCCCACTGATGCCTCTTTTTTTCTGAGAGTTTTCTCTCAAAGCTGCAGAATAGACAGGTACACATTAGTCTTCTCCATGCTTGAATATGGTTCTATATATTGAATCTGGTTTTTTTTTAGATTTGCTTACCAAAAATGTGTTAATCTCTTTATGTTTGAAGTTGAAATGAATCAGAAATGAGGGAAAGTGAAACTGACAGATTTTCCTGTCAATGGTATGGAACATGGTTTAGTACTTCCTAAGATGCTTAATGCAAGACTTGTCCAGAGAAATGGTGGTTCCACGGCAACAATTAGAATTTCTAATCACTCTGTGGCACAAACAGGTTGGAACCAAAGTACAAGGGAGGATGGTGCACATTATTTGTTCATTTTGTATCTAAAATAGAAATGAAAATCTGTTAATGAGCTTCCTCTAGATGCCAACTTGATTAACTAAGTAGCTTCATTTTGACATATAGAGAGGGTGATAGATCCAGAAGACAGCCTAGTTGTCCAACTGCACAAACATATTGATTCTTTCTTCCCTTCTCTCAATCTGTATTGTGTTAACTAAAGGTTTCACTATGAAGCTTAATGTCATGATATAATTAGGCTTAAAGATTTAAACATAAAGCCTTTTTCAAAGTTTTGGCTTTGTGTTGTAGAGGTAGTTGCTTCATTTGAATCAACAATGACAGAAAAGACACTGCCTTTTGAAAAATAAAGAAATTTAAAATGTAAATGCACCAGATCTTGAAAAGATTACTTTTTTTTAATACTATGAGGCTGAAAATTTGCTGGCTGAGGATTCTAGGAGGTGTAGTCTGCAAAAGTCACTTGTTTAAACTTTATTGCTCACACTGTGTCTGGCTGCTATTCCCTTAAAATTAAGCAAAACCTCTGCTATAGTGATGACCTTGTGCTCAATTTTGGATTTTTAGTAACAGATGCACTTTTAATTATTACCTCCTTTGAAACGTGGTAGGTAGGTGTGTGTGTGTGTGTAAAACTAGATCTGGTCTCCTTATTTTACCTTGGAGATGTCTAGACACCAGCTGAGAGTCTCTCTATTTTTTCTCCTTGCGCATTAATATAATAACAAGCTAACAGTTTTAACTGGCCTCTGAATGTTTTCGACCTGAACAAAAGAAAATGAATGCTTTTAAATTTGCACAATTTTAATTGAATTGAGGACATGACTACCTTTCATAAAACATTATCTAACATGTCATGAAACCCTAAATAAACCCCACCACTAAAAAAAAAGCTTATTTTCCCAATTAACAGATGTAATTTTTTTTTTAAGAATGGGCAAAAAATAATAATGTATAATTTCCCCTATAGATGTTTCAGTTGAGTCTAAGCAGTCTCAGGCAACTGTCTGGCTATCTGAAAACTCCTTCATTCTTTTCACATATTTAAATCTGTCCTATTTATTATCACTAAGGGTGAGTTTGGTGGGGGTGGGGGTGAAATGGCAGACAGTTTATCACCTCTAGCAGCCTGTGCTTTAAAACTGATGAAGTGACAACCTATTTTAAACTCCACTGAAAATATCATAGGGAAAAACCTCCTCCATATCAGTCAGAAACTGTGATAAGAAAGACCACATTATTATTTTTTCTCTGTCTCTTTCAAGCTAACCACTGCAGGGAATAACTTAGCTGAAAGAGCATCTTGAAGTGGGCATTAGATACTTTGTCATTCAGTTCATGGCAACATGGCCAAGTTTTGCTTGGGTCAGCATCCTCTCAGCCTGCTGACAAATAAAGCAGGTATAATTTTAGTTCCTTGAACAATGCTGTGCTTGACATAAATTCGAGAGGCTGTGAGCCAGTGTCACACTTTCCTTCTTTTTTTGTGTGTGTGGGGGGGTTCTCCTCTTCGTACATTTAGTAGAATATGACAGAAAAAAATTCAGAATGACTACAAGCATTTAATATCTTCTCTTCTAGACCCAGCAGCAGGCCACTAGCATATTGTCTATCCTTCAACCCCATTTCATCAGTGAAGTCGCTATAGGTTTTACAACTCCCTAAGATGTGAGCATTACCTCTTTTGGAAGCTGTGAAATTCTTCTGAAAGGGACCTAATGTTATCACCGAACTGGCCTGGCTTCAGTAGACATTAGATATCATTTTGATATCACAATTTGGTCTTATTTGCCACCCTCAGCCAAATGTTTGTGAGGCTCTCAAACAAGCACAGAGCTAGGCATGGCTATTAATTGCTGAACATTCCTTTTCCCACCTAAGCAAGCCAGACACAGCCAGATCTTGCATTAGGTGACCTCCCGAAACAAACACTTCATTAAGGATGCATGCTAATACAAAGAGCCCACTGTCCCAAGCAGGCAACCTGGCGAGCTGGACACTCCATTGCCCAGGCAAGCTGCATCTGCATACTGGCCATCCCATTGTCAATTTGAACTTAACTCAATCATGTTAAATTCTGACCTATCAGAGACATTGTCTCATACCCAAACCTCATTGTTCTCTCCCAAGTACAGACTAGTCCAAGGTCAGATTTCCCCCCATAAAAACCCCAACCTCCGAGAGCTTCCTCGGATCACCCCGGACTTCCATCCAGCCTTGCTGCCGCTCTGTCAAGCGAACTCCCCTCAGCTACCACTCTGAGTTTCTTCACTATCATCTTCAGCTTCTTCAGGACTACGAGAAGGGTGTCGTATCACCCATTTCCCCCGAAAACTCTTATTTCTTATTTCTCTGTTAGCTGTGTGATTGTGTTGTCTTAAGTGTTTGTCTGTCTTTAATAAAACGTCATTTTGCTATTTTAAACTGTCTGACTGTTTGACTGACCCGACCCCATATACATAGGGTTACAAGACCCTTGCAAAGTTACCCTGCCTCTCGTTAGCTTAAGTGAGTGCTCCAGTTAATTTCCCCATCTTTGCTTGTTGTTGTTTGGCTATTTGGGTGCCCCTCCTGGGACCCCCAGCACACAGGGTAACACTAATACTGTGTCTTGGAAGAGTAGCTGTTGAATCCCTGTTTGGTTTCACTGGGTGATTGGGCACTAACAAGACATTTGGACAATTTAGGAATCATAGCAGAAGAGTTTAAGTTCTGGTAACCGTACAGAAGAGGAAGAGGTTTTAAAGAGAGTCCTTAATATTCAGCCACATCTGTGGTTATGTTTTAACCTTGCTGTAAATTATTATTTTCCAAATAACACAAAATGCTTTGAGCACTCAGAGCTTTTTGTAAAAAGATTACTATTACTTCTGCAGGAAAAATGTTGAAGGTAGATCCTCACTTGCTAATAATGTAGATTGTGCTCCTGGCTCTAAGTGAGCAGTGGATCATGCTAAGCATGGCTCAGCAAGAGTGCTACATTACAAAATACTGTAGTGGGATTGGGGGTTAATGTAGATGTTCTCTGGGGAATGAATTACAGATCTGTGATTTCTGAGGTTGCGAGAATGGGGTTGGTTAAGGGATGATTCTTGGAACTGTAGGAGATGGAAACCATCTTGTTGCCACTGGTTCCAGGACCAGGATCAGATTCTGACACAGACAGTGAAGTAGAAGGACAAGTGGACTTGCCAGTTCTTGAGACAGATAAGGACCTTCCACACTAGCTACAGCACACAGACATGGACTTAGCAATACCTACCACAACCAAATGTAGATGACAAAGGGAGGATATATGGCTCTCAAAGTGTTTATGAATGAGATGCTCATTAATCAAGCAGCAGCTAAGAGAGGCTGCTAGACCATAAATATGCTAGCACTGCCTTGACAAGTTCATTGCTGACAACTAATCTTTCTGGAAGAAGCAACTGTCTAGTATCCTGATTCCTGACTCATGTTTCTGAAGGACCTTGACTCTTGCTTCATTGCTGACCATGCCACTTGATGCTCCCATTAATTGACACCTAGGATTTATTGCATTACCATGTTGACCTGGACTTGACCAAGAACTGTAACTGCCTGTCCAGTAAGCTTCTGCTTATATCTGTGGCTGTTACTAGCTCTGCTTCCTGACAGATTCTGATTTGAACTGGCACCCTTGGCTGACCTCCAAAAAAAGGACACTTTTGTTTGAAAGAAGTTTCTTTATGTACACTTTTGAGAAACACTTGAGAATCTGTCCTTGCCTCTTTCTCCCTGCTCCTATTAATAGTCTTCCTTTTTTCCCCTCCATCTTTTCCTATGTCCTAAGCAGAAGCAGCATCCTGGAAATATCCTGCTGTGGAGGCAGAACTGGGGTACAGTCCATACATCCATTCATCCATCCAACCATCCATCCATCCATTTATTAGCATTTGTCCTTCACTTTTTAGCCCAATAGGGCTCCGAAAGTGGTCTAAAATAAAATAGGTTAAAGATATAATATAGGTTAAAGAAAACTAGGCCATAACTTCCCTTCTCTAGAAACCTAAAAAGGAACAATGACTGACATAGTGTTAATGCTGCAAAACTCCACTTAGGCTGTATGTGTCTTCAAGTCATCTGGCAACCTATGATGACTCCATAAATTCTTCATAGGGTTTTCTTAGGCAAGTAATAATCAGAGGTGATTCTCCCAATATATTTGCTGTATTCCTCTGAAATATAGCAAATATATGGTAAGGGATTATGGCCCTGATCAAGCTAATATCACATAACACTTTTACATCTCCAAGGAAGGAATTTTCCATCAGCATACTTTTATCCATTTATAAATCAGTGGCAACTAATTGATTTTGTTAATTTTAAAAAATTGCTTTGATTGAGCACACCTGTTGCATCAATTCAGTCTAGCAGAAAATTTTAAAATTAAGAAAAAAAGTGCTGAATGCAGGTGTGAGGAGGAAAAGCACTTTCTTAAAAGATGTTTTTCCACACAGGAGAGATGCTTCTTTGAGTCCCACATACTTGTGATAGTGCATCATCAAATGCAAAAATGTATATCTCTTGCTTGAGAAATATTAAGTGTACCTACATGAAAATTTATTCAGTAGATTGAACTGAACACATCCCATCAATGGACTTTTTTTTCTTTTTTAAAAAAATTGGTCTGCAGATTTTAAAAATAAAATGAAGGATGTGTTATTTGAGAAAACCCTGCAACCTTAAATAATATATGCAACAAGTAAAGGGTGAGTCAGTGTGGTGTAATGACCTGAGTGACGGACAAGGACTCTCACAGACGAGATCTGAATCCTTGCTCAGTGGTGGAAACCCACTGGGAGACTCTGGGCAATTCACACTCTCTCAGCCTCTGTGGAAAGCAATGGCAAACTCCCTCTAAACAAAACCTTGTGATAGGTTCATCTTAGGGTTGCCATAAGTCAGAAATGACTTGAAGACACACAACAGAAACAAATAAAGGACCAAGGTAAACAATGACTGCTGACAGTTTCTTTTACAGAGTAGTGAAGCATCTACTCCAGGTTTAAAAGTGCTGATCCCATTCTCAGAAAAGATTCAGCATTTTGAATAGCAAATTTAAATATATATATATTTAACCCCAGCATTGTTTTGCTGTTTGAGTTCTAGACTAGGAGTCTGGAAGACCAGAGATCAAATCCCTACTCACCTCTGGAAATCCATTGGCTCACCTCAAATCATGCTCTCTCAGACTCAGACTCAGAGGACAACAGCAAAGCTCCTTTGAATAAATTCCTCCAAGAAAATTCCATTTTTAGAGTGAGTGTGATCTTGTGGTTTGAGTGTTAGATTAGAGACTTGGGTGATTTTCACACTACAACACTGTCCCATGTCATCCCATTGCAATCCTAGCAGTGCCTTTGCAGGGAAGGGAGCACAGGAATGCTCCCCTCCGCACCTGGCTGACTCCCTGTAGAAGGGAGTGTGAGCGATGTGTGTCTGCCTTCTTCAGTGCAGCCAGGCTTTTTCCCATGCTGCACTGGGGAAGGAAGCACCTCCATCATGCTTCCTGCCTTCTGCATGGCAGGTAACTATGGGAGCATCCTGAGATTGTGGGTGCTTACGACGTTTAATCTATTAAGCAAATATCCTACAACCATGATGCATGAGACGGGATGGCAGCAAGTCTCCAATGCTGTCATGCAAAAGCATGACCTGTGGACTGCTGCCATCCTGTCCCCATAGTGGGACTGCAACACCATGCAGAAATGGCCTTGGTTTGAATCTCTGCTAGCCAAGGAAACCCACTGGGTGGCCTTGGGCAAGTCACACTCAGCCTCAGCTTAAGGCCATGTTTAGACCCCCTCTAAACAAATCTGCCAGGAAAATCCTATGACAGGTTTGACTAAGGGCCACATTAAGAGAAAATTTGGTTCCAGAGGCAGAAATAACTTGGGAAGAATAGAGATACAGATTTTACTTTTCTTATGATTTCCAATTTTGTAGCCGAATTTATATATCTATTTTTTTAAAATACATGGAGGAGTGGCTGGTGAGGCCTTGTGGGCTGGGAGGTGATACAGAAATGCTTTAAATAAAAATAAAATAAAATATATAATTGAATACTAAAGTCAGGATCGTCCATGCCATCATATTTTCAGTTTCTATGTATGGTTGTGAAAGCTGGATAGAAAGAAATCTAATAGAAAGAAAATCAACTCCTTTGAAATGTGGTTCTGGAGAAGAATTTTATGGATACCTGGTAGTGCTTAAAAGACAAATCAATGTGTCTTAGAGCAAATCGCACCTGATCTTTCCCTAGAAGCCAAGATAACTTTCATACTTTGGACATATCATGAGAAGACATAGCTCACTAGAACAGGCAATAATGTTTGGAAAGATAGAAAAGCAGTAGGAAAAGAGGAAGACCATAATACAGATGAATAGACTCAATCGAGGAAACCATGATCCTGAGTCTGCAAGACATGAGTAGGACTGATGATGATAGGGTAACCTGGAGGACTGTCATTGATAGGGTCATCAAAGTTGACTTGATGGCAGTTGGGAACAATGTCAAAATGTAGTGTGCACACCTGCTGATGGTGCAACATTTCATAGAGAGGCTGCTAGTTAAAAGAGCTGTGTTCTTAAGTAAGATGGCCACTCCAACTTCTGTGCTGTACTATATAGAAAAACTGAGAACTGCCTAACCAACTGACAAGCAGTTCCTGGATGCTTCCGGTAGCTGCTTGGTAGTATGCTGCTGTAGTTGATAGGATCAGTTACATTTTATTAAGAGAGCAATTTTCCTCCTTTGACTGAAGAGATCACTGTAGATCTTGTTTCCTCATTCGCTTGCTCTGTTTTGTTTGTGTTTGGGCATCATCTAAAAGGGAAGCAGCATATCAAGACACATTTCAGTTATAAAGCTGAATATAACACAGGAAGTGCTCTAGAAAAGCTCTTGTGAGGAAAAGACCATCTGTTCTCTTCTATTGCTACATAATGTGACTTAAGTACTCCCAGCTCTTTGCAGCATAGGTGTAATATAAGCCACTCTGATTGATTTCAAGTATTTGCTGTGAGAAATTCTTTTCCTCACCGTGGTACTTTAAGCTTGTTTACACTGTGGAATTCTTTGCCTCACATTCTCAGTTCTTTGTTGGCATCTTTCTGAAATTTCTGAAGGAGAGAAAATGATTGCTCTGTGCACTTCTTTTATGTCGCCAAAGTAATTCAAAAAGACGATGTCTTAAATATAAACTTCATTATTACTATTATTATTTTTGTAACCTTCATAAGTCAGTCAGCCACCACCATACCTTACACTTGGGTAGAAATAAAATGTTCTTTCCCTCAGTCACATTCAAGCTGCACTGATTAAAATTCAGAGTTTACATTTGACAGTCTGTCTGGTTTTTCCACAGGGCTTCAGTTGCTTTTTCTCTAAGCTCATGCTGGTTTTAAAATCTTCAAGTACTTTGGTACATATTCTTCCCTCAGCTGACTTCTTTCCTTCTGAGTGCTGAACAATTCCCTACCTAGAACAAGAAGGGCTCTTTTATTCCCCTGGGGGAGTTTGAATTGTATTTCAGTTGTAGAGATCTGATAGTGAACAAGCTGAGGAAAGGAAAAAAAACTGTCCTTTTGTACTGGTAATTTTTGTTCCTTAGGAAGAGAACTCATACCTTTGTTCTGGGCATCTGTCCACCACTGCCTCCAAACAGGTTTAATATTCATGTCAGGTCCTTCAGGTATTCTGGGAGTTAGAAGGATGGCTGGGTTGGCAAAGGACTTCTGTTATAAAGGCTACCATGTTACTCCAAAATGTGAGTGACTCAGGAGTCCACCCACAATGCCAATGCTTCCACATGATAGATGGGAATTAATTAGCTCAAAATTAGGAGGCCTGTGAGAAGGAGGCAGCAGCAAGATCTTTCCATCAATGTTCTATGGGGATCACTGCTAAAGAGATCAGCCAGAAGACTTATAGTTCAATTTAAATGTATCTTACTGAGGGAAAATACACACACACACACACACACACACACACACAATAGTCACACACACAAACAATCACACAAGGCTAACTGAAAAGAAAGGGAGGAAAATGAATAGTGGAGATAGAAAAGGATTGAGTTATAATTACCATCCAGAGATAAGCAGAGAAGAACCAAATGGCTTGTGCTTTTCACCCAAGGACAGCAAAAAGTTGGAGTGACTAAGGGGATCTCGACCCCTGAAATTGAAATGCTGTGAGGGGACCTAAAATCAGGGTCTCTGTATACCCAAAAAGCTGCCCTGGAGACATGAGGTGTTAATGACTCTCTGCTTGAACAAACAATGGAACTTCCAGAGTGTACAAAGTGGCCAAAATCAGTTAATGTGTGAAGGAAACATGTTGATGATTAGTAGCATGTAGGTGGCAAAGAATACTGATGGCTGTCTGGTCAGGGACCAGGAAGAAGTCACAGGTGGGAGGATAAGACAATTATTGTTTTGGTGGGGATCTTCCTGTTTTTGTGAGCCAGAGCTGTCAAAACCAAGTCAAAACCAATAATGCTCCTTGCGTTTTGGAGTTTGTGGACAAATATTAGATGCTAGAGAGTTAATAGCTGGTTTTATGGCTGTGTTTGAGTGCTATGAAGAAGGCTTTTTGATAGGAAATTCACACAGCAGGAGTTTTGCCTTGCTTTGTCTGTGTTGCCATAGGAAATGCACACATCAGGGTTTTGCCTACTCTGAGCTAAACTATTGTTCTCATTGAAAGGATTAACCTGGCCATAATGGGGTCACCTCTCTTGCTTGTTTTTCCAGGCCAGGTTCACTCTTCCACATGACTTGCAGTTATCTTTTATATTTTATGCCAATTAAACATATCTGGCAATTAATATATTTTGCCAATTAAACCATCTGCATAGCCTAGTTACAATCAAGAGTGGTTGTAGACCTTGTTTTAAGACTTCCCAGCCTAGGACTTCTCAGCCTTGTACTAGTACACTGCATTCTTGTTAGTTCTACTAGACATCCACTAGCTTTTGATACTCAATAGTATAGTTTTGTGTTAGCTTTATAGATTGGGGTTCAGAGATATTGTGTTTCAGAGGGATTTCAGAGCATATTCCATTGACTGACTGATTTTTGACAGGCACAGCCTAATTCACAAAGTAATATACATTCAGAAAAAGAAAAGACAGAAAGAAGGAAAGAGGGGAAAAGAAAAGAGAAAAGGAAGGGGGAAAAAAAAGTATAACTGAAACATGGTAGTGATCTGACTCACACCAATCCTGACTGTAACAAAAAGAAAAATAAGAAATAAGAAAAATGTGTTATTCTAACTTCATGGATCCAACTAAACAATTCTGCTAATTAGAAGGAACAATAACAATAATAATAATAATAATAAATAACAAAAAATAATAATTGCATCATTAGATTTTTTTATTGCTCTAAAAGTCCATAAACAGTTCCCAACCGTTCAGAAAGTCATCAACTGGCTTATCCTTTAAAACTTAATAATGTGGTAGTTTCAGCTAACTCAGTGACCTATCAATACAGTTATTCACTGTTGGTGCTTCAGTCTGTTTCCAGACTTGAGCAAACAATATTCTTGCTGCTGTTGTCCCATATCAAAGAAGTGATCCATACTTACTGTCCAATTCTTTATTCACAATGCCCAACAGAAATATTTTTGGTAATTATTTATTTATTTATTTATTTATTTGCATCAATGCATCTTCGGTTCTGTCTCCCATGCTATTTTACATCTGCATGAAACCGTGGGCAGAGGTTGTCTGGACTTTTGGGGTTTGGTGCCATCAGTATGCAGCTGACACTCAACTTTATTACTCCCTCCCACCATAAGCCAAGAAAGTTATTTTGTTTCTAAATCAGTGTCTCTCGTCATTAATGGACTGGATGAGGGCAAACAAATTGAAACTTAACCTAGATAAGATAGAGGTGCTACTCATCAGCTGAAAGGCAGATCAGGGAATAGGGATTCAGTCTGTCTTAGATGGTGTTACATTCCCTCTGAATATGCAAGTTTGCAGCCTAGGGGTGCTCCTGGATTCAACTCTGTATCTGGAAGCCCAGGTTTCAGAAGTAGCCAGGAGCACATTTGCACAGTTAAGGCTTGTGTGCCAGCTGTACCCATTCCTTGAAATATCAGATCTGTTAGTGGCGAATAAGGAATTTAGTAATCGTTGCACCTGGAAATCCTTATTGAAGATTTGGCTACAGATAAAACAGAAATATTATATAAAACTCCCAATTTCAAGATCACCTCAGGAAGCATTGAAAATTACTCCAACAAAACAAGGAAAACTATTAACATATTATGATATACTGAAATGGGAAGAAGACAATCCAAGAATGAAGACGACGGAAGAGCTGAAAGTTGATGGACATAAATTAAATTGGTTCCCTTGGCGACAACTAAAAGAAAGGTTTAAAATAGACCAAAAACTATACAGATTTGAGAGAAAAGAAAATGAATTAGACTTACTGTTCAAAGAACATCAAAAGAAGAGAATCTCTAAATTATACAAACTATTAAAGAGGAAAATGAAACCAGATATAATAAAAGGGATGATGATTAAAGGGGCTCAGAATGAAGGTCATCCAATTGAATTAGATGCTTGGGAAAAAGTATGGAAAAAAGATATAAAATTTACCCCGAATTTAAATTTAAGAGAAAACTTCTATAAGATGATGCCTAGATGGTATATGACTCTGGAGAGGTTGCAAAAAATAAGAAAAAATGGAGATGCAAAGTGTTGGAAACGTGGGGAGAAGGTTTTTTCATACGTGGTGGACTTGTCAAAATGCAAATAAATTGTGGAAGGGAATTCATGACATAATTCAAAAAGTTCATAAAGTGAATTTTGAATTGGAACCGGAATTTTATTTTTTGAATATATTAGATCAGAATCGAGAGATTAGAAGACATCAAAAGACAATATTGTATTTGATTACAGAAGCATGGTTGATGTATGCTCAGCATCGGAAAGAAAAAACAAAAATTAATTTAGAAGAATGGAAACTAAAAGTGTTGGATGTGTTTGAGACTGAAAAATTAGCATGTTCTCTAAAAAAAAAATCTGTTCAGAACTTTGAAAGAGAATGTAAAGGGGTAATGGATTGGTTAAAAATATAAATGCATGTGATGATTAGGTAAAAATGTGCTTGTATAAAAATGGAGGATTCGTTATGGAAAAGATAGTAGTGACTTAACTGGGGAAGAATAGTATAGGGAAGTGTGTGTGTGAGGGGGAGGGACATACCAAACATGGTGATGTATGTCTCTTTTTTTATGTGTTGTGGAAAACTAATAAAATTTTTTATAAAAAGAAGGAAAGAAATGTCAGATCTGGCCATGGTGATACACACCTTGGTTACATCTTGGTTGGATTACTGTAAAGTGATCTATGTGGGGCTGCCTTTGAAGAGTGTTCAGGAACTTCAACTGGCCCGAAGAGCCACAGCCAGATTGTTAACTGGGGCTGCCTACAGGGATCACACAACTCCCCTGTTGAAACAGCTCCACTGGCTTTCCAGTCTATGTCTGGGCACAATTCAAAGTGCTAGAGATAACATTTAAAACTCTACACACTTCAGGTTCAGTTTTTTTTTTAATGACTGTATTCTTCCTTATGAACCAGCCCAGGCTTTGAAATTGGCTGGAGAGGCCCTTGTCTCGATCCTACCACCTTCACAAGTGCAGTTGGTGGGAACACAGAAGAGGGCCATCTCAGTAGCTGCTCCTGGGCTCTAGGAACTCCTTTCCCAGAGAAGTTAGATTGGCACCCTCCCTACTATCCTTTGGTGATCATGTAAGGGCATTTTTATTCAGGCAGGTGTTTGATGTGTGATTATATTATATTTGATGTATGATTATATGTGGCCCATCCAAAAGAATGTGCTGGATATTGTGTTATTGATGAATGATTGCATTTTTAATTATGTATTTTAATGTTTTAATGATTTTGATTGTTTAGTTGTGTTTTAACTTTTATATTCTATATATATACTCTTTCTTTTAATTTTGTAAGCTGCTTTGAGTCCCACTCTGGGAAAGAGAGGGGTATAGATCAAGACGATGATGATGATGTATTTTAGACTGATGACTTACAGGTTGGAATTGGCTCCATGTAGCTTTATCCCTGCTATGAGACAAGCCACTGAGCCTGGTAGGAGCCAGCTTGGAACACTGGAAATTGGCTGCAACTGTCTTATGGATATGGGAGATGCAGGCCCTTTCCACACAACATTGCTGTGCCACTTCTGGGAAGGGATGGCAGCGGTTGGCTGATCGCTGTTCGGCATGACATTGTCGCCATCCTGTTGCAAAACATCATACTCACACAGTATTTGCAAAATAGAAAAAGTCTGTTTTACACCTCCAATCACACAGCACTCCCATATTTACAATTGTGCGGAAGCTGCGGAAGCATGATTGTGATGCTTCCTGCCTCAGTGCAGCAATGGCAAGTGCCCAGCTGCATTGTAGAAGGAAGAGGCAGAGCCATGGCGCTTCCTTCCACAGGGAGTGAGCAGGTGTGGTAGGGAGCATTGCTGACATGCTCTCTTCTGGACCTGAATTGCAATGCAACAACGTGGAAGAGCGTTGTCGTGTGGAAATGGCCTCAGAGTATCAGCCTCCCATGGTCTAGATACAAGTGATATCTAGCTCCAGAAAGATAGTTTAAAACATATAATGCATTTACCAATATTTGTTGGAAATGTAAACAAAAAGAAGAGACTTTATTTTTCGTATGATGGACATGTAGGAAAGCCAAAAAAAATTGGGTGTTGATTAATTGATTGATAGATGATATATTGAAATCAAAGATTCAACTGAAACCTGAGTTCTTCTTACTGTGAATGAAAGATGATTAGATAGATAAGAAGTTTGGAAGAATCATACAGTAGATGATTGCAGCTACCAGACTACTTTTTGCTCAGAGGAGGAATGATCCAATTATGTAATCTCTAGAAGACTGGCTGATGAAGCTGCTTGACTTGGCAGAAATAGCTCAATTAACTATCTTGGGCCCTTTTTGCATGACTTTTTTTTGTGCGAGAGCCCTTTGAGCCTTGCGTGAGTGGGAGTGTCGCTCCGTACGACACACTCCCACTTGCGCAGTGCTCATGAGGCTCAAGCGAGGCGGCCATGCATTTTTTATTTTCGGCTTTAAGCCGAAAATAATGCATGCTCGCACAATGCTCGTGGCGGCTTCGTGCACTTACCTCCATGTGATGTGTCGTCCCAGGCGAGCGGGTCGTGCTTCCTGCCCCAGCGCAGCCTACAGCTCCCAGACTGTGCTGTGGAAGGAAGGGGCAGGGCTCAAGAGCTATGGATGTGACACTGGGAAGCCAGCTGCAGTACGAAGGAGCGGGGAAGTGGCGGTGTTTCGGCTGAGGCTTCTCGCAGGAGCCGCCCTCCCCCGTTGCGCAAACAGTTGAGATGCAAAAAGGGCCTTGATCTTGGAAAGATCATTGAGTAAATTTAAGAAAGCTTTTGACATTGTGATTGTATATTTGTGAGACTATTGAGAGAGAACTTCAATTTTGGGGTTTGAAAATTAGTAGCTTTTATTAATAAACAGAAGTACATACTAGTTTTATAATGTTGAAGTACATTTATTATTTTATGTTATAATCATCAGCTGGAGGTGTTGTTTTAAATTAGTTTAATTTTGTCTTTTGTCGCTTTTAGAGCAGATAGCCTTTTCTTTTCTTTGTTGTTGTTTTAGGTAGCTGTGGTGAGGGTTTTTTTGGGGGTATCTAAATATGATGTTTAATAAAATATCTTAAATCAGTGACTTTCTGTATCCTTACAAGTCTACACTCCTTATCTTGACATCCCCAACATTGACTTGAAATATCCTGGGGCATTTTCAACAGCTTATTTGGTGTTAGATGCCATCGGTACATCATCTTCTACAAATTTTCTTTTAAAAATCTACAAACACTAAATTTTATGTCTTTGGACCACATTTTTCTCAAAACATCCATAGGAATAGTATACTCATAATTCTTAGCCCAGCTTACCGTGTACTCTTTTACAGGCTCATCTTCTGTCTCTAGTTTCAAAAGCCATTTGCACTCTTTTATAAGTTATATGGTTATCATCTTTACACAACTCTAAATCAAATTAATTTTCTCCAAATTCTGGCTGCATTTCTCTTGGTTTGATTAAATTTGTCCTTAACTGGTATGTAAGCAAAATAAGATCTTCGTTTCCTTATAAAACATCTCTCTTCATTTACACTTCCAGTTGTATTGTTCAAAGTACAGAAGATCATCATGAAACAACCCTCTCCAATTTGCTCTTTCCTTGAAAAGTGGGGGGCTTCCTGTGTTGAGGTACCCAATATTACCTTAGGAGAGATAAGAAGCATTTAAGTGGCTAATCATGGGGCAAAGGAAGCGCTAGAGAGACATGGAGGCAAACTCTCAATCAACAGCCAAAGAACCTAAAATTGCTGACTTTTATAATATTCAAGCTCACACTGTGAATCGCTTCTCAGCTTTAGCTGGAAATAAAAATGAATGCGAGGAATGCAAGAAAGACAAGGCAGACAAACAACCTTGTGGAAATGTAAGTAACACTGAAGACTTAAACAGCTCTAGTAAAGAAAAAGAGGTGGAGGCTATCGAACTGCTGGATCATTTCTGACTGTTCTAATATATTACAACTTATTGCAATAACAGCTGAGCATATTTACAAGGAATTAAAGTTACTTAACTGTAAAACGGACTCTAGTATTAAAGAACAGGAAGAGAAGAGGCTGACGAAGCAGACTAAGGGTGAAACAGACTTGGTTAAAGCTCCCCCTAAGGAGACTACCCTTGTATTCCATGAAATAGGAAAGTCTGCAAAATTGGTGCTTACCTCCACTAAAGTTTGTCTGCCAGTATGTAAATACAGAGGAATTGTTCCCGCCTGGAACACTGTACAGCTTGCTAAGAGGCATTTGCAAGCTCTGCTAAAGATGGAAGTGAAACAATTAGATCTTCATACAGTGGAAATGCTGACTTTTGGTAGTGGCCAAGCAAGAGTTATACTAAGTTTTTACTCAGACTGTATACCTACAAGGCTCCTGCGCTTGAGAGCCAAACAAGCTACCAAAGATATTTTTCCAAGCCATATGTTCCACGATGATGCTATACTACCTCTAGTTTCAAGAGTAAAACAACTGCAGCTGAACTCAGGAACTTTAAAGGGGCATGTTTCTGAAATACAAAATCAGACTACGGAACATAAACATAAGGACAATTCTTTAGCTCCCTCTGTGCTAGAGCAACAGGTAACTCCTAAAAGTCTGGATCTGCTGTTGAATTGTAATTTGTCTCCGAGTAAAGACGCCAGTTTGAGATTCCTCAGTTTATACAGGGTTTAAGCGACTCTCTGGACAAAGATGTTCTTTCCAACTCAGCCCCACTGTCATCTAAAGAGACTATCCCTATGGAAGGAGCCCCCCAGATAACACGTCAAGCGTTGTGCGCCGAGTGTCCTTGCGAAATAGAGCTGGATCCATATCCTGCTAGAGTCCTACCTTACAAACTATATAGTGAGGCAGTAGGGAAAACATGGACCCAGGAGTTGGCTGAGTTAGCCCAAAGAACAGACCCAACTCCTGCGAAGGATCTGAATAGATGTGGCTCTATAGTGGGTAGAACAGAGACTAGACAAAGTAGCAGTTTGGGAAATAATAGTTGCATTTATACTGATCATCCGGGTCAATTGAATGAAATCACATTAGACTGACTAAGTGAGTGCACTGGGCCTGAGAGTAATATTTGTTTTTTGAGCTGGAATATAGCAGGATGGAGAAGTAGAGCTGCCAGTGGCAACTTGATTGATTTCTTGACTAAATTTCATATAATAGCACTTCAAGAAACGTGGCTCACTATGGCAGATGAGCAGGTAAATCTACCAGGATTTAAATCCTGGTCCAGGACAATGAGAAAAGATAAAAATAAAGGGAGGGCTTCAGGGGGCTTAAGTGTACTAGTGAATGAGACCTTGCAGTGGCAGAGCGAGGAGTTAATCCTGGATTCAGCTCAGCGTCATATATTAGTGGTAAAATTCTGGTTTAAATCAATGCACATAATATGTTTGAATGTATACCCGGTTTCAATTACTTCACCTTCTTTTACTGGTGACTTGTGGGATGGTCTGGGAAATTTAATTTTAGAATTAAATTTAAAATATCTTGGTCCATTAAAAATCCTGCTGGGGGTTTTCAATGCCAGAGTAGGGTCTTCCTTTCAGGAGTTTGTTCATAAGGGGTCATTCAGGCACATTACCTTCAAAATGAGACATCATGGCATTGAGTTTTGACAAGGAACCAAGCAGGTTCCTGGTTTCTTTCTTTATTGTATAACTATAATCTTCAGATATTGGGTGGCAGAACAGACAGCTTTATTTATCCATTTACATTCCATTCCAAAGCCTCCAGCAGTGTTTTGGACTATATCTGTGTCTCCTAAAATATTGGATTATTCTCAGATATTAAAGTGTATGTGAGGGAGGACAGTGATCACCAACCTGTTACTGTTACTTTTCAAGGTTATTTAGACTTCAGACCTGGGGTAGAAAACCTGTTGGCTAAATTGGAAGTTGATAATGACAGGAGGCTCAAATGGAGCAAAGTTGATACCAAGTCAATCGCCAAGTTTTTGATCTCTGTGCAGAATAGGCCAGAATATAGAACTATAATGTTAGGCAGAGTAGACAGAGATGAACCCCTTCTTGGTTTTACTAATCTCTGTTCCCTATTAAAGAAGTTTCAAATTTTATGAGTCCCCACACAGCAACCCCTAGATTACAAGATCTACCTGGTTTGATTATGATTGTATCAGGGCCAGGAAACGTTTAAGATCTGTCATGCGTCAGACCTAATACCACCCTTCCAGAGCTAATCACTCAAGGATGCTAACTCTTAGACGTGACTATAAGAAGCTTTTGTCACTAAAAAAGGCTAATTATACAGCCAGGGTGTGGGTGGATCTGGAATTATCTGCCATGGGTCCGAATTCAGCCTTTTTCTGGAATACAGTAAACGGGCTGTTGAAAAAACAAGATTTTCTTCAAAGTCCCCACCCCAGCCTTAGTTTGGGAGGATGTTTTCTCAAAACTTTTCCAAGATCCCAAACAAGGATTTACAGACAATCTAACAAATGATCACTTACTTTTAGCAGAGCTCCCCCCGTGGTCTCCAGTCACAGTGGCTGGAACTACAAAAATTATACAGTCCTTGAAATCAACCAAAGCTCCAGGTGAAGATCTACTTCCTCCAGAATTGTTTAAGACATATGTTGATTGGTGGGCGCCTATCCTGGCTGGTCTGTTCACCTTTATTGATAACACAGTCCATTTTCCATCTGGATGGAAACCTTCCATCATTGTGCCCATATATAAAAAAGGTGACAAAGGAGACCCTAAAAACTACAGACCTATAATCTTATCAATATTGTGGCCAAAATGTATACAAAACATCTTTTAGGCAAAATTGAGGATTGGATGATGATAACAACCTGTTAGTGGAAGAACAAGCAGGTTTTAGAGCAGGAAGATCCACTATGGATAATTGTTTTATTTTACACCATCTTATAACAAAGTATATGTCTGAGGGAAAACAACTCTTCACAGCATTCATAGATCTTAGAGCAGCATTTGACACAATTAGCAGGGATATTCTTTGGAGCAAATTGGCAGATTTGAATATGGAGCCAAGACTCCTTTATCTGCTCAAGGTCCTTCATACAACACTTGTCTTTAAGTGTGTATTGGAGCCAATAGTGTGCTGACCAAGAAAGTTAATGTGTACAAAGGAGTTAGACAGGGATGTATTTTAGCCCCAACTTTATTTAACTTATATGTTAATGCCATCCCAGGCTTCCTCTCTTCAACAACAGCTATACACCCAAGATAGGCAACACATTCCTCAATGTCCTCCTCTATGCCGATGACATGGTTCTGATTGCCCGCTCGCAGGTCGGTTTGAGATGGCTTTTACAGAACCTTGCTAAGTACTGTTCCCATAATGACTTAGCCATTAACAAAGATAAATCTAAGGTGGTGGTGTTTGGGAAAAGGTCCAAAAAATATAACTGGTTCCTGGAAGGATCCCGATTGAACAAGTCAGCTCTTATTTATATCTAGGGTTGTCCTTTTCAAATATAGGGAAATGGACAAATCACCTTAGAAGAAATAAACAGAGAGCTATGGCCAACTCCAATATACTTTATAAATTGATAAACTATAACCACCCCTCCAGTATATCCCCTATTCTAAAAGTTTATAAGGATAAAATCATGCCTATTCTGTCCTACGGGGTAGAACTGTGGGGTCAAATGAAAGTATTCCCTTTGGAGCAGGCACAGAGCTGCTTCCGAAGAAGGATACTAGGAACAGATAAGAACACTCCAGCTCATGCAGTGAGAGCAGTACTAGGGGGACATTCTATTCAGTGCCAGGTTTTGATAAAAGTTTTTAACTTTTGGCTAAAGGGTCCTTAAAATGGACCCAGGAAGACTCTCTAAACTTTGCTTAGATGAACAGTTAGATCTCCAGCGTTCAAATTTTTGGATATGGCAGCTGTTTCAATTAATGCACCAGCTAGGCTTTTCTCCATCTTATTTATTAATTTGTGGACACTCAACTCAAGAAATATTAAAACAAAGAATTTTAGACACCAGTGCCCAAACAGATAAAGCTCTGCTGGCTGGTTCTAAGTCTCTAAATTGGTTAGCCAAAAATAAAACTATTTTTGGTCTAGAAAAGATCTTAGGCTGAACCTAACACAGAGACAGAGAATAGCTTTCACCAGAGCTAGATTTGAACAACTTAATTCTATGATAAGAACAGGACGGTTTCAAAAAATTCCATATCACGAAACAACATGCATCTGTGGTGCATCAGCCATAGAGGATATTATGCACATCTTGTTTGATTGTTGTATATATATGAAAGTGAGATCCCAATACCTACAACCACTTCTGGTCAGAATGACCAATTGGGATCCAACTGTCAAATTGTCTTATTTTCTTTCTGGAGAAATTTACACTCAGTTCACCGGATTGGAAAATTTATTACAAAAGCTGCTTACCTGAGAGATCTTTTTATCACACAAAATGGGGTCCCCTGTCATGGGAATGAGCTTATTTAAATATTATGACTGAATTTTTATACTTGTTATTTTATCTTTCTTGTTTATTATGTATTTTACTTTCTATATCAAACCCACTACTTATTAAGTTTAAGTTTATATGTTTTAATTATTTTACTTAATTTTATATGAATTGAGTTTATTTGTGTATGTAATTTCTGTATCTGTATCTTTGTATCATGTACTATTTATTTTATTTTTGATATGGTCAGTTGACTAATCCATAAACGTTGATGATGGTGACCTTAGGAAAACAAAATTTCTTTACACAAAAGTCATACTAAAGCTTTTCTAATACAATGATTTTTAAATTCAGCATGTGTTTTACCTTTGTCATATGAAAGCTTACCATACTACCCAAATCTTAAGTCATGACCTTCAACTTCCAATAGTCTCTCATCTTTAAGCAATATACATTCCTTCAACTATACAAAACAACAGGCCTCACAATACAATTTAACATCGGGGAATCCCAAACCCCCAGTTTCCATAGCATTATTCATTGTTTTAAGTTTTATGCTGGGTTTCTTGCCTGCCAAAGAAATTTGAAAATCTCATTCTGCCATTGCACAAAAGGTATCTCAAGGATTGTTTGAAAGAGAAATGAAAGCCTTGACAACATATTTGATTTTATTACTGTAGGGGAAAAATTTAACTTTTTTCATTTTTCTGTTGTTGTTGTGTGGTTTGAAATCATGTCTGAATTACAGTTACCCAAAGGTGACCTATCATGGGATTTTCTAGAGCTGAGAGTATTTGACACATCCAAGGTCACACAGTGGGTTTTCATGGCCAAGTGGAGAACTGAACCCTGGTCGCCAAGGATGTAGTCCAACATTCAAAACCACTTTAATTTCTTTCTGAAACTTTTCATAGTTCTTTTTTTTAAAATATTTTTTTTTCAAATTTCAACAAATAAAACAAACAATTATCTCTGCAATGTTTACATGAAATGTTTTTCCTTCTTCCTTTCCTTTCTGGATTACAATTATTAGTATTCCCTCTATTTATTATATCACTTATCACAATAAAATGTTAATAATCTATAATTTGTTAGTTCCTGCTGTATGTCTCTACTTTACTTTTACATGATATTTCGTTGACTATTAACCTGAATAGTAATTGATATCATGAAAAATGTGTTACCTTCTGTCTATCCCCAACCCAAATCTGTAACAATCTTCCACTCTTTCTTAATATCTTCATCTGATTTCCCTTTTAGTCTTTGTGTGAGTATATCCGCATTTCTATTTTCCATAAAAGTTGTCCACCACTGTTCAGTTGTAGGTGTAGTTTCATTTTTCTAAAATCGTGCATACTCAATGTGGACCGTTGTCACCATGTACAATATTAGTCTCCAGTATTTCTTAATTGGCATTCCATTTAATATATGTGTCATGCTTAACAAGTAGAATTCAGGTGTCATCCCAAATTGGATCTTCAAACTTGAACTTATTTTTTTGTGTATTTCTTTCCAGTATTTTTGTGCTCTGGGACATGACCACCACATGTGAAATAATGTACCAGAGTTCTCTTGACATTTCCAACATTGACCTGTACCCATCTTGTAAATTGTCTTTAATTTTTCTGGTGTCATGTACCATCTATGAAATAGTTTGTGATAGTTTTCTTTTAAGTTTTGAGCAGCAGTAAATTTCTGTGTGTGTTGCCAACTCTGTTCTAACTGTATTGAGTGTCCAACATTTTGTGCCCATTGTATCATTACTTTAACTGTCTCCTCCTCACATTCTTGGTGTAACTTTTCATAGTTCTTTGAAATAATAAAATGCTGTTATTTGTGATTGTGACTCCCAGATATTTAATTCTTTTTTTCCACTTTAAAATTTGAAAGAACAATTTGGTCAGGTGGCATGATATAAGATTAATAAGGAAAAGATGATGTTAATGACACTGAATATGTTGAAGAAAAAGCAAATAGCGTTGGACAAAAATATCAGAATGCCAACTTACCAAGAAAATAAAATATTTAGGAATATCTATCACAAAGAAGAATCAAGAATTATTTGGTAATAATTATCAAAAAACATGGAAAGACATTAAAAACAATATGGGGAAATGGAATAAATTAAATCTGTCCTTCTTTGGGAGGATCCACACTTTTAAAATGACTTTATTACCTAAATTTATGTTTCTTTTCTAAGATCTGCTGATAATTGGAAATGAGAAAGTGTTTAGAGAATGGGAAAAAGAAGCTCAAAAATGTATTTGGTTAGGTAAAAAGCCAAGAATAAGATTTAAAACATTACAAGATGCAAAAGAGAGAAGTGGACTAAACCTACCATCGCTTAAAATATACTACCATGCCTGTTGTTTGGATTGGATTAAGGATTGGATTCTGTTAGAAAAATCATTGACAATCATTGATTTGGTTGGCATGGTTATTCGTGTTACAATAAGTTAGTGGCAAATAAGGAATTTACTAATCATTGCATCTGGAAATCCTTATTGAAGGTTTGGCTATTTTAAGGTTTAAAATAAACCAAAAATTATATGGATTTGAGAGAAAAGAAAATGAATTGGACTTACTGTTCAAAGAACATCAAAAGAAGAGAATCTCTAAATTATATAAACTATTATTAAAGAGGGAAATGGAACCAGATATAATAAAAGGGATGATGATTAAATAGGCCCAGAACGTAGGTCATCCAATTCATTTAGATATTTGGGAAAAAGTATGGAAAGGAGATATAAAATTTACTCCAAATTAAAATTTAAGAGAAAACTTCTATAAGATGCTACATAGATGGTAAATGACTCTGGAGAGCTTGCAAAAAATAACAAAAAATGGAGATATGAAGTGTTTGAAATGTGGGGAGAAGGTGGGAACCTTTTTTCATATGTGGTGTTGTCAAAATGCAAAGAAGTTGTGGAAGGGAATTCATGATGTAATTCAAAAAGTTTGTAAAGTGAATTTTGAATTGGCACTGGAATTTTATTTGTTGAATATATTAGGTCAGAATCGAGAGATTAGAAGACACCAAAAGATAATATTGTATTTGATTACAGCGGCATGGTTGATGTATGCTCAGTACTGGAATGAAAAAAAAACCAGAAATTAATTTAGAAGAATGGAAACTAAAAGTATTGGATATGTTTGAGACTGAAAAATTAGCATTTTCTCTGAAAAACAAATCTGTTCAGAACTTTGAAAGAGAATGGAAAGAGTTGATGGATTGGTTAAAAATATAAATACATGTGATGATTGGGTAGAAATATATTTGTGTAAAATTGGAGGATTCATAATGGAAAAGATAGTAGTGACTTAACTGGGGAAGAATAATATAGGGAAGTGTGTGTGTGTGTGTGTGTGTGGGAGGGACGTACCAAACATATTGATGTATGTCTCTTTTTTTTTAATGTATTGTGGAAAGCTAATAAAAAAATTCTATTAATTTTTTTTTGAAAGAACAGTTAATTCATTATCCTCTTCTAGGGTTGTATGTTTAGTCAGCAATTTTGTTTTGTCACAATTCACTTTAAACATGGAGTCTGTCCCAAATGCCTTTTTTTCCCCAGAAGAGCTTCATTAGGTCCAATGGATTATGTGTAATTATCACAAGGTCATCCACATAAGCTCTTTTAAAGCATATTCCAGAAGGTGACACTGCAGGTCCTCCTCAGTTCCTTGGTTTTTGGTCTCCATCATGGCTTATCTTGCTCCCACAGGTCTTTAACACCTAATGAAACCAACTGGGAAGATTGCAGGGACATTTGAAAGTTTGCAGTCAGTATGCAGGTAATGTGTGGATCTCCACCCATATATCCAGCTGAACAGTTTATAGAATAGAGTGGGCACTTGCAGAGGGGTTCTGGGCTAATTTTCACTGTGCACTGGGGGATGCCTTCCTGGCATGACCAGATGTGATATCATATAACTTCTGGTTTTGATTTCAGGTGATATTCAGCTCCCTCCTTTTTCGAGGGGCATGTGAGAGACATGAATGTGCCTATGGAGGAGTAAAACTGTTGCATTTTGTGCTATTTGGGAAGGATGGTGTGAAAAGTCACCTGAATTTCAAAATATGGGATAGGGTCTGGTAGCTTTGGGAGATTTGCATTTTTGGGCCATATGGACTGCATGTGGCTTACAGGCTGTACTTGGCCTATCCTTACTATATAGGCTCTGACCTGTTATCTGGAATAGATACTAACAATACTAACAGGTGGCAGAGAAAAAGCAGAAGGTGTTGAGACCTTCTTTGCCTCAGTTTTCTCCCAAAAGGAAAAAACAAACAAACTACTCAACCTGCAGGGGTGGGAAGCAGATAGAGAAGTGAGAAAAATGCAACATAGAATAGGTAGAGAAGTAGTACAGGAATATTTGGCTACTCTAAATGAATTCAAGTCTCCAGGGCCAGATGAACTACATCCAAGGATATTAAAAGAACTGGCAGAAGTAATTCCAGAACTGCTGGCAATAACCTCTGAGAATTTTTGGAGAATAAGAGAAGTCCCAGCAGACTGGAGGAGGGCAATGTTGTCCCCATCTTCAAAAAGGGAGAAAAAAAGAGGACCCAAATAATTATTGCCCAGTCAGCCTGACGTCAACACCTGGAAAGATTCTAGAGCAGATCATTAAACAGACAGTTTGCAATTATTTAGAAAGTAATGCTGTGACCACTAAAAGTCAACATGGGTTTCTCAAAAATAAATTATGCCACACTAATGTTATCTCTTTCTATGATAGAATTACGAGATTGCTAGATGAAGGGAATGCAGTGGATGTGGCGTTTCTTGACTTCAGTAAAGCCTTTGACAAAACTTTGGTCAAGCATCATCTGGAATATTATGTCCAGTTCTGGGCACCTCATTTCAAGAAGGATATAGACAAGCCGGAGTGTGTCCAGAGGAGGGTGATCAAAATAGTGAAGGGTCTGGAAGCCATGCTTATGAGGAGCAGCTTAGGGAGCTGGGTATGTTTAGTCTACAGAAGAGAAGGTTAAGCGGGGACATGATAGCCATGTTTAAATATTTCAAAGGATGCCAGACTGATGAGGGAACAGGGTTGTTTTCCACTGCTCCAGAGACTAAGACAAGGAGCAATGGATTCAAACTGCAGGAAAAGAGATTCCACCTAAACCCCAGGAAGAACGTCTTGATAGTCAGAGCTGTTTGGAAGTGGAATATGCTACCTAAGAGTGTGGTGAGTCTCCTTCTTTGGAGGTTTTTAAACAGAGGCTGGATGGCCCTCTGTTGGGAGTGCTTTGATGTGTGTTCCTGCATGGCAGGGGGTCGGACTAGATGGCCCTTGTGGTCTCTTCTAACTCTATGATTCTATAATAGGCTGAATATAGGGAAATGAACTGAAAGCCCAGGAAAGTGGTTATAGTCAGTTGACTGACTGTTCTGAGGATAAAGTTTTATTCAACCAGTTTTAGACAAACTGAAAGTGTTCATGGGCCTGGCATTACCTCACTAGGTCTAGATTCTTAAGTGTCAGGATGTACAGGGTAACACTTGCTCAAAAAAAAAATTTTTTTTTTGTATTTGTGATAAAAACAGAATAGAACAGAACAGGTTTCAGAGCTGCCAAACTAAAACATAGAGGTTGGTGAAAGGTTTCTACAGCCTATGACATGGAAATCTGCAACAGACTCAGAACAGGAAGGTGTGACCCTGTTCTTTACAGTGAATGATGCTCTTGCCTGAGGTCTCATGATAATGCGTTTTGTTTCTGTCGGTGAAGTGACTCAATGACACATTCTTCAACCTATGTGGACATTCAAACTCATTAAAACTTTATTATGAAGTTTAAAACTTTGATATATAATTCTTCCATTTGAGTTCTAGAAGAACAATCCAATTGCACCATCTCTGCAGTTGACTTCTGGATCCTAAAGAACAGGTAGCAGATCTTCCTTCATTTTATCAACCAGCCACAATTGCAGCATTCACCATTTTTTCCTGAATCTCCAAGTGAGAAAATGGGCCATCACCATTCTCTCTCTTATAGTTCCCTGTAGAGTATGAATCTGTTACTAAAGCCATCAGGATAAAAAGGCCTGAAATGCTGTGTGTCCTCACTCACCTTGGTACATTTTGAGAAGCCTAACATAAGTGGGGCAGATCTTGTAGCGAAATGCAGTGGGCATCTTAAGCAGGTTGCTACAGGCAATAATTTTCATTGAAAGTAAGACTCATTGGTAGCTCATTACTTTTTCATTTGTATTACTGATGCTTAGGGAATGTCCCTGACTAATATGTAGGACCAGAGTTCCATTTAATATATTTGAATTTCATCCTATGCCTGGTTTTTGCTTAGAGTTTGGAAGCAGATGGGAAAAACTGATGCTTTGGAACAGCTTGACTAGATCACTAACTCATAAAAGTCTACATTTTTATTGGAATTTAAGAGTACCAATTCTGCCCATTTAAATATCTTATTTTTCTCCTGAGGAAAAATAGTCCTGTGTAGGTGTACAAATCTGGGAAGGTAATACTGAAAAATTTTGTAGACAGCACGTTTTAGCATTTTTCCCAGCATGATGCAGTTGGTTAATAAAGATCTTTTTTATTTGGCTTCATTACATGAGTTTCTTTGTTTCCTACAAATTTAAGCCTCTTTCACAGAATTGTAAGTGTAGTGATTTGTTCTTAAAATAAAAGAAGTAAAAAAAATCCACTTATTTATTTTCAAAATGAGAATGAGGGTAATATTACACATGCTTAATAACTTAGGCCCTTTCCGCACAGCATTTTCCATGTGAAAGGGTGCCTGGAGTATTGTGCGATTGTGAGGAGTGATCTGCATGATGCACTCACAATCGCTCGATGCTCCAGGGGCTGGCAGACGCCTATCGTGCACCTTTTCAATGGTGCGTGATCATGCATTGCTCCTTGGCCCTGCATGCACTTACATGTGGAGCGTCCAGATCTGCTCTGGTTGTGCTTCCTGCCCCAGTGCAGCCTGGGAAACTCCCAGGCTGCACTGCAGAAGGAAGAGGCCATTCGTGTGGAGCTGAAGGAACCCGGATGTGAGAGCCTCTCACTGGAGGCTGCTCACATGATCCCTGCACCCCAGAGCCAGAAGAAGGTAAGGTGCGGAAAGGGCCTTAGAGTGAAAACAGGGTGGCATACATGTAATAGAGCACCAACATGGTGTAGCAATTTGAGTGTTGGGCTACAACTCTGGAGATCAGGGTTTAAATCCCTGCTTGGCCATGGAAACCCACTGGATGACAGTCATGATCTTTCAGCCTCAGGGGAAAGCAAAGGCAAAGACAAAACCCCAGCTGAACAAATCTTGCCAAGAAAACCCTGTGATATAGTTGCATTAGAGCTACAGAAACTACTGGAAGGCACCCAACAACAACAAAAGTTGTAATTTGAAATGAGGTAAAGTGATTGAGATTTTAATGCAGTGGTTTTGTTGCCTCATATTCTAAAGTACATAAACTATACATATGCTAGTTTCCCCTATAGATGCCATCATTCTTATGTAAGGATGGGAGATATGTTCAAAAATATTCAAAAGTGATTGTAAGACATGTTTCTTAAAATATTTTTAGTGGGAACGCAGGCTCAGGAACTCCCTTCCTAAAGAGATCCTATAGAGATTAGACCTGTACCTCCTTTGATGTTCTTCCATAGGCAGGTAAAGACTTTTTATTGGTTCAAAAGACCTTTGATTGCTTCTGGGGAAAGGAAATTTAATAACGTGTTGCATTACTTAATTTTTTGTGGGTTTTTTTTTTGTTCTTTTTGATGACCATGCTTTTAACAGCTTATAATTCTATTTGAATTCCACAAGTGTTTTTAACTTTTGTAGGTGATTCTTTTAGTTGTATCTGTTTTAAATTTTGTTAACTACCATGAGAATGGGAAAGGGCAGGGTATACATATTTAAGAACAACAGCCGTTCCTTGCCTGCAATGTGGAAGAAGCAGGTCCATTCAAATAATCACCAGACATTAAGTGCCACCACCTTGCTTTTGAGTTTCCTTGGCAACTTGACCTGTTGATGTTTCAGAAATCCTGCCATAATCTTGGATCTATTATTTTAGAACTCTATAGTCACAGATTGGAAGAGGTCTTGGGGGAGTCATCTTATCCAGCCTCTAATCCTCTAACATATTCAAAAGTGGTTGTAAGACATGTTTCTTAAAATATTTTTAGTGGGAACGCAGGCTCAGGAACTCCCTTCCTAAAGAGATCCTATAGAGATCATATTTGTGCCCATTGACTACAACCTTTTTCCACTAGAAACTCCCTATGGACCACCAGCTCATGGTCTGTACTTGGACAACCATTTTGAGTAGTACTGCTCTTTCTTGTTGTGTGACTTCAAGTTGTTTCCAACTTATGGCAACCTTACAGCAAACTCATCACAGGGTATTCAGGGGCTGAGAGAGTGTGTGATGTGGTCAAAGTCACTCAGTAAGTTTCTATGGCCCAGTGGGGAATCATACCCTGGTCTCCAGGGTTGTAGTCCAGTGCTCATCATGCTTGCTTTTACAATACTGCACTAGGCTACAAGTATTGATACTGTGGAAGTGGGACATTATGGGGAGTCAAAAGCTATCTCATTCATCATCAGTGCTGTTAGCTAATTGATGAAACAGAAGAAGAAAAAGATTTGGGTCCTTCAAAGCAACTTGATAGGCCAAGCTAAAATTGCTGGCAAACTTTAGTGCCAAGAGTTGTGTTAAAGAAAAGGAAGGGAATCAAATGGAAGTTTCTCTTTTTCTTTACACCAGGGCTGGCTTTAAAAATCAATAACACAAACTGATGCAGAAAACGGAACAGAATAAACTTTGCTGAACTTGTTAAAATAGTAAATGTTATAACAAGTGAACATAAAGACAGATTCATCGATCCCTACATGTAACCATTTGGACAGCCCATCCACTGAAGTATCCTGAAAGAAGTGATGACGTTTCTCTGCCCCATCAGAAATGCAGAGAAATAGTAATTGGTAAAAGTCTTGCCACTACTTTAATTGTTATAAGTGATTAGTTTATGATTCATTGGCACCTAATATGAGATAAAAGTTTTGACATGGAGGATGCTATAGGGGATTAAGCTACCATGATGTCAGAGAACCCCCTTACAATAACCTGATTGGCAGAGATGAAAAACCTAGCTTTACATCTATGTAACTATTTGCTAAATTGACATGAGGGTAATGGTAGTCATCTCTGTACTGTCTTGCACTTTTGTACAAAAATTTTTGCTTTGTTAACTGTTAACATACATCTTTGAGAAACAGTAAAGTTTTCAGGTGCTAATATTACCTTCTTGGGTTAGATAATAAATGAGTGTCTAATGGAGCAATCCTAACTTCCAGATCTACTGGATGACTGGAAGTAGAACAGTTTGGATGCAGTAGATTGGCTTCTCACCAATGGAAAGGAACCGCAGACATCCCACATGCCCAATTACACCAAGAGAAAGCTACTGTCACTGGTGTGCCCACCAGTGGTAGCCAGACTGCACCAGAAAGCTGTTTTGGATTTGTTAGATTCAATACTGCACAGTCTTCATCTTCACCCCTTGGGACTGTCAGTGTGAACAGTATTTAACATAAGAAGATCTTCTGGACTGAAAAGCTTGATACCCTTCCCCCCACACCTTCTACCTGAGTAGCGTACAGGTGTATCTAGAGTGAGGCAAGTAGGATATGTGACCTGGGTACCAGTGCTGCTTGTGTGTGCAAAAAAAGTCATACTGGAAGATTTAGTGGAGGAGGAAGAGGAGGAGGAAACAGCCCTGGGAGGTAGGGGCTCAACTTTCATGCTTGCTTTAGGCACTGTTTACACTAGATGCTCCTCTGGGAGACACAACTGATTGGACTTGGGAAGAAACAGTAGATCTGTTGTTTCATTTCTCTTAAGCCCCATCTAGAATTCTACTCTAAAAAGTTATTGGCAACATGTTATTAAGCCAATCCTGCACAGTTGATGAGCCATCTAAGCTCAGCCCAGCCATTACAAAGTGTGCTCTGCAAGATGCTTACCCGTCAGTTTACATTTTGCTGCTCTAGGAAGGCAGGAAATAAGTAAACAAACTGGATTTCCTTTGACTTGGTCACAGACTGCTCAGAACTGCATGGCCAGAGTGTGCTCTTTTAACATAGCAATGCTATTACTGTAGGCTTAGATGATCTATAGGACCCCTGACAAAATTAAACCTGCTCAGGTTGTCAGTTTCATACCAATAAACAGTAACAAACCTGTCTAGGAAAATTGATTGGTTTGTAAAGCTAGTCAACAACAAACAATTAAAATGCTATCATTTAAGTGCTTTGAAATTAGCACAGCACCAGCAAGTGACACATTTTGCACAGCAATTACAATGCCTGACCTCTGTTAAAAGCTCAGCAATGAACCACTTAAAACAACATTTTCAGGGAATCAACAGTGACAGCTATGAACTATTTTTTTAACAAAAAAGCATGTTCCAGGCATAGTTTCCCCCCCTGTTTCCTTTGGCCTAGTGCTGGCATGAATCAGTGAACAGTAAATAGCTTACTCAAGATCTGATCCAAGCTTATTTGCTCATATCCAACTATTCTTTTTTTCTCCCCTCACTGTATGCATGCAATAGTCTTGTAATGTTTGTCATGAGCATGGCTCCTATATTGAAGATAGGACTTCTCTGCAATGGAGCATACAGCTGTCTTACTTCTCCCCACATCCTCAGATGATAGTTCCAAGTTGGCCCTGTCTACACTGAAACGAAAGTAAAACAAACAAACAAACAACACACCTTTTCAACATTATTTTCCTCTCTCTATATAGAACACTGGGTTGGCATGATGGTTAGGTTCTCTGCATTTTATTCCAGCCAAATAACTCTCAGAAAAATATATTAAAGTTATTTAATAGTGATTGTCTTGTTTTGCGTTTTGTCAAGAACTTTTTTTCCAGCTATTTTAGCATGGTGGCTAGTGTGAATTAAAAGCCAGGATACTTCTGATTCAAATCTCATCCACAGAATGATTGCCAGAGGAAGTGATGTATGCTACAACATTCTGGTTGGACCCCTTTTTTACAACAGTGCAACAGAATCATGACAAACACTTCAGGGCTGATGTAAGGATTGCTGGGGTCTGTGTTTGAAGTGTAGTTGAGATTTGTCATACACTAAATAACTCTGTGCTATGATTTCATGGGTTTTGTATATGTTCACCTGAATGTAGGACAACGCTCAGAAACCTGTGGCTCTCTAGCTAGTTTTGAATTCCGGGTCTCATCAGCCCTGAGCCAGACTATCAGCAGAGAGGAATAATGGGAGCAGTAGACCATCATCATCTGACAACCACAAATTCCCTGCCCATGATGTAGAGCTGAACCGGGAGACTCAAAAGATACATTTAAATGGTTCAGATTTCACTGAACTTTCCTGCTGGTTCTTAACAGTCTTGGTTTTTGTATTTCATCAGCTGCACACTTTGTTCCCTGAGGCTTTTTCAATTATATCTGTGCTCAGGTCATTCTTGCTTTTGTTGTTACTTGGTCCTAAATAAAATATCATACTCACTGTAAGGTCAAGCTGATCCAACACATGAGTATAATTCTATTGATTTTGTTTGTCATTTTTCAGATGTTTCTTTGGAGCAAAGATTGCTGACCAAGCATATCTGCTCACTTATAATCCATTTTTTATTTCATCTTCCCAGCTGAGGCACATTAAGCAGTTGGCATACGACTCCAAGGTTGTATTGGTAATATATGATATTACTGAAGAGATTCATTTGAACAGGACTAGACATGTAGAACTGCAGTGTAAATTTTTAAAGAGGTATGGTTAGTAACATTTACTTCCTTGGATTTTTAGATGTGAGAAGTCCATCTGACTTGTAAGGGGGGAAGCATAATAGTTGGCATTGTTGGTACATTGGTACCAACTGCTTCAAGATGAACATTTTTTGTACCATTTATGGACTTCTAAAGAGATTAGGTCTTCTGGGAGATTTTTGAACACACCACATGAAACAACTATTTAAGATAATACTTTTGAATGTGACATTCCAGAGCAAAGAAAGTAGTGGAAGCAATATACACTGTAACATAGTCTTGGCAAGAGACCTTTGCAAGTATATTTCTGTTAGGCAGGGTTACTTCCAAGGTTGCATTTTGTATATACCAACATTATGGAATAAGAGCCTAAAAGATAACAACTTTGGAGATCAGGATTTGAATCCCTGCTCAGCCATATAACTGACTGGGTGAACTTGTGCAAGTCACACTCTCTCATTACCAGAGGAAGGCAAAGACAGCTCATCTCTGGACAAATCTTGCCCAGAAAAACCCATGCTAGGTTGACTTTAGGATTGCTGTTAAGTTGGAAACAACTTGAAGGTACATGGCAACAACAAAAACAGCACCAACAATGTGTAATTGTTGCTGTTGTGTGTACTTTCAAGTCAATTTTGACTGATGGTGACCCTAAGGTGAACTCATTGTGGGGTTTTCTGGGGCTGAGAGTGTGTGATGAACCCAAGGTCATCCAGTGGGTTTCCATGGCTGAACAGTGAATTGAAACCTGGTTCAGTGCTCAAACCACTATATCACACTGGCTCATGTTATAGAATGCATGCGTTCTTAAAACTGGGTGTTTAAATATTATAAAATCAAACTAGGTCTCAAACTGTATGAGGATCTCTTTGTTTTCTTAAAATGCAATTCCAGGCCACATATCAGAACTAGAAAAAAAGTCCCAGGAAATAATACCAGAACATTATCCCAAAATAAAACAAAGCAAAATCAACAGTATTTGATTAACTGTCATCAGAAAGCTCAAACCACTTAACTAAACCTGGCCTCCTTCCCAAGTTTGAACAATTTTCTTTTCCTGAAGATAAAAATATCAACTTAAATAGAAATCCTCTTTTATGAATAAGATGAAGCAACCTCCACTTTCCAGAATCTCCTCTTATTTGATCTTAGGAAGAAATATTCAAACAATGTGCTTTATTTTAGCAAGAATATATTTTGATAAAGTTGTTTAAGCCCAAATGAGTAGAAACCCAAGCATAAATCCAATGTAGTTCCAGCTAGCATAAAATAAATAGGAACTTGGTAAGTTAACACTTATGTACGTGTTATTTAAGTCCCATTAATTCAATGAACCAACTTTGGTTAGAACTAACAATGAGATTTAGACCATACTGTCTCCATCAACATAAATAGACTTAAAGACCCTTGTTGTCCTAAGAATGGACACAAAGCAGCTAACTGCTGGAATTCTTGAACTAAGAGGTGTTGAAGGGTGGGTTATTTTATTCTGTCCCGTCATGTATGAGGCTACAGAATTTGCAGCATAAAAATCATGGGGTCACTATAGTTTGAATAGGAATGGACTAGTGATTAGTGATCACTTAGACCGCTTCAAATGATCATCTGCTCTTTACAACTGGAAGAAATTTATCAGTTCTAAGGGATCCTTTCCCCAGTATCGTGGAAAATGATTCTTTTCTTGGATATTTTAAAAATATCATTTAAAAAAATATGTGTATTTTGGCTAGCATAGACAGTGCCTTTAAATACAAGCAGGAGGAGAAGAAAGATCATAACTCTGTGCAGATAGCCAAGTACAAAGCTGTAAAACAGTTTGGGATAGTAGAAGCTGGATGATTAAGCTGATCTGGATGTCAGACCAATAAGAACAAGCAGAAATCATGTTGACTTAAGCCTGGAGACTCACGTATTAGTTGTAGGAGTAAAACATTTGAAGAGTTAAGAAGTCCAGAATATATACACTGCTGATTCCCCCTTACTTTTATTTCTTTTCTTTTCTTTTTTTAAAGAAAAACATCCTGGTAACAGATAGTTGAAGAATCATGTGGATGGAATGAATGACAGGGCTCTTTCTCATAGAAAAGCTAAGTTCAAATGAGAGTGTCAATCAGTTGAATTGTACTGGTTCTTTTCTAGAACAGATTCAGTTGCAACTGAAGCTGTTCCTTTATAGTTCCTTCTCTTTTGGCCAATAAAAGCTAGTTTTTGTGTTGGCACATATGAACCAAAATAAAAAAAATATTAAATATAAGGAAAATTGTGGTAATTTGCACAGTAGGATAGAGGAAATTAATAGGTTTAAAACTGATATAGTTACGTGAAGTGTTCTACTGGTATTCTACTGGCACGACAGTGACATATTTGACACTTCACTAATATAACATAGCTTCCACTTATTCCTAGATCTCCTCTGTTGATCAGTCTCTAGACCTCTTCTGTTGATCAATTTTGTAATACAAATGCAGTATAGAAAAATAATCAGAGTAATTGAAACTTCCATCACCAATGAAAATCAGCTGTAAAAAGATTAACCATAATCTGGAGCAGCCTACGTATAAACAGTGCCATGAAAACAGATTAAACATTCCATCTTAACATTCATTTAAATTAGTGAATTATTACTGGATTAAAAATCATTAAAATAACTCATTTTCTTCCATAAGCGTATTTTGTCTCATGGTGAAAAAAATCTTCTTAATTGTTTATTGCTCATAAAAAAAAATCAAAATATGTTATTTTTTCTTTTTTTTTTTTTAAAAAGTAAAATTTGTAGAAAAATATGATGCTGGGAATAACCAGGTTTCTCTCCAAAATTATGATGTAATCTCACATAGCATAACGTAGGCTAAGTTTGTTTTAGGTACATCTCAAGATGTGAAAGATTTAATACAAAATGAAATACCTCAGCGAGTTTATGCATGTCTCACCATGCACAAAAGAAGATCTTTTAGAACAGGAAATGAACAGGAAGTGGTTTGGGCCACAGCAGGAATGTTATTGGACTGCAACTTCAGGCACTCCTTTCTATTGGCTATGCTGGCTACATCTGCTGGAATTTGCAGTCCAAAAACATCTGGAAGGCTGCATGATTCCCAACAATGGCTTAGAGGTTTTTACTATGGAGTGAAGTCAATATCTTACCTCTACCTCTTCCTGCATCAGCAACATGGGGTGGCAAATTTATACTGATGGCATTAGTTTCGATGATGTTTGAAAAGGATTAGAGAAATTAATGGAAGTTTATCAGCAACTTCAGCAGCAGTATCCTTTGGATGCTGTATTATTGATGATGAACTACTCTGAAGGAAATGAATACAATGAAATTGAAGGAATTCTGTTCCCTTTGTGCCTTGCGTGCAAACTTCCATGGCCTAATTCAGTGATACATCTTTGTGTTCATAAGCTGTGGTTTTCTATCTTTTACCTTTAGAGACTCTGTTATTCGTGTATACTAGGGAACCTTAAATACCAATCGAGAAAGTCCCTGCATAATTCAGATCAGTTTGGATATGTCTTGGCAATTTCATGTCACATGTGGTCAGGCCTTCTGAGATAGCTAGTTTCTTTTTTCATGTAACCTATCATCTTTTTTTCTTTTATGCACATATCTTGCCGTTCTTCCAAGGAGTTCTCAAGGTGGCATGCATACCTGTCCTCTTTTCCACTTTATCTTCACAACAATTGTATGAGATAGGTTAGGGTGACAGAGATTGATGGGCCGAAGGCCACCCAGTGAATTTCATCATTGTTCAGTGGAAACCTGAACATGCATTTCCCTAGTTTTGGTTCAGCACTCTAAGCACTACACTAGAGCAGTGACAATAATAGGCCATTGCCACACTACACTGTTATAGTGCTATTATTCCACTTTCAACATCCTATGGAATCTTGGGGGCTGCAATTTAGGGAGGGGCCTTTAGAATTCTCAGCCAGAGAGCTCTTTGGCCTCAGGAGACTGCAAACCCCAGAATCCCACAGGATGTTGAAAGTGGAATAATAGCACTGTAACAGTGTAGTGTGGCCATAGTTGAGCTCCAAACATATGTTGAACAGTTCCTCCAGAACAACTGAGAGTTTTTTGGAATCATTTAAGACTCAGAGTCTTAAAACTAATCTTAAAGGTGCCACAAGATTCTTCTGTTAATACAGAGTAACATAACTATCCATTTGAGAACACTTCCTTGTGATGGTTTGCCAGAGCTGGGCAGGCAACCTGGCAAACAGGTTAAGGAAACTTTGGTGAAGAGAAACCTACTATGCAGCATGATTGCAGGTAAAAGTAGGTAAAAGTGTCTAAACCTTTTGAAAAAGGTTCTTGTTCTAAGTTTAAAATAAATACAGCTAGCTTTGTTTTGTGAAATTAGAGAGGTTTGTGTTCCTTTATTTTCACTAGGTGTGTTTCTGAGGAAAATACAAGCGTGAAAGGAACTACTTGTTTATTTGGAGAAATGGTTTTAATGAAGTTGCTATGGCAGTGAGATTATTTTATGTTACACACCTTAACTGCCTTTTAATGTTGAAACAATAATATTTATTTGGTGTCATTTTCTTATGTTGGCTTTAAATGTTTTTATTTCTTCACTAAAGCTTCACTAAAGGAAGCTTCTGACATTTGTATATGTTTTCTAAGGAACTTGGATAGTCTTTTGAGAACAGCCTAGTACTTTCATGTCATGTTGGCTGTCAAGGAGAGGGGTGGAGAGGGAAGTGAAATGTGTTGCAAGGAAGTCAGAAAACAAAACAATAGATATATAATACAGGACTGTCACAAACTGCCAGAAGAATTTTTGAGCCCCTGATGTGAAACAGTCAAGGTCTTTGATTATCCTCCAACCCCCAAATCACTGACTGTGGTACTCTCTTTCATGAGGGAAGAAGGATGCTGATGAGGGAAAGTTAAGCAAGTTACTTAACTTACAGGAGGTACTTATTACCCATTCCCACACAATGCTATCAGAAATTAGAAAATGGAGAGGATGATCAAAGTCAAGATTACAGCCCTCTGTGCTTGCTAAGCAGTATGGGCAAACAGGAGCTTCTCCAGCTTGTGGCCTTATATGCTGTCTCAGCTGGGGGAGAATCTAAAAAGAATTGCTTTTTACTCAGGCCATTTCTGCACTACATTGTTATTCCACTTTCAACGTCCTATGGAATCCTGGGACTTGCAGTTTAGGGAGAGGGATTTAGAATTCTCAACCAGAGAGCTATTTGGCCTTAGTAAACTACGAACCCCAGAATTCCACAGGATGTTGAAAATGGAATGATAGCACTATAACAGTGTAGTTACACATAAATCTTTATTTGTATAACCGCGGCCATTACAAAGTATTTCAGATAAACGCAACATTAAAACAATACAAAGGGTGTTATACTTTATGCCCTCATCCAATATCTCTGACTTCTATTTATCCTTACTACAAAGTTCCCTTTTCCGAATTGATGCTTTGAAGGCAAAATGAGCAACTTTATTGGAAATATATGGGACTGAATCCCCCAAAAGGAGTTTAATTAAAAATGAGCTAGACTTAATGGGTGTAAGGTCAAGATTTTTAAACAGGGCCTTCCTTGAGCCTATATGAATTGGGCATACCAGTAAGTAATGTAGTAAATCTTCAACTTTACTGCTCCCACATGGGCAGACTCTATCCTCCCTGAGGGTATGGTGGTATCTTCCATGCACTACTGCTGAGTCCATTACAATGTAGAGCTATGAAAGCACGTCTCTACTTGGAATTGGTTATGCTATTTAAGTATTGAGGATTAGGTATTTGTATAGATAACTTGGCATACCAGGGAGCACATTTTGACATACATATGGAAACATGATTAGCTTGAAAATATTTTTTTTAAATGTGTGCCTTCAGATGTTGAGCTGCTTGCTCAAAGTTTAAAGCATCCAGGGACTCCAGCAAGAGACCATAACCCTTCACTAGATGTAGAATCTTCTGGTTCCAAGATAGATATTTTCTACTATTGCAGTTTGACATCTCTTTGAAGGCATTCAAAACTACACTAAAGAACCTATTCCTTTTCTCAGTTTCAGCCAATATTTGCTTGCATATATATGAGCAACACTCTTCAGTGTAGTGTGGAAATGGCTTCAGTTTCCTCTTGCTCAGATTGAAGCAAAGACTGGGTAGCTTGGTGTTCATAAGCATGGCTGAAATAGTCTATATATTTAGAGGTGAGAGGAGGAGGAGGAATGAGGGCACTGCCCTTTCACATGAGATTCTGCACCCACCCTCCATGAAATTTTCCTTTAATTCCCAAATTTGAGCACTGCAGAGAGTGAAATGTTGAAAATAATTCAAACCTAGAACTCTCATTTCTGCTGTGTTTGGATTCCCTTGGCAACCTAGCCTGCTCCTTTTCTTTGGAAGCCTAAATTCTATTTCCTACTGCTGAAGTGAGCTTTGAATCCAAAGATGTACCTATGTCAGTCTGGATCAGTATTGTAAAGGGATCCTGTAGCACCACTGAGACTAAGGTCCTTTCTGCAGTACCCTCCCATCCCAGCATTGGGACGGAAGAGGAGTGGGACTGCCATGACATAGGCACACTCATAATTTGATTGCCACATCGAGTGGTGACTGCCCCCATCATATATGGCAAAATAAGGATCATATCACTCCCAGTACAATGCTTCTCAATAGGTAAGTTCACATATCCATCTGCAAGTCACCAAAATAATTAAGCAAGTAAATAATTAAAGCCCTATTTAAGTATTCTTAACTTGAATATATCGGTAAGGAGAGAGAATGCACTAGCTGTGCCCCATTTCTTGTCTTTGTTGCTCTCAACACACAGGAGGTGAATTCCTGAATCAGAGAGCCTCTTGTGTCAGTGAAAGCTATCCACATAGTTTGTAACCCTGGGAAAAAGTAGTCTAAATTGTGTGGAAAACCTCCATGGATAGCAGAGGCTCTTTTCTTCATATTATCAGCTTTTACCTGTAAAGGGCAATGGAAATGATGACTGGGGAGGGGCACACTTTGCCTTCTTGCAGGTTTTCAAAATAAACCAGGCACCCTGTAAAAGAAAAGTCCAATGAAGACTGAGCACACAAAGTAGCCAAAGTAAACAAAACCCTGAAAGTGTGTGTGTGGAGGGGAGAAAGTGGAATGCCCTGCTTGGACTCCTTCATAATATCCTGGAAAAGGTCATCACTCAGAGCTTGAATTCCTGAAAGAGCTGAGGGTACATGATAATTTCTGTTTGCAGTGTGTATTTACCATGTATTTCACTTTAAATAAGCAGTGTAGAAACCTATCTAGGATTAGAATACTGTGTTTGCAAGGGACCCTCCCAATCTCTCTCTTTCCCTTGGAAGACTGGTAATTGAGGCTGATCAGATCAAATAAAATCAATATGTGATATGAAATACTATGTTACCTTCAATGGCTAGATCAAGGATTTTCAGATTTTTTGTCTTGGTGTTACACTTTCTTCAGAAGCTAATTTTCTGAGACAAACACACACATACATGTCCATCACAGTTATGACAGACTTCTGCTCACTGCAGTTTACAATGGTATTGTAGTAGGGAATACAGGTGGTTATGCAGGCAGACTAGCAGAACACACAACAGCCTCTAAGATTCATATGTGATGACTTGAGTGCATAGTGAAACATGCCCAGCAGCTCTCTATTCTAACAATTGTGTTCACCAGCAGTCAATTGACCTTACCTGCTAGTTTGCAGTGTCCATGTATTATTGTTTGCTTTCTTCTGGTATAGATTTAGGTCTGCCCAGAAAAATCCATTTATTTCCTGGTGGGTTAAAAGCCTCTAGCTTCCAATCCTATAATTGTAAAGACAGCAGGATCCAATCTACATGTCTATTGTATATAAGCAAAACTTACAACTAGTAGTTATGCTGTTCTGTTCTTAAAATTTAACTATTTTTTTTTTTATCTCATATGAATTTTCTTTGTCTACTGGTGGTGGAAGTTCCTCAAATGTATAGACAGTGGCAGCTGGTGACTTAGACATTGCATGAGCAGCACGCCAGCTCTAGTCTTAGTCCAAACTTTAAAGAAGCTAACCATGTTGTTGCATCTATTTAGGTCAGTACCTTGGATAACTTCTTAAAAGTTTAAACTAAAACCTAAGTGAGTCCAACAGCCATCACCAAATGGTCAAATCATGCTGATATTATGTGCTCTTGGCTTAATTTTCAAATCAATAATCTAAATTGTGTTCCCCTAAATGTTATACTACTGTTAACATATCCTATCACCCCTCCTAAGAGATATATGATTTTCACAAATTGAACTTATTAATGACTGAAGAATGTGATCAGACTCATGCTGGCCAGATAATATGTTCACAGTTATGCTAACTGGAGACATGTTCAAGGTCATGAAAGTTCAGATAAGATTATGAGGAAAACCTGACACCAATGGGTTTGTGCTTATCCCTTAACTGCTTCAGGCTCTTGGTCTTTTTGAACACAATGAAAGATGAATCCGATTGGTAAGCAATCAGAGGCCGTCCCTTGACTTTTCCATATGGAGATCTTACCCTATAGAGACCCTATCTGACCAAACATTAAGAGATTGTCCGAGTCCCATCAATGTTTTGTCATTCCAGAATTAAGCAATCACCCCTTTCTTGGTCAGTCCCATGGAAAAGCCATTATGGCTTTGTCAATATACTCTTTCAGGGTGTGAAATAGGGTATAAAAGCTCTAGCTTCCACCCTAGCCAATTGTAGTACATAGTACATCGTGCCCAGACTGCCATTCCTCCATGCTACCTTCAGACATTCCGTTGTGACCCCTTCTTCAAGACTTTCCATCCAGTCTTTCTCTATCCATTCTTTCTTGCCTCACTTTCTAATAGCATTGTATGACCACTTAAGAGTGTTTGATTTCTTGTGTATTTGTCAATTCAAATAAAATACTTTGTTTAACTTTAACTGGGCCTGGGGCCAGGATCAACCACGTAACAGAGAGGCTAACCAGGTTGGTCAAACCCACTGACCATAAGCCCCTCATTTTGGTTCATGTCGGAACCAATGACACTGCAAGGAGCAGCTTTTACCACATCGCAAAGGACTACGAGCTTATGGGGATGAAGCTTAAGGACCTTGGTGTGCAGGTGGTCATTTCGTCTCTCCTCCCTGTTCAAGGATATGGCGCACGAAGGGAAAGGACAATAGCAGCAGTCAACAACTGGCTCTGCACGTGGTGCCGCTGGCAACTGTTTGAGGTTTTGGGACATGGCCTGAATTTCCATGAACGTGGGCTTCTGGAGAGGGATGGGCTGCACCTCACAAAACTTGGCAGGAATGTTTTTGCAAACAGTCCCGCAAGGAGGATTAAGAGGTCTTTAAACTAAGTTCTGCTGGGGAGGGAGACAGTATTATTCAGGGCAGGAACTTGTCGAGCGCAAGGGGAAAAGGCCCAATTGATACTGCACAAGTAGTACAAGAGGCCAATGGCGGGAAGAGTAGAAACAATAGTACAGGACTTGCAGGAAGGGCCCGGGGACTTCAGTGTTTCTACACTAATGCACGGAGTATGGGAAGCAAGCAGGATGAACTTGAACTCCTAGTACAACAAAATAAATACGATTTGATAGGCATCACTGAGACCTGGTGGGATAAGTTTCATGATTGGAATATAGGAATAGAGGGGTATAGCCTATTTTATAAAAATAGATCAAACAAGAAAGGAGGAGGAGTAGCCTTGTATGTCAAGGATGTTTTCACCTGTGAAAAGATCCTTGACTTAAACCCAGTAAGCCAAGTCGAGAGCATTTGTGTTAGAATTAAGGGAGTGAGAAACAATAGAGATATTCTGGTGGGGGTTTACTACAGACCTCCAACCCAGGCTGAGGACTTTGATGATGCCTTCCTCAACCAAATGACTGCACATTCAAGGAGGAGAGATACAGTAATAATGGGAGATTTCAATTACTCAGATATATGCTGGCCGTCAAACTCTGCCAAGACAGCAAGGTCCAGCAAGTTTCTTGCTTGTCTTGCAGACAACTTCATGGTCCAGAAGGTGGAAGAGGCCACAAGGGGACCAAATATTCTAGATCTGATCCTGACCAACAGGGATGACCTTGCTAATGAGGTAGAAGTGGTTGGATCTTTAGGGGGGAGTGACCATGCCCTATTGGAATTTGGCATTCAGTGGGAAGGAGAAGATAAGGGTAGCCAGACACTCATCTTAGATTTTAAAAAAGCGGACTTCTGTAAACTTAGGGAGCTGCTGGCTGGAATTCCGTAGTCAAGAATAGTGAAAGGGAAAGGAGTTCAGGAGGCATGGGAGTTCTTTAAAAAGGAGATATTGAAGGCACAGTCTAAAACTGTGCCAATAAAGAGGAAAAATGGAAGGCATCTGAAGAAACCAGAATGGTTGACTAAAGAACTCTCAGCTGAGCTAGGTGTTAAGAGAAACATGTACAGGAAATGAAAGAAGGGGGAAACCACCAAAAAAGAATTTAAGCAAGTGGCCCGGAGATGTAGGGAAGAGGTCAGAAAGGCTAAAGCACAGAACGAACTTAGGCTGGCCAGAGACATTAAAAACAATAAAAAGGGCTTTTTTTAAATACGTCCGCAGCAAAAGGAAAAAGAAGGAGACGATAGGGTCGCTGCACAGAGAAGATGGAGAATTACTCACAGGGGAAAGGGAAAAGGCAGAACTACTTAACACCTTCTTTGTCTCAGTTTTTCCCCAGAAGGATACAAGCACTCAACCTGGCAGTAGGGGAGCAGGTGAGGAAGCAGGGGAAATGAGGCACGTAATAGGTAGAGGGGTGGTACAGGAATACCTGGCCACACTGGATGAATTCAAGTCTCCAGGGCCAGATGAATTGCATCCTAGGATATTAAAAGAGCTGGCAGAGGTCATTTCGGAACCGCTTGCTATAATCTTTGAGAAATCTTGGAGGACAGGAGAAGTTCCAGCAGACTGGAAGAGAGCAAATGTTGTCCCCATCTTCAAGAAGGGGAAAAAAGAGGATCCAAATAATTACCGCCCAGTCAGCCTGACATCAGTACCCGGAAAGATCCTGGAGCAGATCGTTAAGCAGTCAGTTTCTAATCACTTAGAAAGCAAGGCGATAATCATGAGAAGTCAACATGGATTTCTCAAAAATAAGTCATGCCAGACTAATCTTATCTCTTTTTATGATAGAGTTACTAGCTTGATAGATGAAGGGAATGCTGTGGATGTAGCATACCTTGATTTCAGTAAGGCCTTTGACAAAGTTCCCCATGACATTCTTGCAAAGAAACTAGTAAAATGCGGGCTGGACAGGGCTACTGTTAGTTGAATTTGTAATTGGTTGACCGACCGAACCCAAAGATTGATCACGAATGGCTGCTTCTCATCCTGGAGAGAACTGACTAGCAGGGTGCCACAGGGTTCTGTCCTGGGCCCAGTGCTGTTCAATATTTTTATCAACGACTTGGATGAAGGAACAGAGGGCATGCTCATCAAATTCGCAGATGACACCAAATTGGGAGGGGTTGCTAATACGCCAGAGGACAGGATCAAAATTCAAAATGACCTGGATAGATTGGAGAGCTGGGCCAAGGCTAACAAGATGAAATTCAACAGAGAGAAGTGTAAGGTTCTACACTTAGGTAGAAAAAATGGAATACAGAAATATAGGATGGGGTACAAGTGGCTGGATAGCAGTACGTGTGAAAGGGATCTAGGAGTCTTCATAGACCACAAGCTGAACATGAGTCAGCAGTGTGATGCGGCAGCCAAGAAAGCCAATGCAATTCTCGGCTGCATCAATAGGAGTATGGTGTCTAGATCGAGGGAGGTACTGGTACCACTCTACTCTGCTTTGGTTAGACCTCATCTTGAATACTGTGTCCAGTTCTGGGCACCCCAATTCAAGAAGGACATGGTCAAGCTGGAGCAAGTCCAGAGAAGGGTGACCAAAATGGTGAGAGGCCTGGAAGACATGCCCTATGAGGATAGACTTAGAGAGCTGGGTATGTTTAGTCTGCAGAAGAGAAGGTTAAGAGGGGACATGATAGCCATGTTTAAATATTTGAAGGGATGCCATGTAGAGGAAGGAGAGGGCTTGTTTTCTGCTGCTCCAGAGACCAGGACAAGGAGCAATGGATTCAAGCTGCAGGAAAGGAGATTCCACTTGAACCTCAGGAAGAACTTCCTGACGGTCAGGGCTGTCCGGCAGTGGAACATGCTGCCTCGGAGTGTAGTGGAGTCTCCTTCCTTGGAGGTTTTTAAGCATAGGCTAGATGGCCATCTGTCGGGAATGCTTTGAGGGTGTTCCTGCATAGCAGGGGGTTGGACTGGATGGCCCGTGTGGTCTCTTCCAACTCTACATTTCTATGATTCTATGATTCTATAACTGGAATTCTCTCTACAGTTATTACACCTACAACCTACAAATCTAGAGAGTGACAGGTTTCTCCCATCCCCAAACTATATGTAATGTAGTATGCAATTATTTTAAGTCATCTTAATTTAAAACAGAGATTGATAGTTTCTTTTTTTTTTCTTTTTTTTTAAAATGTACCTGTTACTTGTATCATATGGGAGCTGTCTTTCCAGTGAAAGCTGCTGCTTGTATAAAGTGAAAATACTGTCTCATGGTAGATCATGATGTGGGCTTGACAGAACTTCGTAAACTTTCAGTATCAAATACTACAGTAAAAAGCTTACTGTGAATGTGTCCCAGGGATGCCAGTGGGTTATATGTATGTCCTTGGAAAGCATGTATTTTAAAAATACTATTGAAGAAGTAGAGCTAATCTTCTCTTTTCATGTGTTAAATACTTTATTTTAGGCTGAAGGTCCTTTAAAGTCAACACCACAGTGCTGTCAAAAACAGTGTCTGATGATTCACAAGTAAATTGCTTTGTGATGTACCAAAATGTGTTCAAAAGCATCTCTTTCTTCAAATATGGTCACCTGCTGTTTTAAAGTAGAGATAATGCCTTTTGTTTCTTTGGAAGTGAGGAGGAGACACCTTTTGTAATTTTGTTTTCTGATTAGATAAACTGTATGAGCCTTTTTTTTCTTTTTAATGAATGCATTCAATTTCTGTTTGTAATTTTTATTAAGACACAACACTGTACGCAATAATATTAAGACATGACACTACACACAAGCTATGACTCTGTACTACCTGGGGAATTTGGGCAATTGTAGTTCCCCAAAAGTAACTTTTCAAATTCTGCATGAGATCTACTGGCTTGAGTTCTGACAAGAAGCCTTGCTCTGCTAAGTAAAACTTGTGACAGATGATTGGCATAGGAGCTATGCCAGCACGCTATCTCAGTTCTCTGGTGGAATAACTAGAATGGAGTGGAGGCACAGGCAGGATGTGGATGGAACAGAAGAACAACACACACAAACCAAACTCTGTTTGCTTTTAATTTACAGCAGTAACACTGATGTCAGTGATGGAATGAGACCTAAACCTGGTGCAAAGAATTTCCCTCCCACCAAATATTGCTTGGGTATAGGTTCTTCTCTGCAGATGGCCACAGCCAGTTAGATAATATGTTAGGTAAGAGTAGCTTGCATGATAAAAAGAACAGGGAATCAACATTTTTGACTCTTCTACGCTTAGAGGCCCATGTCTTATGGGTATCCATAAGTTTGTTAAGAAGTACCTTTGTCTTTTTCTTGTTGCTTCACTTACCTAGGGGAAATCCTTCTGGAGCATTAATGATCCCATCTTGTAGAATCCCCTCTTGCACTACATAATGGTCAATTTAAATACCTTCCCACACTTTTCTAAGGGTATCAGTGTCCCTAGAACCTTTAATAGTTTTACTTCTGCTACTGTGTACATGTAGGAGATGGTATTTTAGATTTTTAGGCTCTGCTTTGCTATAATTGGGCTAAAAGGAAAGGATTTTAAACAAGAAGAGTGAGGTCAAGATTGAACTGGAGAATATAAGACAATCTTTGACCCAGATCTCAATAGAAGTCAAAAAGATGAATGCAAAAAATGGCAGTACTGGGAAAAAAGACACAGAGATTGGAAGACATGACTGAGAAATTATTTTTGGATCAAGGACAGAACTTAGCTATGATGGTTTTACTTTATCTCAAGAAAATGGAGAGATGCCTCAGGTTTCAAAGAATACCAGAGATGCAAAATGAAGATTTGTATGCAGGAATGATTGATGTTTTGGTTCTCTTAGGAAGATGGAGAGAAGACCTTTGTTGGGAATTGCACAAAGTGTACAGATTAGACTCCTGGATGGTGTGGCAGAGAAAATTGCCTAAAGATGTGGTTGTCTATTTTATGGGAAGACAAATGAGAGATCAAGTCCTCCAACATCATTATTTATTTAACAAAATGCAGATTGATGGAAAGCAAGTTACAATTTTTAAAGAATCCCAGTTGATATTTTGAAAAAGAGGAAGTACACTTTTCTGACTAACAAAATGAAGCAACAGCAAATCCCTTTCAAGTGGGAGAAAATGGAAGGTGTTGTTTTTCATTATAGACAGAGAAGATTTTATCTCAACATAATTCAAAGGGCTAAGGACTTCCTGAAGAAATGTGAACAAGACTTCAAGAGTGGAGCTTCAAGAGAGAAGGAAGAAGACAAGGTTTCTGAACAAAGCTCTAGAGAAGAGAGTAGTGGAGATGAAGAAGGGAAAGACCAATAGACTCAGGATAAAGTGGATACAGACTCCGATGATGATAAGTCTTAAAGTGGATTTAAAATATCTCTCTTAGAATATAAGAGGGAAAGGGTTTTTCCTTATTTAGAAAAACCGAATTTGGACTTGATTCGCTTACAAGAAACACATAATTCTTTGCCTTTCTGACAAAATGAGTGATAGATATATTAGAATACTTTGAAACTCGTAATGAAAAACAAGTGGCCTTACTTTTTTTGGATACTGAAAAGCTTTTGATATTGTGAATTGGACACTTATAATTGAGGTTTTTTAAAAGATGAACTTTGGGCATAATTCTATTTTACATGTATGAAAGCAACACATTCTTCACAGAAGCCAAATATTTTGATTAATTGAAAGACAACAAAATTTGTGATATACAAATAGGGATTTGACAAGATAGCCTCTTTTACAGTTACTTTTTATATTGAAGGCCTTTCCACAGTACACTGTTATAGTGCTATTACTCCACTTTCACCATCCTGTGGAATTTTGGAGTTTGTAGTCTATTGAGGCCAAAGAGCTCTCTGGCTGTGAATTCTAAATGCTCCCCCCTAAACTGCAAACCCCAGGATTCCACAGGATGTTGAAAGTGGAATAATAGCACTATAACAGTGTAGTGCAGAAAGGCCCTGAGTGCAGAAATTCTTAACAGAGCAATGAGACAAGAAGAAAAAGTTAAAGGTGTGTGCTAAACAAATAAATGTTTAAAGAAAGGGCATTTGCAGATTATTTGTAGTTTTTTTTTTGCAAGAGCCTTTAGAAAATGTGCTGTTTCTACTCAATATTTTAAATGACTATGGAATTCTTGCCAGATTTGAATTTAATAAAGATAAGTTAGTCATGTTGACCAAAATTATGGCAAAAGAAGAGCAAACTCTTTTGATGTAGAAAACCAGATTAAATTTATTAAGAAAGTAAAATTATTAGGGATTACCCTTGAGAATAAGAATTTAATGCTGTTTCAAAATAACTGTGTCAAAGCATGGAATAAGATTAAGCAAGATTTATAAAGATGGTCCAAACTGAAGCTTTCATTGATGGGTAGAATAGCAAGTATAAAAATGAATGTTTTCCCACAAATAGTGTTTTTGTTTTAGACAGTACCTATAGTGAATGATGAGTTGCCATTTAAACAATGGCACAGAGACATTTCTAATTTATCCGGCAAGAAGGAAAAATGAGAGTTGGATTGAAGATTTCACAGGATGCAAAACAAAGAGGAGACTTGGGGATTCTTGATTTGAAATAGTACTTTCATGCTGCTTAGTTTGGTTGAATGACTGGATTAACCTGAAAAGGAAAAGACTTCTTCATTTAGAGAGATTTGATCTGAGGTCTGGCTGGCATAGTTTTTTTTTTTTTGAGGTATGACAAACTCAAGGCAATGTCAGTTTTAATAATCATTATGACAGGTGAGCTATATTGAGAATTTGGAACAAATATAAGACAAGATTGTTTACTAAAATGCTGTTATGGAATACATCACATGAAGCTTTGTTTAGGAGGGAAATAACTGTTAAAGACAAATGGCTAATATATAGAGATTTGTTATTGCTAGAAAAAGGGCAACATTAAATTAAAATAAATAAGGAATTGGTTCAAGAAGGTTATTATATTTGATGGTTTGCCTATAGATAGTTATCTGAATGCTTTAAGTTGTATAGAAATCTGTTTGGTTTTTAAATAACTTAATCAGATTGAATAACAATTGTTCACAGATGACAAATATTTAACACTTAAAATGTATACATTACTGTTGAGAATGAAGATGGAGGATGAACAAGTGAAAGATTGCATGATTAAATGGGCCAAAAATGTGGGTCATAATATACATATGGAACGATGAAATGAGATGCAGACAAGAAGTTTAAAGTATATCTTAACTTATGATCTTAGAGAAAACTTTATAAAATAATGTATAGGAAGTATTTAACATCAGAAATATCATATAAAATTTATGATGGGTCTATTAATACTTGTTGGAAATATAAACAGAACGAAAGGTCTTTTCTTCATATGTGGAGGACCTGTGACATACCAAACAAATTTTGATGGAAGATATTTTGAAGCTGAAGATTCAAATGAAACTTGAGCTCTTTCTGTTTGGTTTGATAGATGATGAGACAGATAAGAAGTTTGGAAGAATTATTTATTAGATGACTGTGGACATCAGAATGCTCTTGCTCAGAAGTGGAATGATTCAGTTATTCCATTTTAAGAAGATTGGTTGATGAAATCATATGATCTGGCAGAAATGGACAAATTGATTGTTTTGATCTCACACCCCCTTCAATCTCACAGGGTAAATAAAATTGGGCTTGTTCAAGCCTCACACAAAGCATTAGAGAATCACAGCCCTGAGACATCTTCAGTTTTGACATCTTTGTTACACTCTTTCTATCAACCATCAAAATACTTTGTTTACAGTCAAATTTGAATTAATCTTACCCTTTTCCACCCCCAGAGTCTAATCTCTCATTCACAAATTGAAACCTCTTGGTCATAAATCTCCTCCATTTTGTACTTGTCTCTCTGTCTGGGTTTCATCTTCTTTCATCTTCATCTTCAAATTCTGTGATACCTTCTTTATCTTCTGTGTCTTCCTCTCTTCTTAGTTCTCACAACAGTTCCGTGATCTCTTTCCTCATGATGTCATGATGTCATGATTTTTCTTCCAGTTTAAAAATTCTCCATATATTTCCTCCATAGTTCATTATAAAACATCTTTAGCTGTTCCAGAGAAGGTTCCATTTTTCACTTAAACTAGCAGTTATACATTTAACAATTCACTTCCCTAGAGTCTAGCCAGAAACTTCCAGCAAAACAACGTTTGACTAGAGAGGAAGAGAAGAAGGGCAGCAGCAGCAGCAGCAGCTATAGTTCAACATGATTCAGGAAAATTCTTATTCAAAGCTAACATACACATGCAAAATGAGAGAAGCTTAGGTTAGCCTTATATGAGTAAAAGTTTTCTTCTTTTGCTGGAATAAATAGATAATTAAATACTCAGTGCTGTAGATAAGAAGCACTTACGTGGCTAATTATGGGGTGAAGGAAGTGCCAGAGAGCGCGGAGGCAAATTCTCAATCAACAGCCAAACACCCTAAAATTGCTGACTTTTATAATATTCAAGCTCATACTACGAATCACTTCTCAGCTTTAGCTGGAAATAAAAATGAATGCGAGGAATGCAAGAAAGACAAGGCAGACGAACAACCTTGTGGAAACGTAAATAACACTGAAGACTTAAACAGCTCTAGTAAAGAGAAAGGGGTGGAGGCTATTGAACTGCTGGATCATTCTGACTGTTCTAATATATTACAACTTATTGCCATAACAGTTGAGCATATTTACAAGGAATTAAAGTTACTTAACTGTAAAATGGATTCTAGTATTAAAGAACAGGAAGAGAAGAGGCTGAAGAAGCAGACTAAGGGCGAAACAGACTTGGGCCATTTCCGCACTACAGTGTTAAAAGTGCTGCTATTCCACTATCAACCTCCTATGGAATTCTGGGGTTTGTGGTTTAGGGAATTTGAATTCTCAACCAAAGAGCTCTTTGGTCTCAGTAAACTACAAACCCCAGAATTCCACAGGGCGTTGAAAGTGGAATAGCAGCAGTTTAACACTGTAGTGTGGAAATTTTGCTGGTTAAAGATCCTCTTAAGGAGACTACCCTTGTATTCCATGAAATAGGAAAGTCTGCAAAATTGGTGCTTACCTCCACTAAAGTTTGTCTGCCAGTATGTTAATACAGAGGAATTGTTCCCGCCTGGAACACTGTACAGCTTGCTAAGAGGCATTTGCAAGCTCTGCTAAAGATGGAAGTGAAACAATTAGATCTTCATACAGTGGAAATACTGACTTTTGGTAGTGGCCAAGCAAGAGTTATACTAAGTTTTTACTCAGACTATATACCTACAAGGCTTCTGCACTTGAGAACCAAACTAGCTACCAAAGGTATTTTCCAAGCCATATGTTCCACAATGATGCTATACTACCTCTAGTTTCAAGAGTAAAACAGCTGCAGCTGAACTCAGGAACTTTAAAGGGGCATGTTTCTGAAATACAAAATCAGACTACGGAACATAAACATAAGGACAATTCTTTAGCTCCCTCTGTGCTAGAGCAACAGGTAACTCCTAAAAGTCTGGATCTGCTGTTGAATTGTAATTTGTCTCCGAGTAAAAGAGGCCAGTTTGAGATTCCTCAGTTTATACAGGGTTTAAGCGACTCTCTGGACAAGATGTTCTTTCCAACTCAGCCCCACTGTCATCTAAAGAGACTATCCCTATGGAAGGAGCCCCCGAGATAACACGTCAAGCGTTGTGCGCCGAGTGTCCTTGCGAAATAGAGCTGGATCCATATCCTGCTAGAGTTCTACCATACGAACTATATAGTGAGGCAGTAGGGAAAACATGGGCCCAGGAGTTGGCTGAGTTAGCCCAAAGAACAGACCCAACTCCTGCGAAGGATCTGAATAGGTGTGGCTCTATAGTGGGTAGAACAGAGTCTAGAGTCTAGACAAAGTAGCAGTTTGGGGAATAATGGTTGCATTTATACTGATCATTCGGGTCAATTGAATGAAATCCCACTAGACTGACTAAGTGAGTGCACTGGGCCTGAGAGTAATATTCAGTTTTTGACCTGGAATATAGCAGGATGGAGAAGTAGAGCTGCCAGTGGCAACTTGATCGATTTCTTGACTAAATTTCATATAATAGCACTTCAAGAAACGTGGCTCACTATGGCAGATGAGCAGGTAAATCTACCAGGTCCAGGACAGCGAGAAAAGATAAAAATAAAGGGAGGGCTTCAGGGGGCTTAACCGTACTAGTGAATGAGACCTTGCGTTGGCAGAGCGAGGAGTTAATCCTGGATTCAGCTCCGCGTCATGTATTAGTGGTAAAATTCCGGTTTAAATCAATGCACATAATATGTTTGAATGTATACCTGGCCCCAACTACCTCACCTTCTTTTACTGGTGACTTGTGGGATGGTCTGGGAAATTTAATTTTAGAATTAAATTTAAAATATCCTAGGTCCATTAAAATCCTGCTGGGGGTTTTCAATGCCAGAGTAGAGTTTTCCTTTCAGGAATTTTTTCATAAGGGATATTCGGCACATTACCTTCAAAATGAGACATCATGGCATTCTCAAGATTTGACAAGGAACCAAGCAGGTTCCTGGTTTCTTCTTTATTGTATAACTATAATCTTCAGATATTGGGTGGCAGGACAGACAGCTTTATTTATCCATTTACATTCCATTCCAGAGCCTCCAGCAGTGTTTTGGACTATATCTGTGTCTCCTCTGAAAATACTGGATTATTCTCAGATATTAAAGTGTATGTGAGGGAGGACAGTGATCACCAACCTGTTACTGTTACTTTTCAAGGTTATTTAGACTTCAGACCTGGGGTAGAAAACCTGTTGGCTAAATTGGAAGTTGATAATGACAGGAGGCTCAAATGGAGCAAAGTTGATACCAAGTCAATCGCCAAGTTTTTGATCTCTGTGCAGAATAGGCCAGAATATAGAACTATAATGTTAGACAGTGTAGATAGAGATGAACCGCTTCTTGGTTTTACTAATCTCTGTCCCTATTAAAGAAGTTTCTAATTGATAGTCCCCACACAGCAACTCCTAGATTACAAGATCTACCTGGTTTGATTATGATTGTATTATGGCCAGGAAACGTTTAAGATCTGTCATGCATCAGACCCAATACCACCCTTTCAGAACTAATCACTCAAAGATGCTAACTCTTAGACGTGACTATAGGAAGCTTTTTTCATAAAAAAGGCTAATTATACAGCCAGGGTATGGGCGGATCTGGAATTATCTGCCATGGGTCTGAATTCAACCTTTTTCTGGAATACAGTAAACGGGCTGTTGAAAAAGACAAAGATTTTCTTCAGAAGTCCCCATCCCAGCCTTAGTTTGGGAGGATTTTTTCTCAAGACTTTTCCAAGATCCCAATCAAGGATTTACAGACAATCTAACAAATGATCACTTACTTTTAACAGAGCTCCCCAGTGGTCTCCAGTCACAGTGGCTGAAACTACAAAATTTATACAGTCCCTGAAATCAACCAAAGCTCCAGGTGAAGATCTACTTCCTCCGGAATTGTTTGAGAGATATGTGGATTGGTGGGCACCTATCCTGACCGGTCTGTTCACCTTTATTGATAACACAGTCCATTTTCCATCTGGATGGAAACCTTCCATCATTGTGCCCATATATAAAAAAAGGTGACAAAGGAGACCCAAAAAACTACAGACCTATAAGTCTTATCGATATTGTGGCCAAAATGTATGCAAAAGATCTGTTAGGCAAAATTGAGGATTGGTTTGCCAATAAAAACTTGTTAGTGGAAGAACAAGCAGGTTTTAGAGCAGCAAGATCCACTATGGATAATTGTTTTATTTTATACCATCTTATAACAAAGTATACATCCAAGGGAAAACAACTCTTCACAGCGTTCTTAGATCTTAGAGCAGCATTTGACACAATTAGCAGGGATATTCTTTGGAGCAAATTGGCAGATTTGAATATGGAGCCAAGACTCCTTTATTTGCTCAAGGCCCTCCATATAAATACTTATCTTAAAGTGCATATTGGAGCCAATGGTGAGCTGACCAAGAAAGTTAATGTGTACAAAGGAGTTAGGGATGTATTTTAGCCCCAACTTTATTTAACTTATATGTTAATGACATCACAGGTGTCCTCTCTTCAACAACGGCTCATACACCCAAGATAGGCAACACATTCCTTAATGTCCTCCTCTATGCTGATGACATGGTTCTGATTGCCTGCTCGCAGGTCGGTTTGAGATGGCTTTTACAGAACCTTGCTAAGTACTGTTCCCATAATGACTTAGCCATTAACAAAGATAAATCTAAGGTGGTGGTGTTCGGGAAAAGGTCCAAAAAATATAACTGGTTCCTGGAAGGAACCAGCTCTTATTTATATCTAGGGTTGTCCTTTTCAAATATAGGGAAATGGACAAATCACCTTAGAAGAAATAAACAGAGAGCTATGGCCAACTCCAATATACTTTATAAATTGATAAACTATAACCACCCCTCCAGTATATCCTCTATTCTAAAAGTTTATAAGGCTAAAATCATGCCTATTCTGTCCTACGGGGCAGAACTGTGGGGTCAAATGAAAGTATCCCTTTTGGAGCAGGCACAGAGCTGCTTCCAAAGGAGGATACTAGGAACAGATAAGAACACTCCGGCTCATGCAGTGAGAGCAGTACTAGGGGCACATTCTATTCAGTGCCAGATTTTGATAAAAGTTTTTAACTATTGGCTAAGGATCCCTAAAATTGACCCAGGGAGACTCTCTAAACTTTGCTTAGATGAACAGTTAGATCTCCAGCATTTAAATTTTTGGATATGGCAGCTGTTTCAATTAATGAACCAGCTAGGCTTTTCTCCGTCTTATTTATTAATTTGTGGACACTCAGCTCAGGAAATAGTAAAACAAAGAATCTTGGACATCAGTGCCCAAACAGATATAGCTCTGCTGGCTGGTTCTAAGTCTCTAAATTGGTTAGCCAAAAATAAAACTATTTTTGGTCTAGAAAAGTATCTTAGGCTGAACCTAACACAGAGACAGAGAATAGCTTTCACCAGAGCTAGATTTGAACAACTTAATTCTATGGTAAGAATAGGACGGTTTCAAAAAATTCCATATCACGAAACAACATGCATCTGTGGTGCATCAGCCATAGAGGATATTGTGCATATCTTGTTTGATTGTTGTATATATACGAAAGTGAGATCCCAATACCTACAACCACTTCTAGTCAGAACGACCAATTGGGATCCAACTGTCAAATTGTCTTATTTTCTTTCCGGAGAGAATTTACACTCAGGAAATGGGGTCCCCTGTCATGGCGATGAGCTTATTTAAATGTTATCACTGAATTTTATACTTGTTATTTTATCTCTCTTGTTTATCATGTATTTTACTTTCTATGTCAAACCCACTACTTATTAAGTTTAAGTTTATACGTTTTAATTATTTTACTTAATTTTATATGAATTGAGTTTATTTCTGTATGTAATTTCTGTATCTGTATCTTTGTATTGTATACTATGTATTTTATTGTTGATATGGTCAGTCGACTAATCAGTAAACTATGATGATGATGATGATAATGATGATGAACATTTGACTAATAACATCTGTACTTTCTCATGCTGTGACTTCTCCTTATAAATCAGCAATTCCTTATTATAAATAAAATGAAATTCAATCTTTTTGCAGTGTATAAATTAAAATCCTTAATTCTTCTCTTTTAAAATGTCAACCTACAATTTTCTAATTCAACTGTCCCAGTCTTACAAACTGAGATAACTCAGCTCTTAATTGCAGAAAGAAGACAGCTGCAAAGGTTTCTCTTTTGTCTTAATAAGGAGGGTTCTTCACTTATATGACTTCCATGGTTAATTAAACTTTTTTTTTTTAAGGGCAGGTTGAGCGCATAAGGCTGTCAGATCTTCCACTCTGAATAGCTGCAGTTTATGGCAGAGGAATGACGGTATTGCCTCAGTCCTTCTGATTCACAACACTTTTATCAAAAAGAAAGCACATATAATGGGAATTTTGGACCCAAATGATTACTCCTTTGCTCCTCTTTTATTGGCTAGTTCTTTTTCCATGAAGGCTCTAATCACTGTAGCATGGATAGCCCATGAGAAATTGAGTTCCTTTCCTGGTGGAACTTTGAGTGATCTCAATTCTATAATGTGGTCTACTGATACCACAGGTGGCATCACAAAGATGCCTGAAAAAGGCCCTACCTAGTGCCACTACCCTGCAAACAAAATTCAAAGTCTAGTAATCTCCTGAAATTCCTCAAGACAGTCTTTCCTTCATATCCTGGACCTTATGAAGAAGCAGCATATATAACTGATTTAGTGTGTTTTGATACCTAGGAAATAAGTTGTTGAGAGAAACCTTTTGTCTTCTCCTGTGCTAAAGGTATACCCAGTTCCTGCATTAGCAAGTTGAACGCCTTCATTTGAAAAGCACAGTGCCCTGTGCTAAACTTTCCAGTATAAAGGAAGTCATCCAAATAATTAAGAACTCCTCTGGTTCTTGTCCTCTCAAATATGGTGCAAAACACCAAGCAGCGTATAGGAAAGACCTAAGCCATGAAGAATATGCCATTAATTATCAGCTCCAATGGGCCCTGTGGGGGCTGCAACCCCCAGCCTCCTCCTAGCCTGCATGTGGCTCCCCCCTCTCTCTAATAACCTGTTTTTCTTCATATGGGTTCAAAGCAGCTTAGAATATAAAATTATTAAAAGAGTGATTAAAACAATATGAAGTACAAAAATTAAAAAAAAGCCAATAAATAGTACATTCAATTAAAATACTATTTTTTAAAAAATTAAAATTTAAAACAATTAAAAACACAAAGCATATTAAATATAGCACACCCAGTTACACATTGTTCCACTCTAGTAAGCCAAGATAAAAGACCTGTTTAAACAAAAGGCTGTTTGTCTGTAGACTAAAAGACAAAAGAGAGGAGGCAGATTGAACCTCCCTTAGGAAGCAGTTCCAAAGCCTAGAAGCAGCAACCGAGAAGGCCTGGGAGAATGATGAGATAGAGAAAAAGCCCACCCCTGAAGATCATAATACTCAGGTAAGCTCTTATGGGAGAGATGGCTTTCAGATAATCTTCAGCAGATCAAACTTGAAAGGAGCCAAAGGAGCTGACCAAGATGCTGAAACCTGGTCACAAAATAGGTACAGCAGCTTGGATGGCTCCTTTGAAATAAGATCTAGAGCAGATTTACTACCCATTGATATCAGAGCCAGCAGCTGCTTCTGGTCAGGAACCCAGTACAGGCAGGACCCTTGACTTTATGTCATTTTGTAATTCTGTTCACTTAAACTCAATGATATTTATGACACAGATCTTTCTCCTAAGCACTAGAAGACTGCAAGCAGACAGGTCTAGTGCATATGTTTCCTCTACCTTCTTAGCTCATTCTGAGCTGTAGGAGATCTCTGTCATTATAGTGTCTGATAAGTCTATACAGCAGCATCCTCTTCTTTGGCCAGAAAAGCAATAGACATGAAATAATAAAGCTTTGATAGTTACATGTGAAAATACTATATATGCTGACACACTGAAACCATCTATAACTGAGCAGTGGTAGGATGCTTTGGAACCCATTGCTCAGTTATGGATAGCATTAGGATGCCATTATATTAATTATTTGCGAAAGTAATTTGCCAGGTTTAGCAAAGGAGTGTGTACCTACTAAGGCAGTGGTTCTCAACCTGTGGGTCCCCAGATGTTCATGGACTTCAGCTCCCAGAAGCCCAAGCCACTATGGTCAATGCTCAGGGCTTCTGGGAGATGAAGTCCAAAAACATCTGAGGACCCACAGGTTGAGAACCACTGTACTAAGGTTTACTGTAAAATAGCTAAGAAATGTGAGAGTCTTTACTTTCCCTCCATCAGACCTATCACATCTCCAGTGAAATGTGAGAAATAGGTAACTACTTTGTCATCCATTTTATGTGAGAGCAAGTGTACTGTAGTATAGTGGTAAGGTATAGGACTGGTACATGGTAGACCAAGGTTTAAAATCCCAACTGAGACATAACTCCTGTATTAAAAAGGGTGACTTTGGGCCACTCACTTTATCTCAGCCTGGCTTACCTCACAGGTTTTTTCTGATGATACAGCATGGAGGAAGACTTCTGTGTTCTTTGTCTTGAATTACTGGGGAACAGGGAAGGTGAGATATAAATGTAACTAAGAAATAATTACCCATTGTGGGTTCTGCTAGAGCAATAAAGACTCTCCTTGACCTTGATGGAAGCTGGAGTCCTGGACTAGAGGGAAGCTTTTTCTGTGATTCTCGAAACAATTTTTTTTCTGACAAAGGAAGTGAGATGGCCCTTTCATACATCAGTTGTTTGCATGGTATATGTAACTACAGCATAAGCAACTAAAAGGGGCAGAAGTATTTGCATGACTATATCTGACCCAGCAGGAACAAGAATGAAGGCAGCAGAAGCCCATGATATTAAAAACGTCTGTGAGGGGAGTGTAATCAAGAGATGTTCAGATCTACTTTTCTTTTTGAAACCCAAGGTGGGTATAGGATGTATAAAACAGTTTGAATTCACAGGCCAGTGTGGGAGGACCTGTTCCATTTTTCCCTCCTATATGTGGAAGTTCAAAATCAGGGAGAAATAGAACAGGAGGTGATCTCACCAGGCCTTGGTCTCTTGCCTCACATAGACTGATAAGTACAGATTAATTTTAGTAGACAGGCTCACTGTCTCTCCAAATGGGCTAGGATTCTTGGAATTCCTAAGGACCTTTTCACAAGTAGAAACTGAGCAGGTTAAAGTCACTGCATTTTGGTATTGTTTAATATAGATGTGTGTGCATGCTGTTGTTGTTTTTTTTTTGGACTTGGCTGTATTTCTGTTAGAGCAGATTGAGGATGATGGAGGGGAAGAGAAATGAATTTTTGCGGTTTGTAACAGTCGTAACTGAATTTGCACATGCACTGGACAAGTTTGGAAAAAGGAGTAACCAATCTACTTCCTCCACACTGCCACTCCCACTTGCTAGGTACACTGGTTAAACATAATTTTGTAGTTTTGCCAGTTAATTATCCTACATTTATTAGGTTTTGTCCAGTGTGTTCTCCTAATATAAATTAATCTGATACAAATTTCATTTGGGTGACTCATGGCTGTATGGAACCGAGGACAGGGAGGGAAATATGCCAAGTTGATATAATATTTTTAATCAGAGTTAATTGATGTCAGCTGTATGGTCTGTGAAGTTGATTGTAGGTGAGGCAGCTCTTCTCACAGTTCTGTTGTATCCACTTGGAAGTCATTACGGATCTATCAGGAGGGGAGTGTTTGATGCTAATTGCCAGAGAAAAGCTTAGCACAGATTCACATGGAGAGGTATAATTTGTTCCACTTGGATAAGAAGATTTGATATATTATGCCAAATCACATAGGAGTAAACAGTAGCAGTATCCAGTCTCAGGTTCTAAAAATGAACTTGGTCTCATTGGTGAGTTTGTGGGTTTTCTTATTCATCTCCATTAGCATTCGTTTCCCATCAGGTTTACATAATTCAGTTCTCTAACTTATTTCCTGAATAACAGTCACACAAAGATATCTGTGTTTAATCTCTATTAATTATTTTATATTGTTATCATTACTATTTAACAGTATAAAATAATATAGTAATTTTTAAAAATGAATAGTCCTTTCATCAATAAAACATTCTAAAATTTCTGAATGGGTTTTTAGCAACCCCAGAAAGTTTAAAAATCAGTGAAAGAGGAAAATCTACTTTCAAATTTCTGAAGCCCTTTCCACACGGGGGACGGGGAAACGGGGCGGCACACGCAAGGGCGGAGCTTACCTGGAAGCGGGTTGTTCCGTCCCCGCGGGAAGTGCGCATTCGCCACTCCACACGCTGGTGAATTTCGGTAGCGTTTGGCGGCGCTCAAAATGGCGGCTGGTGACTTCCAGTGGCGCTCCGCCAATCAGGGCAGTGTGCCAGCCGGAAGCCTGCCCCCGGACAGCTCTGCAGGGATGGGTTAGCGTGTCCCTGCAGTTTCAAACAGGGTGCTGCAACAGGTTAGCGCGCTCACGTTTTTTAAAAACCACATGAAATGTGGTTTTTAAAAAACATGCCGCACCACCCCTTGCGGCCGTGCAAGGGTGGTTTGAGGTGTGGAACCTCTACTTTTCAAACCGCCCTAGCACACCCTACGGTGTGGACGACCTCTGGGTGAGGTCGCCCAGAGCCGTTTTTTTACCCCGTGTGGAGAGGGCCTATGGCTTTAACATAAAAATGTGTCACCTAGTCTTACTGTGTCAGTAAGCCTGAACTTTGTACTAGTTATTTGTCTCATTAATTACTCATTAAGAAAAATTTTGCTTTTACAAGCATAACAAAGTGTTTCTCGGTCAGTTGAAATAGGAAGACTTTATTTTGCTGTGATTCTGCCATATCAACTTTATGATTTCCCAAGATGATTTAAGAATTAAAAATTCTTCTGTAATGAAATAAAATCATTCTATAATGAATTTAACTTACTACATCATGAATAAATTTTAACTCTCAATGAACTGTAATTAAGACGGTAATATTTTAATGAATTAATAATAACCTTTTGAAATACCAAATCTCGTTTGGGGAGATTTTTTTTCTTAATAATAGCTCTTTATTATAAAAAAAAAGCATTTATTTATATATTTATATTAAAATAACTATCCTTTTTAAAACATATTTTAGATCAAAACTAATTTTTTGTTAATATTATTTACCCCAAAATTCTACTATATCCACTTAAGTCATATCCCCTTTCAATATGCAGCCTTGATTAGTCAGCCAACTGGAAAAATGTACCTTAGCCAAGGTATTTTTAAAGAAGTTTTCCTGGGTATTCATTTGCCTATTTGAATATTTTCTGAGTAGAAGGCTTTCTGTTACATAGAAATCTGATATTCAGATCATGATGAAAGTGAGAGTTTTCTTTTTCTTTTTTCTTGAAAAGGAGACAACTATATACAGAATTGTAAAACCAAGTATTCACGCTGTTATCCTAGACATTTTTAGTAGCTGGCCCAACATGCCAGAATTATAAAGAAGAAAAATCTTCAAAACCTATCAAACCATAGAAAGAATTGTTGAAAACACAGTTAGTTTGAGATTGCAAAACACACACACACACACACACTCAGAGGACTTATTTTACTTTTGGCTTTCATTAAATTAAGGAAAGCACAAAAGTAGGGGTAGGAATAATGTTGCCCTTCAGATTATTTTTTTGACTGCAGGTCCCAGTAGCCCTAGGCAACATGCCAAGTGGCAAGGAGTACTGGGAGATGTAATTCAGCAACATCTGGAAGGCACATGATTTCCATCCCTGCATTAAAACAACTGCTTGCTTTTGTTGTTGTGTGCCTTCAAGTCACTTCCAACTTACAACAACCCAATGGCAAATCTACCATGGGGTTTTCTGGACTGAGAGTGTGTGATGCACCCAAGGTCAGAGAGAGCCAGCATGTTGCAATGGTTTCAGCACTGGCCTATGACTCTGGAGACCAGAGTTTGAGCCCCTCCTTCACCATGGAAACCCATTGGGTGACCTTGGGCACATCAACCACTCTTATCCCCAGAAAACCCCATGATAGGTTTGCCTTAGGGTTGCTTATAAGTCAGAAACAACTTGAAGGCACACAACATCAACTACATACTACTCAACAACTAAACACAGTGATGCCTCTAATGCCAGATGTTTTGAGATTCTCTTTGCATATGTAAGGTCAGACAGGACAAACAAGAAAATATGCATTATATATTTTTATATTTTATAGCAAAAGAGCAACAGTTAATTAACTGCAAATAAGACGATTCCTCTCCTACAGAAATATGATTTCAAAACCAAATTGAGTAACTAACAAACTCCTTTTTGGACCTATAAATCAGGGTTGCCAGAACTTCCCACTGATTTTTATCAGTCGCAGGCCCCTTCTGGACCATCACCGGCCAAAAAACTTGGGAGAATCCAAAAGAAATCACAGTTCCTGGAAGTTTCTAGGCATAGCAAGTCTCTTTTAGAACAAGGTGTGGCCTCCTCTGCTTTATCTTTCTATTTAGCAGTTGTCTTAGCAGCTACTTCCATTTTTGTTTTGGGAATAATGCAGCTCAATATGAGCCTTGAGGAATTAAAATGGATCTTGAACCCCTAGAGTATGACCACTTCAACTCTAGACATACTTGGGAGGCAGGCCTCCCTCCCTCCATTTCCCCACCATGCCACCAGTAAATTGCCATTAACCTATGTATTAAATCAAAATAAGGAGCAGAGTTTCCAGGGCAGATGGCATTTACCATTGCATACGAATCACACCTGTGGATAGTGTGAATAGATATTTCAGGGCCAAAAACTGAGACCTAGGGACAATCCCTTGTAATGTCATAGGTAGGGCTTGTGCTATTACAAAGGGCAGCTCTGGCTGATATAATTAAGCTTGATACATTAAATGTCAACCACAGTTACAGAGTCAAATCAAAACTGCAAGTCCAAGAAGTGAAAAAATACAGTGCAGCATTCCGGCCCTGAGATTCTGCCCTCTTGCCAGAATGACTAAAGAAGGTCCAGGTTCCCCAGCCATTTCTGTACTCCAATGTTATAGTGCCATTATTACACTTTCAACCTACTATGGAATCCTGCGGTTTGCAGTTTAGGGAGGGACATTTAGAATTCTCAGCCAGAGAGCTCTTTGGCCTCAGGAAACTAAAAATCCCAGAATTCCACTGGAAGTTGAAAGTGGAATAATAGCACTATAACAGTGTACTGCAGAAATGATCTAAGACGCTGAACCAGACACTGACATCTTACCTATGAATCTATGAAGAATCCTCTTTGCCTATTGGTGCACAGGGAAAGAATTTGATAAGAAGCTCTTCTTAATAAAAATTCCAGTGTAAAGGGAATTTTTTTTAAAAGAAGGCTAATGGTTTGTAAAAGCTTCTACAAATTTATTGTGTAATGTTCCCCTGTGTTTCACTGAAATGCTGTTTCTTTAGTCACTGCTTCAGTAGCTTCTAGTCTGAATGTGTGTTTTTGTTTCATTATTAAATTGGATGTGCCCATTTATTTCCACTGGATGTCCAAAAGCCTGGACTGGATGTTCATTTGGACACAGAAGTACTACTTTAAAAATTGATAGCCTTGTAACTGTTGTTATGGTCTTTCTCACAGCATTCACTTTCAGCTTTATAGCATTCTAGAATGGTAACAATGCTACTGATGACTTCTAAATCTGCCTTCAGGACCAAAATGGATCCCTGAGGCAAGATGCCAGGGGAATGTCAGATGATGTCACAGCATATAATACATATGAACAGGGAAGCACAGTGCCTGAATTCATTTGCAACATTGTGCAGGGGGCTTAACTTGCTACATATCATTTTAATTTCATTCCCGCCTTTTGAGGTGATTTATTATTCTTTAGTTATTTCAGTATTCAGGTTCTCTGGAGGATGCACTTTACATTTAAAAATTAAAATATACATTTTAAAAACATGACCAGAGGCATCACAAAGTAGAACTAGGGTAAAGTCAGTGCAACATTAAAAAAGATCTAAGATCTAAAGACACTAGATGTATATCCACCAACTCTCTAGGTTGGACCATCCCATTAATCTTCTGTTGTCCCACTTGTCCCAATGCTTTTAAAATGTCTCATTTCTCTTTCTTTCTCTCTTCTTCCTCCTCATTGTTCTCAGCCTTTTTCAATAGCTACAAACTGAATTCAAAGTGCAAAACTAATTTGCACTCCGCTTATTGTGGGGAGGAGAGCATGGGGTAGACTCTTGCCCTTCCCAGTAGACTTGGGTAAAATCAAATTGCTGCACTCTCTTTTAGCTTCTCTGTTTTTACTTATTAATAACTTTCGCCATTTGACTGTATTCTGATATTGTTTGGCTGCTAACGTCCCAGAAAATGGGAAGAGGAGAAAGAGACTGTGGTATTTTAAAAGTAACTTATAAAGTGGCACAACAAAGGTTAACTGGGACTATCTCTATCAAATCATGATACTTGAAGGGTATGCCTTAGTTATTGGATATTACTATGGACTATAGAATCTAATACTTCACCCATTCTAAGGTCCTGGGGTGGTGTTTTTAAAGGACCAGATTCTAATGAGTTCTTTGGCCTGGTTTTAAAACATGCTAATTGAGAAATATACTTAACAGTGTTATTTTTTAAAGAAAAATGGCTTCTTCCAAAGCCACAATAGATGTTGGATGTGACTTATTCTCCCAGGAGTTTTGCAATCCACCTCCAAAAACCTTACCTGTGTGGTTTGTTTTAGAAAAGTGGACACCAGACTTCAGGAACCATCAATGCTAACTTTAAGAAATGTCTTCAACTATTATTTTTAATAGTCAAAGCATATATTAATACACAGAGCATCTCCCTCTCTCTCTTTAAATACAGTTCAAGATAAGCAATAATATTGTGTGTGTGTGTGTGTGTGTGTGTGTAAGAGAAACAAATATATCAGTAATTCAATGTAGATTTCTAAGAAACCAATCTTAAACACATATGTCAGTATTTAACACTATATGCTGAAAAAGGGAATTATTTTCGGATATAATAAAAGAAAATGAAAGAAGCTTGCTAATCTTTTTTATGCATTCAGTTTATTGCTTCATTTTTTGGGGTAGCTTCTACTAGAAAAATTGCTGCCTCACTTGTTATTTTTGAGTTCTTATCTCCTAGTAGATATGCAGTTTTAAGAGAAATTCTGTGTGCATATGGTACTCTGTTAATTTTTTTTGTTGGATTGCCAAAAAAATAGCTATAACAATCTTCAGCATCCATCCAGCCATGAATATTTTCTAAAAAATCCTCTTCTGATTTATGTGTGCATGTTATGCAACTGCTGAAGTGAAAAATAGGCTTTTTATTGTTTAGTCTTTCTGTCAAGTGACTGCAACATTGATCCACCCAGGTGATGAGAGAGATAGAAAACAATCTTGGTAATTTTTTTAGTGTAATCGTTGTGACGATCATAAAAATGTATTACTGAAGCTTTCATATTTGGGCTTATGTCTCCTAAAGAAATGGGCACAGGAGACATAATTATATTTTCATTTTCCAATTATCTTGTGTTTTCTGGGAAGATTAATCTAAAAATTTGAAAGTCTAATATTAAAATATTTATGGTCAAATCTTACAATCCAGAGGCATATTGATGACATTACATTGTCTCTTGTAATCCTGTTAAGCTTTGCTGGGATCAAAAGGAAATCCACAAGCAGAAAAAGACAACCCAAACAATCTCCTTCAAAGCCTCTTCTCTAGGAGAAAATGCTGAAGTGGCCAAGGCAATTTAATGTAAGGAAAAAAACAAAACAAAAACTCCACCTCAAAATATTTATTGTGTTTATTGCACAACTACCAATCACTTCTGGTTGAGGCAAGGGAAAGTTTCCATGGGGAATACAGCTGGGAAGTTTAACTCCCTTTTCCACATACTGCAGCCTCAGTAACACACACATGGAAATGTATTCATATTTCAAATGCCCAACATAGATGCTAAAAGTAAAGCGTTGGGGCAAATCGGATTTTAAAGGGAATGAGTGTTCCCTTTGCCTAACCCATTTTCTCTCCCACCATGGGATTTTCTCAGGTATATGTTACTCAGTGATCAGACTTGCAAATTAAGCTTGCTTTTAATAAAGACTAATCATAAATAGAGCATTCTATATGCAAAAGATCTAGGCGAAGAAAATCACATGGCATGACAGACATATTTTACCAGCTGAGAGAGGACAGCGCCTAAAAATATGATAAACATACTGTCTCAATTAACATATTGTCTGTCCTCATTTAACCCTAAAGGGATACCTGAACCTAGGACAGGGAATGTGGATAAGAGCCTTCCTTTTCCCCACGTCTTCTTGTTATTGTGTGCCTTAAAGTTGTTTCCAACTTATGGCAACCCTAAGGCTATCATGGGGTTTTCTGGGATTGAGAATATGTGACACAACCAAGGCCAAGTGGGTTTTCATGGCTGAATGAGAATCAAACTTTGGTCTCCAGGGTCGCAGTCCAATGCTCAAGTCACTACGCAATGGTAACCCCTATGTCTATCTTACTGTTTTTCTCTGTCTCTCTGTCAAACACATATACAGACACACATTTAACCCTTCTGTCAATTATTGATATAGGAAGTAAGTCTGGTTGGACCATTTGTTTTTACTATAGCATGAAAGGAGAAAGATAACATAAGAAACTCTTTTTGAACAAGTCTACTTCTTTAAGAATAATTAAGTTAGCTAAATAACATCAGAAGGCACTGGACTCTGACCAACTTCTGGCTTGGCATTGATCTAGCTACCTACCCTGGCCCTTTGGGGTCAGTTGGCTATGAATCTAAGAAAGATGGGCTGGTGAGTTTCATGGGCTAGTGCTATGATTCAGATTTTATTTAGACAAGGTTTGTCTGTATTTCCTCTGTTAGAGAGACCTTGAAAAACAGCTCTCTCTGTGTGTAATACTGTAGAAATCTTTGAAACTTAATTTTGTTTGGTAAGTAAGGTAATTAATTCTGATCAATCCATTTTAGGGGAACTATTGTCAGCTGCAGGCACCTTCTGGAGATTCAGGTATAATAACCAGAGTTAATTACCCAGCCAAAAATAATTCTGCTTAACCTGAACAGAGAAGGAGGGGGGGACTAGACTTAATTTTCAATTTAGCAAGTATTAAAGCTTAATCAGTAAAGTTATAATGAGGAATTAGCTTAAAGTCCTTTACAAAATGTAATATTTCTCTTAAGGATTAACACATACTTGAAATGTTGGTTTCAACTGAGCTTGTACTAAAGTATATCCACTTACATTTCTATTCATCTTAAATTTTTAGAATAAATCAGGATCAAAGAAAATCTTACCTTCAATACATGCAGATTTATTTGTATTCTTTTCTTACTCAAAAGAAAATTCAGATAAACAAATCTAGTTTGGGACCCAAGTGTAGGGACTAGGGAGACCTTAGCTCTTTGTGCATTCTCTGGTGCTGTCACAGATTGGGGAGCCCACATTTCTGTAATTTGCATACCTGAAGAAAGCTCCCTTAGGAAGCCTGTTGACTGTTCAGTGTTTAGTGTTTACTCTCAACTTTCAGAAAGTCAAGGGCAGGTTCAGTTGACTTGTGTCTCATTCTCTTTATTCAAGTATTATGCACATCATTCTTCACTGGTGTCACTATAATATGGACTTAAACTGACTCCCTAGCCCCACAAATTATGGTACTTTCTGTATGAACAGGGAAATGTGGAATTTTGAGAAAACAGGATATCTGTGCTTGGAAGACCACGACAATTTTAACATAAGGCTCAGAGAATGTGATTTGCCCAAGGTCACCCAATGGCTGAATAGAAATTCAAGTTCTGGTCTCCTAGTGTCCCATTCTATTGCATCATACTGGCTGTAGAGACCAAAACGCTATTTTAAAATTGTGTGGTTTGTAAGTCCAAAAGAACATTGTATTGGAGAAATAATTGGTTACAATTTGTGCCGTAGACATTGGCATGCTTCAGGTTCTGCTACATGATAATTTGGAGGAATGACTAGACCAGCATCTCTTGTATGAACATCCCAGACCTCAAATGACACTTGTAATGCAATTCTTTGCACATTTCCTCAGGTGAAAAAAAAATCCCATAGAGCTAAGTAACTTTTCTCTGTTAGTTCTCAAACATAATTGGTTACAGTTATAGTCCCATGGACCCATACAGTAATTCATTGCTACTCTTGGTTTCAATTTAAAATAACTATCTTCTATTTCTGAAAAGTAACTAGAACTAGAAGCTTTGTTTTGTTTTTAGTTGGAGCAAAATTAAAGCTCATACAGCACACTATTATGTGCCCATTTCTCAAGCTGGCAGAAAGCATGATTGAAAGGGTTGGAGGTGGGCCCCAGATTCCTTTGCTAACATCAGAAACAGAAAGAAAGATGTTAAAGGGTGTGATTTCTTTCCATAAAGGGGAGGAAATCATTGTATAACCCACTTCACAGCTTCGAAAGTCAAAAAATTGTAGGTTTCTGTAAATGTTAAGCTCGCTTTAATAGCCAGCTGTTTTTCATTGTTACCACCTACCTGTTCCTGTCCTATGAATCCTTTGTTAGACAGATAGAGTTTGAAACTAATGTATCCCTGTTTGCTCTAGGGTTTGGATATTCTAGGAAAGAAAAATTTCTCCTGCTGACAAAGACTCCTGTGTTATTCCTTTCTCCAAAACATGATACAAACGTATCATATGAGAAGGGAATTTGTTCACTGCTCAGTATTCTGTTTATCTGTGCACCTCTAAATTGGTTATACCTCCTATTAGTTCTGTTATATGAAAAGGAAGCAAAGTCTCTTTGGTCTCTCTGGGGAAATCCACTGTGAGTTTCTGCACGTTTCCTCTGGTTTTCCACCTACTGAATCACTTTCCCAGAGAAATTTATACCGTTTCATGGGTCCACTTGTCTTATAACTGTCATTGCGTTCTACCCTGAACTCTTGGAAGCTTCATGGATACGCTTTTGCTTTCAAAAAGAGAATAGAAGCATAGGAGCTTTTAAAAATATATTGGAGAAAAATATGCATGAGCTGGATAGTGTCAGGATTTAGCCCCAGACTGGCCTTTTCTGGACAAGGTTGCCAACATAAACTCTCACTAGGCTTTCTGGTGTGTGTGTGTGTGTGTGTGTGTGTGTGTGTGTGTGTGTGTGGTCTATTTGCACCCAGAGTAGCTGGTGGGGGTGGCATTCTTTGGTGGTGGCTGTTGCTACTTGAGGCTTCCAGGTTTACTGTGTTGGTCTAATTCTCACAAGACTGATCCTAATATTAGTCAGAGTGAGACAACTGCTTCAGGTAGTTGATGATGAGGGCAGATGGTGAACCACAGCTATTAGACACAACACAAACTTTCCTTGTTTAACTTCTTGCACACCCTCAAAACCCTTGATTGCTACCACCATGTGACAGAAAGGGTTCTCTTACTTGGTGCTGTCTCCTGTTCTTGAGTATGAAATCCGACCCTTTTCCCTGGAGATCATCTAGCTGCCACCACTTACTGATTTTAAATTCCTATCATGCAGTAACTTAGTAGGAATCTCTTAGGGAAAGAATTTCTGGACTTGCACCTCTGACCACAGAGGTTTCCTCTCCACAAGCAGAAGATGAGTCAGCAGTGAGATGTGCCAGCCAAGAAAGCCAACACAATTCTTGGTTGCATCAATAGGATTATGGTGTCTAGACTGAGGAAAGTAATAGTACCACTCTATTCTGCTTTGGTCAGACCTCATCTGGAATACTGTGTTCAATTCTGGACACCCCCTCCCAAGAAGGATATAGACAAGATGGAACATGTCCAGAGGAGGGTGACGAAAATGGTGAAGAGTCTGGAAGCCATGCCCTACGAAGAGCTGCTTAGGGAGCTGGGTATGTTAAGTCTGCAGAAGAGAAGGTTAAGATGAGCTATGATAGCCATGGTTAAATATTTGAAAAGACATCATATTGATGAGAGAACAGAGTTGTTTTCCATTGCTCCAGAGACTAGGATGAGGAGCAGTGGGTGCAAACTACAGGAAAAGAGATTCCACCTAAACCTCAGGAAGAACTTTCTGACAGTCAGAGCTGTTTGGCAGTGGAATATGCTGCCTCAATGAAGTATGGTGGACTCTCCTTCTTTGGAGGTTTTTTTAACAGAGGCTGGGTGGTCATCTGTTGGGAGTGCTTTGATGTGTGTTCCTGCACGGCAAGGGGTTGGACTGGATGGCTACTGTGATCCCTTCCATCTCTATGATTCTATGATTCCCACCCTGTGTGGGAGAGGAGAATTGTTTTCGTGCATGCAAATCAGCAAGGCACATGGAGAGGGAGCATGGACAGAGGAGATCTTTAGAAGGAAAGTTTCTTATTCTAAGCAGGCAAAAGATATTCCATTCATGAAGCTATCTTCCTTCAGGCATTACTTGGCAGTTACAAAGTTATAGACAAGCCTAAGTCATTTCAGTCAGAGTTGCAAAAGAACACAAGTCCCTCGTGTGACTAGCTAAAACATTCTTTTTCTACTCACTTTACTATCCGGATACTGGGATGGTCTGGTGGAAGACCTGGGAGTCTGGACAAGTCTTGCCCAGACTGCAACATGTATCTCTTTGATCTCCTTTGTCCCCCTTGCCTTGTGGTCTCTTGAGGCCTTTTTAATAACATCTTGTCTGAAGCTTCTAGAAGTTTTTCATTTTGTTCCCCATCTGGTCTTGATGATTGAGCAATTGTCTCTCATGATCTCTGATATCCATCTGTGATGCTGACTCCCCAATAAATGTAACTTAAACCTCCACACCTCATTAACCTTTTATTTACGGGAGAGAAAACTATCCCCCTTCAGCTATGTTGCGTGGAGAGTGGCATCACCCCCCCATCCTCTCCTATGGAGAACAGTGCTGAACCTGCCCTGCAGCTCCTAAACAAGCCTGATGGCCTGGAATGTGGGGGTGGAGGATATTACCTTGTGGTAGTGTTGAAGTAAGTTTCATTTTCTACTTCATTTGACTTCTGTATATAGAATGGAGGAAGGTAATATTTTGTCCTTTGCCTCAGGTTGCAAAATGAGTTGGCCTGGCTTTAAGACTTTCACTTCTCCTTGCATCCTGAACACTTGTTTATTAACCTACTTACCTGATGTGCTACCTCGTATATAGACTCATTCTCAAGTGCTGGAATGGTATCCATAAAACGAGTGTATAGGATTTCATTCTCTAAAAACTGTTTGACTTACCTTGGGCTTTCTTTTTGGAACTAGCTCAGGCCTATGGCCTTTGGTCTAAGGCAGCATACTTTTGACAAGGGTAACCAGAAATGTCTGCATGTCTGGTGGCTCAATTTACAGCCTAGTTAAGTTTCAAATTACTGAGATTTATGACTTTAAAACTTCTGTTTTAGGTCAGTGGAGTATAACAAGCTTTAATCAAAGTACATAAGCTTAATTGTAAGAGACAGAGAAGTCTTCTTATGTTGATCTCCAGAGCAAAACACTACTTCCATAGGGCTTTAAAAAAATGTGTTGTATTGTTCTGTATAAGGAATTCCAAGATGCTATTACAGAAGTTTTTCTGAGAACACTAAGATACTGGTAAGATTTCTTCTTCAAGCACTCCATATTGTCCATAGTTTCCTCTCCCTGCAAATAAAACTTTGGTTTAACTCCTGCAACCAAAACTACAGTAATTTGGATTAGTGCGGTCTTCGAGGCACAGAAGTCTTTAAAAATACAATTGAAATGTACTATTTTGAAAGGGATTTTGTAATGCATCTGATTACTGTGCATATATTGAACATAAGCAGCCATATAATCCCCATACTTAATACTGCATATCCTTATAGACTCAAAATAAATGCTTCTTGATGTTGAATATCAGAAATATTACAGTTTATTTTCTAGGATTAAAGACTCCCTGAGTGCATATTGGGATGCTAAACTGGAATAGTTTCTATGCAACTAGAACTGCATAGCATGACAAATTAAAGACCATTTGAAAAGGTTTCCACAGTATTGGAGCAGCCATGATAGTCTATTTTCTGTCTGTTTTCAATATATCTTTGTGACAATTTTATCTCCTCTGTTTAGTTTATCAAATATGGCAGATTGTTAACTAGTGTACATAGAAGGCAGAGTATCCAATGAAGCAAAGAAACTGGCATGACCAATTACTTTATGTATGTGTAACTTCCACACAGTGCATTGCATTGCAAACTGAAAAATAAATTCATCCATTGAGAGAGAGAGAGATATCAAACTGTCTTGATTTCCCTGAGTTTCTCCAAATTCCATATCTATTTTCCTCACATCCTGGTATCAATTTGGGATGTAAGATCTGGGATGGGGTGTCTTCATGAAACTTTGTACACACCTTTCCCAACGTCCACATTTATTTAAACATTTTACCTAATAAATATATTTCTATCATTTTCACACTGTGGCATGAGCTTAATTTTGCTCAGGGTGCTTCTGAAAACCTGACTAGGAAATGGTTGAGCTTTGCTTTTAATTTCCACTCCTGAGGTTTTCTGGGGTTTTTGAAACAATTGAGTTAAATGAAGAACCCACCATTCCCTGAGGCCTCCAGGAGCAGCATATTACTTTTCCCTTTGGAATGTTTTGGGGTGCTGGGGCCTTTACTAGTCAGTGCAAGCTTGAGGGACCTATCAAAGAGACATTTGAGGATACATGCAGCCCATGTGTGCCCCCAGAGTAAATCGTATTGCTGTGTATTTTTCAACTGTACAGTCATTTAACATTTCACATCTTATATATATTTTGTTTCTCAGGAACACACCAAAAATCCCACAAATGTGTGAATTCCTGAGGTGAGGTGCATTTCTTCTTATAATAAGTCCAAGGGCTGCATGTGGCAAGGTTTTTTTAATCCAGTGAAATGCTCTTCTACCATTACTACAGGAACAGATGCTCAACCATGGAATAAAGAGACCAGACACAAAGTTGGGTCAACTAAAGGCTATTTTATTTTGACCTATTTTATTTAAATTGTGTTATCCTGAAAGATACAAAGGGGGCAGGGAACAACATGATATGGGTCCAGCTGAGTCCAGGGTCACAACATGACAACCTGCTCAGCCTACCCATGGGCAATAACACCTCAGCCCCAAAGGCAATCAAAATTGCTTTTGTTGCTCCCTAGTCCAGCATTTTGGAAGGTAACCCAGGGACTCCCATCCAAGCCACAGGGCTCTAAAAGTGAGACCCTTATTCCCAGGTTAACCTCAAGCATAGCCTCCTTCACTGACTCCCTGGGACGCAGGGCCCTAAAGAGGTGGTTTCAGAGCCCTACCCTACACCAAAGGGTGCCAATATATGATCACAGAAGTTTTATTCTCTCCCATTATCTACCAAAGGGCAACCTATTTACTGACACCACCCAGAGCCCATTTTCCCAGTTCTATCAAATACAGTATAGAATAGGCAAAATAACGATGACAACAACAACAACAATAACAAACTGAGAAAAGGGGGGATTCCTATCTGGCCCCAAAGCGACCAAATTAGCTCACACTGCATTGAGGGTGGGAAGGTGACTGAACGTTGAGCACTGAATGACACTTATAGGGGGCAAACTGCTTCACTGTCTCCTTTGCTCGATCACATGTCTTGATTTGCTGCCAAGTGCCAATCCTACATAACACTCTGGTCTCACTCCATGGAGACCATCAAAAACTTACCTTTCCCTGCAGTGACATTTGTCATGTGAGTCCAGGTAAGTATTGTCAGAACAATTTTTGCTCTAATTATCCTTTCATCCTCTGTCAGATATGTATCTTGAGAGATACGTTATTAGTTGTTTTGTTTTTGCTCTAAGAGTGGCTTCAGCTGAGGAAGTAGAATCTTATCGACAAAGGCTAATAAATGTGCTTGTCCATAAGGAGTCATACAGCTCTTTGATTTCCAGCAATTATGGGCAATGCTGTTTTATCTTGGAGGCTACAAATGGCTGTGAATCTTCAAGGATATGCTAGTGAAACCCCGAATTCTCTTTGCTCATGTAGATTACTTTTCAGAAGCTATTGTACAAAGTCCTTAATGGTTGTTACTGTTCAGTGTCACAAGTTAAGGGACATTGTTCTCCCAGTAGCAAAACACAGTGTGTCTTTGCTCTTGACCTCTTGCCCTCTAAACTTCTGAAGAATGATTTTGGAGTGCTGTGCAGGTAACTCCATTGAGCAGCTGGAATTTGCCTAATCACTGCCAAGGATTTTAGAGGCAAGGCGAAAACATGCATCATTGAAGTGTAGAGAGTTGCCTGGTACCTTTTCCCAGGTGGATTGCTATGTAATTTCCAGTTTCTTCTATCTGTCACAGAAAGGATGTAGCCCATAGTTTAGTGGTAGAAGATATTATTTGCATGTATGTGATGTCAGGTTATAGCTTTTCCTTCTCCTTGAAAAGCGTCTTGGGGAACATGTGTCTGACAGCTCAGAAGCCACTGCAAGGCAGAGCAGGTAGTGTCAGATTGACTTGTTTTGGGGATTTGACTTTGGGAAAGAATGGAACCTCCTTCACTTCATTTAAAAATATTCCATCCTGTATGAGTTTGGAAGGGCCCATGGCACTTTAGTATATCACATCAACATGGATGTAACAGTGCATGGTACAGTAGTTAGTATGACTGCTGTGTGCTGACAGGAGCATGAAAAGAGGCCTCAATGCCAACTTAGGGAAGAAAAAAATGTATTTTGTAATCCTTGTTAGTAGTCCTTTAAAAATGTCAGCAGGTGCAACGGAAGTTTACTTTAGTGTGGTATGCGTAAAAACAGGATAAACTGCACATCTGATAAATTCATGAGTATTAACTGAGGCACATTTTTTTCTCATTAAGAAACACCTAAAATTGCTGGAGTAATAGTTCAACTGAATGAAGGATTTTATCATGAGTCTGGTCTTGCAGGCCTAACACACACAAGAGAGAATCTTCTCATAGAGCTTGGTTTGGCTTATTTCTGTCAGCACTGGCCGAGGTCAAGCAGAAGCCGGACCGGAGTCGGGCACAAGCAGCGTTTATTACCGTCTATAACCAAAGGCGCTGCAGAACATAAGCTGTTTGAACTAAAGTATGCCTTGGCAGCAGGCTTCAACAGAAAATAACGATGGGTTACCTCACCCGGAACACAAAGAGGTTACTTCACCAAAACGCGGGGGGTAGGTCTCGGAAGAGCCGGGCGGCAGGACACGGAGACAGGCTGGGCTGGAACAGGGCATGGGCGACAGACGCACGGAAAGCCGACAGTTGTTGCTCGTGCCCCTCCCAGCCCTGCGCTTGCCTTAAAAAGACCCCTTGAGCGGCCGGCGGCCAATCCGGCTCAAGCATGTGGCTGGGGCTCACTGCTGCGCTACAGCTGGGAGCTCCCAGCCCCCAGGTGTTTCTCCTGCAGCCACCGGGACCGGCGGCTGTTCTCCTTGAGCTGCCGCCGCCGCCGGAACGTTGGCGGCGGGGCAGAGGCTTCAGCCTCCTCAGGGTCAGCCTCGCGAGTAGGTGGCGCCCCGGGATCGGGCCCGGGGCCCACCTCCCCCAACGAGTAACCGCCCGCCACGCCCACCGGCACGGGAGCCGGGCCGGCGACCTCCGCAATGCTGGGATGATCCCCTTCGGCGGCGGTGGCCTCCGTCATGCCGGGGAGATCCCTGTCGGGGGTGGCGGCCTCCGCGGCGTCCGGGCGATCCCCAGCGGCAGCGGCACCCTCCGCGGCGACCGGGCGGTCCCCGTCATCGGCCGCGGCCTCTGGAGAACCCGAGCTCCCCTCCTCCTCATCGGAGGCAGCCGCCGCATCGGCCTCAGCGGCATCCGCCGGCGCAGCCACGCCCGAGGCCCTGACAATTTCTCAGTAAAGATACTCAGGACTGAACTCTTTCTTCAGGGATGGAATAAAGCAGTTGTTACCAAGGCTTTCTGGGTTTTGCAGAAGCTTTAATAAGTACAGCATATGATATTACATTATTGGGCAGAAAACATCTGTAGTTAACCTATATTTCATGAAGCACCAGAGGTAGCACCAACAACCCAGTTAAGACCTTTCTGCCATATCCAGTTAAAAACCAAAGAATTGTTTAAATAAAAAGGTTTTTTTTTTTTTAGTGAAAAGAGTTCAAAGAGAGGGCCAATCATTTGTCCAATGGGAGGGGCATCACTGAGCAGCCACTGAGGCCCTTTCTGCACACTACCTTTTTGTGGCAGCATTCAGTGGAGATCTTGGCATTGGGCCTGCTGGGAGGGGAGCACAATAGGAGTGCTCCCCTCTGCACCAGCTGCCTCAACAATGAAGGAAGCATGATGGCCCCACCTCTTCCTTCCACAGAGCAACTGGGTAATTTTCCAGGCAGCACTAGGGCAGGAAGTGCAGTCGTTGCACTTTCTGCGCTTCTGCATGACAGGTAGTCCATGATGGTAGCATGATCTCAGGTCATTGATGGGGAAAACCCGTCAATTATTATGATTATGCCACCTGGGGAAGGGAGAAGGATCGAACCATGATGATGTCATACAGAATAATCATTGTAGTCTTGTCCTTCTCCCATCCTTATGGCAGGTTGGGGGGCTGGCGCTGACAGACCTGAGAAACCTCTCTCCCATGTCCTCACCAACTGTGATAGTGATAGGGCAGAGAGAAATCCCTTCCTCAAAGATTTCAAGGTTTCAGCAGGCTTTTATAGGAAGATAACAATCTTTCAGATAGTCTGAACCCTAGCCACAAGCTGTCTATGGCTTCCAAGGTTAAGACAATCATTTTGAACTTGGCCTTGAAGTGGACATAACAAAACATTGATGTAGCACAATGATGTTAACTACTCCCTGTTTGCAATATTATTTCCTGAGATAGGGAAGATAATCCCAGTACACCACATCCCTCTGCCCCATTTGAATTTATGTAATCCTTCACTGAGTATCCAACAGTGGAGACTGATGGTTGCAAGGTTAGAAGGAAAGGAAATCTATTATGAGATTTTTGTCCAGATTTTAAAGGAGCTCTTTAGGGTGCTAAACCCAACCTAAAAATAGGTTCAGCACCTTAGAGAAATTATTTCAAGCCTGGGCTAAAACCCCACTGACACTGGCCTCTGCAGGTCCCCAGAAGAGGAAAAGTAGGTGAGACTAACTTATCTGAGCTTTCTCACAAAGATCTTAGTAATGAAAGTCATTTTGCTTTATGTTACAGAAAACACAAGACTAAAAACGATATATAATCCCTCCCTACACAAATTAAATTGAATCCACAAGAAATTCAATATAAATCATATTGGGAGTTCTCCACTTGAGCAACAACAGAAATTGTATAATGTTAAGACAACCATAGAGTTTTGATAGAAAAGAAAAACTGTCCCTTATGTACACAGTTGTTATACTGTTGATGTTTACAAGAACCCATGTTCATGAGGATTGGGTTGAGCACCTCATAGTATTTGTTCGATGTACGTCATGAATGCAAACCATTTGGGTGAGGAGGGGAAAACATTTGTTTTTGTTAATTCTTTTCAAAATTGATATCTGATGCAAGTTCATTTCTAACTCTGAAGTATCAAGAACCTTCCATTTTTAAATATGGGAGCTTCAAGTAACAGAACAAAAGAAAACAAAAAAAGTATTTTCCAGACTTAAAAGTCAAACATTGCCAGAACTATTTTATGCAAATATCTCTCATTGCTTTCAGAAAACTGTCAACAAAGGATGCATTAACTACTACGGTGCACAGTAAATAAATTTTAGTAGAACTAAATGTGTCACTATATAATCAGCTCTGGACTTTTCAAGATTGGTCTAAAGAAGCTTGAGATAAGTATGTTTTTTATTAGAGATATTTAATGAGATTGGTAAAATCATGGGACAAACAATTAACGTGTCACTTAAATTAGGTCTTCCATCAATATATACAGGACTCACTAAACACTTACTGTTCAAAACTTTAATTAATTTCTTATGCCTTGGGAATTTACCGAACAACTTTTGCTGTCTATGTGGCAGTCAGGAGTTTGGTCTATAGCTTTGTCAGAAAGACTCAATTTGGAAATGCAAAACAGAAAAAATAAAAAATCAATGGCAAGTGCTTTTTTTTTTAAAAAAAAATCAGTTTGGTGTATGTTTTGTTTTCAAACAATAATGATAAGCCACTTACTCTTTTGGATTATGTTGGGCCCGAGGCCCTCTGGGTAGGCCCTGTGTTACACACTCACACATTTTAGTTCAGCCTACTTTCACACTAATGAACATATTTGGGGCGTTCGCTCATGCTGTTGTGTTGCTAGGTCAGGTTGCCCTGTATGCTGCAGTCCTGTGAGAATAGCCAAGGAATATTAACGATGGGTGCTTTGCTCCCCGCACCATCTGGTATGGCGGGGGGAGATCAAAGCCTGATTAGAGACCATCCACTGCTGTTTTGGGCAGGTAATGAGATTTGGCCGTGGGCCTATCATGCACCTGGCCCATGGGTACCTCAGTAATTGGTGTCCCCCTCCTGCCCGTTTCAGCATGGTGGGTTGATGGACTGGCAGCCTGTTTTGCCACTTGCATATGAAAAGCTTATGGCCTTTTCCGCACTTTGTATTAGCGACGGGCCAGAGCGCCCTCCGGCGAGGGCGTTTGCACTTGGGGGCGAACTGGGTCTGGACTACTTGATGTTTGTCTGGACATCAGCCCACTCCCAAACGCCCAGAACTGGTGGTTCCCCATGCTATTGAAAGACCAATTAAAAGAGGTCTTTCAATAGCACAGCACACCCCAGTCCGTCACTGCGCTAAAGTATAGATCTGCAGGCTTGCACCAGTGCGAGACTGCAGATTTTCTGGGAGTGGGCTTCCGGCTGGCGAGCTTCTCAGGTTGGTGGAGAGCCTCTGCCAACTGGAAGCCTCCATTTTCATCTCCGAAGAGTGTGTAGCGCGGGCGCACACTGCTCCGGAACGTCGTGGATCGTCGGGGGAGAGCGTGCCAGTCCAGTGAGTAATGGACTGCCCCGTTTCCCCACAAAGTGCGGAAAAGCCCTATACAATCTGAGAACCCTGATCCATCATCCACTTTGCCTTTCTGATGGAGTCAGAGTGTATGTATGCTTGTGTGCCTTTCGTTTTTCTTTTTGCTTCTTTGCTTAATAAACTCCATCCTCAAACACCAGAACTGGCTTGGTTCTTGCCTCCCAGCATCTTGCACTTCTAACCTTACACAGCCACCTAATCCAGGAAGGGTCATGTGTGCTACAGATTACCAATATAATGTGTGGAAGGGTTTATTGTTCAGTGTTTCAATTTCATAGATTGTATGTTATGATGGCTGTTTTTTTCTTTTATTGATATAAAGTTTGCATAATATATCATATATATCATTGAATTTGAACATCTGTTGTCAACCCAACAGTTGTTTCATTCCTCTTGGGGGCTGTTAGTTGCAATTTCTTGAGTCTGCACTAGGGTTCTTCAAAACATTTTAAAAAAAATCTGAGATATGGTTTGCTAAGGTGATCCTATAGTTTGAAGAACAAATCTTCTCCATTCTGAATTCTTTTTTAAAAAAAGTATTCTCCTAGAATTATAGGCCCTTTCCACACCGGGCTATTAAAACGGTGCAGAGCGACCTCTGATGAAGGTCTTCTGCACTGTAGAGTGGACTGGGGCGGACTACTTTTTGTAGTTCCGCACCTCAGTCTGGTTCAGAGCGACCGGAACTGGTCGCGCAGTGTGCTTTTTAAAAACCTCTTTTTAGAGGTTTTTAAAAAGCACGGAGCACACAACTCTGTGTCGCTCCGTCCCCGCGCTCCAGTGCAGATTTGCAGGCGTGCACAAGTGCATGCCTGCAGATCTGCCGGGGACAGGCTTTAGGCTGGCGAACCTCCACCAACCGGAAGCCACCATTTTGGACGCCAGAGCAGTGTGGAGCGATGAGCTCACACTGCTCCTCATCCCGACGGACTCGCCCGGATGCTGAAGAAGTCCGGTGAGTAGTGTTTTTCGTGGTTCCATTCCCACGTGTGGATAGGGCCATAGTGTTATAGTTCAAAATTCTGTTCCACTGATGTACAATATCACTAGAAATCTAATAAAAAAATCAAGAAGGAGAGACAGAAAGATACATATTGTTTTGTTCTGATATGTCTTGGAATTAAAAGAAAGCCATTTAGAGGTAGGAAAAAAATGTTTCAACTGGTGCCAGGATGTTTCAACTGGTGCAGGCTTCTGATAGAATTTCCCTGTTTTAAGGAGCCCTATAGGGGGATATGCTTAAAAATTTAATTAGTCTATTTTTTTTTCTGAAACTATGCTAGAATAACCTGATGCTCTTTGACACAGTTAACATTTCTTTCTTGAGGCTAACTCAAGCAAATTATAAATTTTGTAATTCGTGAATATTGGCTTTGGTCAATCAAGAAGAAAGCAAGCAAATTACATAGGCTGCATCCTCATTCTTCTCCTTTTAGTAAAAAGAATTAAATACTTTCACTGAGTGGAAAAAATGGCCCCTTCAGCATGTAAATGAGTAAGGGAATTAGATTAATAAACTTCAAATTGGTTAATATTTCTTTTCTGTGCAGCTATGTAGTTTTGTTTCATTTCATCAGAGAAATGGTTGCTTCAGGCAATTAATATTGATATTAAAAAGTATAACAAGATTGGCATAACAAGATTGTTTTGGTCCCCAAAGCTAGTAAAATAGTATTTTTAGTAATTTCCCAAAATGATCTAGTTGCAGGAAAAGGCACAGGAAAAAGATCCCACATACATTCTGCACATACATGTGTGCACAGCCCAGAATTAAATAGTTCATCAGACAACCTTCTGTATTGGAACATTCTTGAACAAGTACTCTTGAGGCTGTTGACACTTTCACATTTCTTTGAAGTTTAGTTTTATTATTCAAAGAACCTTGGGCCTTTGCAATTCTTTGAAGGTTTGATTTTAGAAGTCTTGGTTTTTGTTTCTGTTTTCCCTCCAAAAATGTGGTCTTTGTGATTCCATTCAGCTAGGACTTTGCATGTGTCTACTCATAAGTAAGACTTACGACTTTTAGTCCCCTTTTAAAATATACGCATGACCTAATCTGGGCAACGTTGAGTATCTGTACACCCACTGAGTTCATGGGGGAGATTTAAGCGTTCAGTTACTCCCAGTCAAATCAATGGAACCTAAGAGTACTTCACTAGCCCATCCTGATGATATTTACTAAAAGCAATGAGTACATTTCATAGGGAGCAATAGCTTAGTACCTTATAGTAAGAAGAAAAATCTGTGATGAGAACCGTATTTTGAATATGAAAAAGAGGAAAAAATGCAACAATTGCACAACCCTTGAGAAAGAATCAATCATTCTAAATAGTTAAGAGTGTTTAAGAAATCAAATTAAATTCCAAGGCTAAAATTCTGGTATGTTCTCAGTGTGCTTGACAGTCAATTAGTTTTTCTTAATATGCTAGGAAAATTCCTAGAAATCCTCTGATTTACAAAAATGAACATTACAAGGATGAATGGTTTTAAGGTGACTTGCTTGACTCTTATTTTCTGTTTGTGGTTAGCCCTTGTTGCTACACACAGCTTTGGAGCAATTGCTGAGGATTCCACCATTCTTTTCCCTCCCTTCTGTCCCCTGTCACTCAAAATGTCAAGATTATCAGCACTTTGTTTTACGTCCCATTAAATGTCGATACACCTTTGGAAGTCTCCATGAGTGGCTATTTCAGAGCAACCTGTGTACGTACTATTTAGCATGAATACAATCCCTTTTATTCCCCTCTCCCTTCAAGATGTGGACAATTGGTCACTTCCATGTTTAGTATTTGGTTTGGATTTTTTTGGCAGCCTGTGTTGCTTCTGCAGAATTGCACTCATCTATTGGCTCAGGTAGTGCATAAACATCACAGAAACTGCTCAACTAGCTTTTGCAGGTCCCACTTGAATTTAAGTATTTTGAAGAGTTTCTACCATTTTATCTATGTTTTGGAGAACAGCCGATGATGCTTGAAAACTTGGAAACTCAAGTAGTTTCAGGGATTTAAAAAAGAAAAAAAATTGGCTGTTGAAGAGAAAGAACTACCTAAAAATGGTATAGTCAGTCATTCTGATGTTGCTTACATGCGACAAGGTCTACAGTGCCAATTTTTTAAAGTGCCTTCCAACTTGGCAAAAGAGGCAGGTTTTTTTTTTTAAAAAAAGCCAACCAGATAATCAAATCAACTTCAATGTAGCATGCTCATTTCTTTCAGTTTGCTTCCAAAAGCCTCTAAAAAGATTTTTCTATTACACCTTATTTCTCAAAGATGTTTTCACACTTCTGTTGTTTGTTAAAGAGTTCTTAAGAATTTGAATGAAGAAATAACCTTTCTGTTTGCTCTTCTAAGATGGAAAACAAAGAAAAAAACTCACAAGAGAGCCTCTAAATTATCTAGAAAGAAACTGCCTTATCAAAAGAGTCCAAGTATCAACTAGACAGTAGCTAATATCTTTAGCTGGGTAGGGGAAAAACCTGGTATTTCTTGCATGAGAGAAAAACAGTATTATGTATTTTAGCAGCCTACTCCAGATTATTCCTCAGAGATAAAGCAGATTAGGTTTATGAACAACAGATGCCATATTTATCAAACATTGATCTTATGATACCAGGGTCTGTCTGTCTGTCTGTACATGTATGTGTATGCACATGATGATGCCGTGTGTGTGCCATGATAATGCTCTCTGCAAATCTTAACATGACTTCTATCCAGAATATTTTACCCTGGACAAACAGAGATCTTCAATCTTATAGAAATCTTTTTGGAAATACAGAAAAACTCTTCACACACTTTGCTTTTAGAGATGTTCCAACTACATACTCCTGAATTATAAATGGGATACATTGCAGTGTTTCTAGATTTGGTCCCTGCTGTCTGGACCCCAGACTGAGAGAAAGAATATCATGGCAAGAACACTATCTTGATTTTTTTTTTCAGATGATGCTATTGGCCCCAGTGTTAAAAGCAGATTTGGAACAACAGCTGAACATTCTGTAGGGAGTCTGCCTAGCTACCTTATCCTCTCTCAGACTTTGCCAAATTATGGCTGGCCCCAGGGATTAGTGGGAAAGAGCAGTCTGCATAGGGAACTACTGAGTTCCCTGAGGAGTCACTGAATATGGCATGTTTGAATTGCTTCTTTATGGCTTTTCCAGTTTTATTGCAAATTTTTCTAGCTCTGTTACCACTTTTCTTACTCACTTCTAAATGACTGGGGTGACAGGACTTAGCAAGAAGAAGACTTCTTGATCTGAAGTTAATGTGGGTTTTCACTCTTGCTAGAAAAAGTCTGATATGATTGTATTTCTTCTTCAGCTCTGCTAAGGCACTTGATTCTCTCTTAATTATTGATTTTACTTTTCTCTTTTTCTTTATTTTCTTCTCTTTCATTCTCTCCCTCCATTCAACTGCTTGCTAAACAGCTACTTCCACCTTTGTTACCCTAAATAGTGAGTGACTTAGGGGTCTACCCACATTTCCAGTACCTCCTTGAAACAGTGGGGAATATTAGCTCAAGAGGAGACCTACAATTGAGGGGGGTGGGACCTTACAAGATGTTTTACACATATATATACCAGTACTAGTGTATGGAAGAACCAGCTGGAGATTCAAAGGTAGGTTTGTTTATTTATTGGGGGAATTAATAATTGTACACACACAAGATCCAAGCAGTCTCACAGCCACACAAGGCTAACTGAAGGAAAAGGGGGGGAGTTAGGATAGTGAGATTTTAGGGCAATGTGGGTGGTATTTACCTATCCAGAAGTAAAGGGATGAAGTGATGTGGCTAAGACCAAGGATCCAGTGGTAGTACCAGTTTGGAAATCAGAGCAGCAGAGTGATAGTCAGCAGGCAGAAGTACTGCATGTTGGCTGTCCCGGAGTTGGAGTTTAAGTACCCTATTTCTGCCTGGAGGGTGAAAGGTTAGTGGCTCTCTGTCAGCATGAACAATGGGGTCTGGAACAGGCTAATGGTCTTAGCATTAGGTGACAAAGGACTGATGGGGATCGTGGTAGCTCCTTGATTGCTGGGTAAGAAAGGGAATAAAGGAAGATGTTATCAGGGAGTCGGAAGAGGGTTGAAGGTGATTAGTTTAATTTTGTGTTCCATTGTCTCTGGAGGTTGAGTCATTGACAGACATTTGCAAGTCCATTGTTGCTGGAGTTCCCTGATGATTTCCTAACTATGACCTGGCCATGCCTTGAGGTCCTGCCTGATCTAGTTCTTCCATTTGTTTGGCCAGTCCTTCTTCTTAGCCAGCATGGTCATGCAGTCATAGCAGTGTATAATTTATATTTATGCCAATTAATATTTGCCATACCATACCAAAGTGTGGGAGTGTAAGGCCTGGTAACACACTTCTCTTTCTTTTTTCATTCTATGTTATTTTCTCTACCCCAGTTCCTGCCTCCATTGATCCAATGGTGGCTCAGGTTTCCTTCTCAGAGGGCCAGTGAATCTGTTCTCAATTATTGTTCAGACTTGCTTATTATCCAAGGTGCTGGACCTCTTTTGGTGATAGAGTTCAGTACCTTGGATAGCTCATTTAACTCCGAGTGGATTCATTATCTGACTAACAGAAAGATCACCAGTCACTACAACAGTAATCTTTTCCCTTATTGTCCAATCCTCCTCTTTTGTCTTTCTCTCCCCCTCTCCACAAAAACTTTTTACTAAACATCTACCTTTTTCTCCTCCCTCTATCTCTACATCTCCTACTTGTCCTTTTCTTTTCCCTTCACAATTCCTCATCCCTCCCTCCTTCCTATCCCTATTCTTCTTTCCTCCCTTTCCCTTTCTTCCACTCCCCAGTTCTCCTGGATACTGTTATTTTACCTTTTCTTCCCCTCTTTGTTTCCTTCTCATTCTCTTTCCATTTTGAGATCCATTTCTATACTATAGTTCCCCTCCATAATCTTCCTTCCCCTCATAATCTTCCTTCTCCTTCCTTCTCCTTCTCCTTCTTCCTTCTCCTATACTATAGTTCCCTTCATAATCTTCCTTCTTCCTCTTCCTCTTTCCATCTCCTTCTTCTCATTGGAAGCATGCTTGGCATATGTAAATTTCACATGAAGACCATTTCCACATGGGGTTTTTAACACGGGGCAGAGCGTCCTCCAGGGAGAGCATCTGCACCTGGGAGCGGACTGGGTCGGACCTATTTAATGTAGATCCACACCTCAGCCTGCTCCAGATTGACCCCAAGTGGTCGTCCAGTGTGCTTTTGAAAGACTGCTAAAAACAGTCTTTCAAAAGCACGGAGCGCCCAATGCGAGCCTGCAATCTGCTGGGGGTGGGCTTTAGGCTGGCGAGGTTCAACGGTTGGTCGAGACCTTCAACCAACCTGAAGCCGCCATTTTCGTCCCTGGAGCAGTGTGGAGCAGCGGCCACACACTGCTCTGGAGGAGCATGGACCAGACCGGGGAGCCCAAAAGTCTGGTAAGTAGCATCACAGGGCGATTCGCACGCCCCGTGCGGAAATGGCCGAAGTTTAATCAATCAGAATTGCTTCTGAAGAGGCTGTGATGATTTCTGTTGCCTTCTTGGTCGGTCAATTTCATTGTTGTTGTTCTTGTTGTTGTCATCATCATCATGATAATCATTATCAATATTTTGTGATTTTTAATAACATTATCAGGATATTTATTTTGGATGTCAGGGGAAAGTTCACAAATTGACAATTAAAATAAGAAAGAAAGAGGAAAATGTTGCCTGCAAGGGACACAGGGTAATGAGAGCATACTATTACAGCACAGTTTGGAATATTCTGTTTTTGCTTAGAAATAATTCTTTGGTTGAGCTACAACTCCTATGGGTTTTGAAAAATGCTTGGAAAAGTGCCAAAAACACAGCTGGGAGATTCCCCCCCCCCCGTTAGAAAGCAGTGATTGGAAAACTCAGTGTCCAGTCAGATAAATATTTTCCTTATTTGTTAGATTTTGTAGTGTGTGTGGGGGGTTGTAATTGAATGACATTTTCTAAGTAACTGTACTTGATGTTTAATGCTTCCTCTATCATCTACCTGGGCTGTCCTTAGGTCTTAGGTTTGGGCTCAGAAATCTTAGGGCCTAGAATACTCCTTTCTTGGCAACCCTATAACAAGTCTCTGTCTTGAATTTCATACCAGCTTAACTATCATGGTTCACTCCAAATACTTTTTTTTAAAAAATGAAAACTTGATTATAAAAGATTTTGGGTCTATGTCCTTGTCCTTGACAGAAAAACAGCTCCCAGGGTTTGTTATGGAAGATGAATAACTATTTAAACATTAGATCTACTAGCTGTGGGGTGACTTTCTTGTAGATATGTGTTCAGCCAGTATCTAAACTGCAATCTCATTAAAGTCTATTCATGTAGATACATCCTAGTGCAATGTAACTCAGACGTGTAAGTGCCACTTCTAAGACTGGAAGTCATTCCAGCAGCCTTTCACTACAATGTCAACATCATACCAAACTGCTGAGATTTAGAGGGTGGCATGAATTGTTAAGATTGCCACTTCCTCTTAACAATCTTCTCCAATTGAAAGGTGATAAAATATGTACTTGGCACGCAGTTTAGAGCATTGAAATTCTTTTCAGAATATGTTCTCTGTAGTTTTTCTTCAGCTGTAACTTGTAGCACAAGGCTCTTCTAAATGACTGCATTTAAAAAAAAACATAAGAAAGAAGTACCCCACAAGTGTTAAAAACACTTGTGTACATTTCCCCATCATTCCATATTCAGTGGTGTTTCTACCTGGTAGTACAGGAGTTATTCTTTTTTCCTGTTATTAACACCTTATTAAAATGTAAAGCATAATATCAAGCAAAATCAAAAATAATCCCTTCCCCTATTATCTCTCATCCATTCAGCAATTAATTCTACAACAAAAAGTACAAGAAAAAATGGTATAAAATTAATTTTTGTCCAGACTTCCCAGTATTATATAAAATGTAAAATTATTTCCACAGAGTCTGTCATAAGGTGGAGCAGTCCAAATTATCCATATTAGATCTCCTCCTTCACACTGCACTTATTTATGCTATCCTACCCTGCCATTTATCTGGATTGATAGTATCAGTGTCTTCATCATTAGCAATTTAAATAAAATGGATCTGATTTAACTTTTATTCAATAAGATATTATGGGATATTTTTTTTCCTTAGTAGGTATAAACCATATCTTTTTTATCATACAGATAGTATATAATTATGAGAAGGTCTGTCTCAATTAGCATCTTCAGTATAAAGGAAAGTTCTTGAATAACTAAATCCCAGAAGGAACTAACAATTGGGCAGTCCCAAAATGTATGCCAGTGGGTACCCCTAGAATCAGAGCCTCTTCAACAAAGTCATTATCGTGCACCTTAATTCTGGAGATCTGGAGTGGTGTTCTATACCACTTGTATAATAATTTCTAATGAATTTTCCTGAATATGGGCTGAAACAGATCAAAAAATTTTTTTTGGCAACAAATTTTGACCCAGGTTGTATCTGGAATGATTTCCTACAAGTCTTTCTTTCAGCTCAATTTAATTGCTTCTGTGTTAGTTGTTGTTTTATTCATAAGGTTATACGGTCAGAATACTATTCCCTTACAGTTGTCAACCATATCAAGAGTTAATTGATCAAAATCTGTCTGTTTTGAATATCTATCTGTTTAATTTATATCTGCTCTACCATGCTTTCAGTTTGAAGAAATGTAAGCTGATTAATTTTGTGTGGGTGCAAAAGTTGTTCCATCTGCTCAAAAGATAAAAGTGTTTTCTCTTGATAAAAATCCATAAGTCTATAGAGATTACAGTTTTTTCCATCTTGTCCAGTTAGTTGGGAATCAGAAAATGAAGGAAGGTATCTTAGTGGTGTCAATGTAGTTATAACTGAGGATATCTTATACTACCATTTCCTTCTTATACTACCATTTCCTTCAGGCACCCAAAGTTGACCTAATAAAATGATTCAATATGGACTCCATAGATTTTATTGATATTATAGTAAAATCAATTTCTTCAGTTCAGTTTTCTGTCTGTAAGTAAATTCCAGCTGAGCCGATGGTCTTCTATTATCTTCCAATGTTTCAGTTGAGGTGCATCAGAATAAACCTGGAGATTAGGGACCTCCATGTTGTGCATTAGTATACATTACACGTTTATAGTCTTGATCTCATTTTGTTTAATATATATTTATTTAACATTGTTTGCCAGTTGTTCAGGATCTTATCATAAGAGTTAGTGATGTTACTCCAAGATTAGTAGTTTTGGAAGGGCAGTCATTTTAATTTCTTGTATTGACTGAGGAGCAACAAGTTTAATTCATTCCACTCTATTTAATCATACTCATTATTCCTAATTATTATAGTTACAATGATACTATTCAATACTATTCAATTTTTTATAAATTTGAACTCCTAAGTGCTTAACATATTTTAATTGTGTTTTTAATTTGAAAAATCTGAATAATTATTCTTTGTGTCAATGGGCTAATATTTATATGAAGGGACTCAGTCTTATTTGTGTTTATAATTAATCCAGCTAATTTACCATAGTAACTAATTTCTTTAAATACTGATACCAGATCTTAACTAGGGTTAGCTAAAACTACAGCCACATCATCTTCATACAATCTAGTAAGATGTTCACTATATCTAGTTCTTAATGCTTGAACCAAGGATTTAATGAAATATTGTGTAGGGGTAGAGATAGTGGACATCCCTGCTTAGTACCATAAGCTAATAACACCCTCCCCAAAAAGTCCCAGTTGCAAATGGGCAAAATACTCTCCTTTTATTCAAAGTTTCTCTGCACAAATCTTGATAGTAAAACAGTGTGCAACCATCATTTAGTACATTAGGAAGATCCTGGAGTGCTTTTAAAATATTCTTCTTAGCTTTATAACTTTCAAAATGTACAATCTAATCTAGACTCTTCACTGGCTCTAAGTGTTATTACAGAACATGCATTTTCATATCAGCAGACTAAATATTCAAGTCTGGGAAGATGTTTGTCCACGAATGTACTAAAAAGCCTATCATATCTGTGCCTTCTACCAGTCCATTGATCTTGTATATTTTTGATCTTTCAGCTCTTCCTTAATTCTTTCTTTTTCAAAGCAAATTGTTTTCTGAGTTCTTGCAACAGCATTGAGCCCTCTGTCAGTTTTAACACTTGCTGTTTCAGTATGGATGTCTATTATCTAATTAGTTTTCTTCACCAGACTCAGCTCTCTTCTATTTATAGTCAATAGTGAAGAAAAATAATCAGTAATGGCTTGTTTTTTCCTTCCTTACCAAGCATTTTGACATTACCTATCAGAAAACATTACTAAGAATGCTCACTACAAGCTCATTCTTACTGATTTTTTTTTCTTTTCTGGTGGTTGAATGCTGAACAAAAGCCTTTTCCACTTGATAGACTGAACTCTCCATGGGAATGGGAGAAGCACAGGTCTAGGACAAAGCTAATAATAATAATAATATTTATTTCTATCCCGCCTCTCCACATGGATCGAGGCCGCGAACAACATGAAATACATGAAATACATTAAAAGACATTAAAAACATACCCAATCCTCCCCACCCACCCACCCACCAACCCACCTAACCGAACCCCTTAAAACACACAACAATTAACAGTCAATCAGCTAACTATGAACAAAACAGCAAGACAATTGATGGGACGCAATGGAAATGCTAGTCTTGGAAGGCCTGTAGGAAGAGATCAGTCTTGACTGCTCTTTTAAAGCAGTCAAAACTGGTAATGTGCCGGGTGTCTTCCGGCAGGCCATTCCATAACTTGGGAGCGATAGAAGAAAAGGTCCTCTGGGTAACCACAGCCAACCTAGTTCTGACTGGTTGCAGTAAATTCCTCCTAGAGGACCTTAATGTGCGGGGCGGATTATATGGGTGAAGGCGATCCTGCAGGTAGGCTGTCCCCAAGACATGAAGGACTTTAAAGGTAATAACCAACACCTTGTACTGTGCCCAGAAACTAATAGGTAGCCAATGAAGAGACTTTAAAATTGGTGTTATATGGTCAGTTTTAGATCTACCGGTGACCAACCTGGCTGACATATTCTGAACTAATTGAAGTTTCTGGACTAAGCACAAGGGTAGCCCTATGTAGAGCGCAGTGCAGAAGTCGAGCCATGAAGTTACCAGTGCATGCACCACTGTTTTTAGGTGTTCCAGCTCCAGAAAGGGGTGCAGCTGGCGTATCAGCCAAAGCTGATAACAGGCACTCCTGGCCACCGCATCTATTTGAACTGTCATCTGAAGTGGCAAGTCCAGGAGCACCCCCAAGCTGCGAACACAGTCTTTCAGGGGAAGTGTGACCCCATCTAGGACTGGTTGACAAACCTCCATATCTGGGCTAGGGCCCCTAACAGCGAGTACCTCCATCTTATCTGGATTCAGCTTCAGTCTGTTTTCCTCATCCAGTCCATTACTGCTTCAAGACATTCGTTCAGAGGCGAGATGCCACCCTTAGTTGAAGCTACTATCCAAGGCATGGAGAGATATATCTGGGTGTTATCAGAGTATTGATAGCACCTTGCTTCCTGCCTCCTGATGATCTCTCCCAGCAGTTTCATGTAGATGTTAAATAGCATTGGGGACAAGACAGCACCCTGAGGGATGCCAGATTTAAGCTCCTTTTTCGAGGAGCAGCTGTCCCCAAGCATCACCATCTGAGAGATAGGACCGGAACCACGGAAGTGCAGTGCCCCTGATCCCTAACCTTCTCAGCCGTTCCAGAAGGATACCATGGTCTATGGTATTGAAAGCCGCTGAGAGGTCCAAGAGTACCGGCAGGGTCACATTTTCCCTGTCGATATCTAGATGAAGATCATCCACTAAGGCAACCATGGCAGCCTCGACTCCATATCCTGCCCTGAAGCCAGTTTGAAATGGGTCTAGATAATCTGTTTCATCCAAGACAGCTTGGAGCTGAAGACCAGCAGCCCTCTTGATCACCTTCCTTAAGAATGGGAGATGGGAGAATGGTCTATAATTATTCATATCCAGGGGATCTATGGAGGGCCTTTTTAGAAGCGGCCATATAATAGCCTTTTTTAAACAAGCTGGAAAATTGCCCTCCCTAAGGGATGCATTAATAATGTGTTTTAAATGGGTCTTAATTGCAACTCCTCCCTGGATGACCAGTCATGAAGGGCAGGGATCAAGAGGGCAAGTTGTCTTTCTTATATTTCCAAGGAGCTTGTCTACGTCCTCAGTACTCACTGACTGAAACTGATCCAGTGTAATCTGTGATGTCATCCTGGTCCTGTCCTTCTCCTGTCCCCATGTGGTGCTATCACGCTGCAAATCACTGAAAGGTTTTCCCTGTCAATGACTGGTAATCATGTCACCCTCCCTCTGCATGCCCAAACTTACCTTACTTGTGGACGTTCTTGAAGCACAATGGCTGCACTTCCTGCCCCAGCACAGCCTGGAACATTATCTAGCTGTGCTGTGTTTTGTGTCCAAGGCAGAGCAGAGAACTAAACAACAAGTGGCAGAGCAGGGCTTACTCACTGGGCAAGAGTGGGAGTGTGTCCAAACAAAGTTCAGATTCCAGAGTAAACAAATCCAAAGGGCAAATCTAAAGTTGTTGTCAAACAGGCAGAGGTTCAAGGGAGTCCAAATATGAGAGAACACAGTGCAGGGCTTCAACAACTGGAAAGATCAGTTGCTGACCCTGAAAGGGAAGGGCCAGCAGGCAGCCTTTTATCTTACTCATGCTATTGCCACAGGTATTCCTTCATTAGTTCCTTTATCATTTAAATGTGTTGATCGGAACAGCTCCTCTTTCCGGTGTTGTCTCTCTTGCACAATAAGAGTCTGTGTTGCCTCATCTCTGATAATTGCTCCTCCTGCTCAGACCCCTGCGTTTGTTCATTATCTTCTCCTGAGCAATCTTCTGGGGAAACTCCTGTCTCTGGGGAAAGCTTCTGCCTTAAATTCCAAATCCTCCTTCTCACTGCCGGGGTCTCCAAGGTGGGGCATGACCCTGTGACATGAAGAGGTGTGGCCACTGTGCTTCCTAGTTCCTGGAGGCAGCCAGTGTGGAGATGAGTGATCCATTCTGCTCTCTTCCCAGGAGAGAAACTGCCACCATCATCACTGGACACTGCTGGGATAACAGTAAACAGTGGAAAAGGCCAAAGACTTTAAACAGCCATCATTGATGCTCACATTGGTATTTTGGGAGTTATTCTAAATATTTTCAATACATTCTGAATACTTTATCCTAGAAAGAGGTTCCAGGAGTTATGTGGGATATTGAAGGTCCAGAACCCTGCATGTATAATTTGTTCACCAGTTTGGTTTGAAATTTTGGCAAATGCTGTCCTGTAACTTTACAGTTGTAATCAGAACTTGGAATTGTTAGTGTTACTGTTAATGTGTTAATGATATCCATTAAAGGAAATTATTCCATTACTGTTAAGCTGCTGAGAACTTTTTTATAGAAGCCATTTGTTAATTAAATCATTGGTCAATTTGTGAAATCATTAATGTTAATTAAATTAATCAAACAAAAAATCTAAAAGTTGCCAAAGATGGCTAGCACAAATTCTGAAAAGTAATAAATAGAAGTAACAGCACACATTATTGCATTTAATGATTAACGTAATAGATTTTAAGATCCCGCCTAAAAATTTAAATTAATTAGCCAAAATACCCCAAATTAGCCAAAATACCCCAAATACCTTTTAGCCAAAATACCCAAATACCAGCCCCTCTCAAAATACTCTCTCTCTCTCTCTCCCCACACACACACACACACACACACATATATGAATCAATTGCAAGTTCTGGCTATAATGATTCTAAGCTTCATAATTAAAATTAAATTGTTTGGTTAAATTTTTGCCCACAGCTTGGCAGCATAACCAAAATCCTATGCAGAAACCATGCAGCTTTGCACATGTTGTTAGACTTCTGCTTCCAGTATTCCTCATTCCTAGCAATGCTGGCTAAGGTTGCTGGGGGTCATATTGCAACAACATCTGGAGCAGTGCACAATTTCCAATGCTGCCTTCGATAGACTTGTTTCACTGCTATGGAATTTTTAGGGCTTGAGCAGGAATCGGCAGAGTGCAGGCTATGGCCGCATGTAGCCCCCGAGTCCCTCTTTTTGGCCCCTGAAGCTCAGAAATCACCCTCCAAATGTCCTCGGTTGCCTTTTAAAAAAAGAAGTTGTGATTTTCAGACTGGAAAACCATATAGACAATTCAAAAAACCCCATGAAAACATACTAAAACACCCACACCCACACAACTCTTTGGAACCCTCCAATACCCCAAATACCTTTGTTTTCCTCAGCAATCCCTCTCAAAATTTTGTCGTGAAGGGTATGATCTACTAGGTGTGTGTGGGGAAGTTGGTCCCTGCCCTATATTCAGATGCCCTCTTCTGCTCTACAGCCTTTTATGAATATTATGTTCTTCATGCTGCATGGCTTAGAAAATTCCTCCACTTTTAATATGCAAACTTTGTTTTATTATACCAGTGATGGGATGGATAACCTATATCAAGCATGGAGATTTCTTTCTGTCATCTGGGGAAATATTTTCCTTCTTAGGTAGATATTCATGAAAAATGTGTCTTGGTGTGGTTTGTCACATCCTCGTTCTCAAACTGTTGTAGTCTTGATCCCAGCTGCAGGTAGATAACCTACCATTTCCACATGGGGGTGACTGGAATCAATGTGTTAATCAGCATTCAGGAGGGTTATCAAATTACAGACATCAACTGTATCTTTTTAAATAAGAAATATCTTCACTATCTCATTAAAGTTTTGTATGCTCCCTCAATAGCTTTTTATTGACTCAGACAGTCTTTTCTACTTTCCTAGCATGAAATTATAATAAAAAATTGAGACTTACAGATGTCTAAATGTCCTTGAAACAGAATGTGAAAATGGCCTTAGCTCTTTTTGCAACATGAATGTCTATCGCTCATCAGAGAAAAATGATTTGACTTTGGTATTCATTACACATTCTCTGGAATGATCCTCAATTAAACAGACAATAGATTTCAAGCTCTTGCAAAGATAAGGTTTTAAACTTCCATACAGAATTTTTCTGTCTTCTCCCTAATATGTCTATCATGCTTCTGTTTAGAGCCTGCCCTTTGAAAGATAAAAGACAAACTTGGAGGATAGACTCTCTCTTGTTGTGCTGGGTCCTATAGATTTAAGAGATGTAATGCTTGTTGTTCAATAAACTCAACTGTTATGTGCACATCAGTTGCTACCTAATTAATTTGTTAAACTGCTACAGCAATATTTATCTTTCCAGCACTTAAAGGAATCATCAAATGAGGACCTCTGGGAAATAAATGCAATTCTTGCATTTTTATATTGTCTTTGCTTTGAAACTTCCTACCTGTTTGAGAGAATCTAAGAATAGCCTTAAGGTAGATTCTTCCTCTGCATATAAATATATGAGAAACACAGTGAGAAACAACATGGGTTGGAGGATAGAGGAGTTCTACCATGGAACAGTATTCTGAGATTCTGTACAGAGGAAGTTCGAAGAAACTCATTTTTTAAAAAGGAGAAAGTTAACAAGGAATCCATGCCCATCTTTCTGGCCTTTGGCTTTTCAAAGCATATCACATAAAGGAGATAGGAGTCACAGTGAAATAGTTGGAATACAGAAGTCTTCTCTAAGGAAGTATGGTTTTTATTGTACCATTGACCCTGTGTCATTCACAGGATTTTATGGGAGTCCAAGCACCCAAAAAATGTCAGGAAGACACGAGGAAGTTATAAGTGGAAGACAGCATCTTTTCAAGACCTTTCACACCAAACCAACATAACACTAGGAAACAATATCAACTGCCATGGTTATGTCTTGTGTAATCCTGGGCTTTGTACAGTGCATATGTAGTTTGTATATGAAGAACTAAAGGAGCTCTCTGGCTGAAAATTTTAAACACTCCACTGTGGGATCTCTGCATCCCATAGGATGGAACCATGGCAAAATCACAACACTGTAGTTGTGTAGTGTGAAGTGACCCTGGGAGATGCTGTCTTCCACATGCAAACACCCCCTCTCATTTTTCCCTACCATTTATTTTGTCTTCCTTCTTACTATGGAAAATCCATGAAGGGGAAAATTATGAGGTGTCCAGTCCATGATAGCCAGGATCAAGAAGTTTCCATCTTGGGGCATCAGAGGCTGTGCTTAAAGGTAACTTAGAAATTCTTTATCTAGTGCTCTCTTAAGACAGGAGACTTAAAATAGTAATACTGTTTTTGGTTACAGTCTTGAGCCTTTGTGTGAATGCCTCATTTATGTCATCTTCATTGTTTGGCTACTGGGAGAAAAAAAGATCTCCTCTCAGTAATTTCAGAAGGGATTAAGATTTACTAGTGACTAATGGAGGCCATGCAAAACAGTTGACAAGGAACTGATAACAGGTATTTTGGGACAAAAGAAGACAAAGAGGTGCATGATGAAATGACATCCATTTGAAATGGTTGAAGAGTGAATCAGCTGAAAAAAATAGATACCATACAACTTGCCTCAGATAGAATCTAGAAGAATGTATCTGCAGTCACACAAATCTCTTTTTCCAGAGGATCTCTGCAGCATAATACTATATGAAAAGTAAGACTGCAACACAGAAAGATGTTTAAGTATGTGCTTATATTTAAGTACAGGATAAATTTAACTGAAGATAGGTATTTAAAACATGGACAGATTCTGGATCACAGCTTCATAAGGTAAGTAAAAGATTCACTAAAATCTGTAGTTCAGAAAAGTGCATTTATCAGAATATCTTTCCACTTTTCTCCCTTAAACAGAGTAGCTTCATAACAGCTGCAGGTTTTGTTTAACAATGGAGAAGGAGAAGGAAACGAAGAAAGCAGATGCTAAATTAATTTCACTCTTTCTTTTTTTTTCTTTTTTTAAAAATTATCCTATATTGCAGTGGTTCTCAACCTGTGGGTCCCCAGATGTTTTTGGACTTCAGCTCCCAGAAGCCCTGAGCATTGACCATAGTGGCTGGGGCTTCTGGGACCTGAAGTCCACAAACATCTGGGGACCCACAGGTTGAGAACCACTGCTATATTGGCTATTAAGTGCAGTGTGTCAACCAAATGGTTTTCTTTCATTGCTACATAGGCCAAATATTTATTTAGTTACATTTTGCACTGTGTAGGGAGATCACTGGGTGGCACACAGTCAAATGCCTGATCATGGATAATAGTGAAGCCCCTGGATGTCTATGATGATGTCATAATGTATATCAAATAAAGCTGCAGGGAAAAAAAAATCTAAAGATACGTTAAAGACACAGGTGGTAAGGCATGTTTCTACCAGATTATCCATGCCTCAAAAATGTTTGGAGAATAAATAAATTGAAACAATGTGATTTTGCGATTAGTGAAGCTAGGTGCTGAGTTTAGAAAGCATATTAAGAAAGAGCCAGTTATGGTCAAATCAGCTCAGGTGATGTCTGAAGAAACAGAGTTGAAAGGCTTGAAAGTAATATGATCCAGCACACTGAATCCTACCTGTCAGCACTATACGGTTATCCTATAAACTTGATAAATATATGCAACCATCTTTTCAGTTCAGTTCATATTATGTACATTCAAACCTATGTGCACTTGTTTCTGCAGAGAAAATACATTTCCTGCATAAAAAACCACAATTTTATGTGCAGAAAACACATTTCTGATACAGAAAATAAATTTCTTGCATAGAAAATGCTGGAAAGGGGCTGTGCAGAAGATGCTGTTTTCTGTGGAGAAAGATCCCACATGCATTTTTTTTTCAGAAAAAATCCCGAACAAAAAAAGTTTTTTGAAAGCTGCAAAAAGTTTTTGATGAATAGTTTTTTTTCTCTCTCTCTCTGTGAGGATCAAAATGTAGAATTATTAATGAAAGTTTTCAAAATGTCCATTCCTAAACTGTCTGTGTGTTCAATATTTCTACACTGTCACCTTCTTTGTATTATAGAAGAGCTACTCACTTCACCTCACCATTACCCCCTTTGAAGCAAGTGTAGACAACCAGTGGGGATTATGTGATTCCATTGGTCCCTCAGGGGAACTTAGCTGTTTATGCAGAACCACATTGTGTGTCCCTTTAAAGTGTAAGTGGGACAGTTGATTGTTCAGTCACTTCCTATTGGGAGAAAAAAAAAAAGCCGTCCTGGGCTTAAAACTGCCCAGTGTGGGTCCCAAACATGTCAGATTTCCCCTCCCTACTCACTAGGGAGTATTTGGGGAAAATGTAAACAATTTTGATTTTGGGGATCAAATAAACAGCCCTGCAGTCTGCATGAGGTCCAGGGGCTGCACTTTCCCTACCCCTCCTTTCAAGAGAAACACAATGGCTGGCTGACTCTTGATTTTCTGATTTGGGGTGGCAGGCATTGATCAGTGTGTATGAGTTCAGTCACCTGGCAGGACCAGGTAGATTGGCCACTCATTCTGTAGTACCTAGAAGGACTGTCCTTCTTTTCAAATAATGTGTGTGACTTTCTCAGAATACTGCATGTCTGGACCTAAAGAGGGTGAGGATTGTGTATATGTGTCTTTAAAGCTTTCTCTTTTTTCTCATATCACCAGTTTTCATTGAAGCATAAACATGGACTTCCTCTTCCTACCTCCTGGAGTTAGTATGCAAGTCTACAAAATAAGTGTATATATTCTTAAATCCCCTTCTTCCTCTCTGGATCTCTTTCCTCCTCACCTCTTCCTTCCCTTCACAATATACACAGTGTTCCATGCCCAGACCTCCTACGCTTCCTAATTTTCTAGGTTTGTGGAGTTGATTCACACTGAGTCCTAAAGTGGCACTGGAAGCTATGGCTACCAACATAGATGAAAAATTATTGTGTTACAGGCCAGACAATACTCTATTGCTAGCTCCCTGGCCTGTTCGTATAACTTTTAAGGGCATAATTTAACCAAATAAAAGCTAAAATAAGGAGTGCTCTCCCTTTTTCTTATTTTTATCTTTCTGTAGCAGCAGACAACTGGTTACAGTACAGGTCAGTTAGGGAAGAATACCAGATGCTCTGGAATGTAAACAAGAGAAGAAATGCCTCTACAAGTGGATATTAGACATCAGATTACACTAGAGAAGAACACTAGGGCCATTTCGGCACTACACTGTTAGAGTGCTAGTATTCTACTTTCAATATCCTTTGGAATCTTGGGGTTTGCAGTTTAGGGAGGGTCATCTAGAATTCTCAACCAGAGGGCTCTTTGGCCTCAGTAAACTACAAACTTCAGAATTCCACAGGATGTTGAAAGTGGAATAATGATACTATATCAGTGTAGTGCAGAAATGGCCTATTCTTACATGCTGTTGCTAGGCTGTCACAAGATGGCAAGGCATGAGTCATAAGATAAAGAGCTTTACAGATCGGCCAATGAACAAGTTGAGTGGGTGTGGGATGAGAATAAAAAGAAACTGAGAGACAGATCTTATGAGGCTGTTTTCCACATGCTTCCAATGCAGATGACATTCTTTTAGTTAACAGGATTTTTTTGGATGGTTCTGGATAGGTCCAAAAATGCTACCCTAAAATGCTGATCTATGCTGATAATCATAGAATTATAGAATCATAGAGCTGGAAGAGACCACAGGGGCCATCCCGTCCAACCCGTTACTATGCAGGAATACCCATCAACGCATTCCCAATAGATGGCTATCCAGCCTCTGCTTAAAAACCTCCAAAGAAGGAGGCTCCACCACATTCCAAGGCAGCATATTCCACTGCCGAACAGCTTTGACAGTCAGGAAGTTTTTCCTGAGGTTCTGGTGAAATCTCCTTTCCTTCAGTTTGAATCCATTGCTCCTGGTCCTAGTCTCTGGAGCAACGGAAAACAAGCCCACTCCTTCCTCGACATGACATCCCTTCAAATATTTAAACATGGCTATCATGTCCCCTCTTAACCTTCTCTTCTGCAGACTAAACATACCCAGCTCCCTCTGCCATTCCTCATAGGGCATGGCTTCCAGACCCTTCACCATTTTGGTCGCCCTCCTCTGGACACGCTCCAGCTTGTCAATATACTTCTTGAGTTGAGTGCCCACAACTGGATACAGTATTCCAATGCAGAATAGAGTGGTATCATTACCTTCCTGGATCTAGTAATAGTAATACTAGATTGAGTTATTACTAGTTAGTAATAATGGTAAGATAGACATCTAGACTATACTAAGAATACATATAATAATGGATGACAATGACTGCTGCTAAGATTTAACAAGCAGATTAACTTGTGAATGCTTGTATTTTCACAGAAGCCTGCTAGAGCTGTGTAACTCCTCAGACAGATGAGAAAATGTACCTGAATGCATTATAGACTATAAGTTTGGTTGTGCGCTTAAGATGATTATGAATATGATACAAAGAACAGAATTCTTTATAAGTGAGATCCTTTATGAAGTGTCTGTCTACTGCCTTAGCAGACTTTATGAAATTACAGAAGAACTTGAGGATAAGGATGATAATAATGATGAATAAGAGTCTAAACTAAATGGTTTGGAAGGATGATGTTCTTACATGTGTTAATTGTTACCAAGCTTATAAGACGGAGGCAGAGAGACCAAGGTTCAGTTCTGAGCCAAGCCCCAAGGAAATTACAACAATTTGATTGCCATATAGTAGATGAATGATGTTTTTCATGCAAGGTAATGTTATATAAAAAAGCTGAAACACTGAGACATTGCTATATCTGTCTTTCTCCCTAAGGGGAATGTAAATGCATATGCACGCGTCTGTATAAATATTTATAACAAATAGCCAAAAAGGAGTACCAGAAGGGCCTGCTCATTTCCCAGATAAATATCCTGAAATTCCAGTCTTAAAAATGCTTAAGTGGAGTTTTCTTGTTAATCTTCATGAGTTCAGCATTCTAGTGACCAGATGTCAACAATGAAACCCCAGACAGAATCCAGAATTAACTAAGAAGTGGTAAGGACTCTCAGTTCCTCCATCCCTAACAGTGGGGGGCCTCGCTTGTTTCAACCAAAAATATGTCTCGCAAAATGTCTTGATGTCTAAAACAATGTGAAGTACATCCCATAATACCAAGCATATCTACAACACCTAAGCATATCTACAACACTTTGTATAAGTCTATCGATATCCACTGATTAGGAAATTGAATCCCTAGTGGTGAAGGCTTCTATCAGGTGTCATATATGAATGGATCCAGGTAGGGGTGCACCGTGGCTCTGGAGCACCTTCGCTGGATACACCCAGGAATCTGGAATCTCATCCCTCATTTCTACTCTCATCCATTTTCGGACTATGGCTCAAGTGCCCCAATACTAATTGTAATTATTTTTAGTTGAGCACTTCCAAAGGTACATGCAACAAAAATTGTGTTTCTTCCAATTTATTGAATTAAGGAGGCAAATATATTAAAAATCCTTTGAAAAATAGTCAAAATGTGTTTTCTTGAGTGTCAGGAAACTCTGAAGAGAAGAATCCAGGACTGATGAGAAACATTGCAGTTTGAGGCTTATTCTGTGAAAAAGTTGCATCTATTCTTGAACAGAAAACAGCATTTCTTATGGAAGAAACAGCACAGAAAATGCTGAAATTATTCTGTACATTATTGTTATTATTATTTTGGCACTGTAAACAGTGTTTTCTGTATGGACAGCAGGACTGATTCCTACATAGAAAATATTGTTTTCAGTGAAAAGAGTGCAATTTTTATGCAGAATAAGTCTTCTACCCAATTGTCGAGATTTTTTTGCAACAAGAAGAAAATTGCTAAAATTACTTGTTGCTTCTTTGAGAACTAATCTAGAAAGCAATTACATGCTTACCAGGAATTATTTTATGTACAATTATTTTCTGTTTCTGTATTCTGTAATATTTTCTGCACAGAATCCACATGTACTGAATTATTTCCAAACTGTTGTTACTCCACTGGAAAAACCCTATTCTGGAGTCTACAATTTTGATATTAAAATATGATTCAATGTGCCTAAGAGGTCACCTGGATTGGCACATAGGCAGCAATGGTCAAAGATCGAAAACCAGGTGAGGCCAGTAAAATCCCCAGTCACATAGCCCCAAGAGACTTCAAGGTGTGTAAACCCACAATAAACAAAGGGCCCACAGCCCCAAGACGCTGACCTGAGGGGATTAGCGTGTCTGCCCCAAGTTGAGCAAATATTCCATCAGACAAGGACCATTTACATGAAGTCACACCACAAACTAACATAGCCGAAGATCCTGAGATTTCGGCAACACCTTGCAATCCCATCACATGAAGGAAATTACCACGGTGGAGCTTCATCAGCGCTACAACACCCATTGTTCTCCCCAGGAAAGGATTAGTCCTCCAGGTACTTTTTCCCCTATGAATAGTCCCAGTTTTTGAGCAGTTCCGTGGATCACTCCCAGTCATCCCAGCAGACCGTTTCTCCGTCCGTTGAGTGATCCCCTCAGCCCTTTTTGTGGTGAGCCCCACTTCTCCGCTGCCTTCCCGGACCCAAGACTTCAGGAAAAGGTGCAGTATCACACCAGCTACACCCCTTCAATATTCCCCTGTCCAATTTCCTCTCTTTTGCTTCTTAATAGCTCTTGGGTGCGTGTGTGCATGATTACGTTGGTGCGTGAGACTGTCATTCAATAAAATCATTTATTGGACATTTTTGTTTGGTTTTTGGCTTGGCCTGACCTCGTAAACACTGGGTAAAAGACCCCACTAGGTTACCCTTCCTCTCGCATTGCTATTGCTTGTGCTCTGGCTACTTTCTATTCCCCATCACGTGGAGCGCATTGAGGTGTCCCCCAAGGGACCCCAGAAATCAGGGTATCACTGTAAATAGCATCCAAGACTGTGAAGTGGGAAGAAAACTACTAAAAGTACTCACCATTTCTTTCCAGAACCAATTTAGAATTACATCCCAACCAGGAATTCATGTAAGTCAAAGATGAAGAGCCCATTGCAAAAATGATACTATAAATGGCATTTTGTTGAATATGATTTGCTAATTTTCTGAAAATACCCTTAAGTATAACTTGCTGAAAACCTATTGATTAGAACCAGAGGCTAATAGAGGATGAAAAATGTTATATAGTTTTAACATAGGTAATATTTTCAAATTGTGGGTTTAGAATTTTTGGTATGATGTCTTATAAGCACATATACTTTTTAAAACAGTAATTTCCAGTTTGGTCCCCCAGACAATTTATAGTCAACTTCCAGAAGCCCCAGTTAAAATGGCCAGTAGTCTAGAAGTTGAAATACAAAACATCTGGATGACCAGAGTCTGGGGATTTAAATCATTTCTATCCAACTCTTCACCAGAAAAGCTTCCAAATACCTGAAATAAAACTGTACTTGCCCACAGTTGAAATGGGAATAAATGAAATGAAAGACAATTGGAAGAGAGAAGAAGAGAGGGAAAAAACAAGCTGAGATTATTGACCTTAAATCCAATTGCTTGTATCAGTTAGCAAAGCTAATATTTTATTTCACCTGTAAGGAAGAGTAATTTGAAAAGCTTTTCTGTTCTTCAATTGTTTTCACACTTTTTATGAAAAATTCATTTCTACAAAAATAAAAATATCTCTGCGCAGAAAACACTGCTTTGTGCACAATATAGAGTTTACTGCAAAATGCAAAATAAAGACATAAAAATCTTGCAGCAGTTTACTGTTTTTTTCCGTGGATTTCATAGTGTAGTGGTTTGAAAGTTGTATTACAACCCTGGAGATTGGAGTTCAATTTCCTGCTCAGCCATGGACACGTTTTGGGTGACCTTGGGTACATCACACCCTCTCAGCCCCAGAAAACTCAGTGATAGGCCCACCTTAGGGTTGCCACAAGTCAGAAATTACTTGAAGGCACAGAACAACAACAATGAATTTCAACTGAAGCAGTCTTGTTTCATCGATTGCTAAATGATAAGTCAGGATTTACATAAATCCAATTGATCCAGCAGATTTGCTTGACTTGGGACCAAGTAGTGGATTGATTGGATTAGAGTGCAACAACAAACTTCAGTAGGGAGTAAGGTGAGTAGAAGAGTTAGCCCCTTTCACTATACCACACTGTACTAGTTTTGTATCAATTTTCACTGCCATAGCTTCAGTCCTGTGGAATCCTGGAATTGCACTTTCTGTCTATATAAGACAGGTTTAGTGACTCTCCAAACCACAAATCCCAGGATCCCATAAGATGCAGACATTGTAGTTAAAAGTGTATCAAACTGATACAATTGTGCAGTGTGAAAGAGAATGTAAATCTGAGGTCAGCAGAAAGGTTGCTGCTTCGCCTCCTTCTGCTGGCCAAAGCAGTGTCAGGTAGGTGCTTTTAAGGACTTTCATTCAGGTACAATGGTGGATGCCTGGCTGTTCAGTGTGTATCTTCTTTAAATATATTTTCACTCTACAGTACTGGAAAAGAACTCACCTCTAAGAATTAAACTTCTGCTTTGAAAATCTATCTGATTATTTCCCCCACTTCAACCTGAGGCACCCTTTATGGTGGCTTTTTATAAGTTCAGGATAGACCAAATGGCAAATTAGAATTTTCATCTCTTTTGATTAAAATGATTGCCAATCTTAGCTAATCATTTTTCAAGATGGATTGCTTTTCTTAATGAATGAGTTCTACCACATTTGCAAATGTTAATATAGAACTCAGCATTTAATCAAATTGAGCACCATGAACAGTGCACAAAAATATATTATATGTACATACTCTCTGTCTCTGTATCTCTCTTCCTCCCCTCTTCTCACTGTCTCTCTTATTAATAAAATATACAACTGAAATTTAGGCTGCAGTCCTGTACAAACATTCCTGGGAATAAATCCCACTGTATTTAGGGGCAGTTATCTGAGCAGACATGCAATGAATTGTAAGGCTGCCTTCCCTTGTGAAAATAAATATTTGTTTTTCTAAATTGACTTTCGTAGATTGGTTAGCTTTTGAGACCTGAATGCAAATCACTGGAGAAACTGCTATAAACTAAGTGAAGCACTTCTTCAACACCCCTTTAATTTAAGTGGGATAATTTTAGAGCAATGCTGTGTGAGTTTACACATAGATATGCCCTACTTGTGTTCAGTGACACTTACAGTATTCCCAGATAAATGTGTGGAAGACTAGCCTTAAGCATGTTCTGAGAATAATATAATGCCATGTTGACTCAGCTGTCACATTCACATACTTTTTCTGGAGACAGGCAGCAGTTGAACTTTGGTGGGTTTGCAATTCAGCTTTAGCTGCTTGGAACAGGGCTGGAGAAACTTACATTGTTGACTAAGTCCCTTCTGCTGAGAATTCCCCAGCTGGCAGGGGCAGTGGTTATGCTTATAGGGAATTCTAGTGGTTGTACTCCCAATGCAGAGGCAGTATGGTGCAGTGGTTTGAGCATTGGACTGTGGCCCTGGAGACCAGGGTTCGATTCCCTGCTCAGCAGTGGAAAGCCACTGGGTGGCCATAGGCACATGACACACTCTCAGCCCCAGAAAGGCCTGTGATAAGGTTGCCTTATGGTTGCCTAAAGCCAGAAACAACCTGAAGGCACACAACAACAAATCCTCAAAATAATCCTTTCAAGATCTAATTTAGAGGCAATGGTGTGCATCACTTTTAATTTAAGAATCAGGGGGTGAAACAAACCCAGAAAGGAAGGCATTTGAGCTGCTAGTTTGTATGCTTAAAATTTCATCTCTGCTTGGCACTTCACATATTCTTAAGCAAGTGACTGCAAGATCTCTATGAAGACAAATACAGATTAGTTACAGCTGAACTAGATCTCCTTTTACAGACCTGAAATTTCAAGAGCAGTTTTCCTACCCTGCCTGAAAGTAATGCCAAAACCTATAGGAACACATTTCTTTTTAGGTACTGAAGTTTCGTAACCAAAAATGATGGCAGTTGGGGATAGAAAATCTGAGCTGAGGAACTTTCATAGGACATTTGGTTTTATGTTAGTCCTGTCTTTTTCTACAAACTGCAGCTGAAGTGTAGGAGGGCAAGCTGCTTAATCCTTTCACTTTCCTTAATCCTTTCTGCTAAAAACCATTTTGTGTCTTAGATTAAGAAGGCTAAGACGTTTCTCTTACCTGTGTTGCCCATCTGCTACAGATTACAATCTCCAGAGCTACCTTTTATTTAAAAAAAAAAAAAAAGAAAGAAAATATAGTGGAAAGAAAATGAACACAGATTATAAATTATATAATTTGGCTAAGATGAAGAGTGTCTTTACTGTTGTGGTAAATACAGTCCTTCTCAGTCCTTAGTAGTATCTTCTTGGCCCAAGTATTTATTGTTCCTTGACATGTAAATGTGTGGGTGTGTATGTGCTTTCAAGTCACCTGTAAAGTCATGGTGACCCCATGAATTTCTTAGGGTTTTCTTAGAATTTCTTAGAGGTGGTTTTGCCAATTCTTTCCTCTGAAACACAAACAGAAATACACAATTGCAGAGTCAGAGACTGGAAAAAATAGATGTTCTTTTTGGACAACTCTCCGAATCCCCCAGCTGGTATAGCTGCAGCCGTATATAGCATGTTGGATATAGCTTTTCAGGAGGTTGAAGCACGGCAGGGTGATTGCCCCCAATTTATGCTTGTGGTTGCTTTTGTGTGAGTGAGGATCCAGCACTGGATCCAGCCTCATGTATCCCATCCATCCACCCAACATAGTGCTGATGGGCCTGGTGGTATGTGATAATTGAAATTCAGTTTTAATTTGGTTATTGTAGCCCCCACAACAGATATAACAATTTGACAGCTTTTCTCTGTTTCATCTGATCCAGTCAACATCATTGTAGTTAATAAAATCTTCCAGTGACTTACTGTAGGCTTGACTGTTTATTTGGTAAAGCCTGAGCAGATCAGGCCCAAAATAAGGAAAACATACAACTATCTCTCTAAAATGTGAATAGTTTCTAGCTGCCATTTCCACCAGAAGTAAAGCCAATGTGGTGTCTAGAAACTAGTCAAGAGTGCCAAAAAACAAAATGAAAAATATGTTTTTTTTAAAGATTAACTATCTTACTATGCCTGAAGGAGTCATATAAGGGTTCAAGAGCAAGTCATGGACTTCCAGTTGCTTATCCTTAATCTGAATAGTAAGCATGACCATTTTAAAGTTTTTTTTTTTAAAAAAATGGTTATATTTACTCTTCAGATAAAGAAAAGAAGCAGGTTTTTATAATTCACATAACAAAATGTGTAAAGTCAGGGGCCCTTTCTACCTTCTTCTTCCAATGTCCTCCCCATGGGGATCCCAGCAGCAGCTTTGCCAGGAGAGAAGCACAACAGGAGTGCTTCCTTCAGCACCAGTCCCCTCTGTGATCAAGGAAGTGTGATGGCCTTGCCTCTTCCTTCTGCAGCACAGTCAGATACTTTCCCGGGCTTCTCTGGGGCACGGAGCATAGCCATTGTGCTTCTGTACCCTCTGCAGACTAAGTAAGTCTGCAATGGTAGTGTGATTGTGGGTCATAGATGGGGAAAACCTGTCAATTATTTACTCTATGATTGCACTGCCTGGGTAGAGGAGAAGGATGGGACTGTGATGATGTCATGCGTAACCATTGTCATGGTCCTGTCCTTCTCCTGTCCCCATGGCAGGATGATACCATCCTATGGAAAGGGCCAGAATCTATTTTCATATGTTGCTTTGACCCTTAGGTTTTCAGAGTTCTACTATTTGGGTAATACATAATTTAATCTTGTTCAGGTAAAAATAGTTGTCAACCCCTGGATCCACGAAGATTATTCTAAATATTTTAAACACCTTTTAGCTATATATGATTTATGACAAATATATGTTTACCATAGATTGGTATATGTGAAATAAATAATTCAGTTTATTTCTCCTCTCTCATTGGATGTTTGAAATATCAAGACAAATTCTTGTTTGCATCTAGAACAGTGGTTCTGAAGCTATCCTTTACTGGGGACACCTTGTAAATATAATTTCTTGGCAGCGACCCCAAAGATTTGATTTAAATTTAGATTTAAATATGTTTGTATTTATTTATTTAGAATACTAGGGTTCAAATCGCCTCTCAAGACAACCAGTGACCTTAGACAAGTCACATTCTCTCAGCCTCATAGGAAGGCAAAGAAACCCCCCTCTGATCAAATCTTACCAAAAAACAAAACAAAACCCTGTAATAGGTTCACCTTAAGCTTGTCATTAAGTCAAAAGTGACTTGATGGGGCATAAGAACAATGTGCTGCTGATAGGGGGAAGTTCTTTCTGGCCATCATTTCTCTTCGATTTGAAAACAGACTTATGGTAACCCTAAGGCAAACATATCATGGGGGTTTGCTTGGCAAGATTTCTTGATTTTGTCTTTCTCTGAGGCTGAGAGAATGTGACTTGCCTGAGGTCACCCAGTGAGCTTCCATGGCCAAATGGAAACCCTGGTCTTCAGAATCATAGTTTGGATGCACACACATGCCTGCTTCTGTATCCCTTTAGTCAAGGATGTGGCTGCAGGAAGTGTGCGCACTGAGAAACATGGTGGCAGCCATGTGCACATCCCAAACTGTGCCTCCCATTTATGAAAGAAGGACACAGTTTGGATGCACACATACCTGGCACTGTGACACTTTCATCAAGGAGGAGGTGTGGGCCCTGAGGGACATGGCTGGAGGCCCTTTGTTTGCAAACAAGTGAGCGGTTTCAGAACCTGCCTGCCCTCCTCTGCCATGTCTCTGTTGCCACCACTGCTATTGGTGTCTAGCAGCAGGGCTTCACAGACTCCCTATAAGGACTCCACGGACCCCAAGGTTGAGAACCACTGATCTAGAACAATCAACCCACTGGGTTTTGCTTCATAGGAAAGACTTTGGAAATGTTTCTGGAAGTTGCAGTGAAATAGCATACTGTCCAACTGTCCAGAATTGGTAGGAACAGTTCCAATAAATCCTCTTTCATCACATGTTTTCAGTTGCTTTTAAAATGCACATTTCTCTTAGGGATGGTAAATCTGGATTTTTCCAAGTCCTAAGATATGTTGAGGAACAATTCAACGGTTTTTCATCCCACAGCTTTAAGATACTTGGGAATTTTTTCCCCTGCAATGACAGGAAACTGTGCAGCTTTCCTATGAAACCTGTACAATTCTCCAGTTCCAGCAGCTGGTTACATAAATGGTGGATGTAGTCTAGCAAGCTGCACTAGACTGTGGTCCTCAGAAGCATTGCTCTTAATGGGAGGCCTCCCCTTGTCAAGCTGGTGGGCTCGCAGGGAGTCCAAAGGTTCTGTTGAGCTAGGATTGGGACAGGCAACATGTCGGATTGGGAACAGAGCAGTCACAGCAGGTCCTGAGTTTCTGGGAGAATCATGTGCTTTGGTGGAGCTGGGGGTGAGGACTGCACTCCCCATATGGCCACTACATTCTTTGCATCTGGACCTCTTGTTAAATATGTAATTTCATTTCTTCTGCTTTTGCCTATAGAAGACAAGAAGCCTTTTGTATGCAACAGTTTGAATCTTTGCCTATGCACTTTAAATCCTTCCTGCACACTATTTAAAGGAACAGTACTACATTTTGGATTGACAGCAGAACCATGGATATTAACTCCAAATACTCAGTCCTTCCTCTTTTTTTGTTCTGCCTTCATTGTTACTGTTGTTTTGGGACTTAAATAATTTGTTATTTTTTATAAGCTTAGATCTGGATGTGGATGTTTAATTTTTTCTCTTTTGAATTTCTAAAGGACTAACAGCTTACTTTTGGTTTTGGAGTGTCTGTATTGTTTAGTTAGCAAATGACTTTGCTTTTTCCTCTGATCTGAATATTAAATAAGATTTTGTTCTTACTGACAAGACGATCATGTTGGACAAGATGAAGCTGGAACTTTTAAAGTTACTTGCCCTGTTGGATTTCTCCATAGTGCTGTTCTAATTTTAATATCTATGGGAAAGTTTACAATGAGTGAGATCTCTTGTTATTGGATTTTTTTTTTTTTATTTTTTTTGAGAACACAACATTATCTGAGAAATACAGGAAATATTGAACAGAAACTATCATGGCTTCAATGTGGATTATGACATTCAGACTAAAAAGGACTTAGAAAGGTCTCAATACTTTTTACATTTCTTGGATGAATTTAGATAAGGTAACACATTTACTGAGAAAAAGTTTGAAGTGCTCTCAGAACAGCTGTCACAATTGTTGCAAGAGCTGAAAGATACACTTGATTTAGATTGAGGATTTTTAATCACAACAAATGGTTGAAATGATATGCTGGCAACCTGAGCAAAAAGAAGATGCAATACAATTGCTGCAATAGATGACCTCTGACTTGGAAATGCTTCAAGGTGAGACAAGTACACAGAAAGTGATGGAGAGAGTCAATATAGCTGATTTTGGAAAGATGAAAAACACAAGATATGTCACAACCCTACAAGTAACTCTGAAGTCAGTTGCCCAAAATTATGGTGACTTGACATCATTTTGGAGAATCTATGACAAGTGGCCCGTAAACTTACAAGAAGTTTTGTCTGGAAAAAGGGAGAATGACAATTCATTGATGGGCTTATTGGTGGACAGACTTTCCAAGAAAAATATTATTTTCAGCTGGGTTGAACATGAAGAATTATAATGTTCATGTATAAGGATGAAAGACATAGATTATGCATGGCTGACTTGATAAAAGGCCTTTTAGGATTACTTATACATGATTCTATTTTAGGGAAAAAGAAAAAAAACAAAGAGAAGTAAAGGAGGAAGTAGAGATCTGTTGATGAAAATGGCTTATGATTTATGGCTTATGTAAACGGTTAATGGTTACTTATATTGGATTTTGTTTTTTGGGAAAATGAAATACAGAAAGAAGTAAAATAAGAAGAAAGTGTCTGATGATGAAAATGATTCATGATTTATGGTTTATGAAAATGGTTCATGAATATGAGTTATTAGAAATAAAAGTTATGAAGGGATTAAAGATATTTGATGATGAAAGATAGCTTTTTCATACATTCCTTATTCTTAATTTCAGATTTGTTATTTTTTACTATCACAAGAAGAGTAGTTTGAAAATAGCTTTATTTTCTTTGTTGCTTTTATAAAAAAGAACAAATCTTTACTATATAGAAAAATTTTAATTCAAGAACTACTAATTTTTAGTACAAAATAGAATAAAAATAAGATACTAAGGATTATGTGTTCAAATCTTTTTATTAACCAATATAACAATATAACCACATCATTTATCTTATATCCTTGTGAATTACAAACAAATTAAAAACATAAACCATAAGCTTTACTTAAAAAGAAACCATAGAATAAAGTCAAATTTCCTGTATTCATCATCTTTGCTTTTCTTCTTTCCATCTGTAAATACTTTGCTTCTCGTATTCTTTCCTAGTTGATTCTGTAAGATAACATTCCATTTCCTGGCTACATACTTACGTAGTTATTTCCTCTTAAAAAACTCTTCCCTTATTCTCTTTTCCTGTTCATGTTGGTCATTCCATAGTTAGTAAGGCCCAATGATAATTTGTCTAATACATTTCTATCAGTAAATCTCTACCTTCTTTTAGTTTACTTAATTCTATATTACCCTATGTTGCATTCCTCTCAGGGTCAGCCAGTTCTTTCTTTATATTTTCACTTTTCCTCAGTGGTTTCTCTCATTAGATTATATATCTTTTATTATCTCCCTTTCCACACTTATCTTTCTATGATCAAATCTCCATATTATTTGTAAGATCACCTTCCACCTAATCCTTTAATTTTTTATTCCTATCCTAGCAGATTATTTTCATCATATCACTTTCCCCTTTCTCTTTTAAATTTTTAGTATATACACTCCTTATTCTTCTATTCCAGTGGTTCTCAACCTGTGGGTCCCAGATGTTTGTGGACTTCAGCTCCCAGAAGCCACAGCCACTATGGTCAATGCTCACAGCTTCTGGGAGCTGAAGTCCAAAAACATCTGTGGACCCACAGGTTGAGAACCACTGTTCTATTCCTTTTATAGCTATGCTTCCCCAGTTAACTTTGAATATTGGTAGGATTAATTCCCAATCTTCCCTAAATTGTTTCATGGAATTTTCAGACAGTATTGTTGTTAATTTGTCCATTTCTAATAAATCATATATTTTATTTAACCAAACTTCCATTTCTGGTATTTCCTCCTGTTTCCATTTGCTCGCATAGGTCATTCTAGCTGCTATGATCATATGGGTTAATGACTTTCTTTGGGGTCTTTTTTTTAAACAATCTTATTCCTTCATATATGCTCAACAAGTTTGTTTCTGGTTGCATTGGAAACTCAGTCTTTTAAGATTTTTGTTGTATTACTATGTATTTGCATCCAACTTTTTTTTTGCCTTTTTACAGATCCACCATAGGTGATATAGGGTCCCTTTTAAATTGCATTTCCAACATTTATTATTGTTAATTTTAGTCATTTTTGCTATTTGGACTGGAGTATAATACCACCTATAAAATATCTTATAGTAATTTTCCTTTAGGGATACACTTTTTAATAATCTAAGTGCTATTTTTCAGGAGCTTCCCCAACTTTCTAATTGTATTGGGCATCCAATATTCTGTGCCCATTTTATTATGTTTTCTTTTATGGTTTCTTTTTCCAATTCTAGACTCAATAAAATCTTATATAACTTTGCAATCAGGTGTTCTGCTCCTGGTTTTAACAATTTATCCAGATTATTCTCCTTAATTTCTATCCCTATTATTCTTTGGTATATTTTAAACTTCGCTAATTGTCTCTGTAATAACCAGTGGGTCAACATACCACATTCATTCAGCTCTTCTTTACTTTTTAGAAGTATCCTATCTCCTTGGCATTTTACTATATCCTTATATGTGATCCAATTATGTGATCTCAGTTTTTCTCTCCTGTAAAATGCTTCATGGGGGAGACGCAAAGCGGTAATTTTGGATAAAATTTCCTCTTGTACATTAACCAGATTCTCAATAGTGACTTTCTAATGAAATGATTATTAAACTCTCTATTTTTGCTTTTTCATATCATAGGTATGAATGCCATCTGAAGGGCAGATCTGCTTCCTCTAATAATAACCTTTCATGATCTAGCTTAATCCAAGTAGTCAGCCACTCAGTACAACAAGCATGGTAGTATAGCTTTAGATCTGGTACTCCTAATCCTCCTCCTTCCTTGGTGTCCTTCAGATAATTCAATTTTATTCGGGGTTTCTTAGCATTCCAGATAAATTTAGAAAGATCTCTCCTCCATTGATTGAATCGTGCATCGTTAACTATTATGAGTAGGTTTTGGAATAAGAAGATCATTCTTGGTAAAATATTCATTTTTATCACCGCAACCCTTCCCATTAGTGATAAATCAAGTTTCGTCCATCTTTTCAGATCTTGTTTAACTGTCTGCCAAACTTTTTTTATAGTTGTTATCATATAGATCTACATTGTTTTTAGTTAGATTTACTCCTAGGTATTTTGTTTTTTTTTTAAATATTTTAAATTGAGATTCTGTTTCCAATTCTTTTTTCCTCTTGGGTGGTCATATTCTTTGTTATTATAGTTGTTTTCTCCGAATTTACCTTAAATCCTGACATCTTACCCTATTTGTATAATACAGTTTTTAGGCGTTTTACACTTTGGATAGGATTATCTAATAGAATAACCAGATCATTTGCAAATACACTGATTTTGAACGTCTGGTTTTTAATATGAACTCCTTTTAGTTTCGGATCTTTTCTTATTTGTGCATTCAATACTTTGATGGTAATCAAAAAGATTAGAGGTGGCAAAGGAGATCCCTACCTTGTCCCTTTTTTAGTATCAATTTTAGGTGATTTCTCCCCATTTATTAATATATTTGTGGATTGGTCTTTATAGATCATATTTGTCCAGTTGATAAATTTTTCTCCTATAGTTATTGTTCATAAAGTCTCTTCTATAAATCTCCAATTGACATTGTCGAAGGCTTTTTCTGCATCTAGGAAGATCATACCCAGTTTTTTCTCGTTATGTTTCTGATACTGTTCTATTATGTTTAGGACTACCCTCCTGTTATCTCTTATTGATCTTCCAGGAAGAAAGCCACTCTGATCTTCATAAACCCATTCCTTTAAAAAAATTTTTAATCTTCCTGCTAGAACTGCTGTGAATATTTTTTAATCAATATTTAACAATGCTATCGGTCTATAATTTTTAGTATCCAGATAGTCTTTTCCTTCTTTGTGGATCAGACTTATCAAAGCTTCCCCCTAAGAAGTTGGACGGTTCCCATAATCAATTTCGTTCAAAACTTTCTGTAAAGATCCTACAAGTTGGTCCTGGAAAATTTTATAGTATCGTGATGTGAAGCCATCTGGTCCTGGAGCTTTACCTATCTTAAGTTTCTGAACTGCATTTAAAATTTCCATTTTTGTGATTGGCTTATTTAGTTCTAACCTCTGCTCTTCTTTAATTTGTGATATTGTTATTTCCTCCAAATATTTTCTTATATTTTTATGCTCATCTATATAATCCTTATCATCAAAAAGTTTCTGAAAATATTTTTGAAACACTGATTTTATTTTATCTTGCTGACAATAAATTTCTCTTCCTTCTCTGATTTCCAGAATCAATCTTTTCTCTTGTTCCTTTTTAAGCCTATTGGCTAACCATTTTCCTCCCTTGGTAGAACACTCGCAGTGTTTTTGTTTAACATATTTTAATTTATTTTCTATTTCCCTTGTATTCTGAATTGTGATTTGTTTTTGTAGTGCTTTTATTTCATATTTAATCCTTACATTTTGGGGATCTTTTTTGTGCTCGTCTTCTTTTTTCTTAAGTTCTTCCATATTTTTTTGTTCAATTTCCTTCCTTTTCTTCTTTTTATAAATCTCTTGTTCTATAAATATTCCCCTTATCACAGCTTTTCCTGCATCCCACACTATACTTTCTGTTAATCCTTTCCCTGAATTTTCCTTATAATAATGATTTAATTCTGTTCTTATTTTTTCCACTATTTTTTTGTCTCTTAAGAGCTCCTCTCTTAATACCCAGTGGTAATTCATTCTTCTTTCCTTAATTATCATCAACACTGGGTTATGATCTGAATATATCATTGGTAAGATTTCCATTTTTTTAATGTTTTTGGCCAATGTTTTAGATGCTAAAATCATGTCTATCCTAGACCATGATTTATAAACATCTGAATAGTACATAAACTCTTTTGCATTTCCGTATAAGTATCACCATACATCTAATAGTGTAAGATTTTCCATCAGATTGAAAAATGATTTTGGTAGCTTTCATTGTGATGATTTTGTTTTGTCCGATTTGTGGTCAATGGCAGGGTTTATAACCCCATTCCAATCTCCCATTATTACGATTTCTTGATTGTCGTATTTATCTATTACTTTTTGTAATTCATGAAAATAATTGGTTTTATTCTGTTGTAATCCATAAATACCAACAAATAAGATTATATTTTGTAATACCTCTACCTCCACTCCAATATATAGCCCATTATCATCTTTGAACACCTCTTTTGCTTTGTATTTTTTTTAACATAGATTGTTACACCTCTTTTTTTCTACACACAGAAGAAAATTGTAATCCTAATTTAGCATTATTTAAATACTTAATGTCTTTATCTCTTATATGTGTCTCTTGGAGGCATATTATTTCAGCTTTTATTTTTCCTAAATGATGAAATATTCTTTTTTCTTAATCGGCGCATTCAGTCCTCAGAAAGAATCCTCATTGTCTCCGTGCCTCTTTTGATTTAAGCCCGAGTGTTCCTTAGTTCTAATTCCTTTTCTTTATTTACCTTAACCTTCTTCTTGCTTTGTTTCTTTTTCTTTATCTATGTCCCCTTCTTCTTCTTCTTCTTCTTCTTCTTCTTCTTCTTCTATTTCTTCTTCGTCCAAGATGCCTTCTCCTTTTTGCCTATCTTTCACTTCTTTATGATGTAAATCTTTTATCAGTGATTTCTTTTCTGAATCTCTAACGTCTCCCAGGGTATTCTCCTGTTCTATTCTTTTGGAGTTTTGTTTACCCTTGAATACTGTTCTATAGTCATTTCTGTTGTACCCTTTGCGTTATCTTTTTCTTGAGTTACTTCTCTTTCTGTCTCTATTTTGCTTAATTCTCCTCTATATTTTTTCATGAAATCCTGTGCTTTAGGGATGGAATTTAATACATATCTTCTTTGATGGAATGTAAAGATAACCCCTTCACCTCTACACCATCTATATTTTATTCCATATTGATAGTTGTATCAGAAAATAATATTCTTTTCTCTTTTTTAGTACCTGTGATGGCACATCTTTAAAGACCTGTAGTTCTTTACTGTCTATAACCAATTTATTTATGTAGCTCTCTTGTAGTACCAAGTCCTTTACTCTTTCTCTCAGGAAATAGATAACAACATCTCTAGGTACCTTTTTCTTCCTAGCTATAAAAGAATTTATTCTAAAAAAATTATCTATTTTAAGATCTAATTGTTCTATATTCCATCCTATGAATTGAGCTAGACTTGGAATTATGTGACTACATAAATCTTCTCCTTCTATCCCTTCTAATCTTCTAATTTTTAAACATTTATCTCTGATTTTGGCCTCCATATTAATAACTTGTATTTCCACTTGTTCCATCTGTTTTTTCAGTTCCGGTGTTTTTCTTTTTCCAATGTAATTGTTCTATCTTGTAAACTGTCTATCTTTTTGTTCATTATCTGCATGTCTTTAGTCATATTCTCCATCTTTTGTCCTATATTTTGCATTTCCTGCTTTATTTCTCTCATATCTGTTGAAATCCTTTGCATTTCTTTCTTAAAGTCTTCTCTTAGTTTCCGTATCTCCTCAAGTATTGAATTGCCAAATTCTAGAAATTTTGTTTGCTCTTCTATAGAAGCTCTTCTTTGCGCATGTTGCTGTGACAATACAGCTTTTCTTGTTCCTGAAGCCATTTTGCTTCTATAAAGTAGCTAATTTAATTGTTTGATTCTTAGATTACTTAATTATTCCAATTAGTTATTTGTTACTAATATAATTACCCAATAATTCCAATATTACCAAATAATCAAAATTAATAATTAATTTGATTTATAAATCTCAAAATATTTGTTAACTAATTAATTTCTATACATGCGTTTAATCAATCTATAGGAAAGAAAGGAAAGGTTATTCAACTGTTGTATCGATTAGTCAATTATGTATAACCTTATATGATTGTCTCAGTTATTATTATACAAATTTTTCTGCTTCACCAACTTAATCTATATATTCTATTAAGCAAAAGGATGGTTCAAAGGATAGCCCTACATCCAAAGGGTATATATTTACTACTCACATTTCATTTCATTAGATATTTCACTATTTGCTATTAGTTATATAACAATATTAAATAATAATTCCCATCACTCATCCAGTTCATTCAAACCAGCATTTCCTTTCAATAAATCAACAATCAATTTATCTATAATTAAATTGGGTTTATGCAGTATACAACCAACCAAAATTAATTTTAAATAAGCCTCCTGTTAAGTCCAAACTTTTTCTTCATCAATTTCTCTTTTCTTCATTTTGCTTCTCTGTTCCAAAGAGTATGCTTATTTTTCCTCCAGGAGTGTCTATGTTTTAGTTCTAATACTTTCCTCTTTCCCCTGTGCTTCTCCTGTTTCTTTTCTATTTTCTCCTTTCCTTTTGTTCTTTCTACCTTTACCTTTCAGAGCTTCATTTAGGCATGCTATCTCTACATTTGAAATTTTCTTGTTAATACATGTGTTTTCTGGAATATAGTTCCAGTAGAATTGGCTTAAAAAAGCTTTGGACGTTTGTGTTTAACACAGCATTACTTACAGCTTCTCATTTAGAATCCAACCACTTGCTCAACAGTACAATAAACTTTTGATTCCAAACAACAGGCAGAGAGTATATTCTACGTTCATATATAAACCCTTCTTTCTATTCTTTCTGTTTTTGTTACCTCCTCCGCTGTGGTCTGTTACTTAAGCAAATGGGACCTTGAGCTGATCAGCTGTCCTGTGTTCCCCTTTTGGGAGTCTTTTCCTCCTCTTAAAGGAACCTCGTCCTCTATTTTGTTGTAAATGTAGAGCGAGCTTTGTGTTGGTTATTCTTACCAATCAGTTCAGGAAATTTAATGAATTTACAAAAAGAAAAAGATTTCTTTCACCTTCTTTCTTCCTTCTTCATCCAAATCTTTTAAAAGTGGTGGCAAGGATTTTCTCTGTTGGAGCCCCAATGAGGTATGGCAGCTCAGCGGACCCACCCTGCATTTCGTAGTCTCGATTTGTTGTTTTTCCAAGTGTTAACATGTCGTTTTCAGCCCTTTGAGAGCGCCTCTGAACCCGCTTTTCCAAGGGGGTATTTCACCCACTGTTTATTTTCAAAAACGATGGGTTCCCGACCCCATTCGGTGATCGTCTCTCCTCCAGCTGTGTCGGGAGACAAACGAACTCCTCACCGCAGCCACCAGCAAGGATTAATTGTTAAATAATTCTTAAGTTTTTTAATATGAATTTTAATAATTAAGTTAGAATTATTAATAATGTACTTATTTTTATTAATTATTATCATATATTGTAAGTTTTTTATTACAAAGATAAATAATAGGCAACAAGTAGATAACCCTAATTTTAGTTTATGATTTAATGATTAGTTGTTACTATTAGATTACTATTCACTTTTTGCAGCAGGACCAGGAACCACTTTTTTTAGTTATATGTAGTTTTGCGTTGTTCTGCAGTCTAGTTTGATATTTGTAGTTTTGCTTTTTTTAGCTAGTTTATTGTAGGTTATTTCATAGTCTGATTTCTTTTGTATTATTTTGTTTCCTGTATTGTTATTGTGTGTATTTTTATTTTACTTTTTTTTAGTTGTTGTTATTATTCAATTTAAAAAAGTAGTAAAAATAAAGAAATCTATGCAGCTTGGCCAGAAACATGCAGTTTTCTGAAAAATATAGTTTCTCTTGAAAATTTCACAGCTTTTGGTATGGAAAGGACAGCTTTCATGCATTAATGTCTGCCTTTTGTGCATGGCTGTTTTTTTTTTTAACATTATAAACAGCAAGGTTGCACCACAAATGTTACACAACAAAAATGCTATCTTGCATTAATTTTCAGACATATCCACTTAAAGTACAGTCATCCTTTCACATTTGTAGGTTAAGCAATTGTGAATTGATTATTCACAGATTAACTGGGGAGAACGAGGAAGGTGTGTGTGTATATGTTCACTCATTCACATGAGACGATGAAGATGTGTGTGTTTGCTCACTTACATGGTTTGGAGAGTGATGGGAATGGAAAGGGAGGAGAGAGGGTGCTCACATACATTCCTTTGCTCACTCATGGGAGAGGGGAGGCGATGAGACAGGAGGAAGGAGGGTGTGCACATTTGCTCACTTGCACAGTGGAAGGGGGAAGGGGATGGGTTGGAAGGAGGATGGTCACATACATTCACTCACTTGCATGAGTGGGAGGGGAAGAGGATGGGATAAAAGGAGGAAAGGCACATGCATTCACTCACTTGCTCACATGTGCAGGCATTAGGGGAGGAAAGTGAGGGGATGGGATGGGAGGAGGGAGGATGCACAAGTAGTGCAGTGGTTAAATGCTGGTACTGCAGCCACAATGTTGTGAGTTCAATCCTGCAGGGCTCCAGGTTGACTCAGCCTTCCATCCTTCCATAGCTTGGTAAAATGAGTACCCAGCTTGTTGGGGGCAATTAGCTAAAAATACATTGTAAACTGCTCAGGAAGTGCTTAGCACTAGTAAGCAGTATAGAAATGTAACTGCAATTGCTATTGCACACATTCACTCTCTCTCTTGCATGGACAGAAGAGGGGAAGGGGATAGGATGGGAGAAGGGAGGGCACACCTATTTGTTCATTCACACAGCTGGGAGTGGGAAGGGGCTGGGAGGAGAGAGGACATGCACACTCAGTCACTGGCACATATGTGCAGGTGAGAAGGGAATGGGATGGAAGGAGAGTGCACATGCATATTTGCTCACTTTTATAGGCAAGGGGGGAAGGGGATGGGACAGCAGAAGAGAAGGTGCATGTGTTTGGTTACTTGTTTATGCATGTGGGCAAGAGGGGGATGGGATGGGAGAAGGGAGGGCACACACGTTGGGTTACTTACTCACTCACATGGGGGAAGGGGATGGGATGGAAGGAAGGAGGGTGCATGCATTTGCTCCCTGGCTCATTTGTGTGGGCAGGAGGGGAAAGAGTATGAGCAAGTATCCCATTTCTCTCTGCTCCTGGTCCCCCATCTCATTTCTTTCCTCCAAAAATTCTTTAAAAATTAACTAAAAAGAAGGAAAATGTGCAGAAAACAGCAATGTTACACAACCAAACCTTGCACTTATTTTTGTACAATATTGTTGGATTTTGTATAATATTTATGTTGTATAATATTTTTGTTGTGCAACAGTGCTGTTTTCTATGTAGTAGAAAAGGTTGTGCAGAAAACAGCACTGCTGCACAAGAAAACTGCATGGCCACCTTTGTGCAACAATGCTGATCTTGTGCAATGTTTGTGTTGTGCAATATTGCTGCTTTCTGCATAAAAAAGTAAGATTGCATTAAAAAGTTTCAGAACGAATGTATTGTGCAAAATCCAGCAGTGTTACACAACAAATCTACATGCAGCTGCAGCTTCAGTTAGCTCAGGTTTCTTTTACTATTACATAGCAGTTGGGTTGCACAGACTTCAAAGGAGCTTGTATGGGACTATAGTGAGCCATAAAATTTTACAGTTGCTGTTTTTTCCCCAAGTATATAGCAAAAACTATATAAGTAGGTGAGGGTTTCTTTCCTCAGGAAGCCATATAGTTTTCTGCGTGTAGAAAAACAAAAACAAAACAAAGCTGTGAGTGTAAAGTTTCTCAAAATCTTTCACAGCTCCCAAAACTGTGCAGTGTATGTCATACTAGGAACAAAAAAAGTTCCCACAATGTATGCGAACTTCTGATGTATCATTTTTCTTCCTATGTATGTTTCTGGAGGAGTTGAGAACTCCATATTCTACTCTCCAGTTGGGAAATTAACCAATTTCTGTTCCATACCTATTTTTTCTCCCACTTTCCTACTTTCCTTCTTTGTATTCAACTTTTTTTCATTTGGTACAAAACTGAGTTCAAGTGGCAAAAGTAGTTTGCACTTAAGTAACTCAGGAGGAGGAAGATGCAGTCTTGCCTCTTCTTAGTAGGCTCAGGCAAAAGCAAACTACTGCAGCCTCCCCTAGTTTGTGTGCTCTTCCTCACTAGAAACTTTTGCTATTTTGACCATACCCCAGTGTTGTTTGGCCACATGTGTCCTGATTTTGATCTGTGAAGTGCTGGAGGATATGAAAAAGGTCCAACTGTATTTCAATCAATGTTTCCAGCTTCCCCTTGTTATCACCGTGAACTGGCCTGGTCTTCATAGACATTAGATATCATTTTGATATCATAATTCGGTCCTGTTTTGCCACCAGCCAAGTGTTTGTGAGGCCCTCGAACAAGCACCGAGATAGGCATGGCTATTAATTGCTGAATCATACTTGTTTACACCAAGGCAAGTCAGAAACTGCCAGATCTGCTTTAGGAGACCTCCCGAAACAAACACCTTCATTAAGTATGCACACTAACACAAAGAGCTCCCTGCCCCGAGCAGGCACCCTGGCAAGCTGGACACTCCACCGCCCAGGCACGGTGCATCTGCATACTGGCCTTTCCTTTGTCAATTCGAACTTAACTCAATCATGTTAAATTCTGACCTTTCGGAGACATTGTCTCACTCCCAAACCTCATTGTTTTCTCCCAAGTACAGACTAGCCCATAGTCATATTTTCCCCCATAAAAACCCCAAGCTCCGAGAGCTTCCTCGGATCGCTCTGGACTTCCATCCAGCCTTGTTGCCGCTCTGTCAAGCGAACTCCTTTCGGCTACCATGCTGAGTTTCTTCACTAACATCTTCGGCTTCTTCAGGACTACGAGAAAGGTGTCGTATCACCCATTTCCCCCGAAAACTCTTATTTCCCATTTCTTAGTTAGCTATGTGCATGTGTTGTCTTATTTTCTGCTTGTCTGTTAATAAAGTTACCAATTTTTGCTATTTTAAACTTTTCTGGCTGCTCTTCTGACCTGACCCCGTAGACATTGGGTTAAAAGATCCTTGCAAAGTTACCCTGCCTCTCGTTAGCTAAAGTGAGTGCTCCAGTTAATTTCCCCATCTTTTGTTGTTGTTGTTTGGTTATTTGGAAACCCCTCTCGGGACCCCCAGCACACAGGGTAATGCCCTGACCCTGCAAGATGAAACCACGGTGTGGCTGAAGAAAATTTCCATGAGCTCAGAATGGATCAACAATATTTTAAGGTCCAGTATAAAATGCTTAAGGAGCAGGAATGAATTTGCAAACAATCTTGTCTCTCATTTTTCACCCCAAAGACCAACTTATGTGCAGTGTAATTACATTTCTAATCATCCTGTACCTGTGATAATGTTCTCATTTGACCATACTTGGTCACAATGAAGATGGCACTTGGCAGTGGCTCAGCTTGTCTGCATAGTGACTTTACTTCAACCATTCTTCTCTGTGTCATAGAATAAATTCTTCTGCTGTTATTTCATGTTAAGAGAATCTGGAGCTGACAGTGGGAATGGCAGATGAGTGCCTGCTGCTTTGACTTGCTTTGCTACTTTAACCATACATTGCAAAAGGAAAAGAAAACTAACAAGTAATTTGCAATTAATTCTTGGCTCCCAGACACCCCCTTCTCCCCAAGGGTGGGGGATAAAAGATAAGATTGATGTTCCTTTTTTCATTTCAGCATACATGCAAAGGAGGGAAGATATTTGCATTCTCTTCTGAGACAATTTCTAAGCCAAACATGGAATTTTCTGAAGTTGTACTTTCAATTATTCAGTAGGTCTTCGTAAAATCCAGGCTGATGATCATCTTTAAATGATAACATAGTTATTTCTTAAGATGGTTATTTCTTCTTAGAAAGAGAAATATATTTTATAGGGATGAGATGAATCCAGAATTTTCTGAACCCAAATCTGGATCTGAATCCCTGGAAGGTTCTGGGAATCCATGAATCTCATGACTCTTGAATCTTTGAAATCCTTTTTTTTAAAGGGTTTAAAAAGCAAGGAAAAGAAGGATAATCTTGGGTAAGACACACTCTCTCAGCCTTTGCAAAAGCCTAGGCAAAGGCAAACCTCCCTCTGAAGAAATCTGGCCAGGGTAATTGTCATAGTTTTGTCTCAGGGTCTCCCCAGATTGAAAATGACATGAAAGCCCTTTCTACACAGGCAGGAAAATGTAGATTAATCCCACTTTCTCCTGCCTAACAGAGCCACATAGTACAGTACAAGATAATCCAGGTCAAAACTGGATTTTCTTTGCATAGCTTCTTATGGCATTGTGGAGTTTGTAGTTTGATGATGCACCAGCACACTTTGGCAGAGAAGGCTGTGACACCTTGTAAAACTACAAATCCCAGAATTGTGTATGAAAGAGCTTTGCAAGGGAGCTATGCAAAGGAATCTTTCAGCTTCCTTGAAATCTCAAGAAGACTGTACCTTCCAGTCAAGTTCTGAACTTAAATATTAAATGTTCAATTTAAATATATTAGGATACAACCCCAGATGTAATTTCTGAAATTGTTAGCAAAGGCCATTATTACTCCAAGGGAAAAACTCACCTACTTGCCATCTCCCCTTGTGTGTCTGGTCTCCCAGGTTTTCAGGTATCCCGGTCTCCAACAAACCATTTGGTTGGTGGATTCGAAAGATTTGATTTGTCTATTTTGGCACAGGGATTCAGATTTATGAGTCTTGAATTCTTGCCCAGGATTCAAGGATTCAAGGATTTGAGGATTTGGTTGGCCCATCCCTGAAATTTTACCTGAAAACATTCATATTTTGAATATGACATAATATTATATATTTGCATGTCCCTAGAAGTATATCACATCAGTGCATAACTGATATACCTAGAAGTGTATCAGTTACTATTGGAGTAATAATCCCCAAAGTAAGGAAATTTAGATTACAGATCAATTCCTCTCCTATGCTAACTCTAAAGGTGAACACATTGGTAGATCCTTCTTGTACATCATTTTCCACTAAGTGAACACTGAAGCATAAACGCACAAACCAGTCCACTTCCTACATAGTACAACACTCACATCCATAGCTATGGAACAGCACAATGAAATATAGTCTTTGTTAGTGTCCAGATCTATGAAGAGCAGCTATACATAGGCTAGACCATGGTCATAAATCCAGTCCAAATGATTTAGGCTGGATTTATGACCATGATGGAAAAGGAAGTTTCATTGTGTTTGATGGGCTTAGTCCTAGCTAAGTAGATGGAATTCCATTTGTAAATATCGTGCAAATCGTAGACAGGGTTACACCCTTAGATGTATAAGTTCTCTCCACTATATGTTGTACCTGAGTCTAATTGTGAATATTTTCCCTTCTTACTTAGATCTCAGCAAGGCAAATGAAATCTGTACTAAATATCACTCATAAATGCTCCACTTCTTTCAGTTCTGAAATACTGGAATCTGTTTGCACTGAGTTGTCATTTCCCCCAATATCAGAGACTAAATAAACCTCTTTGTATTTGCGGTGGGAACAGAGACAATGAGTCTCTCCATGTTTTGGATTTGCTTGTGTGCTCCAAATTCCCTTCCTTTAGAGGCCAGAAGCTTCCTTTCCCTCCTGTTGGTTCAGCTGCATACTACAATTGCTTTGTCAGGAAAACTGCTGGCTAGTTCTAGTCAATTATGAAATTGTATGATGGAACATTTTGATAGTACAGGAGTACAGGTTTCATAGAATCATAGAATCATAGAAATGCAGAGTTGGAAGAGACCACAAGGGCCATCCAGTCCAACCCCATGCCATGCAGGAAAACCCTCAAAGCCCTCTCGACAAGTGGCCATCCAGCCTCCGCTTAAAAACCTCCAACGAAGGAGACTCCACCACACTCCGTGGCAGCATATTCCACTGCCGGACAGCCCTGACCGTCAGGAAATTCTTCCTGAGGTTCAGGTGGAATCTCCCCTCCTGCAGGTTGTATCCGTTGCTCCTTGTCCTGGTCTCAAGAGCAGGAGAAAACAAGCCCACTCCCTCCTCGACATGACATCCCTTCAAATATTTAAACATGGCTATCATGTCCCCTCTCAACCTTCTCTTCTGCAGACTAAACATACCCAGCTCTCTAAGTCTTTCCTCATAGGGCATGGCTTCCAGGCCCCTCACCATTGTGGTTGCCCTCCTCTGGACCTGCTCCAGCTTATCCATATCCTTCTTGAATTGGGGTGCCCAGAACTGGACACAGTATTCCAGATGAGGTCTAACCAAAGCAGAATAAAGTGGTACCAATACCTCCCTCGATCTAGACACCATACTCCTATTGATGCAACCAAGAATTGCATTGGCTTTCTTGGCTGCCGCATCACACTGCTGACTCATGTTCAGCTTGTAGTCTATTAAGACTCCTAGATCCCTTTCACACATACTGTTAGCCAGCCACGTGTCCTCCATCCTATATTTCTGCATACCATTTTTTTCTGCCCAAGTGTAGGGCCTTACATTTCTCTCTGTTGAAATTCATTTTGTTAGCCCTGGCCCAGCTCTCCAATCTGTCCAGGTCCTTTTGAATGTTGATCCTGTCATCTGGCATATTAGCAACCCCTCTCAGTTTGGTGTCATCTGCAAATTTGATCAGCGTGCCCTCTATTCCTTCGTCCAAGTCATTAATGAAGATATTGAACAGCACTGGGCCCAGGACAGAACCCTGTGGCACCCCGCTAGTCACTCCTAGTGTTAATTCCAATAATTTGTAGTAAAAAGAAATATAGACTGTATAGGTTAAGCATAACTTTTAAAATATGAGTTTTATTATCTTTTAGATTCAGGTGTGATGACATGATTTACACAAGATGATTAAATGTTTGGCTTTTTTCTATATGGGCTTTGATCTTGTGATTTTCTGCTGAAGCTAGGAAAAATATTTTGCTTTATGAAAGCAAGGAGCAGAGAATTGTAGGCAGCCTTGTTTCTGAAGCAGATACGTTTTGCAATCTTGGTTCTCTATAGCCTAGTACTAGAGCCAGGCTGGGACTTGAAGCTGGAACCTAAAATGTGACAAACCTAACAATGAGGCACTGATGTTATTAGTACTTCTAGTGGCTAATCTAGAGGCCTCATACTGCTTAAAACTTGTGGTTGGGGTTGATGGTACATCATCATTCACTTCTGTTCCTCCGGGCTTAAGCCAATACAGTCACAGTCTCAGAGTGTGACTTTTTTTTCCTGTTTAGGATTACTGATGACAATGAGTGTAATTGCATCCACATATGCACATGAGGGAGGGAGCTATCTACCATTGCTATTGTGGAAAATATGTTTTTTTAAATAAAATTTTAAATAAGATGTCTGCCTAAGGCAGAGAATGTAGAGCAGAAGTGGTTCAACCACAAAAGAAGGAGGAGGGGCTTGTAGCTTTATGTTGTATAAGAATACACATATGCACACATGCATGCACTGACTTATACATATGTTTTCCAGTAAAAAGTTGCTTAGCAGTGTTGTGCAACCTGTGGTTTAATGATGGCCATTAATCACTATGTGGGAATGAATTGTATGTAAGAGTGATGTTCTAAAGCTCATGTAAAGGGCAAAGATATTGCTTCGCTCTGTAAGTACCTTTCCCTTCATTAATCATTATTGAGTATCATTATTCATCATTCAATTATTTCTACAGCATCATGGGTACTATAGGTCCCTTTGTTACTAATGGACAATAGAATCTGAAATGTCACTCAATTCCACTAACATTTTGTGCTTAGTAGTTGACGTACTGGATTTTACTCATCTCCAGTACTGAAAAAAGAAGTTACAAGAGTTTAGCATTTAATCTTTTCAAGTATGCTAATAATGTTGGGAATGACCAAAATTCCAAGTACTTATGAAGTGAATAAAGACCAGTATAGAGGCCTTTATGATCCCAATGCATCACTCTAACAGCTCAGTTGTAAATGGCCTCAGCATGTCAGTAGTTCTTAAAAGTAACTTTCCAGAGTGTGTGATTCCTCTGTGTCCTTTCTGCCATGATTTACTATGATTATTTCTCTCTTTTTGAATGGTTAATTCATTGGCTAAGTAAACAAAACAAAACAAAAATCCTTCAACTTTTGGAAGTCATATTTCAGTGAATGATGAATAAAATAAAAAATAAGCCTGTCTACTTGCTAACATTTGATGACTCACTTTTAAAAAAAAGTGTTTATTTTAGAACTGTTATTAATTCAAAACTTCCTGTTTGATCTTGTCTTCTTTTTTGAGGCATGAAGCAAATATTATTTCCCACAGTAATTTGCAGTCTTTTGTTGACTGAAGACCTAGAATTTTAGATTGGACCTAACAAAGGAACAGCTAGTAATTTTTTATACCATTTTGACAGACAGTTCTTCTTTCTCACAAGTTTGCTGCCACTCAGAAAACACAAAGACAATTATAAAGTGTCAGCAAGATTGAGAAACAAGACAGAATCCTTTGGCTCATTTCTGAAAAGGTCTTTTTTTTTTATCTTTTCCATATACAAAACTTTCTCCTATTGTGGTTTTCAAATGGTAAACACAAAGTGCTATGTGATGTGGTATGCCAAAATAATACATTGAAGGAGGTAGTTTCATAATGGAAAAGCACATTAAACATCAACCTGTCTTTCTTCCATTTGATTAAATTATGTTAACTTTAAAAGAACTATAGAAAATTTACATTATTGAAAAGATGTACAATAAGTCTAGTTTGGGTATGAAGAAGAAAAACTGAATTAAGAATGTTAGAGCACTGACAACCAATGAGACTTAGATCCCTTGTGACAAGAATACTTATCATCTTTCTCTGGTTTTGCTGACATTCAGAGCTCTTTGCACAGCAGGTGCTATAACTATATTAATACATATGATGACTTTAAAAGGTATAACTAGACCAGAACCTTGGAAGATAGGTACTATGTGGCATTCAGATTTTGTTAAAGTTAAACTCCTAGAGTATCTTAAATGTTGTATTGGGAGTTCTTTCACATTTTCATTTTAAATCAATACTTAGGTTAAATAAATGTGAAAATGAAATGCTTGTCATCCCATTACCTTCCTTGTCCAGGAATCCCAATAGCTGCTGATGGCTTCCATGTCAGGCTGCAGGAAATCTCTTCTGGGTTTTACACCAGACTTTAGTTATCCAAGGTGCTATACCCTGCCCCGCATAGCTCCTTCAATATGTGGAATGCTAGCCATAGTGGATACACTGTGCCCAACAAGGTGGTTCCTGGCTGCTATTGTTAAGGTGAGGGCACTAAAATATGAAAACAAGTCTTTTTTCTTGCTGTGAAGCTGAGTAGAATGTTTTCCTTCCCTATCTATTGTTTTGTTGCGATGATACCTCTGTTACTGCAGGTTAGGCCTCCTTGGAGATAGCATAAAGATATCTTTTTATATCAATAATTTGGCTCTCTCCCACCACCCCTCTCCACGTGTTTGAGAGGCCCCTGGACAAGCCCAGAACTAGGCTTGGCCATCAAATGCTGCAATATCCCAAAACAATACAGGCAGGCCAGAAATAGCCAGATCACCGCTTTAGGAGACCTCTCTGCAAACACCCTCATTATGGATGCATGCTGTTTACAAAGGACTCCCTGCCCCGAGCAGGTAACTTGGCAAGCTAGAAGTTTAAATGCCAAGCACTGAGCATTTGCATACAGTCTACCTCTTTGTCAATTCGGACTTAACTCAATCATGTTAAATTGTGACCTTTCGGAGACGTTGTCTCGCACCCAAAACTCATTGTTGTCTCCGAGTAGGCATAGCCTGCAGTCCCAATTCACCCTATAAAAACCCCTGGTTCCAAGACCTTCCTCAGATCGCTCTGAACTTCCATCCAGCCTTGCTGCCCCTTCATCTGCAGAGCTTTCCCCTCAGTCTCAGTCTGAGACTGTGCACCTACGGAGCTCCGCAGTGATCTACCCCAGGCTTTGGACAGGTGTAGTATCACCAAATTCAACAATCCCTCTTAAAAATCCTCTATACCGCTACCACCTTTATTTTCCATAGTTACTTGTGTGAGTGTGCTGAATACACTGTTTGCTTGTATTTAATAAAATTACAGTTATTATTTCACATTTGGTGTGCTTCTTGGCTTGGCCTGACCCTGTAGACATTGGGTTTAAAGATTCCACTGCGTTGCCCTGCCTCTCGTTTTGCTAACTTGTGCTCTGAGCTAATTTTCCCCACTGAGAGTTGAGCACATTTGGAGTCCCTCGCGGGACCCCCAGTACACAGGGTAACACCTCCTACTCAATTTTCTTATCACTGTAAGCGAAATGAATACAGACTGACTGAAATTTTTGACTGTTGTTTGTAAACAGAGGGAATGGGTCTGAATATTCTTCACAGAGACAGTCTCAGCCATTTGACTATATTTTTGAAAGAAATCATGGTGGAGCTTATTTTAATAAAAATAGTGGTTATATTTCGATACCACTTATTAGTACTAAGCACTCTCTAAGCGGTTTACAATGTCTTTAGCTAATTGCCCCCAACAAGCTGGGTACTCATTTTACCAACCCACAGAAGGATGGGAGGCTGAGTCAACCTGGAGCCCTGCAGGATCAAACTCACAACATTGTGGCTGCAGGAATGGCATTTAACTACTGCACCACCAAGGCTCCTGATTAATCCGATGTATTAAGAAAGCTTAGAATGGAAGTAGACATGATGCTTGGCATTGGGCTTCCTGTTCTCCCTTTCCAATAAGGTCCAAGTAGACTTAATATGGTGGCAACCTATTCCATTCTTTGGTCAATGATTTGGGACAGGGACCAACAAGGTACACTTTGTGATGTTTCGAAAAGAAAGCATGCTAAAATATTGTGGGCAGATGGGTAGCACTTGGTATTGACCTATTGTTTTGAGGGTTAGCCTAATGTTGAACATGTAGCACACTGAGAAATCACAGTCCATTATTGGGAAGTTAATCGCACCTCTTTCCCTGGGGTTGACTTCCTGTTTTGTTACCACCTAAAACATATTATTTTCTAGTATATATTTTCACAATTTTCAACCTACTTTTTGAGATCATAGAACACATAGAAATCATTTTACTATATTTAGTTGGCACATAAACTGCAGTCTGCAAAAATTAGAGCATGATCTTTAAAAAAAATGGCATTTTCAATATTCTTCGTTTGGTTGCCTAGCAAAGATAGTTAATTGTTCATCAACTTCTAATCAGACTGTGCAGCAAACAATGGGAGACAGAGAGTTTGTGTAACAGGGGGAAAAAAAAGTGTTTTTCCAAAGTCTGAGCAGCAGATATGTCTCTGCACTACTTTGTTTTTGTGTGGGCATGAATGTATTTATCATAGGGATTAGTGCTGGATATAAATTGTTGGTGACTAATGCTTAGTTGCCAAAGGTATAGCTGCTCAGTAGTGTAATTTTTCTAAATTATTGTCAGCAGGCAACTTCAAATGGTCCAAAAACTATTTGAAATACAAATGAACTGCCCAGAGCACCAGGCAGAGCTCTTTGACACATGTGCCTTGAAAATCCCCAGTTGTATGACGTCAAAAATATTTCAGAACAAGTGCCAGTTCAGAGAAATATTTGTGGCTTAATCATGTTCTGATTATTGGGATGACATTTGGAATGTGCCCAACTTCAGTGAATTAGTCGTGTTTAATTCAGAAATGGTTCAAAATAACACAACTGAAACAAGGCCCCATTGCTTTCAGAAGGACGCTATTAGGAATACAGTGAGGCCCAAGATTTCTTTGAATCAATCTTTTCCTTGTAGCCTTTCCTGAGACCCAGACACATACAAAACCTCCCTTATATTTCCAAGGGAAGTTTAATGCTTTTCTTTCAGAAGAAGACCAGGTGGCTTGCAACTTTAGTTTAGTACATTAACTACAAAATCCTGGGCTTGTTACTTACCAATTCTGCCCGCTTCCCCCCCCCAAACTGTGCTTGGACCACAGTTGACTTCTGCTATTAACTGTGTCCTTCTGTACACAGATATTAGATGACTTGAAGGATTTGGGACCAATATATGAGATACATGTAGTGGACACTTTGCTAGATCTAGTAGGGCATGGACTGCCCTACTCCCTCCCCCAAAAACTCAAGCTATTGTTGTTGTTGTTGTTGTTGTTGTTGTTGTTTATTATGAACAATCTTTTCAGATAAAAATCTCAGCTGCAGCCTGGCAACTTCTTTCCCCAAGATATCTGACAGCAGGAGCCAAACAAGAGAAAATGAGACAGGAAGCTGCTATGGTTTGCCAAAAGGAGTGGAGAGACTGGAAGGATAACACTGGGGTGGTGCTTTCTCCACTTGTTCCATTGTGAAAGGTAGGCCTCTCAAAATCAGAACAGACATCTTAAGTGTGATATCAGAAAGTCAAAATAGGTATATTCACCATTTTCAGAAGAGGAAGGAAACAAAGGGACTTCACTTTCTGATCATTCACAACTATGCTGAGCTCCATGGAGGACAATGCTTGGCCAAACTTCTACAGGTTTCCAGTTACAAATTAATGATGCAACTCATTTTCAGTAGACATACAAAAATAGGCTTTAAAGGTATGGATGTGAGCTAGGAATCCTGTAGCCTTATATGGCTATTTTTTTTCTTTTAAAAAAACCCTCATTTAACTAATCTTAAGAAAAATAAGAGAAATAAATAATGGAGGGATGAGTACAGGAAAGTGAAGGCAAAGGAAATGCTGGCTAGGCGCTAAGAGCAAATGTATTGAACCTACACCCTCTTCAGATGGCAACCTGACTTAACTGAGCCCAGGAACTGAAATGAGCATGATGGTGCATATGAAGAAGACTTTTAAAAGTTCTGGTTTCTGATGTGGGGAGGGGTCCCTCCAGCAAAGGGGTTATGAGGTTTCTACAAATCTATGACTGGATGGGGATCACAGTACGTTTCAGGTCTGTAAAAGTGAGTTGAGTGGATGTGCTTTAAACTTAATTGTCGTGTCAGGCTTGAAATTTGGGGCTCTGTAACTTGCTATAGAATTAATAGTTGATAACAATTAACTGTGATATTAATTGGCATTTTAGACACTCAGAGCTCATCAAACAACCTTGCTTTAGAATTGCTTATTCTGCTCTGCTCCTGTTTATAATCAGTAGGTACAAGTGAAGGACTCTTGAAACGTCAGTGATATCTTTGAGAATGACCTAGAATGTAACAGGGTCATGTAGACTCAAGAAGTTAAGGGTCAGATAAAATGTAACATGTGTACAAGCTGTGACTCTGCTAATGCTGAGGCATGAATCTTTTCTTTCCTGTAAGCATTCTTTAATATAAACATAAAAATGGTATAAGAAGGGAAGCCTGAAAGAATAAATCATCCTTCCTGGGGTCCTTTGGCCAAAGTTGTATGGGTGTGTGCTTCTTTCCTTCTCTTTTCTACTTTCCTACCTTGTGTTTGGGGGTTCAAGCCAGCTCCGCGTTCCACCTGGGGATACAATGAAGGTGTGGTTTGTTTATCTACCCTAACAGTGGATAATGACTAATATTGATTTTTCCAATAACATCTCCTTCACAGCTAATGAGGTGTGCCTTAGGTGTGGAGGGTATTTCAAGCCAAGTCTTAGGTGGCCAGCTTAGGTTTCCTTTTGGTTATCTTGACTAAGGCAACAGTGTGATTTTAGATAGGTGCTTGCGTATACCTGGCATTTCCATGTTTTAAATGCTTGGACAAAAGCAGCTTTCTAAAAATCTAATTCCATTAGATGACACAGATTGTTAAACTTAGTTGGGGTACTGTCAGGTTGAAATGTTAGGTTTTTTTTTGGGGGGGTGACATTGTCAGGCATAATTATAATGACGGAGATCTGTTATTGTTACGTCTGAAGAGACAAGATCTCACCCAATATTTTTGTGTAGATTTTTTTCCTTTCTTACACAAAAGCTGTTTTAGACAAAGGGCAGAGAGGTACACAACTAAAACATGCATGAGCTTCTCAATAACAGACTTGCTTTTAAAAAAAATTAACACTATGTTGATATAATATAAAATAGCACATAAGGAAGACAAACATATCTAAGGCCATTTCCACCCTATATTGTTGTAGTGCTATTATTCCACTTTCAACATCCTGTGGAATTCTACGGTTTGCAGGTTATTGAGGCCAAACAGCCCTCTGGATGAGAATTCTAAATGTCTCTCCCTAAACTGCAAACCCCAGGATTCTATGGGATGTTGAAAGTGGAATAATAGCATTATAACAGTGTAGTGCAGAAATGGCCTAAATCACTCTACTCGACAGACAGACTACAAAATAACCACAATAAACATCAATTACAAACGATATAAATCTGACTTCCGACTCCTCATTAAAAATGTTGATGTTATTAATGTAATATACTACCTCCAAAGGTCATATTTAGTAACAGCTTTGCTTTCTTATTGCTGCCCACTTGCCACCGCCATCAAAGTGGTCTGGGTATGAGTGATCGAACCAGCCAATCTGGGGGGCTCATCAGCATTTTATAAACATTGTCCATAATCCATGCCTGCCTTTTCTTTCTGAAGACCCAGGCCCTTTCCACACCTTACCGTCTTCCAGCACCGGGATGCGGGGATTGCGCGAGCAGCCTCTAGTAAGAGGCTCTTGTGTCCGGGATCCTTCAGCTCCACACGAGCTGCCTGCTCATGTGAGACCTCCGCCTCTTCCTTCTGCTGCTCAGCCTGGGAGTTTCCCAGGCTGCGCTGGGGCAGGAAGTGTGACCGGCGTGGTTTCGGAGGCTCTGCACGCCAGGTAAGTGCGTGCAGGTCAATGGTGTGCAATGTGTGATCGCGCACCATTTTCGACTTTTAGCCGAAAATGAAAAGGTGTGTGATTGGCGCCTGCTGACCCTGTAGCATTGCCCAATTGTGAGTGCATCGTGCAGATCGCTCCTCACAATTGCACAACGCTCCAGGCCCTCTTTCGCATGGAAAATGCCATGCAAAAAGGGCCTCAGTTGGGGGAAGGGGAGGAGGAGGCAGGAACCATTTAAAAATGTCATGCTTGAGCACATGCACAAACCAGCCTCTCTGTCATTGATTTTTTAAAAATTATATTTATGCACATATAAATATATAGTGTGTGTCTGCATGTGTGTATATACACAGAGGGAGGTTGGCATATGATGCATATACTAGTGGTGATATATCCTTCCTTCATCTTTTTCCCTGAAAACTGACTGACATGCATGCAAGTTGTGTGTGTGTGTGTGTGTGTGTGTGTGTTTCAGTATGAGAGGGACGGAGGGAGGGAGAGAGCGAGCATGTGAGCCATTTTTTTCTTAGATAAGATGGCAGTTCTGCTTATTAGCTTTGGCTTTTATATGGCATTGTTACTTCATTTGTGAAGATCTGAATGAAATTAACTTAAAACACCATTCATGTAGACATGCATCTTCTCAGACAGAGCCTTAACACATTGCTTTATGTGATCTTGATATTCTATCAAACTATAAAGAATGTCACAAAGAATCCCACCAAACAGAAGGATTGAAAGATGGTTTAACTAATTTAGCCTTATCAATTTACTCTAAGCAGTTCATACCTAAATAATAGTTGCTACTGAATATTATCTTTTTGAGTCAAGGAGAATATTTAGTCCTCTCCATTATTAGACATGTCTCTCAATACATTATTTTCTTGTGCAATTACTATCACAGGCTGGCAGCCTGGACATGCTGATTTTTTCTTGGAATGTAGCATCAGAATATCAAGGCAGGTTCATTTTCTCTTTAATGATATTCAGTCAGTAAATGTGAATACACTTCCTTTTCATCCTATTTCCATATCTAAAGATAATAGACTTAAAAGCTGTATGTTCTCTATACCTGAATCATTCTAATTTACACTTTTAAAAGACAAAGCACTTTAAAATCACACAGTGTTGTGAATTAGGAAATATGATTCTAATCTAAAACCAATTTAAGAAAACATAAAGCATTCTTTTGGAGTTCAGCAAGATATGATTTGGGGGGTTTTAGTGATTAACACTAAAAGAGAACATCTATCATCTCAAAAATAATTTGTTCATTTTGTTCTGAATAGTTGCACTTTAGATTTTCCCACTGTGATTATGAAGTGTGGGTGAGCACTTTGTATTATGTTGAAAAAAATCCATCTGTTAACAAGTTATTAAAAGAACACATTTGCTAATGTTGCTTCATATTTTTAAAATTGTGGTTATCAGTGTTAACTTTATTTTGAGCTGTGTGATTAATTAAATAACACATTAATTCTCAGTTCTAGTGCTGCATCCACCCTCACAATGACAAATCTTATTTGTTCTTTGGGTCTCTTTGCAGATTTTGCAGAGACCAATCATGTTGTACAACAAACATGTACATGTAACAAGGACCCATGCCTGAAATGCATATCTATATAATGCACAAGTTTACAGACACCTTTTATAAAAAAATTATTATTGTTTTTTCATTATAAGGTACTATCTAAAAGAGTCTTTTTGTGTATTATTAGCGCATCTAACCAGAACAGGAATAGATATGTAAATAGAATGGAAGTGATGTTGCAGGACAGAATTAAATATCAGTGGGGAGACAGCTTCTTTAAATGGGAAATGGGAAATGTTCACTTGAAAATAATGACTAAGAATGTGAAAGAGAAGCTAGAAAGAGGAAACTGGTGGATGAAATACAGAATTTGGAGAAAAAATATGAGAAAAATTTTGATAAAGAGACTCAACAAAATATAAAGTTAATCCAACTACAGTTCCTGTAATTTACAGTCCAAGAAATGAATGCCAAACAGCTATCTGTTGTTGTGTGCCTTTAAGTCATTTCTGACTTTCGGTAACTCTATGGTGATTCTGTTACAGGGTATTCTGGGGCTGGGTGTGTGTGTGACATGCCCAAAGTCAACCAGTGGGTTTCCACTGCTGAGTGGTAATTGAACCCTAGGCCATTTTCATACTAGACTGTTATAGTGCTATTATTCCACTTTCAACATCCTATGGAATCCTGGGGTTTGCAGGTTACGGAGGGGTCTCAAACACCCCAGGATTCCAAAGGATGTTGAAAGTGGAATAATAGCACTACAGCAGTTTAGTGCAGAAATGGCCCTAGTGTCCACTATGCTATACCACTAAACTATGCTGGCTGTTATCAAACTAGTGTACCTTAAGCAAAAGTACTTTGAATGTTTGGCAAAAGAACTTTGAATTTACAAATAAACCTGGGAAATGACTTTCCTATAAGCAGCCACTTGACAGGTTAAAGAAAAATGTCACAAAGATCAGGAAGAGAAATCAGTTTGTAATGGATAATCTGAAAGTATTAAAAAGCCTTTGAGGACTATTGCAGAGACTTATATCTAAGGTGCAATGAGAAAATCTTAGATTTGGATACTTGGGTAAACTCCAACTGGGTAAATTATTATTGGAACAAAAGCAAGATTGGAATGAGCCTGTGACGACTATGGAACTTATTGAAACAATTAAAAATCTGGAAAACTGGCAGGCTCAGATGGACTATATGCAACATATTATAATAAATTTGAAGATGAGCTACTTCAACCATTAAAAATAGTGTATGATGATTTATTAGGAAAAGCGTAGATGTCAGGTTCTTGGAGAAATGTCTGTATTACCAGTGATTCATAAAGAAATAGATGAGACATTAGGAAAGAATTATAGACCTATCTCATGAATAAATAACGACTATAAGATATTTATTACCATCTTGAAATCATATTGAGAAAACATATTTCTCAAGATGCCCATGAGGACCAGAGTGTCCCCCCCAAATAAAAAAGACAATGTTGTAAAAAAAATTTAGAATATCATAATGACAAAAAGGTTGTTTTGATTTTTTTAAAGATGTGAAGAACACATTTTATAATATTTCTTGAAATAACATATTTCAAGTATTGAAGAGAATTGACTTTGGTGAAAATATTATTATTTAGGCAATAAAAACAATCTACTCAGTTCAAAAGGCCCAGATTTTATTAAATGGCAATGCAAAAAAGTTGTTTTCTCTCACATTCATTGTTTATTTTGGTGTTGGAGACCCTACTGAGAGATATGAGACAAGACAACAGAATCTATAGTGGTGAGAGTAAAAAAAAAGAAAAGCACAAGCTGAGAGCTTATGCAGATAATCTTGTGATAATGATACAAAACCCATTGGACTCAATGAAGACTCTTTTTTAAAAAAAATGTTTAGAACATGGTCTGGTTTTAAAGTGAATTGTGACAAACCAGAATTGCTGACAAATGTGACTTTAGTAGTTGACAGTGAACTAACCGCTCTTTCAAATTTTAAAGTAGAAAAAAAAGGATTTGTTATTTGGAAGTTACTATAATGAAGAATATCAATTTATTATTGTAAAATAACTATGAAAAAGCCTGGAAAAATAAAGAGAGACATAAAATTGGGAAAATTTAAATTTATCCCTTTAGGGTAGAATTTCAATGAAAAAAACAAATGTTTTACCAAGGCTTTTATTTCTCTTTCAAACAATCCTTATTAGAAGAAATAGAATATCCTTTGTGCAATGGCAGCAAGGGATTTCCATATGTGTCTGGCCAGAAAAAAAAAAAAAAAATCAGAATAATTTTTTTAAATACTGTACAGTGCTAAAGATTGGGAATCCCTAATGTCAAATTGTATTTTGAGGCCTATTGTTTTGTATGGTTGAAGGAATGGATATTGCTTAATTTAAGATTTGTTTGGCATAGTTATTTTTGGTATGATAAAGTTGAGGCATGTGCTGAATTTAAAAATCATTGTACAAGAAAGGCTCTCCTATGAGTTTGGTATAAATATAAATAGAGAATTTTTCCTAAGATAATATGAACCACTAAAATAAACTTTAACCATTAAAAACCCATATAATAACACATTAAAAATAATGGGTTAAAATTTGGAGATGGTTGCTTTATTACAATTTTTTGTATTTTGAATAAGACAAATGGAAGTTTATCAAGAAACATGATTCTTCAGGAAGGAAAAAAAAAACTTAATTCCCCCCCATATATAACTTAAAGACAGATTTAACCAATATAAGCAGCCACAGAGGTTAGAGAAAATGAGTTTTATTTAGAGTTGTATAAAGACGATGACCATGTAATAAAAAAGTGTATAAATGGCTTTTGAATACAGACAGAAGATGAGCTTGTAAAAGACAACATGATAAAGTGGGCACCAATTATGGGCATAATGTACACATGGCTATATGGGGGAAATGTGATGGGAACTTATATGGATGCTCTAGTGACAATGACACAAAATCCATTGGACTCAATGTAGGCTTTTCTAGAAAAAAAAAGCATTTGTAACATGGTCTGGCTTTAAAGGGAATTGTGACAAACAAAAATTGCCTTCTAAAAATATGACTTCAGAAGTGAAATAACTGCTGTATCAAATTTTAAAGTGAAAAAAAGGGGATTAATTATTTGGGAATTAATAAAGAACAACAGTTTGCCTCTTTGATATATGACAACAGCATATATCTTCAATATCTGACAACAGCAACAAGAATATTGTTGGCTCAAACTTAGAAAGGGGCAGAAGCACCAATGCTGGAAGAATAGATTGTTAAAGTTGCTCAATCAGCACAAATGGCCAAAATAACATGGGTTCTAAAGGATAAGCCAATTGAAAACTCTTTTGAAGACTGAAAACTGATTACAGATTTTTGTGAGCAATAAGAAATCTAACAATGTAATAATCTGTGTAATGACAGAACACACACACACACACACACACACACACATATACACATATGTACACATTTTTTCATTACAGGTCTTTCCTGCACCTTACCTTGCTGCTTCAGCTCCACACGAGCTGCCTGATCAAGCGAGAGCCCCGCCTCTTCCTTCCGCAATGCAGCCTGGGAGTTTCCCAGGCTGCGCTGGGGCAGGGAGTGTGACCGGCATGGCTTGGGAGGCTCTGCATGCCAGGTAAGTGCACGCGGGGCCTGGGAGCAATGCATGATCACACACCATTTTCGGCCCCTGCCGGCCCCTGGAGTGTTGCTTGATTGTGAGTGCATCATGCAGATCATTCCTCACAATCGCGTGACACTCCAGGCGCCCTTTCGCATGACAAATACCATGCAGAAAGGGCCACAGTCAGGATGATGATGGAGGGTCAGAGGCCTACTGTGTATTAGTTACATGTCTTTTTCTCTTTTCTCTTTTTCATGTTTTCTTCTGCTTCCTCATTTTTTGAATGAATATTACAGTTGCCTCTCCACATTTATGATTCTGATCTCTGCAAATTTGATTGTTTTCAAATTATTTCATGCTGCTTCTGCTTCCCTTGTGCACTCGCTCATACATGCCAGTAGGCAAGGGAGCAGGAGGAGGGAAAGCATTTTTGTGCATTCCCTTTGGCTCAGGTAGTGGGCAGAAGACAAGGGGATGGGAGGGAGAGGGGAAATGGGAGGACAGAAGGTGTGCCTGTGCATTCCTTTGCTTACTCATTCAGGTAGACAGGGAAACAAATGCATGCTTTTCCCACTTTTGCAATGGTCTTGGACCACTAACCTTTGTAAAAGTGGAGGGCCAATTGTACTTGCAAATTGGCACAAACAGGCAGAGGAAACAATATATTTTTTTCCCTCATCTAAGAACTGAGGAGAATGCTACAGAAATTTTTCAAAAATAGTCTAAGGTAAAAAAAGTTATGATTGAATCTGTATAACCCTCTCACCTTGGCAAGAAAATTTAGACCACCTCCCCATGCTAATTTACAACTTTACAGTTTGATAGACATTTTTGGTATAATTCCATCTGTGAATTCTTCTCTTAAAGCAATTTTTTTTCTCTCCCTCTCCCATGGAAGAAATTTCCTTCCTCTCTGAAATGTAGGAAGACATTATAAAAGAAACATAACCATATAGTGGCAGGCTCCATAACAATAATCAAAAGAAACAGCCGACAGGAATACAGCCAGTTAGAATCATTCTGTGCAGCACACTAACTTCTCCCAATCAGTTTTGACTTGGTCAGTCTTGGCGACCAAACGTACAGACAGGAAGGAGTTGTGATTGCCATTTAAGCCCACCTTTTAAGGAGACAGCTGCTGTACATTAAACCAAAGAGGGTGCTGGTGTGTTGTACAAAACATCCCCCAGGAAATGCATTCTGGGATCGTAAATAAAAATTAGTTCTATCAGAGAAGGATGCATTAAAAGAAAACTATAATTTTCAACTCATAATTGTCATGGTACATTATCCACTTGGGTAAAAGATATAAATGGAGACTCCAGGCTTTCAGAAGTTGGGAGAATTGAAAGGCAGAACTGAAGCATCAGTGAATAACAGCAGTAAATAAAAGGACAGTATTCAAAAAGTATTTTAGAAGTCTTATTTTGAGTACAACTTCCATGGAGAGCCATCTGTCACTCTTTTCCATGGAGGAAAACATAACTATGGGGGATCTAGGGCTGGGTAGACAGTTTTTGGAAAGCTGTATGCAGGAGATGATAGTTACCATGCCTCTATGGAATTCCTTCCCATAAGGATGATTTGGAGGTCCTTGAGATAGCCATTATGGAACATTCCATGTCAAGTGACTTATCAGGAGACTCCTAATCCCCTTGGGAAGATTCCAATCAAGATTCAGATGGCTGTTTTTGAATTAAGGGGATGCCAAATGGCCACTTTTCCCTAGAGAAAGCCAATGTGTGATCTGAAGATGTGTGAAGATGCAGTCTCAGTTGGGCTCAGTGCCCAGCTGCTTATAGGAACAATTCACAAATAAACAGATATATATGAGTAGAATATGCTTTACAAGTAGACTTGTTCTACAGCTAACACTGATAACTGGCAGCTGTGCTCTGGGAGGGGTGAAGAAGTTCTCTCCTCCATTATCAAATGGAGAATTACTGCTCACATGATCTAGACAGTGAGACATATCAAAATCCTATATGGTTGAACCTGTTTGGTGATATTGCCATTGAGGGTAAAAGACTTTAGTAGAAGAGCAAATAGAGTATAGAAGGAAGCAGGACTTTCCAAAAGAAAGGAAAATGTCAGAAAGATTTTTGAGAAACTCGTTTAATTCTGGCTCATTTTTAGTTAACTGATCTTTGCCCATGAGTAGTGTTTTGTGATTTGGAATTTGGAGCAGCCAACCATTTTCTTGTAAAAATGTGGATGTATTCTGGAGGCCTGACTTAGACCATTTCTGCACTAGACTGTTATAGTGCTATTATTCTGCTTTCAACATCCTATGGAATCCTGGGGTTTGCCTTTGAGGCCCCTCCCTAAACTGCAAACTTCAGGATTTCATAGGATGTTGAAAACTGAATAGCAGCACTATTACAGTCTAGTGAGGAAATGGCCTTAATCTGCATCTTGTCTGGATCAGTTTTAAAGATGGATTGTAGACAGGTGTGATATTAAGTTTATATGAATTTAATTCTGGAGTAGGTAGGCAAGAGCACCTATAGTATCATCTCACCTATAATTGTCTTGATATACAATGTGACCGTTTCCCCCACCTCCTATTCTGTTCAAAAATGTGTTTTGTTTGTAACTGATGTCTATTTTGCCTGTTTTTAAGTATTAAATGACAGACTATCCTACCCCTCCAGGTTTTTGTTTAAATTTTGCATTTGCCAGTGGCTTTCTGATTTGTTTGCAGTTAATTAGAAAAACCATGTGATTACTTCCTAATAAAAGCTATTGAGGTGTTTGTTTTTATTGACGTCTCTGCAAAATACAAAGAATGAATAGGGATAGGTGATTCTACTCTTGGATCCAGGGAGATAAGGGTGTATGTGTGTGGTGTTTTCCATATCTTTTTTATCCAGTGAATGTTTTTCTTTAATCTCTTGAATACAGATGACATTTAGAGAGGGATTTGGGGGCACCAGTGAATGGGATCTTTAAAGACAAGCCTGTACGTACATCTAATATGATAAACATGTGAGGTCCTGGCCCATTATCAGGTTTATGTATTTCAAAGTCTGCATCACTACTCATGTGTTTCTGCAGTATCTTTTTGGCTCACTAGCATGCTTTTAGAATAGTTTGAAGAAACAGTACACTATATAAATTGCATTTATTAATAGTTTTCAAAGGACTTCTAAATAAATAGACATTTTATAAAAGATGGTGACTGCCTTGTTCTGAATTTACACATACACATTTTATATGCATTGCAATGCTCTTATTCCAAATCAAGAAAAAGTGTGGTGGCAATGCAATTTCAAACATAAAACACAGTCCTTTCCCCCCTTAATGGCAGAATACGGTAACGTGCTTGACTATTTTAGCTGTCAGTGTCTAGCATAAGAGTATTGCACGCCAAATGACAGCATAGCACTCTCCGCTGACTATACAAACTGCATTTAATTCCATAGATTTGCCAGAACTGAAGACAAAATCCCCATCTAAGGTTGAAATGAAGGAAATATAAATACCTGCCACCTTATATTGTTCTCTCTTGTGTAGTACACGAATAATGGATTTGAATACGTGTATGTGACAAGCCAAACTATTAAAATGAGCAGTTTTTTCAGAGCTGAAAGTCAAAAGTGGTATCTAGAACAATGTGTTTATGTTCACTTTTGTTAAACAATCAAAACATACTTTAAAAGATTCAAAATACCTTTGAATTTCAAGGTAGATATAGTTACCTGCTGTGAATGAATTTGCTGTGAAAGATTTGCAAGAATGTTGGTAATGCATGGAAGAGGTTTGATGTATTATTGCTTACATTCTTGTTTTTCACTGTATATATTCCAAAACAGGTGACACTGATGTATTACTGCCAGGAAGTTTTGCTGAATTTGAAGAACAATGTCTCCCACTGCACAGTTGGTATAACTACCTGGAACAGCTTGTGAATGTCAGTGACACACACAAAAAGGCAACCCACAAAAAGCATTTTGAACATCTTGTGTACTATGAGCAAAACAAGAAACACGTGGGATGGCTTCAGATGACCTTGGGCTGAAGGTACAACTCATACTTGACAAAAATAAAATAATGGGTAAGGATAACTTGTTGTGCCATTGCCATGCACTATTTCAGTGGTTCTCAACCTGTGGGTCCCCAGATGTTTGTGGACTTCAGCTCCCAGAAGCCCTGAGCATTGACCATAGTGACTGGGGCTTCTGGGAGCTGAAGTCCACAAACATCTGGGGACCCACAGGTTGAGAACCACTGCACTATTTGGATAATAAATAGCTATGCACAGATTGCTGAAATAAACCAGAATGTGACTGGTGAATCAATTCCTCCATTTAATCACTTTTATGGTAATTCCCCCCCCCCATTCATACAGAATAGAGGTTTAGTGTTGGCTCAGAGATAGATGGGATCTATGTGACTGTGGACTTGCATCTAATGGCTCATTGAGGCTACTTAGTGTTTATATAAGAGAGAGTAGATGTGGGTCTCTCTGCTCCTAGGTGCTTTAAGTAACACACACAGTGGTTGCTACTGTGAAGGCCTGCAGTGTGATGGTTCAGTCTGCATAATTCTTACAATCCAAAAGACACTGTACGACATAGGTGTCAATGTAGTCTATCCATGAAGGATCAAGAGTTACTTTTAAGTGTACAGAGAAGACCCTCACCCTTTTCTTCTCAAGTGGATTACTAACCAGGTAGAGTGATGTACAAGCATATTTATATTAATTGATAATTCAAGAGCAGAGAGAACAGCCAACATGTTTTTTGCAGTCATCATTCAAATGTTACAATGGCATGGTCCTGCGTGTTTTTTAAAAATAGATCTACTGATTCTTAATTCCTGAACTTCTCACTTCTGTCTCTATCTCCCTGCCCCACCATGTATGTGTGTGAGAGAGAATTACTGATAATGGTTACTTTTATTAGCAGTGATCAGAATACTTACGTTGTTTCTTAAGATCTTTCCTGTTCTACTTTTCTACTTGACAGAGTGACATGTTCATAAGGCTGCTTGGTTTTTGTGAATGAGTCACTTTTTGGCAGATAGATTCTCATTAAATGCAGTGTGGTTTTTGTTACTGGCATGTGTGAACGTTTTCAGGTAATTAAATCTCCAGCTATAAATTGTAGTGATATATGATATAACACTTTTTCTGTCTGCCTGCCTCAGAAATGCAAGTTATTGCTACAACTTTATATTCAAAGACACGATGCCTCTGATAGTCAGATGTTGAAGACAGAACAAAGAGATGGGATGTTGGCTTCATGTATAAGTATAGATACTTACTGCATCTCATAAAGTAAAAGAAGATCACACTGCTACAAATAAATCTAAAAGTACCATACAAAATGCCACCTTTGCTCCAGCATAGTAATGACTAGATTCTTTGGTATTTCAGAGGCTATGGTAATATTTATTTCTAAATTCTCCCAGCCATTTTTCTGTAACTGATTTTGACTGCCCTATCTGTTTGCCTCTCCTCATTTTAGAAATCTCAGGGCTGTCTTGGAAAACATGCTGACCAATAGCCAAGAATACTTACCTGGACTTGCGTGATAGAATGTCACTCCGAGAGAAGGTAAGCTTTTGATGGTCTCCATGGAGTACGACAAGAGTGTTACGTTTGATTAGTTCTAAATGCCAAATCAAAACATGTGATGGGGCAAAGGAGACAGTGAAGAAGTTCACCCCCTATATATGACATTAGGTGCTTGGCATTGACCCACCCTCAATGCAGTGTGAGTTAACTGGGTTGCTTCAAGGTCAGATAGGATCACTTATTTGTACCCCTTTGGTGTAAGGGAAGGGATCTAGAACCAAATTCTTTAAGGTCCTGTGTCCCAGGGGAGTTGGTAAAGGAGGCTACCCTTGAGGTTAACCTGGGAATAATACTCTCAATTTTAGAGCCCTGCGGCTTGGGAGGGAGTCCTGGGTTACCTTCCAAGATGCTGGACTGGTGAGCAAACAAAGCAATTTGGGTTGCCCCTGGGGCTCAGGTGTTATCGCCCATGGGTAGGCTGAGCAGGTTGTCACATTATAACTCTGGCATTAGCTGGTCCTGTATCATGTTGCTCCCCTGTTCTTGTATCTTTCAGGTTAATGCAATTTAAAGAATACAGGTCAAAATAAAGTGGCCCTTAGTTAACCCAACTTTGTGTCTGGTCTCTTTATTCCATGGTTGAGCATCAAAGTATAGATGGGAAAGAGTCATCCTTTACACTTGTCTAGACACAGAGCTACAGAAGAATGTTCTAGCCCACAGTTCTGGGACTAGATGAGGGGAATAGGAATGACAAGTGGATGATCAACGGCCATGGAATAATTCAGGAGAGAGAATTGGTGATTCTTTAGATGTTGTTTGACTGCAACTTCCAACACATATAACCAACACAGCCAATGGTGAGGAATGCTGGGATTTGCAGGTCAGCAACATCTGGAGGGCTATGTGGTTCTCATCTTGGAAATAACTATATCTTCCTTACATGTTGTGGAATAGTGGTAAATTTGAAGTGCAGACTAGTTGTGATGACAATTCCTGTAGCCATGCATCTAAGGAGAATGCAAGGAAGGTGTATTGAATCATATTAAATCAGTTGTAGCAATTCATCACTAACAGGAGTCAAAATTATAGGTCTTAACTGGTTATTGAAGACAAAGCCATTCCAAAATGCTTTGCTTAATCACAGGGATAGGTCACAACAATATATTGTGTCTGGGAAGATGATCAGAAAAGCCTGAAGGTGCTGTCAGATAATGCAATTATCACTGCTAATATCTATATCTATATCTATATCTGGGTACTTCAACAACATGAACTCATTTTCCAAACCATTCTGGCCTTGTTTCTTCTGTTAACTTGCATCTTGTTCTTCTTTCATCTTATTGCAAGATTCAATTCACACCTCACCGTGTGGTAAAAAACATTGCTTGATAGGAAACCATGCTAATTGAAACTAGAAGTGCAAAATAATATAATTTACAGGAATTATATATATTTGCATATTTATTTATATTTAGCTCAACATTTGCATTGCCTAGATAAACAGACTGGATTCCAAAGTTATATATTATGTATTGGACTAATTTAGAAGTCTGTATTTGAACAGATGTTCAGTGGGTCACATATTTATTTATTCATTTATATCCTACCTTTCTCTTTGTATGCAATCCAAAGTGGGATCCTCAAGAAGCAAGAAGTTTTATGTGTCATACTTACCATTTCCTTTGGGAGGAAAGATCACTAGAGAGATCAATATGTATCTAGTCCCAGAACTGATTCACTGTCCCTAAACCTGCTTCTTTTCACATACATATTGAGAATGCTGTGAAGTCATTTCTGAACCACTTGCGATAATCTTTGAGAACTCTTGGAGAACAGGAGAAGTCCAGCAGACTGGAGGAGGGCAAACGTCATCCCCATCTTCAAGAAGGAGAAAAAAGAGGACCCTAATAATTATCACCTGGTCAGCCTGACATCAATTCCAGGAAAGGTCCTAGAGCAGATCATTAAACAGTTAGTTTGTAATTACTTAGAAAGCAATGCTGTAATCACTAAAAGCTAGCATGGATTTCTCAGAAATAACTCATGCCAGACTAATCTTATCTCTTTTTATGATAGGGTTACAATTTTGATAGATGAAGGGAATGCTGTAGACGTAGCATATCTTGACCTCAGTAAGGCCTTTGAAAAAGTTCCACATGACATTCTTGCAAAGAAGCTAGTAAAATGAGGGCTGGACAAGGCTACTCTTAGGTGGATTTGTAATTGGCTGACCGACCGAACCCAGATGGTGCTCACCAATGGCTGCTTTTCATCCTGGACAGAAGTGACTAGTGGAGTGCCACAGGGTTCTGTCCTGGGCCCAGTGCTATTCAACATCTTCATCAATGACTTGGATGAAGGAATGGAGGGCATGCTGATCAAATTTGCAGATGAGACTAAATTGGGAGAGATTGCTAATACACCAGAGGACAGGATCAAATTTCAAAACAACCTTGACAGATCAGAGAGCTGGGCCAAAGCTAACAAAATGAATTTCAACAGAGAGAAAAGTAAGATCCTGCATTTAGGCAGAAAAAATGGAATGAACAAAAATAGGATGGGGGACATGAGGCTGGAGAGCAGTACGTGTGAAAGGGATCTAGGAGTCTTGGTAGATCACAAGCTGAACATGAATCAGCAGTGTGATGCGGCAGCCAAGAAAGCTAACGTGATTCTTAGTTGCATCAATAGGAGGATGATGTCTAGATTGTGAGAGGTAATGGTACCACTCTATTCTGCATTGGTTAGGCTTCATTTGGAATACTATGTCCAGTTCTGGGCACCTCAATTCAAAAAGAATGTTGACAAGCTTAAGCGTATCCAGAGGAGGGCGACCAAAATGGTGAAGGGTCTGGAAGCCATGCCCTATGAGGAACGGCTTAGGGAGCTGGGAATGTTTAGTCTGTGGAAGAGAAGATTAAGAGGGGACATGATAGCCATGTTTAAATATTTGAAGGGATGTCATGTTGGGGAGGGAGCGGGCTTTTTCTCTGTCACTCCAGAGACTAGGACAAGAAGCAATGGATTCAAGCTGTAGGAAAGGAGATTCCACCTGAACCTCAGGAAGAACTTCCTGATGGCCAGAGCTGTCTGGCAGTGGAATATGCCGCCTCGGAGTGTGGTGGAGTCTCCTTCTTTGGAGGTTTTTAAGCAGAGGCTGGATGGCCATCTGTTGGGAATGCTTTGATAGGTGTTCCTGCATAGCAGGAGGTTGGACTCAATGGCCCCTGGGGTCTCTTCCAACTCTATGATTCTATGATTCTATGAAAAGGGTCCTAATAGAGTGCTGAAACTTAAATCTAATTCCTGGACTCACTTGGAGGAAATCCAAAAAAATATGATTTTTACATAAGTGTTAACTATTCTGTTACCCTGTTTACTGGGGGTCCCGTGAGGGACACCAAAATGTGCTCAACTATAGGTGGGGAAAATTAGTTCTGAGCACTGTTTAGTGTTATGAGAGGCAGGGTAACTTAGCAGGATCTTGTAACCCAGTGTTTACAGCAGTGGTTCTCAACCTGTGGGTCCCCAGATGTTTGTGGACTTCAGCTCCCAGAAGCCCCAGCCACTATGGTCAATGCTCAGGGCTTCTGGGAGCTGAAGTCCAAAAACATCTGGGGACCCACAGGTTGAGAACCACTGGTTTACAGGGTCAGGCCAAGTCAAGGAGCAGACCGGTTTGAAAATAATAAATGATCTTTATTAAATACTGGCACACAATGTAAGAAACATACGCACACAGATAGCTAAGGAAAATAAAGGTGTGAATAAGATAGTGAGATTTTCAGAGGGATAGTTGGTTCGGGTGATACGAAACCTGTTCCTGAAGCCCGGAAGAAGATAGAGAGCGATGCTGGGGTTTGGTGTGGCTCAGCATGTGGAGCTGAAGGGAAGCTCACCAAGCAATGAGGCAGCAAGGCGGTTGGAACTTGGGAGCGATCCGAGGAAGGTCTCGGAATCAGGGGTTTTTATAGGGAGAAGTGTGACTGCAGGCTATGCCTTACTCGGGAACAACAATGAGTTTTGGGTGTGAGACAATGTCTCCGAAAGGTCACAATTTAGCATGATTGAGTTAAGTCCGAATTGACAAAGAGGTAGACTGTATGCAAATGCTCAGTGCTTGGCATTTGAGCTTCTAGCTTGCCAAGTTACCTGCTCGGGGCAGGGAGTCCTTTGTAAACAGCTTGCATACATAATGAGGGTGTTTGCCGAGAAGTCTCCTAAAGCTATGATCTGGCTATTTCTGGCCTGCCTATATTGTCTTGGGATATTGCAGTGTTTGATGGCCGAGGCTAGTTCTGTGCCTCACAAACACATGGAGAGGGGTGGTAGCACAAGGCCGAATTATTGATATCAAAGAGATATCGGGTGCTATCGCCAGGTGGGTCTAAACTGCAGTAACAACTCATTATTGGATTTAGCGAATCCACTTTAGCATGGATTAGTAATTGGATTTAGGTGGAACTTATGCAGCCATATTTGTGTATTGTCATACGTGGCCCCAAAATAAGAATTCAGATACTACCTCAGGCTTTAAAATCAAGAAAGAAATGCATTATGGCTAAAAAAAGCCTTAAGATGAAAGATTGCTATGATTTATGTTCATCTAAAGAATAGCCAGGATGCTGTCTACATTGACCCTTTTTCTCTCTTGTCCTCATGAGTTAATTTTATATCTTACTGTGGAAGTGGGTAGTCAACAAAATGCTTTCTTTAGGATTATTTTTAATTTCAATCAAAACAGCTAAGAAAACAAATGTGACCACTTTTTTTTATCTCCTTCACACACCTGTCAATGTTAATAACTGAGTCAGTACAGATGTGGAGACTGGATGTACATATTACACTAAGAGACATAGGTACACATATGCTATACCATGTACTGGATGGTGAATATGTACATCCATTTGGTATAAACCTTTTGATCTCTCTTTTTTCAGGAAGTTGGATAATAAGATGATGAGATAAGATAATCTTTCTTTGAAGATTGTGTCTGGATACATATTTACTGCTTCATTTTACAAGATTTGAAAATAGGTGATCTGGATGCTAATATCAGTAGTAATGTTGAAGTAAAAACCTGCAATCAAAAGTAAATAAGAATGAAAGATCTTGATAAAGCAATGTAATATGATATTGAGCAGAAAGATTAGCCCTCTATGCAGTGCTGTCACTCAGCCAGTTTGCCCTAGTTTGCATGAACCAGTTAAAGTTTGTCAGATTAGCCAAATTTCTTATTGGGGGGAAGAAAAGTTTTTCTGTGCCCTCCACCTCTGACTAGTGTCTGCTTTGATTCATTCACAGTTGCCTTCTCTGCGAAGTGCAGCAGCTAGCAAAACCTTTCCCAGCCAGTCGTGGGGATGGGTAAGGAAGAAAAAGAAAAGGAAGTGATTGATTGCTGTCTCTCAGGCCCTTTCCGCACAAGGCTAGTGAATTGCTTCGGGCCATTTCTTACTGGTTCTTCTGGGCTCGAAACAGGGCGGACTTTCCCTTACATCCTTCCGCAGGGCTACCCTGTATGTTCCACATTGATTCGGAGCAGTGCGAGTTCATAGAACCACCCTATCTCTGCGGCTTCCTGTTTGTTCGGTGGGACCAATCGCTGCAGCTGGCCATGCTCACAGCCCACCCCCAGCTGATCCCCAGTTCTCATTGGTGTGAATGTGTGCATCTGCACAACTGCACAGGTATGAATTGGTGCGATCCAGGAAATTGAAAAACCCGTTTCTTCCGTTTTTCAAATAGCTTGCTGGACAACCACTTGGGGGCACATTTAATCGGACAGGTGCAGAACAAAGGTAAGTAGTCTGAACCTAGTCCGCTCCAAGGTGCAGACGGCCTCTGTGACAAGATGCATTGGCCCATCTTAATTTCCTCATGCGGAAAGGGCCTCAGTGTCAGGCAGCCCCATCAAGGAAGGAAAGGCAGGCACGAGAAAGGAAAAGAGGGAGAAGGAGGAAGAATCATTCAGGCAGTGTCTGGTCTTGCTCCCACCCCCTCTTTCTGCTGCAGGTAACTGCACATCCACATAGTTGTCTAGTCAATTCCCTCTTTTCAGTTTTCCTGACAAAAGATAGTTGAGTCAAGAAGAAAAGAAACACTGAGTACTCATCTAGCATCGCCTACTCTTGTGGTCTTTTCATGAATTGTTTGCCAGCAATTGGTGAGTTCTGAAAATAATGTAAAAGAACATTTCTATGTTCTATGAATATTTGCTGCTGTTTTTCAGCATCAGTATCACATGTCACACTGGCATTGACAATTTTTGGTTAACATATACACATAGGGCAAAAAAAGTCGTTAATAATTTTGAATGACACCTCTGTCCCTATATGTAAGTCTGTAGACCTACCCTTCATAGATCACATTAAGAAAAGAAGTATGGCTGTGTTCTCCCTAACCAGACTGTAGACTTGTTTCTACTCTGCTACCACACTTCCCCAGTTTTTTTGATGGGAGTGGTTTCACTATTTCCAACCAATGGCCAAATGGCATGCCAGGGTTCTCTTTCATGGCTGATGTCAGTTGGCACAGCTGGCAGTTCTGGGCTATTTTAAGTGATCTGCCCTGACTCAGTCTCTTCACCACTTCTCATCCCCACACATCTTCCTATATATTGCACAACAATTTCCAGTGACTTTTTGGGGGCTGAGTAGGGATTTTTTTATAGTGCCACAATAGGCTGGTATCATTTCCCCCCCCACCTACTTCATGCTATATGATGTTTAACCCTGTTGGCTACAGTATTCTATTTGACTATCTGGTTAAGCATTGCTTTTGTGTCACAAGTGGTGGAGTGTGGGAACTTAGTGTCAATTGGCTCTTTCTGAAGGCTCTTGGTAGCATCACAAGAACCACCCTTTTCCCATCATTGACAGCCTTCTTGAAAGGAGATGTGTAGTGAGTTATTGTCCCAGGATGACTTTTTCAGGTAAGAGTGCCAACAAGCACCACCTGGGGGAATCCCTTGGAACCCTCTGATTCTTGCATGCACTCAAACTAGGATGAAACACAGGGACTATATCCTGTGAACTATATCTTATCTGGAGGGGAGATCTGTCTTAAACAGATTCCTATGTACAAATGCATGTGTTTGCATCCCATGTGCTGCCACATTACAGATTTTTGAGGTTAATAAAGCTGTGGCCTTATTTCATTCAACTTTAGTGTTCAGTGTCATCATTTGAGTGAGAGGGCAAGTGTGCCTTCTGCCTTTTCAACATGACAACCAGCTGAATAGATCCTGAAGCTGAATAATATATAATGCTTCTTGCAGCAAATGTTTGTTTTAAACTGTGCAACAAGGTTTGGGTTTACCAGAATGGTATGAGTAGGCAAATGTTAAGTCATGCATCATAAACACAATAGAGCTTCATAATTATATAATGTGTATCATATCATCATCGTCAACATTGTTATCATCAATAAAGTCCTGTCTTTCCCACAGAAAGTCATGTTCTGAATTATTTTAAATAACATTGTGATTTTTTAAAAAAATAGCTTTTGGAAAGAAGGAACTATAGGTCTCCATCTTCAATGAAAACATATCCAGTATTTCTTTTGTCTCTCCAGGACATTCTGTGAGAATAATATGAAGGAGGCAACTCTGTCTGTTTCAGAAGAAATCTAGTTCTATTTCCCCTCAGTGATTTTTGTGACAGGCCAGACCCTGGCCCAGAGGGAATGCCTGTCAGGAGATTACTCAAGTATATAACATCCTTCTGAAATTTGACAGATATGTTGTGGGGAGGAGTGTGGGGAGTTAAGAAGCACGGAAGAAATTGAGAAGTAAGTTGCATATCTTCCAGCTTTATTGATATTATTTCCTGGCTTTATTTAAATATCTGTTTTTTGTTTCTACAGAAAGCTTGAAATGCATTGGTTCCACACCATCTGCTGTTCACCTTCTTCTCAATGTGTCTTCCAATTGATCAGGCTGGAAGCTGAAAGGAAGTTGGAAAATACATGGTGTACCTGCAACTTCTGGTTGAAGTAGAGTGGCAGGCACAGCATTCTATTGTGGGAATGAGATATTTGCCCTCTGTTCAAATAATAGGATATTGCCAATTTAGTGTATCAGTATTTTATTCTTGGGGGTGGGGTGATGAGGAGAGATTCCTTTTGCTGTTTCACCTTTTTCAAAGAACCACATAGTCAAATGAGATCCATGATCAGATATATCATTTTAAAATAGGAAAGTTGCTCAGGTTTGAAAATTTCTTGGTACAATTCACTTGCACACAAGGCTATGGTAAAGTATTTATCTGTGTTGACTTTTGTAATGTATTGGGGTTTTTTTTAAAGAAGTTTTCAGTTGACTGTTTCTGTTTGTTTGTCTGTCTGTTTTAATTTAAAATGCCACTACCTTTATCAGTAATGTAAAAGAGAACTGGCTGAGGCTGGGTTCTTCTCTCCTATATTATTCCATCATGCATTTCTTAGTCTATCGTGACATATAGTCATCACACAAACAATGGTATTATATGTCCAAGGAAAACTAAATTGGACTATCTGCATCTCAATCTCTTTGGTACAGGGAAGCTTTCAGCATATTTTGTTTTCTTTTACACAAGCAGATAGGAACCCAAATTTTGCTCATATAATAACGTATAAAAGTGGCTTATATGTACATCACTTGGGTTTTATCACACTAGTGGGTCCAATTTGTCAACCTGTGATAATCTGGTTTTATATTTCCATACGGTGGCCTACTTCCAAATTCACTGAGGTGATAAATCTGTCAAGCCTATACTATTTCAGAATAGTGTGGGAGAATTGTGGAAGTTGGAAGAAGCTGGCTGAGAAGAGTAGGGAGTTGCACTATGAGATGTGACAAAGTATTGGGCACGCATCAGAATCTGGCACCAACAGGCTTCAAGGGTTGGTCTAAGTTGAGGGAATTTGATCAAGAGTCTTTGCAGCTGAATTGTCCCAGCAGCCAGACTTAAACAGAAGCTCATAATGAGAAGTAAGGTTTGAAATTCCATGTTAAAGAAAATTAAATGAAACATAGACCACCTGTTCCAAATGAACCTGTTCAAATCCTTAGTTCTCCACCTGAGCCCCAGGATTTCTCCATCAACTGGGTTTAGATGGTGATTTTTGAGGCCCTTTTTGATCATAGTAAATGATAAATGGAACATGCTTTCCTATAAAGCTTGTTGGGTTCCAGCTGCATCATTCTGGCATGAAAGACTTTTTAAAACTTGGGTCGAGGCTTTCCATTGTATTTTGTACCTAACTTTTTTAACTTTATGATGTCAACACTTCTGGATTCTGTTGGTCTTATTATTACTTATTATATATTTTATCTTTGTTTTAATTTTTGTGTTATTTTATTTTGGATTGTACACTGAAGGGCATCCAGAATATATAAATAAATAAAATAGCCCAACCAGAAAAAGGGGATGCAAAGGAAAGTTGTCTGTAGACATTGTTTCCTGTCCTCATATGTGATGTTTTGCAGAGCTAAATAACTGAGCTTTACTTAGATAACAGCCGTGGTGGAAGAGGCTGTCATGAGTGCCATTTTGCTAACAGACACAGAGGTGCAAGGGAGACAAAATAACACTTCCTCTTATTTAAGCTCTATTAAATTATCATTTCCAGCTGTACTTCTCACACCCTTTGTTTAAGATATGTACACTTTTTGATCACCAGTAAATTATGTTAGAGATGGTCTACCCTGCTAGAAAATATGGTAGAGAACATTAAAGGTAGGCTGTTCAGTAGCCTGCGGAGCCTGGATTTATTTTTTTTAACTAGTTACACTTGTGTCCTACCTTTATTCAACTGAGCCCTGAAGACTTGTCTTCTCTTTCCCACTTTACTCTTCCAACAGCTTCCTAAAAGAGAATGGTTAGTCCCAAATTCACTCAGTGAATTTCTGAAGTGGCAATTGGGACCTTCCAAATTCATGCAGAACACACTAAACTACATCACACTAGCCCTCTCAGGATAGGAACAAGATGCAATGCAATTCCAGCATCATTTTTCATAGCTGCTTATAAATAAAATAGAGGTGGCCCTAGCTTGTCCATTCTTCATCTCTAGTTTCTTTCTTCCCAGTGCGTGAGTAAAGAAACTTATTTAGGTCCTGTTCCCACCTCTCCCTGAAAGCAAAATGATGTTCTAAGGCAGAACTTTGGGACACATAAGACTACATTCAGAAATGTTGCAAAGTTTGACAGTGTAAGGTATGCCACTGCATACCATCCACTTACTTCAACAACTTCTCCTGTCCTCAAAATTCTAGCCATGTCCACTTATCTGGCTAAATAACAGCATCACAGAGTACAAGTATATTTTCTGTCAGGATAGATCAGGCTTACATAACATATATTCTATAAGAATGGCAAAAATTATTCATACAGTATTGAATGTACCCTTATTTCTTATTGCTATCCATCCATCCATCATGCTAATCAGAATTATATAGGTATAAGTTAAGCTTGAACTCTCATTAAAAGTCAAGATGATTAAACTAAGGTTAAAGGTCTTTGGACATATCATGAGAAAACCTGACTTGTTAGAGAAGGCTACAATGATGAGAAGAGGCAGTGGGAAAACAGGAAGATTTTATCAGCTCGGTTGATTCAATAAAGGAAGCCATGGCCCTGAATCTGCAGATCCTGTTAGTAGTAGGATGTTTTGGACATCCAAAGCCATTTCCACACTACACTGTTATAGTGCTATTATTCCAGTTTTCAACAACCTGTAGAATTCTGGGGTTTGTGGTTTACTGAGACCAAAGAGCTCTCTGTGTGAGAATTCTAAATGACCTTTCCTAAATTAAAAATCCCAGGATTCCACAGGATGTTGAAAGTGGAATAATAGCACTATACAGTATAGTGTGGAAATGGCCCAAGTGTCTCATTCATAGGCCTTCTCTGCACGTTACCTTATCGCAGAGGTGGGGGGTGCCATTCACGCAAGCAGGTTCTTGCGAGAGGCGCTCTCTTTGCTGCTCCTTTGTCCCGCAGCTGGCTTCCTGGTCGCGCAACCGTCGTGCGAGCGCCCCGCCCTTTCTTTCCACAGTGCAGTCTGGGAGCTGTAGGCTGCACTGGGGGAGAAAGCACGACCGGCCCGCTCGTCTGAGGCACCGCAGGGCAAGTAAGTGTCTGAGGGCCCCGGGAACCTTGAGCGACCGCGCAGCATTTTCAGCTTGAAGCTGAAAATAAAAAAATGTGTGCGTGGTTTGCGTTAGGCTCGTGAGTGTCGTGTAAATGAGAGTGCATCGTACGGACCACCACTCCCATTTATGCGATGTGCAAGGGGCCCTCTTGCAAAAGAAACTGCGTCTGAAAAGGGCCATAGTATCACCATAAGCTGAAGCAAATTTGATGGTGAATAACAACAACAACATCATGAGATGATAGTTTCATGCAAAATGATTCTGCTCTGTCTGAGCTGTGAAAGCCCCTGACTGTTAGGAGCTACAAGATCGATGAACATCAGTGAAGGTTTAAAAAATAAGCAAGCCCTACAAATTTTTTTCCCTTTGATATTGGGAGGTTGGGTTGGTGTAAATAAGACCAGTTAATAACAGTATTGAAAAAATGATCTATATTCTATGCAGAAAAATAAACTTTGCATTTAGAACTGACATATTTTCAAATGCTCTTGTGACATGCAACAATTGTTTATTTCTCTTACTTCCTGTATGATGCAACAAAGATCTCTAAGGAAGTTGATCAGTTTTGTTGTTGTCTTCATTTTGACTTGGTTAACTTTAGCTGGATTTACAACAATAGCACAGACTGACTATTTTGCTTTGCTTTAATGAAAGAGAGTACTATAAATAACCTGATGAAGGATGTGATAAATTCCAAGCATCAGTTCATTTCCATCTTAAGTGTAGTTGCTTGACACACTAAATCTATTTTCTTTCTCTTTTTTTGTTTGTAATTACTCCATCTGAAATTATTTTCATCATTTCACTCCTGAACTTGATGGAAGAAGTATTTGGATTCCTCTGCTCTGTAGAATTAAACTAACATTGCTGTTGTGTACCATCAAGTTGTTTCTGACTTATGACGAACCGATTTCTGTTCTGTGCCACATTCTGATTCTTATATGATTTTAATCTGCTGAATTTGCTGCCATTTAAATTGTTATTTTACCTAATTTCTACCCAAATACAGATCCACAGTTATTTATCACCAACACAGAAAGATATTTTTCATTTATCATATCATCCTGTGAGCATTCAAGACATCCCAGGAGACTTCCACAACAATGAAACTCTGCTGAAAATGGAACAGTGCTCCTACTAGACCAAACATTAGAACTTCTTACAGTTATAGGCTTTAATACTCAAATAAATCATACATTTTTTAAAAAGATCTAGTTTTATGTTGCCATTTGTGACTGAAAAAATTCCTCAGAGGGGGTGACACACGCTCTGGCACACAGGTGGCACAGGTATGCATCCACATGCATCCCTTGCTAGATCAGGATGAAAATATACTCTGGCATACTTTTGTTACACACATATTGTAGTAAAAGCAAACAACAGAGAATAAATATGTCATGAATACATATGCCTTTGGTCTTAGTTGCAGATGAGACACTGAACCAAATGTATAACTGGGGAAGAGACACTGGCCATTTCCACACTACACTGTTATAGTGCTATTATTCCACTTTCAACATCCTATGGAATCCTGGGGTTTGCGGTTTAGGGAGGGGCCTTTAGAATTCTCAGCCAGAGAGCTCTTTGGCCTCAGGAAACTACAAACCCCAGAATTCCACAGGATGTTGAAAGTGGAATAATAGCACTATAACAGTGTAGTGTAGCAATGGCCATTTGGAACATAGCACTGTGATGAATGTAGTATAGCAAATCCCCAGGTGATCAACCAGTGACCCTACAGGTGTTGTGTATCAGTTCCCATCAGATCTAGCCAACATAGCCAATACTGAAGGAGAGTGGGAACTAAAAGCTTTCTTGTTTTCAAAAGCTTTAGGAATATTAGTTTAATATTGTTTCATAGTCTTGTATATTTTTATTATATTTATTTGGCAGTTTGCTTTATATTATATATTTTTTATATTTTATCATGATAATTCGTTTTACAATTGTATAGTTTTATATTTTATTATTCCTTCCATCCCCATGTGTGTATGTACACATACATATATTTTAGATTGTATATCTTGTCAGGGCTCACTGTTTTTGGTTGTTTTATTTTTAAAGAGCCATGTACATTGATGACACTATATAAATTAATGGTAACAACAACAACAACAACAAACTGAAGGGCTTTTCACCCTCCCCTGGGGTAACCAACTTGAAAACTTTGATCTGTTATGAAAAAAGGTTGAGCTAGAATCTAAGTCTCCTTCCTGTCCACAGTTAGGCAAGTGTAATTCACATAGAGGTAGAAAGACCTTATCTCAGAAGAAAAGAAGACACATGACCCTTCACGGTCATATCTGAAATACCTTTATGCTACTTTTGTTTTGCTACTTTTGTGTTAGGATCCCTTACTAGAATTTAGGGTTAATTCACTTTCCAGACTACTTCAGTGTTATATTTCATTGTGAATGGAACTTGCACTATTTCATATTTTCAAATATCTACAGAAGAGGCAAGGTTCAGTGATTTCTGTACAACCATACTGTGTGTCAGTGACATTTCCTTTCACAGCATGGAAAATTTTAGTCCTTGTAGCAAGAAGCAGAGAAGCTTCTTTCATCTGAAAACGTTCAAGTTGTGAGGCACACAAAAAAATGTGATCCTTCTCTACAATTCCCATTTTCCATAATCTTGGACTTAAACTACTTGACTCATTTCAATCAACTTTCAAACTTTTTTTGAGAGTGTTGTATGGTAGCTAGTATATGTGAGCTCAACGTAAAGTATTTCAAAAGTGACCTTGAAAGGTTTAAGCTCTTACTAATATATTTCAGAAAAGCCTAAAATACAAACCATGATTTCTAGGCTACGATGGAAGACGCCAACTAAATCTTGCCACAGCCCATTTCCTCCCACCCAAACCAAACCCATCAGCCTTTTGAAAGGGTCTTGACTCTTGATATATGGGTAGCATGACTGTAGTGGATTCATTGTTTGCAGTATCTTTAAAAGAAAATGCTTATTTCTATTTGTTTCACACTGAAATTCGTAGCCGTTTAAATATACAGTGTTGCTTCTGAGATCTATCATAACAAAATAACTATGCAAATATTGTTAAAGCTGCAGTACATTTGTTTTAGAATTGTGGACAATATGGTTTCACAATCTTGGGTGCTACAGCATTTCTTAGGCCCTTTTCACATGGCGTTTTTAAAGCTTATTAGGCACGCTCCCTCCCTCCTTCATGAGCCGCCATACTGCATGACGTTCTGGCAAACCAGGTGCTATCACAGCCACGGATAGTGCTGATAGCGTGTTTTCTTATTTTCACCTGAAAGGCAAAAATAACCTCCCTTTCACACATCGGTCGCGCAAGCAGAGGGCCTGCAGAGCTGTCGTCCAGTGTGCTTCTGGGAAGGACACAGGAGTGGGCAGGGTGTGGGCAGTCCCTGCTGCCTGTCCCTCATGCAGCAAATCCCAGGGGATGCTCCGCCCAGCAGTAGGCCGGCCGCTGCCCCCATCGCAGCAGGGAACACTGCACGACACGTTGCCATGAGAGGCCACCCCGGGGCTGTGTTGCCACTCACACTTGAGATGACAGCGGCCCCCGGGGTCTGGCCGACTGTGTTTTTTAAAAAAAACCTGGTGCTATCGTTAGCACGTTAGCACATTACCAACGTAGTACGAAACAGCCTGCTGGCAGGATCTATCGTGCTAACGTTAGCATGATAGTCAACGAAACAATAAAAAAAAAAAAAAAACCACCCACCAATCAGGGGCGGTGGGGCAGGGACAGGGCGGGACCTGGGCGTGGCCCATGACACCGACATGCGGACAAGGCACCAGGTGGGGACTGGTGCTCTCTTGAGACTGTACTACCATGTAAGGACTGCAAGGTGCTCTCTACTGGGCCTCTTGCGATATTGGCAATATCGTGAGGGTTCTAGTTCGTCGCGCTATCAAGGTAAGGTGCGAAAAGGGCCTAAGTCTCTGTGCATCCCTCTGCTGTACCCAAAATTGCCCCCACAGCCCTTCATATACTTGCGCCCTCAGCAACCATTTTGCTGCAGCTGACAGCTTACTTTTCATGGGCTTATCTGCCAGTGGTGTTGTAACATAATTCTTTGGTCCATTACTTTGCCACTGTCACAGAAGTGACAGGAAAATGAAAACAAATTGTAAAGGACTTTGGCTGGAATTCACTTAGGGACATGCATCTTCATAAGTGGCCTTACACCTGCAGGATATAAAGCAGTTTAGCAATGTTCATATTCAGCAAAGCACTGCTTCCACATTACTACATGTGGGAGTCAGGAAAGTGGATACTGCATATCAAAAGTCATGTGCATTGGAACTAACGGGCATCAGGAAACTGGCCAGAGAGAGTTGATGCACACCGACAGAATCTGATACACATTACAACACTCTTGCAGTTTCTCCTTCTTCTCAATTCACTACTAAGTTTCTTCTTCAGTGCTTCTGCTACCTACCTAAGTATGGGTAAAGTTACACAACTAGATAGCAATACAGACTTCTGGCCATCAGCTTTTTTTTTTTTTCATATTGTTTGAATCCACTTCATATTGTTTGAACCCATTTCTCCAAAATTATAAGATTCACATTAACCTTCTACCACAAGCATCTCCTTGCTTTTTACAGAAACTCATTTCCTCAGTGTAGTATTCATGTGGTGGCTACACAGGTAGCAGAGTTTCAGGACTTCAGTTTATTGCTTCACCTCTCTCTATTGCTGTATTCATACTTTGCCACAGAATTTTCTTCTCTCTTCCCTGGCCTCACTTCATTTCATAGCCATGCCCTTCCCCTTGTCCTTGCATTCCACTGCTGCACCCCCTACCCTCCCTTTCCTCAAATACCATTTCATCACCTTCCTTTACACCTTGCTTCACTTTGTGCCTACCTCTTCTGCTCCATGCAGTCTACCATTACATGTATCACCCTCCCTTCCCTTCTTTCCTGTCCCTTATCTTATGCTGTTATCACTGTGAACTGGCCTGGCTTAGGAAGATATTAGATATCATTTGATATCATAATTTGGTCTCATTTAGCCACCCTTGGCCAAGTGTTTGTGATGTCCCCGAACAAGCACAGAGCTAGGCATGGCCCTTAAATTGCTGAACATTCCTTTCTCCACCTAGGCAAGCCAGACTCAGCCAGATCTTGCTTTAAGAGACCTCCCTAGACAGACACCTTATTAAAGATGCAAGCTAATACAAGGAGCCCCCTGCTCCGAGCACGTAACTTGACGAGCTACGTGCTTAACCACCCAGGCAAACTGCATCTGCATACTGGCCATTCCATTGTCAATTCGGACTTAATCCCAGTTCTGACCTTTCAGAGACATTGTCTCGCGCCCCAACCTCATTGTTCCCTCCCAAGTACAGACTAGCCTATGGTCATACTTTCCCTATAAAAACCCCCAGTTCCGAGAGCTTCCTCGGATCACTCCCGAGTTCCAGATCGCCTTGCTGCTATTTTGCCTGGTGAGCTCCCCTCAGCGAACCACGCTGAGCTTCTTCTCTCCATCTGCAACTTCTTCAGGACTATGAGAAAGGTGTCTTATCACCCATTTCCCCTGAAAAACTCTTATTTCTTATTTCTTAGTTAGCTGTGTGGTTGTGTTGTCTTAAGTGTTTGTCTGTTCTTAATAAAACATCATTTTTGCCATTTTAAAACTGTCTGACTGCTTAACTGACCTGACCCCGTAGACACTGGGTAAAAGATTCCGCTGCGTTGCCCTGCTTCTCGTTTTGCTAACTTGTGCTCTGAGCTGATTTTCCCCACTTTTATTTGAGCACTTTTGGAGTCCCTCACGAGACCCTCAGTAAACAGGGTAACAATGCCTTTGAAGTGTTTGTCTCCTTATTTCTTCTCTCCACTTTTCCTTTACTCATTCCTTCTTCCTTGTTTCATCTAGCACATTTATCAAGTTTCCTTCCCATGTTTCTAAGGGCCTTTCCACACCACACTGTTATAGTGCTATTATCCCACTTTCAACATCCTATGGAATCCTGGGGTTTGTAGTTTAGGGAGGGGCATTTAGAATTCTCAGTCAGAGAGCTCTTTGGACCTCAGACTCCACCACTCCTCTTCTCCCTTTCCTCTCCCTACATTTTACCCTATTTGTCCCACTGCTGGAATTCACTCCCATGGTTCATTCCCTTCTCTTTCCTTATCTTCTGCAGCCACAAATCCTTTCACTTTCACCTTGCACTCTTTGCAACACCACCTCCCCTTTTTTCTCCTAGCTTGCCTCAACTTGCACCAGCACCATGCTTTCATGGGGATCAACATCTGTGTGGCCACAGCTCTCACTGTAAATATACTTCAGAGATGAATGAGTTTGCAGCTTAAAACACTAAAAACTAAGCACAATGAAACCCATGCACTCTACAATATTTTTTTTTCAATTTGTAACACTTCTTTTGTGACTTATAAGATAAGATTCATTGGAATGTAAAGCATGACAATTACTTTTAGGATCTACATTTCCTGAGTAGTGGACAACCTCTCCCCACCTCAAGACAAGACTCTGTTGAGGAGGGAAATGGAATAGACTGAGATTTAGAACTCTGGTCCCCAGGCTTTAATGAAGATCCAAAATTTATTTCTCAGGTTTAGATTTCAAATTTAATGCATTCCCCTTTTCTTGGACATGTTCTATTTTTTAGAGCTAAAATTTCTATCTTAATGGATTTTAAAATGTCCGAGTTTTCTTACAAGGTCTGGAAGTAGGTGATTGGGGAACAAAGCTCTGAGGAGGACACAGAGAGATATTCCAGCTTGAAGGCGGGCAAGCTAAATTGTTTGTGAAAATTTGAGCATAAGGCAAAGGCAGCAAACTGCTTCTGAACAAATCCTGTCAAGAAAACTATGCTAACATGAGGCATATACACATAATATCTGTTTTTTATTCCACTTCTTTAACAGCCCCTGAAGAAGACCATATCAATCTTTCTTACCTGGAATGGGTTACTCTGATTTCTGGAGATCCCATGAGGGACACTTAAATGCTTTTCAAATTATACAAGTTGGGGAAATTAGTCAAAGAACACAAGTTAGCACTGCGAGAGGCAGGGCAACGGAGCGAGATCTTTTACCCAGCGTCTACGGGGTCAGGTCGAGTCAAGGAGCAAACAGATGTGAAATAATAATTGCTGTTTTTATTAAAATACAATCAGACAATATATGCAACACACTCACATAGATAACTAGAGAAATAAAGGTTAGAACTGGATAGAGGGATTTTTAGAGGAGGTTTTTGGTATGGGAAATACTGCACCTGTCCTGGAGCCTGGGTAGTCTGAAGATAGAGTTTGTGGATATGAAGGTTCTCAGTACGTGGGACTGAAGGGAAGGCTTGCCAAGCAAAGTGGCAGCAACGTGGGATGGAAGTCGGGAGCGATCCAAGAAAGCTCTCAAAGTCAGGGGTTCTTATACGGGAAAATGTGGCTGTAGACTGGTATGTACTTGGGGGAAAACAATGAGTTTTGGGAGGGAGGCAAAGACCTCAAAAGGTCAGAATTTAGCATGATTGAGTTAGGTCTGAATTGTCAATAGAGTAGCCAGTATGCAAACGCAGAGTGCTTTACGCTTTAGTATTCGGCTCGGCAAGCTGCCTGCTAGGGGCAGGGAGTTCTTTGTAAGTAGCGTGCATACATAATGAGAGTACTTGCCTGGAGGTCTCCTAAAGCTGCACTTTGGCTATGTCTGACCTACCTGTATTGATTTGGAATATTACAGCGATTAGCGACTGAGCCTGTTTGTGTGTTTGTCTGGGGACCTCACAAGCACGTGGGAAGGAATAGGCAAGGAAGGCCAAATTATTGATATCAAAATGATATCTGGTATCCCCCAAGTCTGGCTAGAAACTGCGGTAACAAATGTTTGGGCCAATTGTTCTCAAAATGGGGGGGTGAAACCCTAAGGGGGGGTGCAATAATTGCTCAAAGGAAGCACAAGAAAAGTCAGCCAGCAAGTATGGTAAATATGAAAAAGAAAGACAAGTTTTTTCTCTCTCTCTGTGCTCACATGCATGCATGTACACTGTTGAGGATTGACTGGTTCCTGCAAAAAAGGAATGCAAACTGTGTTTCTCCCTGATTCTTCACTTGCTTCCTTCCACCTTCCAACTCTGCTGCTACCTGGGCTGCTCTGATGAGCTCCTGCCTCTCCTGGCTGCTGACTGCTCCTTTGGTAACCCTTCTGTGCTCACTTCCATGGGAAGGTTCAGGTGTGAGCTGCTAGGAAGAGTAAAGGCACAGGGCCTGGGCACAGTGCCTCTCATCAAAAGCACTACTGCTTTAGGTTACAGTTCTCCCCTACATTTGAGGGTTTCACTTTTGTGAATTTGATTATTTGCCGGTGCCCACTTGCCTCCTCATTCTCCCCCTTCCAGTCCCTGGCCATTTGCACAGGCTCAGGGAGTGGGAAGAATCTTACTCTCATGCCCTCTGTCCTTGCATCATGGCAGGCTGGCAATTGCAAGCACGAGGTTGCAGGGTGGGTGATCAACCATTCCCTGCACTTTCTCCCCACTGGAGCATGCCCTGGGTCGTGATCACCTATTTTCTGCTTTTCTGTTTCTCATCCTCACTCAAGTGTGCCCTTGGCAACTGACAGAAGGGTGCAGGGCAGGTGATTGCCTCTTCCCTGTGCTCCCTCAGCTGCCCAGCACTGTCACTGCTGGGGCAGCACCCTCCAGGAGAGTTATTCATGGCTTTTTGATATTCACGAGGGCTCCGCATCTCTATCTCTCATGAATGTGGAGCACCTACTGTATTTGCAGGAAGGGGAAAACCCCTTTTTTAGTACATCCTGAGACTCTGTTTCTCCTCTTTATCGGGTTCTATTGGATGATCCTTACTCTATTTTACTTTTGTACTGCATAGGAGTAATGTGTCTAGTGTTGGTAATGTGTCTAGGCCAAAAAACTATGTCCTCAGAAGAAACATTGAAGGAAATGGTCATTTTTAGCATGGAGAAATGCCTACAAAAGAGTGGCATGATAGCCTTCTTCAAAATATTTGAAAAGCTGTTATAGAATGATGGGGAAAATATTTTTCTATTGCTTCAGAGACTGGGAATCAAAATGGGTACAAAATACAAAAAAAAAAGAGGGACTTTCACTAAATATTAGGGGAAAAAAATTATTAAAGGCTTCTGGAGGTTAGGGTTCAAATCCCCATTCAGACACTGGGTGACCTCGGGCAAGTCACGTTTTCTCAGTCAAAGGCAAAGGAAAACCCCCTCTGAACAAATATTGCCAGAAAATCCCTGTGGTAAATTCACCTTAGAGTTACCATAAGTTGGAAGTGCTTTGAAGGCACGCAACAACAATATGCAGCCAACAGCAGGAGGTTCTTTCTAGCCATAATAGCTCTCTTCTTTGAAAACTGACTTATGGTGACCCTAAGGTGAATCTATCATGGTTTTTTTCTGTTTGCTGTTGGTATCCAGCAGCAGGCCTTTGTGGGCCCTCTGGGAGGGCTCCACAGACTCCCAGGGGGCTGAAGACTCCAAGTCAAGAACCATTTATATAAGCTATGTATCAGAAAACAGACTATATTTGAACATTGTGAACTTTCTTTTCTGTGACATCTTTAAGGAGAAGTGGAATCACCACCAAACAGGATGTTGCTGTAGTGGATTTTGCACATTGGGAAGGGATTGAACTAATTGATTGATGTGCCTTCCAACTTCATGATTGTGTGAAAGACAGGTTGCTCACTCTTTCTTTCCTTCCAGGAAATATCTAAATACTTGTTAGGGTTTAACGTTATTCTGTGTCAGGTAGCAGCAAGTGTAGTATACTTGATACCACCACTCTGACTAGAGTGTGTGCCCTGAAGTCCTCTGCAAAAAGTAGAGTTTCTTTGACATACATTTCCTGCCAGAAGAGTTGATATAGTTGTGATACTGGAGGGTTTATTTCCAGTCCCCTCAAAGATTGGAAATTCCTCCAGTATTCTACTGGGGTTCTTGCCAGCCCCCAAGGCTGACTCCCACCCTTGAAAAGGCTGCAATTTCCCCAGACTGTCGGTATGCTGCCACCACCCCCTTAATTATGAGTTAGTTGGACAGTACAGGGGGACACTGTCCAATCTCTAAGCTTAAGGATCTTTCCACCTTTCCCCCCCTCCCGAGTGAGAGAGGTCCTATGTAGCGTGTGCCAAATACTGGAGTGGGAATGGAGAGAAATGGAGGTTTTACAGAAAGTGTTTAATCAAGGCATGCAAATAAGCAAGACGTTATCACACTTGAGACGCTCCCCCTCCCAGGTACGCTTAGTTACAAGAAGTTACAAAAACAGATATAACAGCACAGATACATTCTTAAGATCAGCAAATTCCCAAAATAACAACATCCCTAACACAACTAGATAACTGGTTCTAATACTCACAACGTTCCTAGCTTAGATGGTCTAATGAAGAAGAGAGAGGGGGGCCAGGAGACACGGCATGCCTGCCAGCTCGACTGGCCCAGCTCTCCTCTCTTTGTTCTCATTCTCTCTCTCTCTCTTTCTCTGGCCACATGGCCTCTCAGAAGTTTTATATTTTCCTCCTTGGAAGGATCTGGAAGCATCTCCAAGATGCCCACCTCCTTCTTTGTGGTCGGTCAATTCTCACCTTGTGACCCTTGATGTTGACCCACCTAGAATGTAATCTAATCCCAAGACCTCATTAACCCTTGGTTTACCAGAAATTATGGATCAAACTCTGAGTAAGATACCACTCCCATGTGTCAGACTTGCAAAAATGGTTTGTTAAAAATGATAACAACCAACCTGTAGAGATATACACAACATAATTCCTAACATTCACTTTTTAAAAATTAGAAGGTTTGGAAGGAAAGGAGAATTAAATATCAAATGTTTATGTTCCACAAAAAGGAAAGAAGTGTTTTGTACATTGAAAACTAAATGACTGGGAATGATTTAAATTGCCTTTCTTTAGTATTTACTGAGAAAATCTAAATGATATCTTAACCAACATGTATAAACCTATTACTGCCTTTAATAAACTTTTGTGTCGCTACACTCTCCAATGATATTCTAATGTTAATTGCTTCTCAAGATGTTGAAGAAGTGCCTAGTAAAATCCATTTAAATTCTTGACCTTCAGTTCAAGCCTTTGTGCTTTGTATCATAGTTTCAGAGAAAATACCATTGTCTTTGAGGATCCAATTTTCCTTAAAGAGATAAATTCATTGCCTATATCCAATCTTGAAAGATTGTCAAGCTAGTATTGTCTTAGGGGTGTCCTTTTCAGTTTAGGGTTCAAATGATAATTGATTTATATTGAAGAGCTTGTTTCCAACAGTAAAGCTCAGATTTACAAGATGTATAGTAATGACTCCATCTCTGAGCTTGTGCACAGTGCCCCATCCTTGCCTTATTAAAAAAAAAAAGGCTTGAAGTCTTGCACAATCCTGGTTTATAACATTAAGCAGTGACAGTACTGAAAAACTCTATAGTCAAATATTTGTAAAGTGAGCATATCCATGTCTTTATAACCAGCATTACATGCTCAATTTGCAATTGTTGCTGTATATTTTGTGTATTATTATCATCCTTAGATCTGTTTCCCTTATTTTGGGACTCTTTTCAAATAGTATCATTAGTAAACAGCTTTCTCTTCCTGACACAAAAATATAATTGTAATGAAAGCTTTAAAAAAATTGTGATCAACAATTACACTTTTGCATCATTACTAGCATTTGAGTTTAGGTAATCAGCCACATAGAATTGGCATATGATTCCAGCCAGAGCTTGGAATGAGTCTTGGATTAAAACAGTGCAACAGAGCTATGGTAAGATTAATCTGAAAGCAAAGATGTCATGGTCTAAATCACAAAGCAATAGTAGTAGCATATGTATTTCTATACCACTTATCAGCTAAGTGCTCTCTAAGTGGTTTACAATGTTTTAGCTAATTGCTCTCAACAAGCTGGGTACTCATTTTACCAACCTGTGGAAGGATGGAAGGCTGAGTCAACCTGGAGCATGGCAGGGTCAAACTCACAACCTTGTGGCTGCAGTACTAATATTTAACCGCTGCACCACCAGGGCTCCCTCCCAAAGTCAATTAGAATAAGGATGCAGGAAAAAACAAAAGAGCAAGCAAATATATGAGGAAACCAGAGAGTCTAGGAACCAAGCATGATGGTATAAAGGTAAGAAGGGACTGTCAGGCAAATGTACCTTAGATAAAGCTATCAGGCTCTGAAAAGAAACACACAATTAATATTTCAGCTGGAGCACAATAAAAACAACAAGCCACAGTCTTCACCTACTAGTATTTGTATAGCAGTAGGTCAAAAGGAACCAATGAGGTTTCATTGTATGAAGTCATGTGGGAGGTTGAGAGACAAATCCTTCTAGTAACCTCCACTAATCTACAACTTTGTTGTTGTTATGGGACAACTTTGACCAAGAGTCTGCTTGTATATTTTGTTGTCCTATCCCTTACCTAAGTATATGTGTCAGCTATAAGTTGCTGCAGCAGGTCTAGGTGCTAGTAATAATTGTGCTTCATAAAACTGCAAAGATTGTTTTTACCTTCAGTCACATTACTTTCCTTTCTGACCAGACATAATGTTTTTATTTTAAACAAAGAGTTATTTTATTTCTTTAGTTGGGTTTTAATGGCCTAACAGTGTGTTACATTTCCAGCCACGTGTAATATAACAGTGTCATCTGCATTGACATTTGGGGTGTAAAAAATAGTTACACTTTTTATCATTTTCGATGAGAAAGAGCATTTTGATGTATCTCCAAAATGGTCAACCACTGTAAGATTTTGGTGTGTTTCAGGATGTTTTGTAAACATTTCACATTAGGGAGCTTTTGTCTTAAAAAAAACAAAAAAAATATTTTTGGTAAAGAAAAATATTGGAATTTTGAGTAGAAACCAGTGTATTTTGCAGAAATGAATTTATGGGGGGAAAAATTTGAAATGTGGGAAATCCTCAAAAATGTACAAAAGCTCTTGTAGTCTTTTTCAGCATGGAGATGACTACTAAAATTCTTTGATTTTCCCTGCAAGAGTGACATAAACAAAGATTTACATCCCCATTTGCAAAATACTGTTGAAGATTGGAGAAGGTACACATAAAAGAGGTGTTTGATCCATTTGCTGCTGTCTGCTTAACATGATCTATACCCATTATTTTTCGCCTTGTTAAAACAGCTCTAGAACCCTTGGAAATTGGCAGGGAAAGGGATGAACAACCTTCACTGCTGATGACCACTGTAAATCTGCTATACTGGGGGAAAAAAGCCATGGGCTTACATTCAGTTTCACCAGCTTGATGAATCAGAGATCTGTGTCATTGTTTTAAGTTATTAGATGACTAGGGTATCATCAACTCACAAAATAATCACTATATGGTAGCAGGATCAAGCTGCACTGAATATTACATTCATGAATACTTGTGGGTGATCTTGGTCAGTTGAAAAAGCCTCTTCTGGATAACATAATTGATAGAGGCTAGATTGATACTGGCTAGGAGCAGGGTAGACTTTCTTACTAATTGCACTATCCCATGCAATTCCTGAGATGGAGATATGCAAAGGAAAAATCATATACACTTTTTGGAAGGTTTTAATAACTCATTTCGCATGTCCTTCATAGATAGGTGTATGTTGATTTTGTAATGTTTATCTCTACAGCTGGCTTACTATACAGCTTTTATTTTACTTCACTATATTTTTTAATTGTGATTTGATTTAATTTTAGATTGAATTCTCTTTCTCTCCTCCTCTTCTCCTTTTTCTTTTGGTAATTGAAAAATGTTCTAGAAGTCAAAATGACACATCATTAGCACTGGATGAATATTTATGAAATGCAGTAACGACCAAGATCCAGTATACTTCTAGCATGGCATAAATATATACGAGCATTGTTAAAGCAGATACCACTGTTGTGCAATTCAGGGATGCAGCTGCTAGGTGTGAGCAAGGTAAGAATTCTGCCCCTGCTATTTTCCTTCAGTGTTCAAATTTTCTTTCATTCCAGAAAATGAGACACTGAAAATGACACTCACAGAACTATACTGTTTGGTGTGTTCGTATTTCCTTGGTAACATCATATGCCCCTTTTCTTTTGATGCTAAACTGTATTTCTAAATTTTCAAGTTTAAAGTCTCTGCAATGCTAGGAATTTTGGGGGATTTTTGTGAGTGAGTAGATAATTCTTACTGAGAACAATTCTTTCATTTTGCCACAAACCCCCTGCAGCTACAAAATTAGTACAGAGGTTCATTCAATCAGTGTCACAGCCATGATTTCCCCACCTAGCAGGTGGGATGAGGAAGGGAAAGGCCTGTTTGTGGGCGTGCAGAATAGTTGACTGCACAAGGAAGCACACTTATGCAACCTCTGAAAAAGTGCAGCCTCTTGCACAACTGCATTTGTTTAGTATCTCACCAGGATTCCACCTTAAATATTTACATTTATTACATATAAATAAAAATCTCTGGATTGATTGGGGAAAGCCCACTGGGAAAATGCTTGTATTGCCTGTGCAGAGAAACTGACTTCAAACCAGGCCTTTGCACAGGGATAAAACAAACTGATGTCTAACAGTGTGAATAAGACCTATGGGAGGGGAGGAGCACTACATGTCTTACAGTTCAAAGGAGTTTTTCTACACTTTGAAGAGAACAGGATCCAAAAGAAAGTAATCCAGTTACAAATGATGAAAGCATACAATGTATTTTCCTCAGCAAGGTTATTGAATTTTAATACATGATGAATGGCATTTGTGTATGTGTGTTTGTCTTAGAAGGGGGATAACAGCATAGACCAGCACCGAAAGTAGTTCAGATAATTTAAAAAGGGCATGAATGCTGCAATGTATGAAATCAAATCCTTTTAAGTTTCTAAAAAGTTCTTTTTAAAAAGTTGCTGGATAATCCTAGCTCAGCATGCATAGAATTTATAGTATAACTGGAAACAGAAAAAGCAATCCAGGTCAATTATTGTATAAATTTGTGCTCCTTGTTTAATTGTCATTTACCTTTTAGCATGGGGTTTAGCTGAGCACTAAATCCAAGTAAAAGTTCTCTAGAATCAGTTAGTTTTTAAGAAGGGAAAAAGGGCTAGAAATTTAACTGACTGAACTTCATTAAGATCACTATCTCTCTATCTAGCTCTCTTCACAGGGATTGTAAGGGCAATTGTGCTTAACCTTTTGTGACAGAACAGAAGTAAAGAACCTGGAAAAAGAATTTAAAGTATTTTATCTAACTGTGGAAATCTTCCCAGTCCATTGCATTATTTATTCACCCATTAAAATATTTATTACAGCTTAATCATAGTACACAATTCATGCTGTACCCAATTAGTAGGACCTAGTTGTTACAAACCAAGCAACATTCTCTTCCAGTCAAACCTAAGACAAATTGTGGTCTGTGGCGAAGAACAAGATCCTGTTACTTCATTCTATATTCCCCCTTTCAGAGATGAAAATTGGGGCTTATGACAGCAGAATAGTTTAGGAAGTACAGGGCAGGCCGTGAAGAACCAACAGTCTGTTCTCCATTACTTTTGCCCTTCTGTGCCCCAGCATCTGCCACCTGAGCTGGCTCTTGCTCTCCTTAACAGTAAGCACTGTTCTGCCAAATAAGTTTTCTTCTGGAGATCTTCTTGTTAGTAGCTGGGGGTCAATTCATGGGCAGGGAAAGCAGCATTCATCAGGGTCAGAAATCTCAGACAGTGCAAGAACTCTGCATTTGTTTGATTTATTTTTGTTTTTGATTATCTGGATTTATTAATTTTTTTTATTCCATTTTATGTTTTCCAAGGTTAGGTGTTTTTGTGGAGTATCTTTGATTCTGCATATGTATCCTTGCTTTGGTCATGCTACCAAAGTAAATGGTTTTGGAATACATACCTTTATTGCAGATGCTAATATACTACCACACCGTAACATGGAAAACCTTGACAGAGTTGAACCTGTTTGTCCTGACAGGACATTCCAACAGATAAGAAGCATGAGTTAACCTGATTTCCTATGAGAATATTTCATCCTACCTGCGAGAGGTGCATAGGAATAATTTCACTTTGGCTTTCCCCCTCTATTCTCCAGGCATGTAGAAGTTACAGGAGGGTTTGCATCTGCCACCAGGGATTCCTTTTCCTTCTTTCCTGAGCCACTATTCCTGTAGCATCTCTGCATCCGAAAAAGTGGATCGGAGTCCATGAAAGCTAGAAATTTACTTTTATGAGTTAATCTCAAAGGTGTTACAGGATTCCTTTTACGTTCTTAGTCTAACATGGCTATGTTGTTGAATACTGAGGACATTTCCGCACTGTGCTGTTATAGTGGTTTTATTCCACTTTCAACATCCTATGGAATCCTGGGGTTTGCAGTTTAGGGAGGACCATTTAGAATTCTCAGCCAGCCAGCTCTTTGGTCTCAGTAAACTACAAACCCCAGAATTCCACAGGGTGTTGAAAGTGGAATAATAGCACTATAACAGTGTAGTGTGGAAATGGCCTCAATCTGTGAGTCCTGGAGTATACCTATTGCATTAATCAGATTTTCCCATGTGTTGACTCATCATTAAACAAGTAATTCACTCAACAGCAAGGACAGTCATTTTAAAATTGAGATATTGATACTATGTAGGCACAGATAGCATCTTAAGCTGTCTTCAGTTCGAGTGCTGGTTTGATGTTTGAGCTGGGTGCATAATTTTCTTTCTGGCTGTTCTGATAAGTGCCCCATCAGCTGCCTGAGGAGCCTTGAAGTTATACATTAAAGCATATTTATTATGAGAAATAATTATGGCAGCAGAATAGCCTCCAAATTGCCAGAGAGAAATCCATAAAGCATGACCTGAGCATCGAAGGGTGCACCTCGTGACGCTGCATACTGCAAACTGTAAGGGTAATTGGAGAAACATAATTCTTATTTATAGTTCTAGTAATTATAAGATGCTTTATTTATAACTCGGCACCTTTGAAGCTATACTGATTAACAAGTTGGCCTTCCAATTTTTCTAAGATGAGTTTGTGTAGCTGAATTCTGCACCAAATTGTTAAACTATGACTCTTTTTGTTCTGAATATTTCTAAATGGTGTCTAACAACCACTGGGACAACTAATAGAAAAGCAAAATAGGAAAACTAAATTATAGCACTTTTCCAGATGGTACTACCTGGGGCTAAGTTTCATGCTGCATTATAGGTTTACATGGGGGAAGAGGTATTCCTGTGGTTTAGCCTTCACTGAACAAGTTATTTCACTGGATTGTTGCTTCTGCTACCAGTGTGGTGGTGATGTTTAATTTATAATAATCTTTCTCTTCCTCCAGTGAGTTCAAGGCAGTGTATGTGTTTCTCCTCCTTTTTTCCTTTCTACAGTCATTTGAGTAGGGTCAGACTGAAAAAGCGTGTGATAGACCCAAGGTTACACAGTGAGTTTCATGGCTCCCTGGGAAGCAGAACCTGTATTATTCAAGTGATAATCTAACACCTGAACCACTACACCAAACAGATATTTCTGTTCTTTGAGAGAGTATTCAAACTAAAGTTGCACTAGATATTTAACCTCAAATGTACCTTTGTAGTCAAACAAGTATTTGAAAATCATGGTAGATGTATCAGCAATTTGGATGCAGAATGTCCCAAGATGTATCTTCATCACGTACAAATAGGACTAAAAATATTGCTGTCAGAAACCCTACAAAGCTGATGCTACTCAGTATAACCCAGGTAAGCAATTTGGTGTCTTCCAGATTTTTGAATTATGATTTCCATAATCCCTAACCAATTGGATATGCTATCTGAGGTTTGTGAGTTTTATATTGTAAAATATCTGGTGGACATTGGGGTTACCTTTTGTAAATAATACTGAACCAGATGAAACATGACTCTGATTCAGTACAAGGCACCTACCTTTGTTCTTAATTTTGACTCCTGACTTCAGGTAACAGAGTGCTGGGCTACACTGAAAAATAGTTCCCTATGCATATTAGCATCAGATTGGTTCCCCTTTTCTTCTATTTCTGTGAACCATTCTTTTCTTGGCTCTCCCTATCTTCAGTTTCACTGCTGTTGGCTGCAATGATTAACATTGTTTTTACAGCCTTGTGAAAATGTCACTCTATCAGATGGTGCATTGTGATGTTCTCGGCAAAGTCATATGAGCAGGACTGGCCCAAAACATCTTGCTACCCAGAGCAGAGCAACAAATTGTGCCCTATCACTATTGAAGTGTAGAGTAATCTAAATCAGTCAAATTATTTTGATATATGAGGTAGAAATCCCACAAGCCCTTCCCTTGTCCTTGGCAACAAAAATAAAACGATACAGTACAATATTACTACAATACAATATTAATTTTCTGAAAATATTAATTTTTTGAAAATAAACATGAGGTAGCTTGAAAGGACATACAACACCCATGGAAAAACAGTTAGATTTTGCCTAACACCGGCAGTTCCAAATAGAGGTCAAATATTAAAAGGAGAAAGAGTACATCCCAACTGTGTGCCCTTCTTTAGATAAATAAATCAGGAAGTATTCCATTTGTAACCATTTTCTACCCACGAGAGAGATGGGGAAAAAAATCTGAATCAATTTCAAAATTCCAATGGGAAGCTGAATTCAAGTGATAAAAATAAACTGCCAATTATTTTTGCCAAATACTTTTTCAGCATCAATTATGAATAATGGCAGCAGAGTCAAATCTTTTAATATTTAAAGTGATGAAATTCATAATTAGCCTTAAATAATCAAGTGAATAGCCCTTACCTGGGCTTGGTGAATTAATGCTGTTATCATGTATTGAAAGCTATTTTAATTTGCACCATATAAATTCACCAGAGCAACTGACTTACTTGAAAATTTAATACATAATATAACAAAGTGACCTTCTGACTGTACAGTGAATTGTATCACTTTCGTGTTTGTATAATTGCCCCTCTCTAACCCAGTCTTTCCAAAGCTGATTTTCTAAAGTGTAGCAACTTCATTCTGTCTAACATTAGGGCCAGCTCTCTGTATCTGACACCACCCCAGTCAGACTGAATATGAGTAAAGAAGAAGAAGAATGGTATAAAAAAAGAACAGAATCTGAAGCACTGCCAGGGTCATTACAAAGGTAGAAAATTGTCCTCAATGGGATTGAAAGTTTTTTTTTTCCTGTATTAATGAAACAAAGGCCATTTCTGCACAGGGTATTTGAAACGGTGCAGTCTGTCCTCCAAAGTGGATGTCTGCACCTGAGAGAAGACTGGGTACGGACTATTTAACTTAGATCTGCACCTCAGCCTGCTCCGGAACGACCCCAAGTGGTTGTCCAGTGTGCTTTTGAAAACCTGTTTCTTTCGGTTTTTCAAAAGCATGGAGCGCACCACTGCGAGCCTGCTCCCTTGTGCAGATTTGCAGGCTCGCACCAATGCGAGCCTGCGATCTGCCGGGGGTGGGCTTTAGGCTGGTGAGCTTCAGCAGTTAGTTGATACTCTCAACCAACCAGAAGCCACCATTTTCAACTCCAGAGCAGTGCAGAGTGACGAGCACGCACTGCTCCGGAGCAGCCTGGACGGGACCGGGGAGCCATAAGACCCAGTAAGTAGCGGCACGGGGCGATTCCCTCGCCTTGTGTGGAAATGGCCAAAGTAAGAAGTTTGAGATGTGTTTTTATTGTGGTATGAGCCCTATATAGTCACTAAAGTTTATAATGTGGATAGTAAATAGGAGAGTTCTCCATATCACGACACTCACCCCAAGATCTCCGGTTGTATGGAGATGTATGTTTGTATGTTATTTGTAACTGTATGTTATTTTCTCAGAAATAACTGGACATCATTTTAATTATGTGGTTAGGGACTGTAACTGAGGTTCCATATGCACCCACTCCAATTAATTGTAATGAGTGGGCCTTTTTCCCGTTTGGACCACAACAGTTAAGGAGAGAAAATTGCTATGAGGAGAAGAAAACTGCTCACAGAAAACTGCTCTGACAATTGGCCTTGGGAGGAGGGATTCCTAATAGGTTCAAATGGGATTATTTTCCCTCATGTTTACTGCTATGTGAAAAGGAGGGATTTTTTTAAAAAAAACCTTCAGGAATGATGAGAAAGAAAGAGCACAAGGAGTGGAATGAAATGGAAGGAATGCTAAGGGAATGAATGTAGTGTTCAGAAAAATGTTTGAAAATGTTCAAAATCCTGACAAAAACCCTGGAAAATTCTGTCAAACAGTATCCTGGACTAATGAGAATCTCTCCAGTTCAGGAATTATTCTGTGCAAAATTCAGACTTACTTTATTTGTTTGTTTATTTTGGCACAGAAAAGCTTCTTTTCTGTGCAGAAAGTAGCATTTTCTGGGCAGAAAATAATATTTCTACATAGATACTATTTTCTGTACAGAAAATGCTGCTTCCTGCGTAAAAATGTGAGTTTTAGCATAACAAATTGCAAGTTTTGCACAGTGTAACTCCCGTACTGTGAATAGTCTTTGAAAAGTGTATTAAAGTCTGAGTGCAAGCTCCAAACAAGTTTATCACTGTACTTACATCAGAGCCCCCAGCCTCTTCTACTAAGTGAAAATCCATGTGGTTTCCTGAAGAAAATTGCTAGGAGAAACTTGGATGTCAAGAATCATTGTTTAGCTATGACCTTGGTCTAATCACTCTCCCTTGGTCTAACCTGCATGATAGGATTTTGTCAGATGGAGGAAGAAAAACTTTTGCATGTTATTATACACTGGGATTTGTGGAGGGATAAAGGGATTCAAATTTAGAAGCTGTAGGCAGTGTGAATTGGCACAAAGCTGGAGTGGAACCATTTGCCAGAATTAAAAGCAACTGAGCAGTTGAGGAAAATATGCACTATATGCATAGGTAACATTCTATGCACAGGCAACAATATAAAAAGCATCACAGCTCCCCCATTCCTCTAGCTTTCTAATCCTATTTTATTGTACAGCCTACTGTTCTGTTCTGCTCTGCCTCTGTCTCTTTGACCACTACTGCCTTTGAATAAAACTCACCTCATATTCTGTTTTTCCATTCACTGTCTGTTTCCCATCCATGGTACATAAACTTCAATTTGTTCCTCTAGCTCTCCTTTTTAAAGAAAGATTTTCAATGCTCTTTTCTCAAAGTGGGTTTTCATTTTTTCACTACTGCTGAAAAGATTTCTTCTCATTTTAATAGACTTTATGATGATTTTAAAAACCCACACACATTCTGTATGCAAAAGAATAAAGAATTTGCAGTAGTAATTAATATATTTGGCTTTTCAAAAAAAAAAAAGGCAAACGAAAAATAAAAGTGGAATGGTGTTAGATTTGGACAGAACAAGATGTTTACTCAAAGCTTCTGTTTTCTGCAGTAGTTTGTTCAGAGTGGTTTATGAACAGAGGGGAGTTATTTTTGTGATTTAGATTAGGTTATAAATAAATCTGTGGTGTTCTCAGACTCTGTATACTTCCTCCTCCCAGCTGAGAGGCTTGAGGCAAAAATAACTTCTGAAATCCCTCTTCCTCATCTGTTTCATGTTAAGTGTCTCCATGCTTTGCACATTAGGAGATTATTTCTCTCTGTTATTATTGATAAGAGTTCATCAAAGACTTTTTTTTAAAAAAAATATGATCTGGGTATATTTATGCAAATACCTACTATAATTCATATTTACAGCCTTATGCACCCATGCACAGTGCAGGGGAGGGCACTGTGAGTTATAGTTTGGCAGGGTTGAATTGTGGCTCGTTGTCAATCGTCTCATTTGGTGCCTTTGCCATTTCATTAACATTCATTTTGCAGCAGGGAAGAAAAAAAAGCATGCTCTTTTTTGTAGCCAGATCACTTTACCCACAGCTTGGCTATACTAGCCTCTAAAAGATCTGCCCCAGATCCATCTCACGCTACACAGTTATAGCACTATGATTCCACTTTGACTGCCATGTTAACATCCTATGCGAGTTTACCATTATAGTTTACTCACAGGCACTTAGAGGAGCTCCCTGGATGAGAATTCTCCCAAAACTTCGAATCCCAGGATTCCATGGGACGGCACTATGGCAGTTAAAGTGAATTCAGTACACTATAACTATGTAGTGTGAAGGTGCACTCAGTCTTTTAGAAGAGGAAGAGAAATTTTATACAGATTTACCAAAATCTGTTATTTCCTTATTATTCCATCTGCTTTTCAGTGGGGAAGAAACACATCTATCCATCCTGACAGAGGACTTTGGGTGGTTGACTCTCTTTGAAGTCTAGCTTTTGTTCCCTGTGGTTTTTGTTCACTCAGTCACTCATGTGGCCGGGACAGGGGATGAGATGGGATGGATGGATGTATCCCTTCTCTGTTCTCCTGCTCTCCCATCCCATCTCCTTCCTCCTTCCCACTCATGTGAGTGTGTGAGAGAGCAAGGGAGAGAGGGAAGGCATGTACGTCCAGGCCCAGCCACCCAACCAGTACAGATATTTTTGTGAATATTAAATATGGTATGTGGGGGCTTACAGTATTCATTATTTTTCTACTTTTGCAGGAGTCCTGCACCCTTAACCCCCTGTGAAAGTGGAAAGCCAACTGTAAATTAAAAGAGAGTGGGCAAGCTACATTGCCATATATCTTTTGAGATTGTTCTTTTTTTTTCTTTTTTTTAAAAAGTAGCTGTTGTTCAGGTTTCCAATGATTTTATTTCAAGGCGATCTCATTTATTCTTATAACTTCCATCTAAAATGGAATAGAAACTGATAGTGGATGCTGCAAACTTCAAGGTGTTTTTGGCTATTTCATGACTCAAGTTAATGTCTTGGGGAACCCTGCACCACCTTAGGTATGATTAACTTCTGCAACGGCCTATGTATACCACTTCTGGCTAGGAAATGTGCTGCCACACACATACATGGAAATTGTAATTTGACCAGGATGTATATGCATGCATCTATGTGTGCAGAGCTTAGAAAAGTTGGGGGAGTCAATCACAATTATCAGAATCCCCCAGTAACCCTAGAGCACTATGCAAAATAAAATAAATAATCAAATCAAATCAAATCAAGTCATTGAAGCCTAATTGTGAATTTTACCTAGTTCTTTGAGATTGCTTGAGTTTTCATTTTGGTGATGCAGTTCCTTTTCAATGTTAGAAATGTTCTTATTTTAATGGCAAATCCACTCTTGAACAAATAATGGTGTTATTTTCCTTAACATTTTTTAAAAATCTATATGGTTCCTAAATAGAGAAAAAGTAACAGGTTTACAGTAACCTTGTCTGTTTTTTTAATGAATAGAAGAAGATGTTCAACATCAAAGAGAACTGTACCACAATGAATACACCTAACTACTTCAAACCACTAAGTGACACTAATAATTTGACTTTATTTGACTTATTTGTCTAAGTGCACAACCGAAATTTAGCTTTCAGCTTTGCTGATACAGAGGTTGTCATGTTGCTCTGTGCCTTTTTCAGATCTCAGTTTATGATCTGAAAAAGACAGTGAGGAATTCAAAGGGATTGTGTCAATTCTCCAGCTGACAAGAGAATCATTAATGGTGCACTCAGCAGTCTAAAAGCTAATATTGAACAATACTTTTACTGATTCCAGGCTCCAATAGTGTCAGGCTTCTCATTCAACAGACTGTTGTGTGAGTTATTTGACATTCTTGATGCTTGTGCAGGGAAGAATCTGAAACTTCTTGCATCAGCAGAATAGTGATGGTGGTAACAGTGAGCAGCCATCAATGTGTGCTGCACTTGCACAATGCTACCAGAGGAAGAGATGGTCAGAGGCAAGCTTTTCTGGAGCCCTTTGTTTCTTCTTTGCCTTGCTCTGATGGATTCCCAAATAGAAGGCACTGTGGAAGGGGGTGCTATGGAAAATCACCTGTCAAACAGGTACAGGTACACATATCATCTACTTCTATTTTAGCTGTCATGTAGTATACTTTTGTGTAACATTACTAACTTGTTAACTTATTTGTAGTTACATTATTTTGCTGAAAAGGGGGAAAAAACTCAGTAAAGGCATGATTCGTTGAAGGTATTTTATTTCTGTGACTTTATTGTGGTGAATTGTATGCCCACCTCCCCATAGCAAAACCAGATTAATAAGCCTTTATTTCTATTGGTAAGGGATAAAAGCAAGTCCCACTTGAAATCTCCCCATTGTAGAGAGTAAACAAAAAACATTTTTATTAATCTAGAGAAAGATAATTCAAGAAATGCCACTTGCGAATACTGAATAAGAAATGATAGTTACTGTACCCTGTGATTGATACACTTATGTCTCTATTGTTTCTGGTAAACAGATTTTTCAGGATTTTAGCATGGTTTGAAAACCCCTCCAAGCCACTTTGACCACCCAAGTTAATGCAATAAAAGAACTGTATTTCACAAACACAGTGATGATTCCATCTTCCCCATCTCAGCTCTATCATCTATCTCCAACCTTGCTAGGGCCCTTTTCGCACAGCATTTGCCATGTGAAAGGGCCCCTGGAGCATCGCGTGACTGCAAGGAGCAGTCCACATGACGCACTCACAATTGCGTGATGCTCCAGGGCCTGGCAGGTGCCGATCATTCACTATTTCATTTTTGGCTTTGAGCTGAAAATGGTGTGCAATCGTGCATTGCTACAGGGCCCTGCACACACTTGCCATGCGTGCAGAACTCCAGAGCCATGGCGCTCGTGCTTTCTCCCAATGCAGCCTGGGAAAATCCCAGGCTGCACTGCGGAAGGAAGAGGAGGGGCTCTCATTGCTACCTACTCGTGAGCAGGCAGCAGCTGTGGAGCTGAAGCAACGGGGATGCAAGAGCCTTTTGCAAGAGGCTGCTTGTGCAATCCCTGCACCTCAGCTTCGCAAAAAGGTGAGTTGCGGAAAGGGCCTTGGCCTCTTGTGCTGTGTATCTCTTCATACTTCATTTAAACAACGAATGTTTGCTTTTCATTATCTGCTTGAACAGCAATTTTCTCCTGATGGAACAATAGGGTGGCCTTAGCATTGCTATTGTGCTTGGTTTTGGTTATAAAAAAACATGGTTGCTTTAGTGTATCTCTCTCTCTCTCTCTCTCTCTCTCTGTTTGTCTTGATACATGGATTCAGAAACATGAGTAGCATCTCAGGCCAAGCTATGTATTATTATTTAAATACACAATGACCACCTCTAGTTTTAATTTAAAAACTTAAACCTTCGAGCAAGCAGGTGTCGCATAATGAGGAACCTTACTTGAATGGTAAAGGGGATTGTCTTTCCCACTGTAGTGCTTATCCAGTTCGGGGCATTCTACATATCTAATTTACATTGTCCCAAAGTGACGAACTGAAATAAATGAGCCATTTTAGCATGCAAATTACAGGTGTGAGAACAACACAAGCTCACAACTCATGACTGGAAGAGGAGATGAAAGGATATGCACTTATGTCCCACACATGATAGGGTCAAAACTGAATCTACACACATACTTTGAAGGAAAATGGGAAAAGTTATGGGTGTCTACTACATTTTAAGTAAGATGTAGCCAGATCATCAGAGATGTGACTTTGACATCTTTTTAATGTTGTGAAGATTAAGAACCCATTAACTTCTCATGTAATCTGGTACTAGATAGCTATTGGTAAAATTAATGGGCATTTGTTAATACTGTGTTATGGTTTTCCATATTCCAAGATGTAAAAACTTGTTTATCCATGTAACTAGGGTATGTTTCCACAGCACTGCTAACTGGATCAATACTCATTTCTTCTAGACAGAGAATATCGAGATCTATAGTTCTCAGGGAATTTAAGATTTCCATTGCCTACTCATGACAGGATTTCTTTGAAGGATGCTATCTTGGATAAAATTTGCACAGGTCTAAAGTGAATGCATGTCCTCAACTGTGAATGGGAGAAATGCATTCTTACTTGAGTCTTGGAATTTGTCTTAAGCCCCTACTGCACAATGTTGTCATCCCAGTAGTGCAAAATGTTGTTCCTGGTCCAGGAGGCATGTCATTGCATGATGCCATTGCTCGCTTGCTGCTGTTGCATCCCCATCTGTGGGAAACATGCCCAAAAAGTCTGGTAGCAGCCCCTTTTCACAGCATGATCCAGTCAGTTGCCTGAATTTGGTAAGGGCCACAGTACAGTAGAGAAACTGATCAATAACGGGTCATGGGGCAGGGAAGGATAGGGGAAGGATAGGGGAAGGGGACTTGCTATTGACTCTGTACTGTGGAAGGAAGAACAGTGTGCCTGATTCAATCCATTCGAGGCAGCCAACTGGATGCAGTGGGGAGCATTCAGACCCCAATCCCATCCCAGCAATGACAATGCTGGGATCCAACCAGGACAATGCGCTATTCGGGCATAGTGTGGTAGGGGCCTGAGTGTTGTATTAGATTTTAATAAGGTTTCATTTTCAATGCAAACATTGCCATTCTAAGGGATGAAAGAGTTTGCTTTCCATTTTTCTCATACTTTTCTCATACTCATACAGTGTGTCTTCACAGATACGATCAGTTTCCCTGACCTGTTACAGCTTTAGCAAGCATTTATCTTTGAAAAGAAAGATTCTCCAATTCCAGCCAGTAAGGATTGTAGAAGAGCCAATATGGTATAGCATTCTGAACATTGCTTTACTCTTCTGGACACCAGAGTTTGAATTCACATTCTGCCATAGAAACTCACTGGGTTAATTTGGGCAAGTTACTCTTTCAGCCCGAGAGGAAGGCAAAGGCATGCCCTCTGAACAAATCGTTGCCAAGAAAAACCCATTATAGGTTTGCCTTCAGATCACCATATGTCAGAAATGACTTGAAGGCACACAACAAGAACAAAGTGAACATGATGACATAGCATCATGTAGCCCACAGTGCATGATGTGCATGCTCTCCCTTTTCAACCCCATTCTGTTCACACTCTTTAAACTCCCCTTTTTTTGGCTAAAAATAATGAATAATGAGGAGTCTCACCTGAAAGCCCCCAGGAGTGATAATTCAACTTTTAAATAAGTCACAGAGCTCATTTGCACTATTTAGTTCACAAAAATCCACATTTCAAAAGCTGGATTCATTTTTTCCCCATGATTCATCAATTCATGAAGTTCCAAAATGGTCCTAATGAAAAAAATTCTTCCCTGGACCCACCAAAGTTGTTGGTTGACGCAGCCAATCATAGCTAGTTAATGAACAACAGCCATTCCTTCTCTTCCACAGTCTCTCCATAACTCACAGAATCTCCCACAGTTCACATAATTCTTTGAACAACATGACCAGTAGCTTTTCCAGTTTCTGCATCTTTTCTTGGCTGTACTTCTCCTGGAGTTTGGAGGCATACATTTATATAACTAGGGTCAATAAAGGCATTGCTCCCTTCCCCTGTGGCTTTGAATGTATCCACTAGGGATGTAAATCATGCTGACATGTGAGGAAGTTTTCTACCTGCAGCTAGTTTTCTAGAAAACTAGAAACGTTTTCTAGAAAACACTAGTTTTCTACCTGCAGCAAGAGGAAACAATATTTTCTGTATGCTGTTTTCTGCACAGAAAAAGCTATTTCTTATTTAAATCAACCATGTGCAAATTTTACACAGAATAAATTCTCAATTACAACATTTTCTGCACGGGAGTTAATATTTAAAACTTTCTTTTCTCTGTAGAAGACGCTGTTGTCTGCACAAAACCACCACATGCAAATTTTGTGCAAAATAAGTCTGAACTATGAAAATTCTCATCAGTCTAGGATTCTTCTCGTCAGGGTTTCTCAGCACTTGAAAAACATGTTATTTGTCCATATCCCAAATATTTTTTGAATATTCTTTCTGTGTCTAGTGAAATATTATGGAGGAATTATCCTGCAGTGAAACATGTGTCTTTTTGTGCAAAACACGCGTTCTTTGCACAAAACAGAAACACCCTTTTTTGCTCAAGAAACAGTAGTTTTAACACAAAAAATATGTTCCTCATAGAGAACAAGTGTGTATGGGTGTGTGTGTGCAAAGACACACACACACATACCTTACATGCTTTTCTCTATAGAATAATTTCTCTACAGCACTTTGAGATTGTTAAACTAGAGAAAAATTCTTCAATTTTTTTTTCTGGTGTAGTGCTCTGCCAAGAAATCTGCTTTTTGACATGGGAATGAATAATTATGATAGTTCTTTCCATTTCTAGTATCCGTTTCCTGACCAGTTTGTCAGCCAGAAGAGTGTGTCAGTCAGAAGAGTGTGTTACGGTGTAGCATATTCTCTTTCCTTCTCAATTTTCTTTCCTTCTCACTTCAAACTACATATATTAAGTAATGCAAAAAAAGGAGGAGTACATTCTGTGAAAGTGAAAGAGATTCACAGAACAGCCCCTCCATTTCAGTTCATTACTAGTTTGGCCCCCAAAGCACTTTACAACATTACTAACTTTTGCAAATGTTTAGCAGCACAAGGAACGATAGTCATGAATTAACCTAAGTGGCTCATTCTCCTACAACTACTGTAATAAACTGCAAACTCTCCCTTATCAGAGCTGTAAGTGGCAGTTAAGGGCTTTTTTCCCTGTGAAAGTAAATAGGCATTAGATGATCTTTATACCTTATATTTTCAAATAAAAAGTATATAACCACTAATCTCAGAATCTCTTTAACCTTTATAAAGAATTGGAGAGGTATGTAGCTGCTCAGCTGCTCAATATAGGTAACTATTTCAGTTGTTAATTGTTTTTTAATTTGCTCATAAATTCTGCTGTTTCTTTTCTCCATTTTACATATTATTTATTTTATAATTTATAGCAACTAACATTTTCTAAATTATTTGTAGCATTTGTTCAAAAGTTGCAATCATAAGTAAAACCAGTAGACTGAAATCCCAGTTTCATTGACCACTGTCCCCTACCTCCCACCCTCCCACTTACGTTTGAAAGGATCTGAATCCTAAAAACAGTGGAATCCTAAATACACTTGGGAGTGAATTCCACAGAATATAACCCAGGAAAACTAGAGTGTAACTACATTACCCAGTTATAGAAGTTCGATAGCGCTTTTACTAACATGGATCTATCCTATGGAATCCTGGGCTTTGTCATTTGGTGAGGTACTTAGAATTTTCTTCTTGAGAGGTCTAATACTGTTATAATTCCAGGGAGTGCAGTAGCCATTCTCTAGCAGATAATTATAAGTACCAGCATTCCATACGATGGAACCATGACTGTTAACATCCTGTCAGGCCACAATAACTCTGCACTGTACACACATTCTTAGCTTTAAGCATTCATCACAGTCACTATCCTTGCAACTGAATCGCCTGACGTACTCACAGGAAAGCCTGCTGGTTTGTGAAACTATTTGAGACATCACCCCCAGCCTCTTTTAGAGAAGATAGTTACATACCGCCTTTCTTATCACACATAATAACAGAGCCATGAGTGGACAAGCAACATCAGAGTGTGGTCAAAAGAATATGGATGGAAAAGAAGAGAGCAAAACTTATTATTGAGGAAGAACACAAACTGGTAGAGGCTGCAGTAGTCTGCTTTTGCCTGAGCCCGATGGGAACAGCAAGACTCAACCCCCCTTCTCTTCTTTTCCTGCTGCTGAGTTAATTGAGTAAAAACTATTTTTACATTACCAACTCAATTTGCAGCAATTGAGGTAAGCAGGGATGAAAGGGGAATGTGGGAAGAGAAAACAGATAAAAGCAGCTGAGAAAGTAATCTGGCAAGCAATCAACTCGGGCCACCTGTGCCTAGTGTCCCATATAGGGTAGCTGGAGAATGTGTTGCCAAAGGTAAGGCTAGTCTAAGGATGACCAGCTTTAGCCATAGTGAGATTCTGACCAGTGGCTATTAGTCATTTTTTACATCATAGATACCATGAGGAAAATGATGGATACTTTTCATAAGGAAGGGAACTTAAAGATAGGGAGTGACTAGTTTACAGCAAAGGGAAGGGAAAGCCCATATAAGATCTTCCACAGAAAAAGGCATGTAAAAAGTAGAGAAGAGATTTGTTTTTGGTTAACTAGTTGTGTACAGAACAGGTTGAAGAAAGCCCATATAAGACCTTTTTCTGCTTTGACTAGCCACTTTTCATTTCAGACAGGAATGTAGCATGCAAATCTCAAGGCTATGAAGGAGAAAACTAGTATCTCTTGTCTTAGAAGTTGCAGTCCTCTTGAGTAACCTAATGTTCCAGTTAGGGTTAATATTGAATTCTACACGTTAATGTAATCTTTCCATTGAAAAAATGTTGAAAGCTTGATTATAAATAATCAGGTACTTAGCACCACTAAGGACTGTAGGGAAACAAAGATATAGAACATAAAGAGAGGGACAGAGAGAGTCAAACTGAGTCATGAAATGAAAAAAGGACCATAAAGCTAATTTGAATTGCTGGATGCTTTTTAACTTTGTGATGGGCAATTAGTGGGTGCTAATCTATAAATTACATTCACCAAAGATACAGATCGTATGTCTGTGCTGAAGGTAAATATCAGAAATGCAGTGTTTAAAAGATCTTCAAGACATGCCCAACTTGAAATCTGTGAAGCGTTTATACAAGTTCTTAGCAGCAGCAATATTAGAATGTTCAGTCATTTTTAAACCTGCAGTGCTGCACATAGCTTCAGCACAGGCGACTGTGACCAGGGAGAGATAAGTGTGTTGTGGGCAAAACAGAATAATCTACCTCACTCTAACTCTTAACCAGGAGCTATTTACACTTATAAACTTACTGGAAACCCCAGGAAAAAAATTAGAACAAAGCCACCTAATTGCATTTATCTTATTTCAAGTTTTCTGTTGCATTAGTTGCCTCTTCATGTCAGCAGTGGGAAACATGCAATCTATGGATCATATGTGTGCATTGTTTTGTTTTGTTTTTTGAAGTCTCCAAAACTCCTGGGTTCCAAAGTCAAAAGACCCCACACTTAGGGAGTGCGTGAAAAATGCCCCAAAGTACTACTTGGAATAGCAGTTTCATGCCCTCTGACATATCACAGATAAAAGCTATGTCTGGCCAAGCAACACCAGAGTGTGGTCAAGATGGTAGAAGTTATTAATGATGAAGAATAGATCGGCTAGGAGAGGCTGCAGGGGTTCACTTTTGCCTGAGCCTAGTAAGAAGGGCAAGAATCAGTCTCCTCCTTTTCTCTTCCCTCTTCTGAATTAATTGAGTCCGAATTACTTTCAAGCTTTGAACTCATTTGGCAGCAATGGAATTAAGCAGTACCTTTGTTGGTGGTAAGTGGGCAGAGGAGAGAGAAGTTGGGATATCTTAAAAGTAGCAGAAAAATGGGACAACAGAAAATTAATTTGGGCAATACAGTACATAATTGAAGATCATTTCCCTATGACCGATCAGTCCTCAAAGTCTGTTCAAACAAACAAACACTTCACCTGCCCATGAAAAGATAACAAGTGTGCCAGTGTAGCCTCTCTAGGAAGTGATTACCAGAGGCTCTGTCTTATATTCTGACCAGATATACCTATAAGAATGGGGGACAGAAAGAAAGGCCTCCCCAAAAGATCTCAAAACATGAGTAGGCTCATATGTAGAGATACTATCTTCTGGAGAACTTGGACCCAAGCCATATAATGCTTTATAGTTTATGACCAGCAGTTTGAATTGTGCCTGGAAATGGACCATTAGCCACTGGAACTGCTGCAATGACAGAATTGTGTGTTCTGTATACCAACTCCAGTTAACAATCTGGCTGCAGGTCTTTGGGCCAGCTGATGTTTTTGAACATTTTTCAAAGGTAATAGTTAAGGGATGTGTCACCATGGCCAGATTTGATATTTCTAGGAATGGGGACAGCTGAAACACAAACCGTACCTGTGGTAATACATTTCTGGGCACAGCAGAGACCAGAAACTGAGCTTCCAGGCTCAGTTGAGTCCAAGAATACCTTAAGCCATATACCTTAATTTTCAGGGGAATATAATCCTGCCCAAAATGTGATGAATCCTTATCCTCCAATTTCACTTAGGCCAGTGGGCAGACAAGCAATCAGTACTGGCAATAAGGAGGAGACAGGGCAGCTGCCACCACATGCAGCATCACGGCAGGACACTCTTTACTGACAGGCCTAGACAACAAGCAATTCTGTTTCCTGGTGCTCCTCACTGAGAACCAAATGAAGACCAGTAGGGATTCCTGATCTTTCAGGATGCAGTATCTCGTTCTGCCCTTGCCTCAATTTAGAAAAGGTACTCTTTTGGACTACAGCTCCAGATTCTGGGAAAGTTACTTTTTTGGACAATACCTCCCCCAGAGTATCTGTTGGGGCTTCTGAGAGCTGTTGTCAAAAACAGCTATTTATCCATGGTCTAGTCTCCTCATGGGGTGGAAAAACTTATAGTATCACCTTAGAACTGAGAGAAAGGGGGAATCTTTAAAAACGGTGTGTGTATGTGTCTTCAAGTTGCCTGTTGTCTTATAGTGACCCCATGAATTTCTTAGGGTTTTCCCAGACAAAGAATACTCAGAGGTGGTTTTGCCAGTTCCTTCTTCTGAAATATAGCCTACAGCATCTAGTATTCATTGGTGCTCTCCTATCCAAGTATTAACCAGGGCTGGTGCTGCTTAGCTTCTGAGATCAGATAGGATGGCGGCTTTAGGGCATTTAAGCCTACCTTTAAAAAAACTTAACAGTGTATATAAACTGTGTGGGAAAGAAAACTGGCCATGCAGGGTTCAGGTTATTTATTCTGTTATTGAAATTTGTAATTTTCCAGTTGTAGAATTATTTATTCATTTATTTATTGCATTTATATGCTGCCTTTTCCTTTTCCTACTGCCTTCTACCTTATGAAGCATTATTGTCTTCCCTAATGAATCATGTCTTACCATGATAAAATACAAAGGACAACAGCCTCAGTTTAGTCTTCCTGGCTTCTAATGAGAGTTTAGGCCTCATTTGCTTTAGGACTCATTTATTTGTCTTTTTAGCAGTCCTTGTTATCCATAGAACTCTTCTCCAGCACCATATTTCAAGTGAGTTGATTTCCTTTCTGTCAGTTTTCCTCACTTCCAGCTTTCACAACCACACAAAGAAACTGGAAATACAATGCCATGGACAATCCTATTTTTAAAACCATGCACTATCTATCTATCTATCTATCTATCTATCTATCTATCTATCTATCTATCTATCTATCTATCTATAAATAAAAATATAAAATACAGAAGTTAAAGCTAGAGTACTCACCCCAGCAAGAAGGCTCCTTGCAAAATATTAGTCATTAAAAGCCTTCTTAAACAAGACAGTTTTTGCCTTTTGGCTAAAGGGAGGGGGCCAGCATCATCTCCCATGAAAGGGAATGCCACAGGACGTGAGCACATACTGACAAGGTTCTCTTCTGTTTCCACACCAAATGGACCTGTGATGGTGGCATGACTAAAGAAATACATCCTTAAGATTCTGACAGGTTTGTATGGGGAGACACTGTCTTTCAAGTAGTCTAGACTTAAGCCATAAAGGGCTTTATAAGTTGTGTATGGAAATGAACTGGTAGCCAGTGGAATTGTTTCAATAAGGGAGTTATATGTTCTCTGTAATCAGACACAGTCAGTGTTCTGGCAGCAGAATTTTGGACCCACTGAAGTTTCTGCACACTTTCCAAAGACAGCTCCAAATGAAGTGTGTTACAATAGTCCAAATGGGATTAAATAAAGATGTTTGTTACTGGAGCCAGATCTGACTTCTCAAGGAATGGGCTTAACTGAGGTACTAGTCTTAACTATTGAAATTCAGTTCTCACCACTAGTGAAACCTGGGCATCCACGTTCAACATTGACTCCAGGAGAAGACCAAAGCTGTGAGCCCAAAACCATTTCTGCCCTACACTGTTAAAGTACTGTTATTCCACTTTCAACAACCTGGGGTTTGCAGTTTAGGGAGGGGCATTTAGAATTCTCAGCCAGAGAGCTCTTTGGCCTCAGTAAACTACGAACTCCAGAATTCCATAGGATGTTGCAAGTGGAATGATAGTACTAGAACAGTGTAGTGTGGAAATGGCCTGAGATTTCAGAGAGAGTGCAAACCCATCCCTCTCAGGCTAAATTGTTTTCTCTAATTTGCCTTTCAACTGACTAGGAGCACCTCTATCTTGACTGGATTAAGTTTCAATCTGTTTGCCCTCATCCAGTTGATTACTCCAACAGACATTGGTTGAGAACTGAAACAGCTTCCTTGGAATCTGATGGGAGGGGAGATAGAACTGAGTGTCATCAGCATATTGATGACATCAAAATCTAAAATTCTGGATAACCTCCCCATTGGATTCATATAGATGTTAAACAGCCTGGGAGATAAAACTGAGCCCTGAAGGACCCCACACACCAACGGCCAGGGGGTCAAACAGGAATCCCCCAGCATTACTTTCTGAGTTCATCTCTCCAGGAAAGACTGGAACCATTATAAAATAGCACCCCCAAAGTCTCATCCCCAAAAAAGTGACCCAGAAGAATACATGGTCAATGGTATTGAAAGTCCTGAAAAATCCAACAGACCTGTTACTGCTGTCTAGGCTTACCCAGAGATAGCACCCAATATCCTTTTGATATCAATAATTTGGCTTTACCCTGCCACCCCGCTCCACGTGCTTGCAAGGCCACCAGACAATCATGCAAACAGGCACGGCCGATAATTGCTGGACATTCCATTCCCCACCCAGGCAAGCCAGACACAACTGGTTCGTCGCTTCAGGGACCTCTCCGGCAAACACCTCCTTACATATGCACGATACTAACAAAGGCTTCCTGCCCAGAGCAGGCTACTGGACAAAGGTTGTACTGTCCACTGGTAAGCACTGCACATTTGCATACTAGCCACACTATTGTTAATTCGGCTCTGATTCCATCATGCAAAGTGTGACCTTTCTGAGACATTGTCTTGCACCCAAAATTCATTGTTTTCCCCGAGTAAGGCATAGCCTGCAGTCCCAATTCACTCTATAAAAACCCCTGATTCTGAAACCTTCCTCGGATCGCTCCTGAGTTTCAACCCATCTTGCTACTGCTTGCTTGGCGAGCTCCCCTCAGCTAATCGAGCTGAGCTTCTTCTCTGCACCCCCGGCTTCTCTCCCGAGGTCCAGGACGACGAGACAGGTGTCGTATCACCGATTTTTCCCTGAAGGTCTCTATCCTTAATTCAACCTCTAACCTCTTAGTTAGCTGTGTGACTGTGGTGTCTTTAATATTTGTTTGTATGCAATAAAATATCATTTTTATTACTTTAAACCCGCCTGGCTGCTTGACTGACCTGTTCCCGTAGACGCTGGGCTGCAAGATCCTGCTAAGTCACCCTACCTCTCACTAGCTTAAGTGAGTGCTCGAGCTAATTTTCCCCAAAATTGTGTTTTGTTGTTTGGTTACTTAGGTGTCCCTCCTGGGACCGCCAGTAAATAGGGTAACAGAACTAACAGGGACATACTCCTCTGTCCAGTTGACCACATAGGTCATCCACTAAAACAACCAAAGCTGTCAGGCTGAAATGGATTTAAGCAATCAATTTAATCCATAAATCTCTAGATTTGGGAAGCTACCACACACTGTAGAAACTTGCTACGGAAAGGATTATTGAAGGCTTGCGTGTAATTCTCTATTGGGACTCAGGGAGGTTTTTTTCCCCGTAATGGCCTCAACACAATCTCTTAAAGACAGGTAAGAGGACTGTCTTGCTGCAGTGAGACATTCCCCATTCCTTTTACTCACTCAGTCATTGCCAGTCTGGCTAACTTCAGGAACCAAGAAGGGCAGGTACATATATGGTAGTTCTTACCTCTCTAGAGTGGTAAGTACAGTACAGGCTGCAAAAATTGAAACCTGGCCAATAATGCAGGATAAGCAGGTGCCAAGGTTACATCCACTGGACCTAAAGCATTCAAGTAATCAGAGTCTAAACCTTAACTTTATCATATAATGCCTCTGCAAAGTTTATCAAGAATTAAAGTAATGTCATTTAAAAAGAGAAGAAGTGTTTTTGCCTCAAATGGGACACTGTTATTTGATAAACAGTTTACTAAGGGTTTTGAGGAGTTAATCTCTGATAGATCGCCTTTGCATAGCATGCTAAGTTAAAAAAACAAACAAACCCTGGCATATGGTGTTTCACACAGATGGATCAGCTCTGTTTATCTGTTCTGCAGGAGTTTAATCATGTGCTTAGTTGCTAGTTATGCAGGCAGAAACTTACAATGGATATGCATTCACTAAAGATACATGAAATGATTTTGAGATCGATCAAAGGAAGTTCCTCTTCTCCAGCATTCTTCCATGTGGTGTCCTCCCAGATATGCTTGGTGACAACTGCCAACCCTCCCCCCACCATTGACTAGGAATAATGATGCCTTTGCCCATATTGACTAGGGATAATGATATCTGTAGCCCAACACATGTGGAGTGTGCCATATTTAGCTAGGCGAAGATTACCTTCAACATTTTGAAGGTCTCAGTGGAATTTCACCCAGGCATTATTCAACTGGAATGCCCCCACCACTACAATACCAAACTGAAATTAAACTAAATAGATACTATTCACCATGTTCTACTACCAAGCAAAGCACATCACAGTACAGAAATCTAGGTGGGGGAAGGAAGCCATACAAATATGTCTCACTTAACTATAGGGATACCTCCCTGGCATAGTTTCTTTAACAGAAAATTTAGTACTAGTGGCAGAAATAACATGGAAAGAATAGGATAGTTTCCTTCACCACAAAAAAGAAGAGCAGCAGTTCAACATATTCTTTTTTTAATTTTTTTATTGATTATAAAGAAAAGAATAGAACAAAAAGAAAAAGAAAAACACCATGTGATACACATATAATATAAGGAATTGTAACAAAAACAAGCTTACATTTTTCTTTCTCTCCAATTCCATTACAATCATATGTTACCCTGTTTTCTGGGGGTCCCAGGAGGGACACCAAAATGTGCTCGACGAAAGGTGGGGAAAATTAGCTCATTATGAGAGGCAGGGTAACTTAGCAGGATCTTTAACTCAGTGTCTACGGGGTCAGGCCAAGTCAAGAAGCAGATCGGTTTGAAAGTAATGAATGATCTTTATTAAATACAGGCACACAATGTAAGCAACACATGCACACAGATAACTAAGGAAAATAAAGGTGTGAGTAAGATAGTGGGATTTTCAGAGGGATCGTTGATTTGGGTGATATGAAAACTGTTCCTGAAGCCTGGAAGAAGATAGAGAGCGATGCTGGGGTTTGGTGTGGTTCAGCACATGGAGCTGAAGGGAAGCTCACCAAGCAATGAGGCAGCAAGGCGGTCTGGAACTCGGGAGCGATCTGAGGAAGGTCTCGGAATCAAGCATTTTTATAGGGAGAAGTGTGACTGCAGGCTATGCCTTACTCGGGGACAACAATGAGTTTTGGGTGTGAGACAATTGTCTCCGAAAGGTCACAATTTAGCATGATGGAATCAGAGCTGAATTAACAATGGTGTAGCCAGTATGTAAATGTGCAATGCTTGACAGTGGATGGTTCAGCCTTTGTCAAGTTACCTGCACGCATACATAATGTGGTGTTTGTCGGTGAGGTCCCTGAAGCTGTGATCTGGCTATTTCTGGCTTGCCTGTATTGTTTGAGAATATTTCAGTAGTTAAGTGCTGAGCCTAGTTTCGTGCTTGTCCGGAGACCTCACAAACACGTGGAGAAGGGTGGTAGAATAAGGCCGAATTATGATATCAAAGTGATATCGGGTGCTATCTCCAAATAGGCCTAAATTGCAGTAACACATATACTTATTCAACATATTCTATATCATACTGCTTATATACTTTGGTTACCTATATCTAGATCTCATTCTCATTATACTCATTATTATCACAATAATTTCATTAACTCTATACTTTTCAATTACATTTAATCTATTACTATTATTAAATATGATCTTATTACTAAACATATCAAACTATTCCTAAAAATAAACCCATCCCCCAGAGCCAATTATGCTTCAACTTACTCCATCTTCCAGAATTGTAATGACACCTTCCTCTTTTATTAAAACCTTTCCCACAAATATCTTCTATATTGCTTCAAAATCATTCCCCTTCATTAGTCCTTTTTTGGTCTTAATTTGACATGTTAACTCATCATTAATCGCAATTTAGCATATTCTAGCAAACTAGTTGTTCAATGATAACAATATGCACATGTGAAATGAGTTTCCCTTACTTAAGAAAACCTTGTGAAATTCATGGAGTCACCATAAGGTGACTTGAAGGCACATATATACACAAGTGTCGAACTGGTCAGGTAGAACTATAAAGACATCATAACATATGGAATGTATTTGAGGAATACATTTAGGGGGAAAAAATATCATTCTATAACTTGATACTACAATAGACTACCTTCTTCCTCTGTTATAACTGTAATTATTTCAATTATTTTCTTAAAGGCATATAAAACATGATACGACTTATTTGTGTTTAGGCTTCATTCTTCCTGAAAAAGACATTTACTTGCTCTATCACTCCCAACCCCATTGTTCCTATCAAATCAGTTAGCAGTTAGGTATGATACTGAGGTAATCAATAAAGGTGAGATATCTCTTGTCAGGCCCAGCCATAGGATAGATAGAGCCCAGAGCTAGGACTTGCCTTCAGTATGCTCCTTCTAGAAGTTTTGTTCTGCTGCCAAGACAAGTACATAGTACTAGGTAATGTTGCCTGAAAGGAAACCCCTGCTTCCCTGTTTCCCTGCTTCTCTCTCCTTCTTTCTCTCTTTCTCTCTCTCATACACACACACACCTGTGTATTTTAATCTAGAACAAACTACAGCAAAGTGGAAAGTTGAAAAGAAAAGTAATATATTTTAAAGCTGGAAGTTGAGTTAAGGAGGAAGCTGTTCTTTTCCATTTGGTGCTCCAGGTAGGTATTGTATAGTGCTGTTGTGATATTATAGCCCTCAAAATAGGAATAGGAATATTCAAGCATAACTGCTTACAGATTATGAACGTGAAACAAACAAACAAACAAACAAAAAATGCAAAGACCTTAATGCTTTTTTTCCCTCTCCAAATTGCTCTTGTTCATCAAGAGATAATCATGGACTGAGATCCAAAGGTGTATGTTAAGGTGTAGCCAGACAAAATGTTGCAGATGCTCCTAGCATTTTGACCCAGTATCTAAATGAGTCATCCCATGGCAGGAGAGAGCTTCTCAAGTTCACAGGTAAGGGAGGTCTTCACCAACTTTAGCCCATTCCCTTTGACTGTTTGTTATATATGTTAAATATACTGGTACATATTCCTGGAAATATCATCTGGAACAATAAGAGAGAAGTTCTCTGGATTGACTTCTGGGGTGCTGCATTTGCTGTTGTTTTTATTTCTCTTTGACCCAAACATTAAACATTCTTTTGGTTTTTAAATGAGTGTGAGATGTGCTGCCTTTTCTGGAATAGATAACTGCAACATATATTCAGGCGTGTTCAAGATGTTCAGCTTTTCACATTATGCAAAATAACCCAATGTTCCACAAGACTCACAGCTTAGTAACCAGTAGGATTTGATAAAATGTGATGCAATTCTTAGGAGATGAAACATACCAAATGCATATTTAAATAGATATTTTAATAGACAAATATGCACTTAAAATGGCAAAATGAGCATGTAACACATGGCAAAGTGTGAAAGTAACATGTTGCACATAATGCCACAATCTGCAACATGCTATCTTTGTGTGTAACAAAAGGGCAACAATGTTATTTTTGCAAATTAGTGGTATGATGGATAACATTGATCCTTTTCTGCATAATGGAATAAAATTTATTTGCTATTCCTAATTTTTTTGCTTTGGTGGGATTTCTGGACATTTTTTATATTTTAAATGCTTTTTAAAATAAATCAAAAAGCAATGGAAAAATATGTTATTATCATGTTATTCTCAAAATAAGGGATGGGCCAACCAAATCTTCAAATCCTTGAATCTCGAATCCTTCGCAAGGATTCGAGTTTTGCGAATCTGAAACCCTGTGCCAAAACAGGCAAACCGGATCTTTTGAATCCACAAACCAAATAGTTTATTGGAGTCTGGGACACCTGAAAACCTGGGAGACTGGACACACAAGGGGAGATAGCAAGTAGGTGAGTTTTTTCCCTTGAAGTTACAGTGGCCTTTGCTAACAATTTCAGAAATTACATCTGGGGTTGTATTCTAATATCTTTAAAGTGAACATTTAATATTTAAATTCAGCACTATTTTTTGTGCTGAAAATCAATGGCATGAATAAATGCTGGGCTCAGTGCGTCTGATGCCTATCAGAAGTAGTGGGGCAGAGGACAAGGTCACACAGTCTCATCCAGTGATTGCCACATGTAGGCCAGTGTTCCTCCTTCCACAAGACCAGTGCCCAGTTGTAAACCTTTTGCTAAGGGTGAGAGAGTGTGTCTTACCCAAGATTATCCTTCTTTTCCTTGCTTTTTAAACCCCCTTTGTACCTTCCAAGGATTCAGATCCTGATCCAGATCTGGAAAATTCTGGATTTGTCCCATTCCTACTCAAAACGATCCCATACTATTAAGATGTTACTTTTGGAGAAAACAAATACATGATACATGAGAGGACTTAACATTGCAGACTAATGCAGAAACAGAATGGACTTATAAACTGAAACACAAGGTAGTGACTTGAATTGGAAACAGATTCACCCATCCCTACATACAACAGCATAACAGACATTTACCAATTCTTAATTGTGACAAGGTTGGGAGTCCTGGCACTGACCTTTGCTACAGAAAGAAGGATGGTGTATGTCCTATTTTTGTCTGTGAAATCTTAGAAGCTACTTACTCTGATGTGTTTTATAGCACAGTTCTTAACTAGGGCAGTGAAGGGAGCATTCCCTTTATGCTCCTGCCCCTCCAGTCTGGGGTAGACAAAGATACGTACTGCCGTAGATAGTGTGAGCAAGTCATCTGTATCTGTGAAACTATTTGCAAAGTCACTTACATTACTTATTTGCCTAAAAATGTTTTTTGACCCTGGAGGGACCCTTGAAATAATTTTCAGGTTTGAGTGCCCCATGCTTAAGAATTATTATATCTACATCTAAAATATTTTTTTTTTCAATGATGATGTCTCATAAACCCCTAGTGACCTCTCATGGAAACTAGGATTCTGGGGAACTCTAGTTGAGAAACTCTGGACTAAAGTATAGCTTTCTGGAATTCTGCTAGAAGAATTTCTATTTAACAAGGTCGTAATTGTATGGAAGTGCAGAAATTCACTTTTTCCTCTTGTCTATAGCAACACTGTCCTGGGAATTCAGAGTTGTTTTTTTTTTTTAAAGAAAGCTCCATTAAGTTTTCTTTTCAACCAAGTTCCTAACAGTTCATCTGGAAAATTTTGAATCTGTACATAAAGTTGTCTGAAATGCTTCCCAGTACAGCTAAATTGGACAACACTATTTTGAATTAAACTTCTCCCTCTACCTTATTCTTTTTAAAGTTCTGATAGTTGAATCTTAGGTCAGCTGAATTAACATTCATCCAAGCTTGGGAAATACATTTGTTGAAGTCTGAAGACATTCATTGGAGACATTGAAATGTACAACATCAGAGAAAAAATCTTCCAGATTTTCTCTGATGTGGTAACTTTGGAAGTTTTCACCTGGGGCAATTTCAGACAAATGATTTCTGAAAGTGAACTGATAAAGTCATTGCACAGAAACTTCCACCACCTCAGAAGTAAATACACACATTGGCTGCTTATGAAATAGACACTCATAGGGTAAGATCAGATAAGCCATGTGAGAGCTCTGCCTTAGCAGCTAATTTCCCATAAGACCTGGGACAATGAGACTCAGGGACAATTACTTTGCTCTTCTAAACATGTCTGCTCCAAATGAAGTCCCATTGGGCTGTAGGGGGAGCATTATTCCCAGATAGGTTGACATAGAATTGCAGCCCTTTTCACTGTAAGTAAAGGAAATGAAAGATATACAACAGATGAAGAAAAGCAGTTATTGGCTCCTTCTCCGCCATGATTGTTATTTCCTTCCACTTCAGCTTTCTTTGGCCCTTTCTGCAGGATGGTGATGTCCCGGCATGGGGATGCAAGAGAAGCAGGACCACGATGACTTTTCCATATGATGTCATCACAGTCCCACTCTTCTTGTTTTGCCAGCCAGAGCAAGGTATTTTATTGACGGAGAAACTTTGTCAATGACCCCCAATTGTGCAAGCCTTCCATTGCAGCTGGCCATGCAGAAAAGCCTGACACACAATCATGTGCGTCCTTCCCCACTGCGGCATGGGAAGAAGGCAGGCTGCAGTGTGGAAGGAAGGAGCACGTCCCTAGCACTTGCTTCCTCAGGCAGCTGGTCACATGCAGAGGGGAATGGGGGGGGGACATGATCCTATCCTGGCAGAGGCATTGTCAAGATGACACCCAGATGATGACAGAGTAAGGTAAAACAGACTTCTGTCTGTTTTGAGGGAAACTGTAAAGTATCAGCAAGACTGTTGGCCAATCACAGTTTATGGAATGGTAGGTGGGGGGCTCTGGGTAGACAAATATTGAAACCAGAGGCTTGTTTGAGGAAATGTTGAAGAGACAGAGATAGTGGAAAAAAGATACAGGGCCAGTCAGGAATAGAACCAGGGCCAATTAGGAGAAGAAGAACTGATGTGATCTGAGTAGGGTATGGGAACTGAGAATATGGAAGGAGTTCAGGAGAACTTTTGTTTGTTTGTTTGTTTGTTTGTTTGAAATGGAGGTATTAACATGTATTGTGTGTAGAAGCAGCATAACACTATTTATTTATTTTATCTGTTACAATGAATCTTCACTTTTTTATTCTCTCCAATTCTATTTGAATATTTTAATTTAATGATTAATAAGGAAGATCAGTCGCACTTTACCACACTGCACTTCTTTAGTATAGTGGTCAACTTGAGGCCCAAGCATCAGATTCACGGAGGGAGCTAAGGGGAAAGGGGCAAGATAAATGATAAAAGTCCAAGGGCTAGAACTGCAGGGCCAACCAGGACAGGAATCTTGTCACAGGAAGGGTATGAAAAGGCTGACCTCTTGTCTGATGAATGTAACATGTAGCCAGGTGCCAGATAGTTCAATATATGAATAGCTTCGTTTTCTTCTTGCAAAATGGAGAGGTATTTTGCAACCTTTAAGCTGGCCTAATAAAAGGTATTAGAGATAAGTATAGTGTAGTGGTTTGTGTTGCACCACAACCCTAGAGACCAAGGTTGAATTCCTTGCTCAGCCATGGAAACCAACTGGGTAACCTTAGGTGTGTCTCACACTCTCAGCCCCAGTAAACTGTGTGATAGGCTTTTGCTAGAGTCACCATAAGTCAGAAACAACTTGAAAGTATACAGCAATAAAAATAAAAGGTGTTACAATTGTACAACTTCCAACATTCTTCTTCTGTCTAAAACATTTACCATCAGTTTTGTATGATTTGGAGAATAACCAATTTTGCCATTCAATAACATGGTGATATGCAGGAGCAAGATTATTTTCTACCATCTAAAACTGGGATATTATTGTCCAGCTGCTAAGTAAAGCTACTCAATATTGGTTTTTTAAAAAAGTTAGTGCAGTGCATCATCTAAAATTGTTTTCAGCTTAATTAATGTATATATTTAAAAATTCTAATTTCTCTCATCTTCTAGCTCACCTAAGAATGAAGACTGCTATATATATTTTCCAAGTGTCACTTAGAAATTTTCTTAAAACAAAATCAATTTCACACACACACACACACACACACACACACACACACACACACAAACATCCACATATGGGCAATGAATTTTGTTGTTGTTTTGTTTATTCCCAGAGGACCTAACCGTCACAATAACTGGTAAAGCCATATTTGAATCTCATTGACAACTTGTCTAACTTTCCATTTAAAGATAGTGAATAACCAATCTGTATTTGTAATGTGAATAGGCTGGAATAGAGTGCACAGACAGTGGTGGAGCTTGGAGTGTGTGGAGGGGGAGTAGGGCTACAGCATGGGGGCATGACCACTGTGCATGGGGGCATGCCCGTGGTGCATGTGGGCATGACCAGGGCACATGGGGGTGTGGCTGTGAGCTGGGACACCCCAAAAACATTGCCAACCAGGGCGAATCACCCCCATCGCCCCCTTTTCCCTACATGACTGTGCACAGATCTGTCAAGGAAGGATCAAGAAGTTTGGGAACTACTACACATTATAACAGTCTAGCCTTATTTAAAAAAATATTGTGGACCTTTGTACTTTCATTAGGCTTTTCACATGTTTTTATAACATTTGCTACTTTTTTGGGGTCACTGACTACCACTCATTACTACAAAATTTCACTGTTTCCTTATTTGAAGAACTGCCTTAATTTTCTCAAATACAAGTTGAATTTATGTTGATATAAGTGATAAGCAGTGAGCTATCCCCTGAAGTGCCATGTTCTAGTTTATTGCCTTGGAGATATCTCCATCTGGAACCTCTGTGAAAACCCAGCTTAGCCAAGCTACAAATTAAAGGGTGCTTGCACATGCTTCCATGTTGACTTTGCAAGATTGCCACCTTTTGGGGAACATGTTTAGTTGATGCAAGCAACATGTTTTATACTGGTCAGGCTAACATTATAGACACATGTTTTCCACAAAATAGTTAGGTTTTTTTTTTTATAACCTCATATATAGCTCTGAGTTTCTCTTTATTTCATGTGTATATTTGGCTGGGTTATACATGGTTTATTGCACCTCCATGAATGAATGAATCTGTGATAAACGCCATCTGAGTATGTCAATGGATTAGTTTAGAAAATATTTAATGTGATATAAAAGTTCTGTATTATAAATCAAGACCTTTGTTGATTTCACAGCCATCAAGGAATCAGCATGAGGAAACCAGCCCTTAGTAAACATAAAAACTTTATATCATATATCATGGGTGCTTAATACATTGTGATTAGTCAGTCAACCAGTTTCACATCCAAAGAATGCTCATCAATGAAGTATAGCTGGTGAAGAAATGACTGGTGAGGTATCACACAGTTCTCTTCTGGACCCAGGGCTTTCCAACATCTTTATAAATGACTTGGATGATAGGATAGAAGACAAGATTGCCAAATTTGAAAGTAATGGGGTAGCTAATATCTCAGAGAACATTTTCAGAATTCAAAGTGACCTTAACACATTGGGGGGCTGAGCCAAAAGTAAAAAAAAAAATGAATTTTAACAGGAATAAATATAAATTACTTAATTTACGAATTAAAATTAAATGCACAAATATAAGGTGGCTCACATTTGTTTCGACAATAGTATCTATCACAAGGTCCTAGGATTCTCAGTAGACTACAAGCTAAACATAAATCAGCAGGGTGAGGTAACTGTCAAGCAAGCAAAGAAAATGCAATTCTAGGCTATATCAATAGGCTATAGTGCTGAGATCAAGAGAAATAAGAATGATATCACTGTAACTTGCTTTGGTGAAATCTCACCTCCAATTCTTGGCACCATGATTCAGTATGGATATTAGCAAGCTGGAATTTATTCAGAGGAGGTGCAGCGAAGATGGTAAAAGGTTTAGAAATTAAGCTCTGTGAGGAACAGTTAAGGGAATCATGTATGTTTAAACTGGAGAGGAAAAGACTGAGAGGTATGATAGTCATCTTTAAATATCTGAAGGGATGTCTTGTGAAATTTAAACATTGTATGATGCTAAGGAAGGGGACAGCTTGGGAGTTCCTAATGTTAAATTGTAATACAAGGCTTGTTATTTTGTATGGTTGAAGGAATGGATATTGCTTAGAAATGAATATTGCTTAGAACTCTTGTAATGTGAAGGTCATAATTTAAGATTTGATTGGCATGGTTATTTTGGGGGTAATAAAGTTAAGGCATGTCTGTGTTTTTTTTTTTAAAATCATTGTATTAGAAAGGCTGTCCTATGAGTTTGGTGTAAGTATAAGCAGAGAGTTTTTCTAAAGATAATATTAGCCACCACATGGTAGGAAGTCTCTTTTTGGAAAGAATGAGTTAAAAAATGGATACAGATGCTTTTTGAATTCTCTCATATTTCGAACAATACAGTTGGAAGTTAAAATCAAGAAAGATGATTTTTAAGGAAGGTATAGATCTTCATTGAATTGTTTATATGCAATTTAAGGACAGGCTTGATCAACATAAAAGAAACAAAGCCATGGAGGTTAAAAAAAATAGTTTTTCTCAGAATTTGGGAAAAACTATATACAAGTAAAAAGGTTTTTTAAAATAGAGAAGAAGATGAGTCTGTAAAAGAGTATATGATAAAGTGGGCCCAGAATTTTGAGCATGATGTCCATATGGTTGTAAGGGGAAAAATGTGTACCAAAAACACAAAATTTATGCTGTGCAATAATTTAAAAGAAAACCTGTATAAGATTATGTATAGATGATATTTAACCTCAAACAGGTTGTTGAAAATACTATGGAGTGTTTCAAGCCAATGTTGGGGATGTCAAGATAAGAAGGGCTTCTTTTTTAAATCATATGTAGAGGACTTGTACAAGGGCAAAAAGTCACTGGTCTAATATTTACATGTTAATGTTTTTATTGGGCGTTATGGGTTAAGAACTGGATAGTAAATGTGGATTCCTTCTTTGACAAATGACAACAATATCAAGAATGCTGTTTGCTCAAATCTGGAAATTAACTGAAGCACTGATGATGGAAAAATGGATTGTTAAGTTTGCTAAGTTGGCCCAAATTGCCAAATGAATGTGGGTTTTGAAGCATGTTTTGAAACACTGGAAACCATTTATGGCATTTTGTTTGTTTGTTTGTTTGTTTTGAGCAATAAGAAATATAACAATTTAATAGGCAATGGTTATGGTTATTAGTAATTTTAGTAGGATTATCTAGCTGGGTCTGTAATGTTAGAATAATATTTTTTTCCTCTTATTTTTCATTTCCTTATAGTCAGGATGGCCAGGACAGAGTTCTAATGTGTTTGAGTTGTATGTTTTTATCTACCCTCTTTCTTTTTTCTTTTTTCTTTTTCCTGTTTCTTCGTTATATTAGATTGTTAGGGCTAAAAATCAATCAAGCAATACATTGAAAAAAAAAGATTATTCTGCCTTTAGGTAAGTGTGTCTCTAAGGAAAAATTGTTTCTTGTGTGTGTTTAATGTACATTTTACAGACTCCCTGCTGGGTTTTATGATCTTCTCCCTTCTTTGGATCGTTTCATGTTCTAAGGTTGCAGAAATGACAAAGAAACTAGTCATAAAATATGATTGACAGAAATGAGGGGGATGAGTTCAGTTACACTGGAACACTGCTTTTGGTAAGGAGGAGCATACACATGGCTGTTTTCACAGGCATTGACAGTCCTCTCAGCGATTCTGCTTGTGAAACTGCATGGCCAGATTCCTAGGTTGCTTATTTGTCACCAAACATAAAAGCTGTAAAACCAATACTTATGAAGCAGAAAATCCAAGAGCCATCCGTATGCCAGTAATTCACCTATAATTCTATCTTCTTTGCGTAATCTCTGAGATGAGCTGCCAGCAGTCTGTTCATGTGCAAGTGGAATGAGGCATTTTTGTTTTGTTTTCTTTTGCTCAGTCTCTATGATTTTATGAATGGTATTTATTTTGATCACTTATTTGGAGGAAGAATTAAATATTTTTAAAATCTATGTTGTTTCCCCAAATAACACAGCTTTCCATTTAGTATTACTTTGAAAAGGAATCTGAAATCATTTCTGTATAACATTTTAATCAGCAAACTGCTTTAATCTTAATCTTGCACATAAAATTTCAGTCATCAATCTCTTTACCTAACATCCAGAAATTCCTCTTTTTTAATTTTAAAAATTTAGCAATATTTATGCTGTTCTTTTCTTTTAGTAAAAGATTTATGCGCCTCCTTTCAGGTCAGATGCCCTCACAAGATCATAATATGCTGTCGTTGTGTACCTTCAAGTCATTTCTGAGTTGTGGTGAACCTAAGGTGAACCCGTCACAGAGATTTTCTGGCAAGATTTGTTCAGAGAGGGTTTTGTCTTTGCCGTCTTCTGCTTCTGAGAAAGTATGACTTGCCCAAGATCAGCCAGTGGGTTTCCGTGGCAAGAGAGGTTATTCAAATCCTGGTCTTCAAGTGTCTTAGTCCAACGCTCAGACCGCTAGACCAAACTGACTTTCACAAAGTAGCATACAAAAATAATATTCAAAATCTTTTTGTATAAAATCAGATTATAATACATGTTACACCCCTTAAAATGATCAGTAAAAAATAATTGAAAACAATTGGTAAATGTCTATTGGAACTAAAAATGTCTCTAGAGTTCTCTTACTAGTAACTTCCTGGCATGTTTATTTGGGAAGAGCATTCTAAACTTTTTGAAGCTACACTGGAAAGGCCCTGTCTCTCAACCAGCCAAGAAGCAGAGACTTCCAGGCTGACCTTAGAATTTACATATTTAGAGTCCACATTTTAACCTTCATTTGATGACAATAGTGACTATTGCTACTACTACTACTACCTTTATTTTTAACCGCATTTTTTCCCAAGATTGGAGTGCAAGGCAGCTTACAAATTAAAATGATCACGATATACTTCAAAACTTTCAAAAAGTAAACATTAAAATAGAATTAAGCTGTTAATGATATTAAAAGAATTTAAAACATATCCTTAAAAGAATAATGGCTGAATCAGTACAATCAGTACAGGCTGGATAACAGTACCTGTAAGAGGGATCTGGGAGTCTTGTAGATCACAAGCTGAACATGAGTCAGCAGTGTGATGCGGCAGCCAAGAAAGCCAACATGATTCTTGGTTGTATCAATAGGAGTATGGTGTCTAGATTGAGGGAGGTAATGGTACCACTTTATTCTGCATTGGTTAGGCCTCATTTGGAATACAGTGTCCATTTCCGGGCACCTCAATTCAAGAAGGATATCGACACGGTGGAGTGTGTCAAGAGGAGGGTGACCAAAATGGTGAAGGGTCTCGAAGCTATGCCCTATGAAGAATGGCTTAGGGAACTGAGGATGTTTAATCTGCAGAAGAGAAAGTTAAGAGGGGACATGATAGCCATGTTTAGATATTTGAAGGGATGTCATGTCGAGGAGGGAGCGGGCTTGCCTTCTGCTGCTCTGGAGACTAGGACAAGGAGCAATGGATTCAAGCTGCAGGAAAGGAGATTCCATCTGAACCTCAGGAAGAACTTCCTGAGAGTCAGAACTATCTGGCAGTGGAATATATTGCCTCGGAGTCTCCTTCTTTGGAGGTTTTCAAGCAGAAGCTGGATGGCCATCTGTTGAGAATGCTTTGATGTGTGTTCCTGCATAGCAGGGGGTTGGACTGGATGGCCCTTGTGGTCTCTTCTAACTCTATGATTCCATGATTTAAAACAATACAGCATCCTCTTAAAAGTAATTTCCTTCAGAAACCTTAAGATCTAAAAGCCTGTCAGAACAAAAAAGTATTTGCCTGCCAATGAAAGGATAGCAAGGAGAATGCCTTTGTAGTTTCCCTGGCAGGGAGTTTCCGAGCTTAGGAGGAGCCACTGGAAAGGTCTCATCTTGTGTTCCCACCAACTATACCTATGAAGGTGTTTGGACTTAAAAGAATGGCATTTCTGGAAGATCTCAGGGCCTGGACATGCTCATACAGGGAGATAAGTCTCTTAGCTAACTCAGTCAGTTGGCCTTCTGCCTGGAAAATATTTTTTAGAACTAACATTTTTTAAAAAAAAAACACATGCAATGCTGGTTTGAAGGTTTTAGAGATGAGTTGGTGAAATCATATTGGACAGTCTATCAGCTTTGCACACAACTAGTTTCTTTTTCAAAGTTACATCCTTGGTATTTCATGTGAAACAAACAAAAAACATACATTTGGTCTAAAGGTGCTTTTGCTATGCCCCTCTATATGTCTTCCACTTAATCATTCAGTTTTTATACCACCTTCTTCATGATACAAGAACAAGATAGCTGGAGATATATATCTTACCAATTTTCTCTCTCTTAGTTTAGCTTGAAAGTGTATCTCACATATAATTATGTGTCACATTCATTAACACTGTAAGACTAATCTCAAAACAGGTATTTTGATAGAATATTAATGAAACACTAAATAAATATTTCTAAGCTTATGACACCTTTCTTTATAGAACTGAGGGGCTTAACGTGTTTGGCAGTTATTTATGGTGAAACAGGTGTCCCCGAAATTCTGAAAAATGTTTATAGTTTTATTTGTTTGTTTGTTTGTTTGTTTACTGAAAGGGGGAAAATCCCTAGGAACAAGCAAAGTTTGAAAGTGGATTCTTTCCTGTTAGCATTGACAATTCAGGAATGCATGCCCAAAAGAGGGAATTTCTGAAAAACATAGATTAAAAACAAAAACACAACAATAAAACCATCGGTGTAGTCCTAATAGAAAAGATTGTGTAATATACTATATGTGTATCATATGCTTTTTTTTTTTCTCTAGGGCGATAATTATCACTTTCTTGTCCTTCAACAGCACATTCTTGTTTTTTCAAAGCTTGATCTGAAAAAAAGAAATATACATTTGTCCTGAAAGTGCTTTAGGTACAGCCCTGTAGCTGATGGTGACAGCTTTTCAAATGCCTGCATGACAAGGTTCCTTGAATATTTTATTTTTTATATATATATATATATATATATATATTCTGTTCTTAATTGTATAAAAAAACAGCCAGTGAAGAAATTATGTAAGTATTTTAAAGCATATGACCTGCTTGGGTGTCTATGAAGAAGGACAAGAAGAAGAAATAGCTAACAATTTTCTTAAAGGCTGCTTTTGTGATCACATTAATGTCCAAATATGCTTTCTCTTTAGTGGGTGGGTGGGGGAAGGATATGGGATTATTTGCTGCCATGTGAATCTGCATTTTCATTTAAAACTGAGAAGATTAATATTTGTTTTCTATCATATACTTCAGCATTAGAATAGTTCTCACTAAATTAGTGAACCTTTGGCTCTTTTTTATCACTTTGTATGACTGAATGTCAAAAAAAGTAAAATAAAATAAATTAAAATAAAATATATAAGGCTAAGTGTGAGAAAGGGGGAGGGTTCTGTCTTCATTTTCTCCTAATTTTCCACATGCACAAATATTTTGTGTTTGGCTGAGCATCATGGGAACACTACTTGCTGTATGAAGTTGATAGCCCAGATACCCTGCAGCATAACTAGGCCTAATGGTCATTTTACATGCAGAGTTTGGATGTGGGATGTTACAAATAATAAATCACTTTAAATTAATTCATATTTGAATTAATTAAGGTGTGGCTAAAGTGCATCTGTAATGTAATATGGCATCACCTCATTCCTTTCACAGTGAAACTGTAACTATTTTGGTTATGTTTGTAGTTACAGGGATATATATTATCTCACTATTTTTCAGAGATAAGAAGTAATTTATTTCAAGTTCTTTTTGGGAACATGAACAATATAACTAAGCTATATACATTAGACTTGTTTAATGAAGAATTTCATTGCTTTTGCGATGAATCTCTAACTTTTTTAGTCACCATCTATGTTTAGGAAGAGAATGAAAATTCAAAAAATGGCCAAAAACATGTTTTTTGAGTGCTGAGGAACCCTCATAAGAAAAGAAAATCCTTGATTGATGAGAATATAGTTCGGGACTTAATCTGTGTAAAATTGCCACCTGACTCTTCAGAACAAAAAGCAGGATTTTCTCCTGAAGAAGCTGCATTGTCTCCACAGAAATGCAGCTTCTTCAGGAGAAAATCCTGCTTTCTGTGCATAATTATCATGTTTTCATTCCATGCAGAATACGTCTCAAATTCTGAATAGCATTTCCAAATACTTTCTGCAAATGGAAGAATATTGCAAAAATTACCTGTTGCTTCCTTTGAGAAGTAACTTAGTGAAGAATTTTCTGTGTGTGTGTGTCTTCAAGTTGCTGGTTGAGTTAGGGTGATGCAATGAATTTCATAGGATTTTCTTAGACAAGGAATATCCAGAGATGGTTTTGCTGGTTCCTTCCTCTGCAATATAGCCTACAGCACCAGGTTACATGCCTATTATAGGCCCTTTCCTCACCTCACCTTTTTGTGGAGCTGGGGTGCGGAGATTGCGTAAGCAGCCTCTTATGAGAGGCTCTCGCGTCCCTGTTGCTTCAGCAACGCAGCTGCTGCCTGCTCATGAGCCCCCCTGTTCCTTCTGCAGTGCAGCCTGGGATTTTCCCAGGCAGCACTGGAGCAGGAAGCGTAGGTGCCACAGCTCTGGAGCTACGCACACGCAGCAAGTGCATGTGGGGCCCTGGAGTGATGCACGATCATGCACCATTTTTGGCTCAAAGTCAAAAATGAAATAGTGCATGATCGGTGCCTACCAGGCCCTGGAGCGTCATACAATTGCAAGTGTGGCATGTGGACCGGTCCTTGCAGTCACACGATCCTCCAGGGGCCCTTTCGCATTGCAAATGCTGTGCAAAAAGGGCCCTAGTTACAGGAGAACTGTTCTTGTTTAAGGAGAAATATCATATGGTTCAAGTGCTGGCTCATGCTGTGCCTCTTACTGCTGAATTCAGATTATTTCTCTCCTTCATCCCACCAAATGGCAACATAAATGTAACCATTTATTTCTGATAAATGGGAAATTGAGAAGTTACTTTTCAAATAATAGTTATAACAGCAACTGTTATGGGCTTGGAGCTATAACTGTAACAATTACCTCTAAGAAGCAACTTCCCATGCTCTGCAAGAGCAATATGTTTTCTAATATAGGCCAGCAGCTTGTATCATTCTTATTTGCTTTCCCCCAAAACAACTAATTTAATTATTCTATTTTTTTTTGAAAGAAGAGTTATTTTAAAAATTGCAACTATAATAGTAAGTAACAATAGAGGTGAACATTTGGATCTGTCCTTGCACCTAATTACTTTTTCAAAGAAAACTTTTCCAGGCTCTGTCTGAATTCAGTAAACAAGTGTGAGAGAGCTTTCTGTTCTTGTCTTTTCTGTGTCATCACCCAGGATGTGTGTTCGTGTCATTTCCAAGTATTAAATTGTTACCCCTGGGGAAGTTGTACATGTTACTCCATGGGACATTTTCAGAGAAACAGAAAGCTAGTCCTTGCTTGCACTCTCTATTACTACGCTGCCCAATGTCCAAAACTACTTTTCAAAGGAGAGTTGTGATCCAGCTGTCCAGATTGCCAGTTAAAAGTCTGGGAATGAAATAACACCTCTGGATTTGTTGTGCTTCTACTTTCTTTGCCTCTTAGCAGAAAAGGTGGGAGTTCTCTGGAAAACTGTGGAGAGCTAGCTGTTAACTCTTGAATTTCAAGTGAACGCTCTCTTTGAAATGTTGTTTCTAGAAGTTTTGGCTGCTAATCTGGACATTTTTAAGTAGGGAGAAATTCCCACTGAATACAGTGGGGTTTAAATTCTGAATTCACATGCACAGTATTGAATTGCTTCTTCCCCATTTCCCTCTAAATCCCAGCTACTCAGATTAAATGGTACAGATTGATAGTTCTTCTTCGACAAAGCTCAGGTGGTAATTGTAACAGAATATGAGAAATACATGGAAGATATTACTATACGTATAACAGCCCCGTAATTTGCTGTTATAATTCTTTTTTAAAAAAATAAGTAAAAGGAAGTGTGGAAAAAAGATGCCAGGTTATTAAGAACAGAACATGCTTATTAGTTACAGAATACAAGGTGACCACTTAATAATAATAATAATAATAATAATAATAATAATAATAATAATAATAATAATATAATATTTATTTATATCCCGCCTCTCCCAATGGATCGAGGCGGTACTACAACAGTATATAAATACATTAAAAGCAATTAAAACATAACCCATCCTCCCCACCCACCAACCCATCTAAACCCCCTAAAACACATTAACTATTAAAAACAAGAAGACAGTTGGTGGGAGGCGGTGGAGCACTAGTCTGGGAAGGCCTGTCGGAAGAGAACAGTCTTGACTGCTTTTTTAAAGCAGTCAATACTGGTAATACGCCGGGTCTCTTCCGGCAGGCCATTCCATAACTTGGGGGTGATAGAAGAGAAGGTCCTCTGGGTAACTGCAGCCAACCTAGTTCTGACCGGCTGCAGTAAATTCCTCCCAGAGGACCTTAATGTGCGGGGTGGATTATATGGGAGAAGGCGATCCCGCAGGTAGGCTGGCCCCAAGCCATGAAGGGCTTTAAAGGTAAGAACCAACACCTTGTACTGTGCCCGGAAACTAATAGGCAACCAATGTAAGGACTTCAGAATTGGTGTTATATGGTCAGTTTTAGATCTTCCGGTGACCAACCTGGCTGCCATTTCTGAACTAATTGAAGTTTCCAGACTAAGCACATGGGTAGCCCTATGTAGAGCACGTTGCAGAAGTCGAGCCATGAAGTTACCAGCGCATGCACCACTGTTTTTAGGGGTTCCAGCTCCAGGAAGGGGTGCAGCTGGCGTATCAGCCGAAGCTGATAACAGGCACTCCTGGCCACTGCATTAATTTGGGCTGCTATCTGATGTGGCGAGTCCAGGAGCACCCCCAAGCTGCAAACACAGTCTTTCAGGGGAAGTGTGATCCCGTCTAAGACTGGTTGACAAACCTCCATACCTGGGCTAGGGCCCTTAACAGCGAGTACCTCTGTCTTATCTGGATTCAGCTTCAGTCTGTTTTTCCTCATCCAGTCCATTACTGCTTCAAGACATTCATTTAGAGGCGAGATGCCACCCTTAGTCGATGCTATTATCCGAGGCGTGGAGAGATATATCTGGGTGTCATCAGCATACTGATAGCACCTTGCTCCATGCCTCCTGATGATCTCTCCCAGCGGTTTCATGTAGATGTTAAATAGCATTGGGGACAGGACAGCACCCTGAGGGATGCCAGATTTAAGCTCCTTTTTCGAGGAGCAGCTGTCCCCAAGCATCACCATCTGGTATCTACCTGAGAGATAGGTAGATAGAGTGCGGTACCCCTGATCCTCAGCTCTCAGGCGTTCCAGAAGGATACCATGGTCTATGGTATCGAAAGCAGCTGAGAGGTCCAAGAGTACCAGCAGGGTCACACTTCCCCTGTCGATATCTAGGCGAAGATCATCCACTAAGATGACCATGGCAGTCTCGACTCCATATCCCGCCCTGAAGCCAGTTTGAAATGGATCTAGATAATCTGTTTCATCCAAGACAGCTTGGAGCTGAAGACCAACAGCCCTCTCGATCACCTTGTTTAAAAATGAGAGTTGGGAGACTGGTCTATAATTATCCATATCCAGGGGATCTAGGGAGGGCTTTTTTTAGAAGCGGCCGTATAATTGCTTCTTTCAAACAAGCTGGAAAATTGCCCTCCCTGAAGGATGCATTAATAATATGTCTTAAATGAGTCTTAATAACAACTCCTCCCAGGACGACCAGCCATGAAGGGCAGGGATGGAGAGGGCAAGTTGTCTTTCTTACCTTTCCAAGGAGCTTGTCTATGTCCTCGGTACTCACTGACTGAAACTGATCCAGTATAATCCTGTTGATGGAGTCACCAGACATTTCATTTGTAGCCTCTGCCATAATACCAGCATCCAAGTCAGGTCTTATCTGAGAGATTTTATCTGCGAAATGATTATTCAAAGCATCACAGCAAGCTACGTTACGTTCTAACAACGAGTTCGGGGGAGTAGGTAGCTGAGTCAGATCCCTTACCACCCTGAACAGCTCTGCTGGATGGGAAGTTGCAGACACAATATGTGCAGAGAAGAAAGTCTTCTTCGCTGCATCTATTGCCACTCTATAGGAATGAAGGAATTCTCTATAGCATGTCCTGTAAGATAAAAGTCAAGATTTCTGCCAGTTGCACTCTAGTCATTGTCCAAACTACTTCATATTCCTGAGTTCTACTGTATACCAAGGATTACAATTTAAAGCAGGCTGGAAAGGATGCTTGGGAGCAATTGTGTTGATAGCCCTAGTAAGATCACAGAGTCTAACCCTGACCAGGAAATGATCTGTCCATGACAAGGTGGTAACATTTATTATCTCCACCCACGGCTGTGCCTGTTCTGTACTGAAGACTGCATCGAGGGTATGACCTGCACAGTGTGTTGGCCCAGAGGCTAACTGGGATAGGCCCATGTTTGTCATGGATGCCATGAACTCCCGAGCCGCACCTGTCAAACTGGTCTCAAATGGGATACTGAAGTCATCCAGAACCAAAATTCTGGGCGACTCCAACACCAACTCTGACACCAGCTCTGTCAGCTCAGCCAGGGAGTCTGATAGGCAGCGGGGTGGTCGGTACACTAACACTTAGTCCTGTGTCTTTTCTTGCTGCTTGGTCAGGCTCAGAGGAGGGTTCTGCTTTCTAAACATTGATAGAAGAGGACACAATGTGTGTTACAATGCAGGGATGTCGCAAAACTGTGATGTGGGAGCAGAGGGAAGCTGGTATGGAAACCAGTGGCAACATTAGAACCTGCCTCTCCAACTTTCAGCTTGTCTCACCCTCCTCTCTTAGTAGTCAGTGAAGCCTATATTCAACTTAGGCCCTTTTCGCACTGCATTTGCCATGCAAAAGAGGGCCTGGAGCATCGCGCGATTATGAGGAGCGAGCTGCACAATGCACTCACAATTGAGTGATGCTCCAGGGGCCAGCAGGCACCAATTGTGCACCTTTTCATTTTTGGCTAGAAGCCAAAAATGGTGTGTGATCGCACATTGCTTCAGGCCCCACGCACACTTACCTGGCATGCAGAGCCTCTGGAGCTGTGCCGGTCATGCTTCCTGCCCCAGAGCAGCCTGGGAAACTCCCAGGCTGCCACTGTGGAAGGAAGACGCAGGGCTCTTGCGTGGTTAGGCAGCTCGTGCAGAGCCGAAGGACCCTGGATGTAAGAATCTCTCGCCAGAGGCTGCTTGTGTGATCCTCACACCCCAGCGCTGGAAGATGGTAAGGTGCGGAAAGGGCCTAAGTCTCAAAGGAATGTGGCTGTGGATCATGTAACTTGCACTGACATTTGGTCTTTTGGAACAGTTGGCCAGTGTGGTATTGTTAAAACATATTAACAAAGCTGATTGGGCAGCTGTGTGTTCTTTTTTTAGAAACCTTTTGAAATATTAGATTGGTTAAAGACCTTGTTTTCTTACCACTGTAATCACACTGAACTATATTTAAACATGAAAGATAATGTATGTTATAAGAAATAAGCTGAAATAACAGAAATCTAGGTAGGCAGAAGGGAGCTGTGCCTGCCCTCTACTTTTGTAACAAATCCAAGTTGTCATCTCATCTTCAGCAGACTGTCTGAAGCTCGAGAAAGAGGAAGTGTGATGTTAGCAACCCAAAGAGGTTTCCGTTAGAAGGAAGATCAGCATAGTTGGAGTAGACAGGGGATAATCTAGAAAACTTGAGCAAGTCTATTCTTCCATCTGTTTGTTTCCATGCTTGACATGCATCTTGAGTGTGAGCTGAGTTACACCTCTCTCACTTCCAACAAAAGCAATCATTCTCAGGTAGGGTTGTCAATTTTAATAAGGGATAGGGTTCCCGTCCTTTTATTCTTCAGAACAGGAAATTTCAGCAGAGGTTGCTTATCATGCAAGCAACACCTGCTAAAATTCTCTCTTCAACACATTCATGGGATAGGAGTGCTATTGCTTATTTCACTTGGCAACCTTCCTCATACTGACTGGTTGATGATCTGGGTGTGTCAGGGGAAATCTGTGTCCAGATTAAAAGGCTGAACAACCAAGGACACATTTGCAAGGAAAGGAAGCTCCATGACTTGTCCTGAAGGTCCTGGGGATCAAAAGTGAGGCATGGAACAAACTGTGGGTCTTGGGTGCTCTTCCCTCTTGACATGTTCAACTGCTGGCAACCTGTGAGATTACAGTGGGGGACACTGGTGCCTCACTGGTGACTGTTGGAGAAGTCTGCTGGGATCATCAGCTCACAATTTATTTTATGTTTTTTTTTAAAAAAACACACTTAATTTTGTAATTATACGTTGTCAACATGTAAATGCCTATTCCAAACAAGAAAATAATACATATGCATGTGATTAATTACGTATGCATAACAAAGTAATATCTCCTGGCCCAACCCCCCCCCCCAAAAAAACTTGGCTGTTCAGTGGTGATCAGGGAGCAGGAGAATGATGTTTCCAATCCCACTACCACCACCAAGTGAAACTATGTGGGTCCTGCTTTGGATTGTTGCAGCCTTGCTCACTGACAGGAGTGCAATGGAAACATCATTGCCAGATAACAGACTTTCATCTCTTGGTGCAACTGCTGTCTGATAAAGTAGGCTTGGGAAGACATTTACAATTGTGGCAATGGTGCCATGATTATGCAGTGAATACAGAACAGTTATGGATATGTTGTTGTTGTTGGTGGTGGTGATGTGTGCCTTACAGTCATTGCAGACTCATGGTGACCCTAAGATGAACCTATCATGGGGTTTTCTGGAGCTGAAAGTGTGCGACATACCCAAGGTCACCCAGGGAGTTTCCATGACTGAGCAGAGAACTGAACTCTGGTCTCCAGGGCTACAGTCCAACACTCAAAACACTACATCATACTGGCTCTGTATGGATCCATAACTCAAGGCTATGAATCTGCAATGGAGAATGCCAGCCAATATTTTGGAAAGCTTTGGATGACTTTCATTGCCTTTCTCCTGCCGTACCATCTGATAGAAAGGTGACACAGGAGAGACGATGTGGCAATTTGTGGAATGAGGTTAGGAGGAAAGGGTGAGGAATAAATTGGTTATTTCCTTGTCCATATGTGTGTGAGTATATGTATTTGCATATTGGATGAAGGAGACAGAAAAATACTACATGCCTCTGTCCCTTCTTCACCATCTTGGATTAATATTTGGCATCATTTGTATGTACTAATCTTCGTATCTCTCACTTATTGGCAGCAAATATGTAGCAGGGGCTCTCTCAAATGTGACTGTGATTCAGAGGTTGCACAGACAGTGAACATTCTCCAAAAATCATTTCTCTAGACATAAAATATTGAGCTTCATGGCAAAAGCTGCTAGATAGAACTGAATTTTGAACAATGTTGAACAATGTTGAAGGGCTTGTATTCCTATTGATTATTATGCTGTAATCAAATAATTTTCTAGTGGTGGATGGCTCCAAAAATCCATCCTCTTTGTTTCAGAAAGTAATTATCCATAAAGATGCTCATTGCTTTGTACACTTCTCTAAGAATGCTATTTCTTACATAACCTTCCTCCCGTCTCAGCAGATATCTGTGGGGGGTTTTTAATGGTTTGAGCTCTGCAGGTACATCAGACACATTTTATATGTCGGCCTGTCAGAGATGCAAGAAGCTATCTTAAATCAATATGTATTTAATGAGAAGTTTGAAATTAAAGTTGCTTGTTGTTCTGGAATAACTACAGGAGGTTTTTTTCCCCTCTCATGATTAAATGTGGACCTTGCCAAAAGATACACAAAAGACATTTTGTCAAAAATCTGCCTTTAAGTTGATGAGAGAGTTCTTGGTACTAATTTAGTGTAAAACTAACTAATTCCAAATAGCCAAATTTGTCTAATTAATCAGTTTCTCCAATAATGGAGGTATAACTAAATTATATGTAGGGAATAATATAATTTATTTTGTCATTAACTATAGCTTTTCTGAAAATAAGGAGGAATATTGCATGGTTTGATGCTGTTATCACCTTGTGTTTTGTTGTGGATATTAATGTAATAACCATGTGAAGGAAAAGTGACTGTGTTTTCTATCAGAGGTATAAAATACTTGTGTCATTCAGATTTTTTTAAAAGAAAAGGTTTAAAAGTGTTTTAGTTACTTTTGAGGAATGGGAAAGCAGATATTACTTTTCAAATCTCTAAGCAGCTAAAAACTTTTGGACCTGTAATGTGTGTGTGTGTGTGTGTGTGTGTGTGTGTGTACCTTCAAGTTGCCTGCCAATTTATGGCAACCCCATGAATTTCATAAGGTTTTTTTAAGTAAGGAAAATTCAGTGGTGGTTTTGCCAATTCCTTCCCTTGAAATGTAGCCGACAGCACCTGGTATTGTCACTTAGTCATTCTCGCATCCTAACCAGGACTGACCCTGCTTCGCTTACAACAGTGGTTCTCAACCTGTGGGTCCCCAGATGTTTTTGGACTTCAGCTCCCAGAAGCCCTGAGCATTGACCATAGTACTGGGGCTTCTGGGAGCTGAAGTCCACAAACATCTGGGGACCCACAGGTTGAGAACCACTGGCTTACAAGATCAGTCAGGATTTGGTGCCTTTAGGATGTTTAGGTCTCAGTAATGAATCCAGTCACTTTTTAGATGTTAACTTTCCAAGCTCTGGGTTATATAGACTGCAAGTAGAGTGACGCCAGAATGTATGGCTTCAGTAGTTTAATTAACAGGTTTAATACAGTGTCTGCATAAATAAAAATAAGTAAATGTAAGCAAAGTGTGGAATAACAGGTACATGTCAGCTTCTTAGTAATAATAGTTTTCATTAACATTTTACAGCTTTCTAATGTACAGCTTTCTAATTTCATGTCTGCATATGTTTCTTGAAAAGGTGTGGCCAGTTTCTGCTGGATGCTCAGAACAAATTACAGTCAGCCCAGCACATTTGCGAGTTTCACTTTTGCAGATTTGATTATTCACAGATTATTTACTGTCACCTCTGCTGCCTCTCTATGCCATTTTTTACTAGGGACTGCAAGCCTTGTGAGATTGAGAAACTGTGAATGAGGCCTGTAAGTCCCTATTAAAAATGGTGTGGGGCAGCAGTGGGCAGTAAGTCCCACCAACCACGCACTTCTGTCTTGTGAAGGAACCCTGAAATCCAGGGTTGAATATGGTGATCATTTTGTGTGTGTGTGTGTTAAATATGGTTTCAGAGGGCCTAGAGTTATTCATTTTTTTTCACTTTTATGGGGGTCCTGTGCCCCTAACCCCAGCAAAAGTGGAGGGATTACTGTATCTGTTGTAAAGCTGGCTGCTGTCATGATCTAGTCCTATATTTCAGTTGCTTGAAGATGGCTAAAATTCCATGCTTATTGCCCTATATTGGTGATGACTTCTACTTCTTTTTCCTCCTCCTCCTTCTCCTTGTAGAAATGTGTACTGTGCACTCACAGTACATCCCTAGGAAGTATTTCTGTGGCAATTTGATCACTACACTGCATTACAGCCAACACACCCTAGTCCCTCCTTGCTTATTTCCTGGTTCAGCAAGCTTTCAATTTGTACCATCAGTCAGACATATAAATTAGGCCATCTGCTAATTGATTATGCCTGGTTCAGTGTCAAAGCACTGGCAGAAGAAACAATTAGTCTCTCCCTTAAGGCCATCTTTTGTGATTAGGCTTTAATTAATCTTTGTTGCTAGGAAATACAATTGAGCAATGTGAACTTTTATACGGAGCTCCACTGAATTTGCCATTGGGATGGCCTTCCTTACAGTAATCTCCATTGTACTTCCTGTTACTCAGCTTCATAGGGAATGTAAAACTTCCACTTGAACAATCATTTTTCTTTTTCTATATGATATTTTCTACGTATTAAAACATACAATATTGCAATTAGACAATCATTTCATCATGTCATCAGCTTCGCTACTTCTGCCAATGTCCGTGTGAAATTTTACAGTAACGTGTGAGTCTCTGTGTCAGTCTTGATCAGAGTTGTAAGGAGCTATAACTACTTGCTTGTAACTGATTCCTTTTTTTATAGCAAAGAAATAACTCAGCTGCATTACTATTGTTAATTAGTGAGAGATAATTCAAATCATTTTGTGCTGTAAGTGTACATTCTTGTTGTTTTTTAGTTATAGAACTGGGGCCTCACCAAGTGACACAGGATGATTATATCTAAGTTCAAGTGCTGGCTTGTACTGTGCCTAGTGCTCTTGCTTAATATTCTGTTGTGGATGTTGAGGTGATTACGAGGTAGACACAAAAAGAGTGTTTTTCTGTAATTGCTGCTTGCAGCATTCTGTGTTTTTGAAAAAAGGAAGTAAAAGGGAACTAGCTACATTTGAAAAATATAAAAATAAATATAATTACTTTTAACATTAGTTATAATAGTAGCTAACTACTTTGAAGAAACTTGGAAGTGAACTATCTAATAAATTTTAAGATTAAGTGTCCAAGCTCTGGTTTTGCTTTAAAGCTAAATCTTTTAACCAAGAAAAAAGGCACATAAAGATTTGGGGGACAGTGGTTGTGTTTAAACTCCAAGTGTAGTGGTGAACAGTAAATGAAAATTTGATCTGTCTTTCAGTCTTGCAGTGAGATGTGTCAGAATGTATTGCAAGGATTTTCATCAGATCATAGCTTGGTTAGCCTTCTTTGCATTAAATTTAATGTGATCAGTAATCTTTACACAACCTGCCCAGATATGTGAGAACTTGGGAAGCTGCCTTATGCCAAAGCCAAAATATTGGACCAAGTAGGTTGACTTTGCCTGCAGTGGATTTCAGACAGCTTTTTTTCCTTCAGCCTTTCCAAGATGCCATTCCAAGATGCAACATTCTTCTTGCTATTCATATGCTCTCCCACTGCAGAGCTACATCTGGCAGGGAAGATTGACATCAATATATGTAAGACGGAAGCTTATCTCAGTAACATCTTGCGATTAGCAAGCAAAGCCTAAGGAAAATTTCAAAAACCATCTGGGTTGTATCAAGGATCTCTCAAGCATAAGAGGCTAAAACAAAAGCTGGTCTTTATATACCTAAAGAATTTTCATTTTTCTGTCTTAAAATTCAGCTTATTGTGTTTCAGCTTTAATTTTCTAGCCTTTTCTGATCATCTTAAAACCTTGATGTTATATACAGATTTGATGAACAGCCCCCTTACTCTTCCATTCAAGTCATGTTGAGTACCACTGAGTTAAGGAGAGAACACCATAGCCTCTAACTTGTCATTTGTCACTTCTCCACAGTTTGAGGAACTGTTCATGATTATTCTTGGATAGGTACAATCTTTCAACCAGCTACATATCCATCTGACAAATTCACCAGCTTTGCAACAAGAATATCATGAGGAAACGTGCAAGAAAATAGCATAGCATTCTCCTTACATCCAAAAAATAAATTTATCTATATATATCTGAGCAATTCAACATCCACCAGAGAGTTTGGAGTGCTGTGAATTCAGTATGTTTTCACTTTCTATAGTGTTGATAGTTTTGTTCAAATATAATGTCATAGTATAGAGTTACGTATTGTAGCTGGTGGCTATTACTATTCTTAGGTAAGAAGAAGCAGAAGTCAGAAGCAGAAGAAGAAGAAGAAGAAGAAGAAGAAGAATGAATTAGCCTAGCATTTTGAGGACAAACTGTACTTACTAGGTCATAGTGACAGACAGACAGTCTTTTACAAGCTTATGGTACTTTAGGTAAGTAGATTTCTTTAATGCAACCAACCATAATCTTTCTAACTGTTTTATGATCATTATTTTTAAAGCTCTTAAAACTCCAGCACTGCTAAATTTAACAGTGTAGGATTAGTAAATACTCTCTCATCAACAGAGCAAACCATATTACCTCATGTATGAATCTGAGGGCAAAACTCTCAATTTGTATGCTGTTCAATTTCTCTTTAACATAGGAAAAGAACAGATTAAATTTTTTGTTCGTATCTTTTCTTTTGAGTCTGTCATTCTAAACATGCTAACTTGAAAATAAATACCATAGATAATGAATATTTATTCAACAACATATGTGTGTTTGTAGCATTAGAAGTGAAAATCTTATCTTGACATTCTGCACTTTATTGAAAGTAATGACATCTCTTTTGGATTTGTGGAGGTGAACTGTGATTACCTCAGTAATTTTGACCCTCTATGAAAAAGAACAATTCTTCATGTATCTCAACTGAATTTGGTTTTCACTTTGAACATTCCAGATGAATCTTGTAAAGTGTCTTTCACAGAGTCTTAAAACAAAGACATTGTGTAATGTGTGTTTTTGTAACATTTGAATAATTAAAAATACAACTGGACTAGGTTGGGTGTGTGGGTGTGTCAAATCTGTTTGTCAGACTTGAACCAGACAGATATTTCCCTAGTCTCTGAGAGGCAGTAACTGAGAGACTGACTTCTAGTTGTAAGAGCTTACTCGTTATGAGATTAGTGTGTATTTGTTTAGAATGTTTGTCCATTGTTCTTCAGACAAATGCCTTCTGAGCATTTCACAACAATAATAGTAGTCTGTTAAAATCAATACACAAAAGCAAAAAAACAAAAACAAATAACAAAATAGTAATGATACACCCAGCAATTAAAGCAGTGGTTCAGAAAAGTTAAGACATGAAATATTAATAGTTGTAGAGAAACAAAGGCTGTTCACCTAGCAATGAAAAGGTAACATAAAAGGCTATCTATTCCACTGTAAGGGTTTCAGGTACAGGCCGTCACTATTGAAAAGACCCTTCCCTCTGCCATTGCTCACCCCATCTCAGATGGTAGGAACATGCAGAGGAGGTCCTACACTAGTGGTGTCAGCATATTGGGATGATGATGTGTGAATCTTTGACAAACTACTTTTTCTCAAGGATACTGTTCATATATAGCAGCATGTGGCGACAGAATGCTATTTCAGCAGAACAGGCTGAACTACTTCAGACTGTTGGCAGAAGATTACATTTTAGTCCAGCTAGGCTAAAGATAGTACTCCTTCATTCCATATGCCAAAGCTGACTTGGACTGGTATCTGGCTCTTACTCCAATACTGGCAGCAGGGTAAGGAGACCTGTTTTAGGTAACACCATGAAAAGAAATGAGTCCTCTGGAAGCATTGTAGTTCCTATAGGTTGTAATTTACATGTAAAAAGCTCAAGGTTCAATCTCTGATATCTCCAGATAGGACCAGGAGTCATACTTGTTTTAAACTCTGTAGAACCATTTTCAGTCAGTATAACCAAGGCAAGGACTGAGGTAGGTGAACCAAGGCAAGGACTGAGGTAGGTGAAACAGTGGCCTCCCAACATGATGTAAGACAGTTTCTTATAGTGCATGAGACTGTTGAAAAATGAGCTTACTAGTGGGAGGAGCCTTCATGTTCTACTTCAGGCAGGGAAAAGGAAAGAAAAAAAACCCTCTCCATCTAACAGAAAATGAGCACCGCAGACAAAAGTATGCCGTTCCTTTAACCTTGAAGAGCTAGTTTTCTATACGTGTGAGCATTCAAACAAAATAAGCAAGAACAACCTTTAGCTGTGAAGTAATGAGTCTATTCTATGATCTCTTCAATAACACATTGTGGAATGTGAGAAGGCCTCCTTCAATCTTGGAAAGCCATCTGCAACAAAAGAAAATAGGGAAGGGCAGCAAAATTTCTAAACTGGCACAGGCATGCCAGGTGTTTTATTTATTTAAATGTTACAGAGGCATGGGCATTGTTGACTGATTGCTGCAGTGTCAGTGGGGTAGTGAATCTGCCCTGGGTTTTAGTTTGGTGTTTGAATCTATTCCAGGGATAGAGTTCAACACCTTAAATGGTTCATCAAAAGTACAAATGAAACCAAGAGCAGATTAATTACCCCACTGACATCAGATCATCACTACGGAAATGACCATACCGGGCAGTCCTTTCACATATCCGTATTTCTTGAGGGGTATGGGAAGGAACCACACTGTTACGGGTACCATTCACATATTATATACATTTGAGTCAACTGGTAGGTAAGAAGAAAGAGGAAGGTCTGACTGTCATTAGGAAACCACACTGTATAATGGATTCTTCCTGTCCATTATTGGTCTTAGATGAAAGCAGACTTGGATGTTTGACAAGATAGTCATTTCTTGTGCTCACCATTACATACTTGGATAGCTGGGATATTTTATAAAGAAGGGGATATAGATGTCTCCAGTTCTGCAGTCATTTCATATATACTGAGTTGGGAAAGATTTGGCAAAAATGAGGGTTTTATCTTCAGCAGATATTCAGGATACACCATAAGTATTTGGAGTATTAGAGATATCAACCACTAAAGTGCTATCCAATTTAAAAGTGTGGGCATATTTCACTCCAAATTTGGCTGCAATTCATAAGCTAGTCAAATTGACACCCACTTCATCACATCAGCAGAATCCCTTGGTGAATTACAGCCCTGGTCTGCTCTTGGTGAACACAATTCATTATTCTTCCTGCATGGTGCTCCTATATTTCAAGGCATTAACTGTATCACAGATATAATGAACAATAATACATCATCACAGTTTGCAACTTTGCAGCTTTATTAGCACTCAAGCATGTGCACAAGCATGCACACACACTTGAGTAAATAGAGTAATTATGTATCATAAATAAGAATGTTGTGGGTGTTATATTTTGTTGCATGACCATTTGGAATGTACTAGTACATCTGAACTCCCAAGAGACCAGCAAGCAAACACCATAGCCATATGCATAACATAAGCTCTTTTTCAGCAAAGAACATCTACTCTGCCATGGATAATATTGCACAGTTATTTGATGGATTCTTTATTCTTTTTAAATATATGGTATCAGGTGGTGCTGGGACAAAAAGATCCAGCATGTGTAAGCTCTTTTGTTTGTTCAATTGTGACTCACCGTATGTTCCACCTGTTTGGTCATATTGAATTCTCATTTGGCATTGCTGTCATGTATCCCATAGCAAACAAAGCCATGTAGACTAGTTGGAATTAGGAATTTCCTGTCCCAGTTCATTTTAAAATACTGCTGTAAATATTCAGTTTCATGCACTAAAATATAGAATGGCACATTAAAAAAGCCCCCAAAAACACTGCAGTAGAATCACTGAAAGGTTAGACTACAATAATCCTTGCAGTTCTGCCAGGTGCAACCTGAAAGTTGTGCATTATATCTGAGCTTGCTTAGTTTTAAACACGAAGTTGTGACATTGGATAGTGTTCTGTTTCCTTGCAATTAAAAGAGTGTCCACATACTGAACACTGGAAGGGAGACCCAAACTGAGTTTTGAATGATTCTGTCTTGCCTTTCCCTGGCACTTTCAGAACACCTGTAGTTTCAGGCATATGTTGACTCATATTTTGGACTCAAATGCCAGAGCTGTACATAAATACTCAGATATCTATTTATCCATGTTGACAGTGTTCTTTGGTGTTCTTGTCAGCTTGTAACTTCTTTTCCTGGATGTTTGTTGTTGTAACTTGGCTGGTTTTTATTTTTGTGCTTGATGTATTCTTTGTCACTGGTTTACATCTTGCAGCTTTTGAAAAACCATAGGAGGCAATTCAAATGTCAAGACCAAAATGCAGCCCAGCAAATGCAGATAATGCCAAAGCAAGAGCCTGTGGTGTTCTTTTATTGCCTCTTATCTGCAGGTAACAAAATAGTCACTTACATTTGTCCTCATTCATACTGGTAGAAGCCATTTCATTGTCAGCTTCCTGTGAATAAGTATTTTGTTTTCCTCATTGTTCTGAATATAGGGGAGAAAGTTTTATTAATAAAGAAGCTTTACAAAATAATTGGTGAGAGACAAAGTCATGCATAGTCACTGAATTAAGTTGTTGTTATTGCTGCTGCTGCTGCTGCTGTTAAATCTGTATAAATAAATTGGTGATCTTTGCCAGTGCTACTCCTCTAAAGCAAAACACCACATCACAGAAGTTTGAGATATCAGCCTGAAGGAAAAAAAATGTGTTCATTATCAGCTTGTTAAAAACTCCTGCTTTCATATGATGGCATTTTTTTTCTAATGAGGATGTGGATTTTCTTTGTACTTTCCAGCCAATGAAAACTGAACTCTGTTTTTGATTTGCAAAAATTTGCTGCCAAAGCTAGAGACATCAGTGGAAACTTTATGGCAAACAAAACACCATTGCATTCTCCCCCTCACTCTGGTCATAGTGATTACTGTCCTTTAAAGAATAACATTAAAAAAAATCCATGCATCATTAGCAGAGTAGTGGCTATGAGGACATTGTTTGCTTTTTGATCATAACACAGAAACATGCTGCTGTTTTGTACTATTCTGGATAAGCAGAACTTTGGAGAATCATCCTGTGCATGACACTTGGATATAACTTGAAGATTTCATTTATGTTGGTCATATCTATTCCAATATAGAGTGTCTATGGCAAATTCATCACTAGTGATGGGTTTCTCTGAGCTTAGTCAGAGAGTCCTTGGATGGCAGATAGTCCATGTCCAGGCCTGTAGTCTGAAGCCTTATCAGCTTGGTGGAACCTGTGAGAACTTACACTCCACTAGCATAGGCTTTGTTAATCCTCTCCATGGTCACCTTGATGTCATGAAGAGGGGACAGAGATTGCAAGAGTGTGAGATTTGTAGAGGTCTGTGCTACTGGGTAACAGGAATAATGCTGTTTGTATATTGCTTATACTGGGAAAAAAATAAATAAAATTCAAATAAGATGTCATCTAGAAGTGAGTTTCAACTCTTGCATTTCGAAGTAGAATCAATGTACAGTACACAATGAATGTGTGTTTAAGATGCTGCAGGAATGCAGTTCATAGAGAGAGGTGCCCGGGGGGGCAGGGGGAAGAAGAACAGCCTGCATACTCTTTTCTGCACTACCAAGCTATGGAGTGACACTATCTATAGGTCAAGTTGACCTTTTCTGTGGCACTATGGAGTAATGCCTTTGCAGAGTTTTAAATAAAAGACAGGAATGGACAGGCTGACAGAGGGACGGATAATAACAGTACTGAGTGGAGGTGGATATGTGACTCTACTCTTGTGAAATGGCATCAGAAGAAGTCTCTAGTGAGCAAAGGAAATCTTTACATTTCAGTTCCTTCTCCTGGTGCTTCATCCAAATGCCTGAGGAGACTCATCAGATCTGGGCTTTCTTTGTCTCCCATCTCCTGCAGGATTCAAAGCATGTTGCCTATTCTTTTTTCTTCCTTATTCCTCCCCCCTCTTGTTTTTCTTTCTTCCAGCTGCTGTACTCTACTTCTGACCTTTGCTTGTAAGAAGATGCATGACATTGTTCTTGAAACTGTTAGTCCCACTCTCCACTCCCCCAGCCTCTTTGATGACTCCAGTATCCAGGGCTTGGCACTGCTTCTGAAATGAAGTACAGCCACACAGAAACAGTTCATCATGTTTCCCAGGAACAGTGTTAGCTTAAAGGAAAATGTTCATTACCCTTGCTAGGATAAGAGTGGTAAAGTCAGATGAGTGGTCCAAGCACTGGCCAGCCATGGGGTAGTTCAAACAAAAGAAGCCAGCAGTTCCCAAGTCAGCAGTGGCAGTCAATCTGCTCTGAGATTTAGTACGAACTTTAAAGGATCTATCCAGTGTGCTTCTGGGCTGCGTTTATTTTGGGGGATACAGTTCAGCACCCTGGATAGCTTCTTTAAACTTTGAGTGAAAATCTAGAGTGGATTCACTACCCTACTGACATGGAAGCCATCAGCCAACAATGAGCTCGTATTAGATGACTAGGAAACCTGGAAAAAGTCAACTTTACAAATAATGACAAGTTCATTTGACAACTCCTCCCTGTACATATGAACCGACTCTACTGAAATGGCACTGTGTTTCAGATCATAGAAAAGTTCTGAAATTCTGCTGCATGCAAGAGAGATCTGTTCTAGCCATTCGTACATCAAGTCAGCTGAGTTTAGCTGTAACAATTTACATGTAATGAAATTACCAGAAGCAATTCTTTTTTTTTTTTTTTTTTTGTAATGAAGGCATAGTAAAATTACATTTAAAAGGAAGTAATAATAGGCGTAATGTTATCTTCATGGTTTTGTGTGTGTTATAAGCATTATTTTCTAGTTTTTTTTTAAAGTTTCCATTTAAGGACATTTTAAGTGCATTTTAAACATTTCATTTTTTCCATTCTTGTTTCCACTCTTGTATCAGTCCTAAAGTTTCCCAGAAGTAACAACAAACAAACAAAAAACACAATGAGAAACAAACTACAGTTTTTTTGCAATGGTTCTAATATGTCTTGGAGGCTTGGGAACTTCATAATGCATGCATTGCTTGTTAAAAAAAAATCCTTAAAACAAAACCACTAGATACTGTACAGTGATGAACCTGAAAATATGAGCTAGTTTTTAGTGCATCACAGTTATGTGAAGAAAGAGACAAATGAGATGACTTCTGTTTTCCATTAACTTGTCTCGTGTCCATTTGCCCTTGTGCCTTTCTTTGCTTCTTCCATCTTTCTCATTCTCCCACATTCTTTCAGATATACACACAAGATTGTGGGAAGCTCTCTATACTTGTCTTGGCTTGTACAAGACTCAGTCCTTGGGCATAGCCAGTTTGCTGACTCTTCACTTCTTGCACAATTCCAAATACATATACTCTTTATAAAAATAAGCAATAGGGTCTTGTCAGGGCATAAAAACAAAAACTTCACAACAGTGTTCTATTGTTTTTATTCTAACCAGTGCCACAGAGGAATAATGTTATTTTTATATGTAAAAATAATGCATCTTGTGATCTCTTTTCCCAAATATAGGTTCAGCCTGTCTTCATTACAATTAACACTTGAAAACTATTGATATCTGAATTAGCTGGAACAATAGATTTTTTTTAAAAAAAAATATTCCTCAAAGATCAAGCTCCTTCTTAGTCAAAGAACCTGCATTTACTATGGCAGAAAGAACAGGTTTGTGCTGTTTCAGAACAAGATAGCCAAGGGGGAGAGTTAATTTGTAGCTTAACCAGGTCATTGCCCTCATCATGATTTCAATCCCATGCAACTTGACCTACTGCTTTATTAGCCTGGTAATTGTTTCTGTTCATGCCAGCAAGAGAACAATAAAGTCAATGTAGAAATGTGATCTTCCTAAGAGCAACACTAACAACTTGCTGTCTACACAATTAAATAATTCAGTGTAATTTCAGATTCTCTCTTTTCCAGAATGCTTTGTCTAATGTAAGCTAATGTTAAAGGGGGGGGGGTTAAATATCCTTTAAAAACATTTTTTTTCCTCCAGAATCCTTTCTACTGAGAGAGATGCATTAATTATGCCTTTCTTGTTGGAACATTTTATGCTTTCAGTCAGAAACTATACAGAGGCAAGCAAATTATAATGTCTTTAAAATATATCAGCCTTCAAAAATCTGTTGACATTTACACATACATAGTACAATGCAGTCAAGTAGTTTAAAACAACAACTAGAAGAAAAGCAGCAGTCTTATTAACTACAAAATGGTTGACGTAGGGAGGGTAATAGTGAAGTAGTTTGAACAGTAGTCCAAAAGTGATAGGCCTCATCAAATAGATACCTGGGCTCTTCCATATTACACAATTATTGAGTCAAAATGCCCATTGAAATGTGTATTTTGAGTCAAAATTGTATAATAGACCCTCATCTTTCACAGGGGTTGGGATGCAGGATCCCTACAAAAGTGGAAAAATAAGTATCTCTAGGCTCCCAAGCATGCATGCTAGAGACTCAGCTGCTGCAAAAATCTCCTTCAATTATGTCAGCCATCTTGATGAGAAGGATGAGGACACTGAAGGAGATTTTTGCAGCAGTATGGCAGGAGGCAGCTCCTCACCTTCTCCAGCAGCTCCAACCATTACTACCTTTGCTGTTTTGGCACTACCACTGGTCTCCAAGCTTTCTCCAAGAAGAAGCTGTAGATCCTCACAGGGACAGGTGCCTCTGCCTCACCCTTAGGCTGCCTCTGCTGGACCTCCCTGGCCTCCACCAGTCTCCAAGCCTTCCCATAGAAAAAACCCTAGATCCTCGCGTGGGTAGTGGCAACAGTGGCAGCAGCTCATCTTCTTCCTCTCCTTTCCCACAAAAAAACACATGAGTGAAGCTAGCAAGTACCATGACAACCTCACTCACGTGTTTTGTCTTTCAATGTGCTCTGTATCTCTGGGGAGCAATAACTTCCCAATAACTGGGAAGTTATTGATTTCCCTGTGCACAAGTCACTTTTTGGACAGTGCTTCATGATCCCTCATTACTGAGGAATAGATGGTGGAGAAGTGGGTGCCAGGCAAGAACCAGTAGCAAAATATCCTTTAGTGTGGTTAGGGAAGAGGTGGAGGGGGGAAAGGCTAGGAATCAGGGAACAGGAGGTGGGGGGTGAATGGGCCAAATCCCTCCTGGAAGCCATTCCCCACCATTAAAATGTGGTCCTGTTACAACCTACACCTGCAGCTACATTGCTAATTAAGGATCAGCTACAAACTATCAAATAATCAAATTATCAGAAGTTAAATCCACAAAAGTTGAGGGCTAACTGTATATATACTTTCCCAAAATACATATTTTAAATAAACTGTTAGAGTCATGAAACTTACTGCAGGAACAGAATGGGATTGATGGGATAGATTTATCTAGAAAAAGCATATGAAAATGGCACAGATCTGAATGAGACAAGATTTGCCTTTTCATAGGTTTCTAGCGGTGGCTGGTAGCTTCCATGTCTGCGGGGCAGTGAATCCATTCTGGGTTTCAATTTGAACCTTAAAGTTCAGGTTCTGATCCTATCTCTAACATTGGTTCAGGGCCTTAGGTGCTTTAAAATTTGGACTAAAACCTGAATGAATTCATCATACCAGAGACATGGAAGCAAACAATTGCCACTGCTTTCCTTTATAGCAGTTCAGACCTTGGCTGGGGCCCACTTACTGCAGAGGTGGGTGCTGTTGCTCCCAGAAATGGGCAGCATGGCCACTGGTGAGATTTATGGGAGTTGTAGTTCAAACCGTCTCTTATGGCCAAAGGTTCACCACTCTGTTGCCCACTGTGGAACTATGTGGTTGTGCCCATATATTCATAATTGGCTTTCCTATTAGTTTGTCATTTTGATTTTATGTTTGTTTCTCAAAGATATGTACAGTTAGGTCATCAGATCATCATGATCAAAAGTCATTGTGAAGCTGTTCTTGGAAATGAGTATAGGGTTGGCTATTAAAAACAAATCAGTGCCTCTGTCAATGCCATAACATCAATCTAGATTCAAATATATGCTGAAGGTGACATTAAAGTATTTCTTGGAAGTGACTTTAGTTTGACTGAAAGTCAGAAAACTTCTAAACCATATTCTTGTTTTCAAAGTCAAGTTTAGCTGTATAGCTAAAAGTCCTGTGTATGAAAGGCCATATAACCTGGGGTGCTGCATGTTGCCATAAATCAATGCAAATTTAATCAAAATGAATTTGCTTTTGTTTTTTCCATGTTGCTTTATACTCCATCAATATAATGAGGTCACTCTTGCACTTAATTAATTGTATATGGTTATGGTGCCCTGCACCACCTTTTTTGCCTTCTGGTTATGCTCAAAATTTCATGCAATATTGATGGATGATTGCTACCTTCTTTCCAAAGAGAGGAAGCAATAAAGTTTAGCTGTAAATTGATTTTTTAAAAAGAGCAATTTAATTATTCTAAACTTTCAGATTCCTTGACAGATTTCTTTGTAAAAGAACACAGATAACCGCAGGGTTAAGACGTAAAGGTAAAGAAATTACATGAATATTTTGTTCTCCTAAAAATGGTCATTCTACAAATTACAGTTCACAGTAGAGGTAAAAGCACTTTATTATGAGAGCAGAAAGTTGGATGGATCAATTGTATTCTGTTCTTAACAAATGAATTGTCTAAAATTTCGATCCAGAATAAAACTTCAAAATTTTCTTAAACTCGTAGTGCAATGTCTGCATATTGAGAAATAACTGAGATACAATTGTCTAAAATATTTCCTCTTTCAAATATATGAAAGAACCAGTCTTAGTCCAGATATATTGTACATTGAAAGTTTTTTCTTTTCTTTTTTACTGCATCCAAAAATTAGAAGAAATATGCACATTCTGTTGCTGAAGTGCAAGAATGAAGTGATAGTACCAAAGCTATATTTTAAATAGCAACATGACAATCAATGTTTGAAATGCACAATAGGGCTGAATTTTTCTGAGCTCCAGCTGATAGTATCAAAAGTACAAATAAAGCAGAGGAGAAGAACTGATCAGTTGACTTGGGATTGGTTGACTTGGGATTCTCATGCGGGGCTTGAGAAAATTTGGAGTTTTTTTGTTTAATGCAGAACCTGAAAAATACCTTTTGAACAGAATACAACAGTCATATGTTCTTAGAAGTAATGATTGCAAAGGTGTTAAAAACAAAGCTAGGATTCCCCCACCCCTTGTTCAATGCAGACCACAGTAAAATTGATTTCTGGACAGAGAAACATTTTTTTCATTTGTTAGCTTTTGTACTTTTTATTTGAATGATGCATTCTGAGCTACTGTAGTTAATGTGCCATGCTTACTAACATCACTAGAACCTACCTCTGTGACATCACCAGAAACATCTCTAGCTCTCAGGTTTTGACCCTTAAATCTCAGAGCTTGGCGTGCTCCTGACCTGGCAGCCTTATCTATGGCTTACATCCAATTGCTAGGCTGAAATAAAGAAGCCCTGTTGAATCTGTGGGGATATGCTAATTCATCATGATCCATTGATTCGGTGGGTCTACTGTAGCTGGAACTAGCAATCATAAGTATTAGACTCTTATTATGAGGTGCAGTTTGGTGGTCTTTAATTTCTCCTCAGCAATGCAGCTTTGAGATATAGAGAAAGATAAAGCATAGCATGTTGTGGACACCATGGAGCACATTTCTCTATTAAAATGAAGCTACAGTCTGTTTTGTTGCAAACAGATTAGATAGAATCTGGTACATTGTCAGTATGATTCCCGCATGGATAGTTCTTCTCATTCAAAGACCAATCAGCATATAACATATTGTCTAAGAAATGTATGTATAGCACATTCAGACTGGGAAATTTACATTCAAAGAAATTTTCTTTAGTATGTCTTTAATATTATAATATCACAATAGTTTCTGTGGGGTTCCTGTTCTTAAACACAGGTTACCATATAATTCTTGTAAAAGAAACAGTTACGAAGAATCCTTGACATCACATCTTCTCTATTCAACATGAGTTAACTTTTTTTACCCTAAGACAGGTTGTTAGTTCCAATTAGAGCAGACCCACGGAATCAAAGAAACATATATAAATGTTGATTTACCAAGTTTCCATTGATACTATGGGCTTATACAAATTGGAACTAGTAATTGGCCTGAGACTTTCATTCTTCATAGCGATGATAACTTTTTAATGATTGGATTAAATATGCTTGTTTCCAGTGTTAATATTATAATGTCCATGTTCTTAGAAATTAATTCAATATATGGATTAATTTGATATATAGATTTATTAATTCAATATATGGATTTGATTTAAAAAAATCAAAGTGGCTTTATTGCCCAAGAAACACTGTGCATCATGTCTCAAAGATAAAAAGCTGATTCCTGAAGTTAAATAACAATGTTGAGGGAGGAACTCTTTATTCAATGGAAGATCACACTGCAGTTCTTATTCTGGTCTGATCTCCAGTGTCCATCATAATGGGGAAAAGGTGCTGCAAGTTTATCTTAGCACAGAATTACAGGGCTTGCTGCCAAAGATGCAGAAACAAACAAAATGGAACAGAGGCCCGATGACTTTGGAAACTGCACTGTTTTTCTCTTTGTGTATAATTCTGCTGTGATATACACTTAGTAATAAAAAGATTGTTGAACAGGATTGCTTCCATGCCATTTTAATTATATGTTATTTGGGGTACAATCAAATGTCCTATTACATGGAAGCAAGTCCCACTGATATCATTTAGTTTTTCCCTTGAGTAGACATACAGGATAGCACTGTGAACTTCCTGGTCGGATAGAGAAAAATATCCTGTTGATGGTTTAATCTTGATAAAATAAATAGTACTGTGCAGTGTCTTTGCTAAATCTTCAGAAGAGCTCTTACTGGCCTTTTCAACCAACCTCCCCTAAATTCTTTGCTGACACACTGTCATTGTGCTGCATTTGATATATCCTACTGATGCAGTAATTGAAAGATGTCATTGTAATGACAATGGATTGAAATGATAGGTATTACAGCGGGAAGCATTACGAAGCACATTTGGTTGTAAATTATTTCTAATGTTCTTTATCAAGGTGCAGAGCTGACATACTTAGGAAGATATTCCATACCTTGTGACTAGTTTTTTGTGAAATTGAACATAATGTTCAGAGATGATCCCAAGTAATATTATTAGATACTGCTTGTCTTCCCCCCTGCTTTTAGTCACCTCCTTATCTTCAAAAAAGCACATTTGTTATTGCTTCCAACTTTCATGTAGTCAAAAAAGTTTTAGGCAGCCATGATATGCAAGCTGTTTTATAGATTATATATATTTATCTGATTCATAAGAAAGTAGGAGAAATGGCTGGGGTCAATAGTGCAATTATTAGCTCTGCTGCACAGCGATTAAATAATTTAATCTTCTGGAGTCATGTTTTGTTGCAGAATCCACATAGAATTAGATTCACAGTGTGCTCATTCTGCAGCACTATCACCTTCACAGTTATAAGCAATGTCCCCAAGCTCTACATAGGTTCCTCATCCCACCAGAAATTCTATAGGGAGATAGGCTGGGTCAAAAATGCTCCAACCAATTTTTTTTTAAATTTTGGTCATTGGAATACTTCATGTTTTGTTTTGTTTTGAGCAAACAACAATGTAGTAAAGTAGAAGTGAGATTTTCTTGTTGGCAGTAGGCTGACATCTTTTTGAGATTTTTTTTCCTGGGGGAGGGAGCAATGTTAGAATTCATTGGGGTCAGGAAATAGCCAACACTACAAGAAAAATATACTATATCCAAGATTCATCTCTTTTTCCTTTCTCATTTTTTTCCCTAGCTGTTTGCGCGGAACACATTTCAGTCTGCATTCTGTACATCCAAACACTCTTTTGGAGATGGGTTGTCGTTATAAATCAGAATATATTGGAATTATCACTATAATCAGAAAATATCCCATAACTCACACAATGCAAGCTTTTCCTTTTGCTTTGTTTTACTGTGTAAGGACAAAGAAAGATCTTTCTGGCTGTTATGGAAGAACCAACAATTCCTTTCACTTGGAGTATATCTGCATTTCATAATTATACCAGTTTGATAGCACTTTAATTATCAAGAGTCCAGTCAAATGAATCTCAGGATTTGGAGTTTTGTGAGGCACTTAGAACTCTCTGCTAGAGAGTGCTGTAGTCCATTCCCCTGATCAACATATCTGAGTATTCCTTGGATGCACTTATGTCAATTAATGTAACTGTTTAGTTCAGATACACCCTTAATCAATATACATGTCAAGCTGCTTAATATCAATGGTCATAACTTCATCATAAATTGGACCACTGCCTAAAGGAAAGAGATTCTTCATGCTCATTCTGGAAACTGAGCATCAGAGAAATAGAGAAGGACAGGCTCAGATGATATTGTGAATCCATAACAGTAGTGGACAAGTACCTAGAAGCAGGAGCAAGAGCCACATTACCTCTTCCACTGGAATTACACCACTGATGTCATTGCTGTTGTTTCTGCTGAATTTCAGCAGCTGGCACAATGTTTTCCACCAATGCTACAGCCCTTGGCATCTATGATGCAGCTGTCTATGATGCAGGAGAATCTCAGAACACTGTTCTAAACCATACATGCTAGCTGTACTATAGAACAAAGTGCCTTCTTTCCTTCCAGAAGGGAAGACCAGAAAGGCTCTTTGTATGTGTGGCACTGGCAGCAGTAAAGTGGGACAAGCAAGATGTCAGAAAGGGCTCTGAAGGTCTATTGTGGCTTATGTGTTGTCCACCTGAATTTTTGGTATTCATAATTTTGTACTCATTTTATTCAAAGCTTTTTGGGGAAATTTCATATTTCCAAATATTTCATAGGTGAAAGTGGGCATGCTAATGAATGCGGGTAATGCCCAAGAATGTTGACCCCACCACTTTTACACATGCTAAAGGCTTCTTTTCCTTCTGTTTATGGTGTACATTTAATTTGCAATGGTGTGTTCTGGACTCATTTGAAAGAAAGGAAGATGTTTGTTTTTTCAGTTATATTTAAAGTAAAAGGAATATATGTTGGCCCTACAGTGTGCTATACCTGGTTCAAAAGTCTAAAGACAGCTGGGAAAAGCATTGATGGCTTGTAGGTCGAAATATGCATCTTTTAAGTGGGTTTAAGTTCCAGCACTGCTACTTGTAAATAAAACACCTTTAGAGCTTTTCCATTTTTGTCCTTCTCTTTCAAAGGGAAGATCATTCCTTCAATGCTTTCAGCTCTTGAATGGTAGCACCTAGAAACCAGTGTGTAGTTGTAATTTCTATTTATATAGCAGTGTTTTCTTTTCTTCCCCAATATACGAAAGCTAAATTGCATTTGTTTGTTGTATGATAAAACTTTCACTTTCAGGATTCATTCACCCACTGTAACTCTTTTGTCGCTCTTCCCCATTTTATATATTTGTTCTTCTGTAATTTCCCAACCAAACTTTTTGTATATTTTACCTGTCCTGAAAACTTCCTATATCGTGTGTGATACAGCTAGATGTACCAGCCACTGCAATGGTTGCTGATGGCTCTCATGTCAGCAGGACAGTGAGTTCCTCTTGATTTTAGTCTCTGCTTTCAAGGAACTGTCCAAAGTGCTGAACTAAATTTAGAATAGGGTTCAGTAACTTGTGTAGCATCTTTAAAATTTGCACTAAAGCTTGAAGGCAAGTGGCACTGTAGCCACCTTCCACCCACATTTCCATTTAAGTTTTGATACAGAAAGGCTGAATAGTGTGCTTCTAAAACACTTCTCTATGTAATTTTCCTTCCTGTAGCTCCATTCTGATCTGCATCTTTCTGTTCTGAATGAACTTCTTCAGCCAACTAGATGGCCATGCAGTGGGCTAGTTTGTTATAATTCTAGAACAGGAGTGAGCAACTTCTGTGGCATCAGGGGATACTTTTGGGATTGAGTGAGTGCTTAAGGTCTGCACATCCAAGGGACACTGCTTCAGAAGAGACATTGCTTAGCAGAACTTTAAAGGAAAAAAATGCAGAACATTGATTAGAATAGGTTGCTCTTCAAATTATTTTTTCTATTTTTATTTTCACGGTCATCACCCAAACTTAATTAATTAATATTTAAAAATATTATCCAGAATCCTACAGGTGACATATACATGACCTAAGATTTGTGTATGCATACTCTTTCTACAGTTGTTTAGTGGCTGGGGGTGGGGATGGACTGTCATTTAGTGGCTGGGAAGCATGTGGGATACGACAGTGGCACCCTCTTCCAAGGCCAAGGTATATAGTACTCAAAGCCAACTGAGGTATCTGGAATATAAGAAAGAAAATCCCAGCAGCATCTCCCTAGGAATGGAAAAATGCACCATTTTCTATTTCTTCTGCATTTGGATTTTTCAAAATTCATGTTCTTTTCACCCTGAATATGAAGAAACATCTAAATCAGGGGTGAACAACTGTGGGAAGGTCAGGGGCCAATTCCCACCCAGACCCTACACAGGCTACTTACCCTCATAGCAAGCCCAAGTACACCCATTTTCCCCTGGAGTCCCTCTCAGAATGGTGACAGGAAATGATATTGTATCACCTCCTGTCATGATTCTGAGAGGAATTGCTTAGGAAAATGGAGGTGCTACAGGGTCTTCAGTTGCTTGTAGGGAAGGGAAGCGTATTTTCATGTATTTTCACACATTTGGGCAGCTTTCAGTGTAGTTTGGACAAGAATTGTCCCTAAATGACACCAAAAAGTAAAAAACTTGAAAGTTGGGGGGGGGGCTTTGGGGGACTTTGTGGCCACAAAAGTTGGGTCTAGGGACTATATGTAGCTTGTAGGCTACACTTGTCCACCCCACTCCAAATATTGATACGTTCCATCAATTGCTGCCATATTCAGTAAGAATAGCTGTCTTGGTATAACTTCCCACTGAGAAGCCTGTCTGGGAAAAAAAATAGCACCCTCAATGCAGCATGGTTGAAAATATAGCAATTTTAAGTCAGATTTTAAGGATTAAACTCTCAAAACCTGATGCCTGGTGAATGGATCTGTCCCTTTTGGTTTCATCCATTTATTTTTTAATTCCCAAGATTTTATTTATTTATTTATTTATGTATGTATGTATGTATGTATGTATGTCCCTGTTATAACGCAGTTTGGAATTTTGTTGAATTTTGGTACATTTTGATTTTTAAAAATCCACTGGAAACAAAATTCTCATCCATTATTTTCCTTGGCACTAAATAAACTACAATAAAACTTAAACTTAAATTACCACCAGTCTGTTCCCCTTTCATAATACTTCAGATTTACTACCTAAGATAGGTATCTTACTCTGTGTATCTTTAAAACTTTGTACTGAGTCAGCATTATTCTATGGTTGCAATACTGCTAAAGAAAAATGATCAAAGTATATTTATTAGTTTTACAAGAAGAACCACCCAATTCAAGGACTTTCTAAAGTGAATGTTTTGGACCTTCATTTTCTTCAAATTGGGGCAAATGTAACACTAAGTCTGGTATGATCCACAGCAGTGTATGTTTAAACTCACTAAAAACAAAAACCCTAAAGGTGTTTTTTTTAAGGCACAGAGCTACCCAGAGAGCACCAGTGATTGGTACTGAAGACTGCAGAAATTAACTTATTAAATATTAAGGGACAGTATTACGAAGGCTTTAAACGATTAGGATCTGTTTCATGCCAATTCAAGGTGGTGATTTATCTGTAATGGCTGATGAAAGGTTAAAGTCACAGTTGTTTGAGAGATCATGTTAACCTTTATTTCAATGTTGTCTCCAGGGAGCTATAAAAATGGATGTAGGAGGAGAGCTGCAGTAGAGCAATGGAAAATAGTCTGTCAGGAGGATTGGAAGTTTCAAAGACTTGCCAGTGAAATAGTTAACCTATCACCTTGGGTTTTCTGTTCAAAACCTGCTAAGGTCAATAGCAAGAAGGCATTACTCTTCAGTTCTTTTTCCATCATATTACACTTCCAAGGCAATCTGTTCTACCATTTAAATCAATTGACTGCTTATGTGTCCTGCTGGGCATTTCATGCCTCTGGAAAATTCAAGCGGTGAGAGTTTAGGGCTGTGTTAAAATGACCCATGTGGTCATGCCCTCCATACCTGATAAGAACAACTTGTTACACTTGAAAATGAATCCATGCAGCCTGAACCTGTTGGCTAGGCAATCATTGTGATAACTGTATATGTTGACCATAAGGAGTTAGATGGCAAATCAGCCAATGGAGTTCTGCCTTTGCTTCGATATCTAAAAATCTCTTTAGACCTAAAACTGCATTTTGCTCAGAGAAAAAAGGATACCATTATGTCTTTTAAAGAAAGAAATGGTCTACTCCAACTAAATGCAGGTGGTGCGATGCAGATAATGTTTCCTTGTGGCCCATGATATGGGCATGTTCAGTGGTTACTCCTTTATGGTTGGATATATTATACCATACTGATTTTGCATTAGAAAAAATATTTGGCATTGATATATGCACACTTCCTTATAAATGATATCCTGTTGATATGGAATTTAACTGTTCCAAATCTGTGTTTTATCAGCATGAAAATGGGTCAATATCCTAATCTGTGGTGTATTTTTCCCACTGTGTCTTTGATGCACACTGAGTGGTTTGGATATAGAAAAAAAATGCCAACTGAAAATGGATGCAGTTTCTTTCTTGAAAGTAGTCTAGTTCAACTAAAATAATTTCCTGGAAGCTCAACACAACTCCCAGTGTCCTGGAATAAGAACTGGGAAATGTTCACAGTAGCAACATCAGGACATGAAGTACAATAAAGCAGAATTAAATGTTAGAATGATGAAGGCTTCAGCATTAGGGATGGAAAATGATTTTGCTGGGTTCAAAATTCTCAATAAAACTGCCAGTTTTTCACCTCCCAAGATGCACTGCAAGGTGACCTGTATCATGCCTTCGAAATCCATATGTTTGTGAGGCCTTCAGGTGCATTGCAAAATAGTGTGCTGTACTGTACTGTCACTATTGTTGAAGGTGTATCTGCCAGCTCAGTCCCTATGTAGAATGGAAAGGACACTCATCTTCTCCTTTTCGTCAGGTATCAAAATGTCTTGACTCAGACTTTCTTTTACAGATTAGGGAAAGAGTATTATGATATATATTATACTAGATCAAAAACAATGCTTACTAGTTTCCTCTTATGTTTACAGTCTTCTACCATAATATATCCTCTGAGTAAGATTATTTTAGCTCAATTTATCCCACATGCTTCCAGCAGAAGTTCTGTAAATACTCCACACACACCCTGTTTCTTCCTTTTAACACTTGGTAGGTGGTCTTCCACGTAGAAGCAGGCAATTAAAATCAGTTTTATTTCACACCCATTCTTAGTTCACTGAAACTCTGCATGGATACTTATGCTTGTGATTAATTTAAATTGCTGTTGAACTTGTTTTGATCTATCCAGTCTCCTTAGTTTAGCTCTCATTTCTGAGGTCACAAATTGCTCTTCCACCCATGATGATTTTGGGAGGCTATTAAGACAAATTGTTCAGCTTCTCTTGTTGTAATGATGTGTAGAAAACCCATAGGCCCCCACCCCACCCCGGGGCAGGTGATAGTGAAATTTGTAGTGCTTGTTTCAGGAGCTTGCAATGATTTCAGGTTTATGCAGAAGTTAAGTTGCTATATTCTAGTGGATATATTCAACTACTCAGGTGCTCTAACTAAGGCCATTTCCACGCCACACTGTTATAGTGCTATTATTCCACTTTCAATATCCTATGGAATCCTGGGGTTTGCAGTTTAGGGAAGAGTATTTAGAATTCTCAGCCAGAGAGCTCTTTGGCATCAGTAAACTACAAACCCCAGAATTCCTAAGGATGTTGAAAGTGGAATAATAGCACTATAACAGTGTAATGCAGGAATGGCCTCAGTGAAGTTCCCAGCTAAGAGAAGAGCTATGTACTCCTCCTCCATCATGTTACTTGTACCTACCTTCTGTGTTTCCATTTTATTTTCTTCTCTGTCGCACGGCAAGGTTGGGCAGCAAAGATTTTCAGTGGAGAATCAACAGATGGGAGGATAGTGCTTAACCCTTTCCTTATCTATTGATTTTCCCTCGCTATAACCCCTTGTTTCTTCTACCAAGGATTCCAGACTTGTGCATTCATCATAAATGGAAGACCTAAACCAGATGAAAAAGAACTGCTGTTGTCAGGGCTGGAAAGTGGAGTGGAAAATGAGAGATATGGTAGTAATATACCCCTTCTTCCCAACTGTCACCTCTCAGAGCTGCTCTAATATACTTTGCTGCCTGAGGTGCAACAACTAATCCCTCCCCTCCTCCAAAACGTACGCTAGGCCAGTTAAGTTATTTTGAGGGATAAAATCCCACAAGCCCTGTCTGTTGTGAGCAAAGCATACTGTAATAATAAACTAAATAATGAACAATTTGGGGCCCTTTGCTATCTCACTCTACCAAACTGTTGACTGGCCCTATGCCCAGCTTGTTTTGCAAGTGGGTTTTTCAAGCACACAACATGAGTTTTGCAAGCACACTGCAGAAGCAGAATTTATAATCCTGCAAGTGCATGTGTTAAGAAAATCAAATGCTTCAGGTGTGTGTGTGTGTGTGTGTTGTATTTCTTAAAATGATCTGTTTATGGCAATGAAAACACAAGTTTTGCCCCATCCATTGTCCAGGGAAGCACAAGCTGAAATGAATGTGCTTCCATTCCACCTGCCATAAAGAAGATTGATAAAACTTTATCACTATCTAGTGACTGAATTTGCTTTTTCTACCTTCCTCCCAATCCTTTCCTGATTTTTTTAAAACTGTAAGCCTGAGGGTGAGTCCTGTCTTATGATAATTTCTTCTAAGCTGCTCAAGAAACTGCTGAAGTACAGAGTAAAAATAATTTACAGAAATAAATAATTCTTTTTTTAGTCTATACACAGGGAAATGCAATTTTTAATGCATCTCTGTGAATCAAAACAAATACTCTGTGCATTTACAAATATATTTATGCATGCCTTTTATACGATGTTTCATCTACAAATGGCTTCAAGATGATTTATAAATAGACAAAAAAATAATAATAATACTACAGAGGGCCATAAAATCAGCATATAAAAACAACCCCAGCATATAAAATCCAGAGAAAACATCTGGGTGAAAGATCTATAGAGGAACAAAAAGGCAATTAAAGGACTTCAAATACCGTTAAAAGCCATTAAAGTGTGGAAACAAGAGGACAATCCTTTAGCTGGCAGCTAAAAGATAGGAAAGAAGAATACACAGGCAAAGTTGGGTTGCTACTATATTCACAAGAAAGAATTGCTTTCTTCCGTAGCCACTTACCAAATGGATGGAAGTGGGAGAACATGTCGAAACTGCCTTTCTCCAACTTAGAGGGGACCCATGGATCAAGTACCCATGTTCTTGGACTGGCTGATTCTAACCACATGTGTAAAACTGCAATTATTTGCTAATTTTGTTCCTGAAAAAAAAAACAATAAGCAATTTGAACAATTTTCCTCCTTCTAATCTTCAAAAAGTGTGAAGAATTCACACTTTGGGTGTTATTCTACATGAACTTTGTGCATTGTATATTTGTGTAGTAAACATCATTTTTGTGTGTGTGCAGAAAATAGTGGAACTATTACCTTATGAATGGAAAATGCTGTTTTCTGTGCAAAAAATATTGTTTCATGTGCAAAAAATAAAATAAAATGCTGTTTTCTGTGCTAAAGGATTACATGCAGATTTTGCACAGAATAACTCCTGAACTAAAAAATACTCATCAGTCCAGGGTTTTTCGTGCCAGGATTTCCTGAAACCCAAGAAACATAGTTTTCAAACACTTTAAAAATT